>OX438926.1:7742933-8987933 GCA_949316025.1 Lapara coniferarum
TAAACTAAATTGCCTATGAGGTGGCGATTTAAAAAGCTTGTGGTTACCGATGCAGTCGTAAGAGACAGAACTATGCAGTGAAGTTCGGAGTTCTCCTGTGATGATAACACGATATTTATTACTGGTAACCGGTATAAAGATATTAAGTATATCTAATACCGTAGTCATTATTTCCAAAGAGAGAATGGCAACAGGAGACTAGGTGTGATAAAGTTCAGAGCTGTCAAGTAGTATAATGGATATGGATGATATTGCCATTAGCTCTACCAACATGTTTGTCTAATCATGACGTGTCAAGTTTGCCTGCGCATGACATGTCTAAGGAGTATACGCCTAAGGTATATACCTACTTACGCTAAGTCGTCATTTTTTAACTGCACCTTGTAGTCATTTTGCAAGCCGTACAAAATAAAAAGGAAACAATATAATTTCTTTGTTGCTTAGAACAGCGGAGCTTGTGTTATAACAAAATGACGGTGTAACAAACATAATAACCTTTATTATATTCCAAACTAGCATGTTATACGGCGGTGGTCGGCGTTGTTCGCCGAACGCGTTTTATAGACTACGGACCGATGAAAACCAACGAACAGACCGACTCGCGAAACGTTCGTTTTCGTAGAATTTTATACGACCGCTTTCTCTTAAGAATTCTAGTTTTACAGGAATAATGATTCTTAAAATATAGATTTTAAACAACTCATTAGGTATATTTTCTATAATATCCTGCGTATTTACAATCCAAGTATGTGATAGGAGTGTCTTGTTATGTCATTATTTTAAAAAAATCACAATATTGGGGTCTTAACCACACCACGAGTCTAGAAATGTTGAATGAAATATCTTTTAAAATTTGCATGAAAAATAAACTTGCATGTTCTCGTTCCCCAGAGACCCGATGGAGCTGATGCTGATGGAGCAGCAGTTACTGCGGTCGCCGCTCAGACTGTACGCCGGTGGGACTGGTACGCCCGGAGCCGACGAGGAAGCCGAGAAGAGAGCTGTATGGGCGAGGACACCACCAGCTCTTCAACTCCTGGCTCTGGGAGGACGCTCGTGGCCGGCAGCTTGGCCTCAACCCCTCGCGATACCGCCGGATCTGTGGCTGCAGAAGCCCCCTACGCCGCTGCGGTACTGTCCCTACCCGCCGCCCGCGCACCCCGGCGCGCCCCCGCCCCGGCCTGACCACTCCGCCTCGCCCAGGCATCAACTCTGAACATTTTAGACGAAGGTTTCTTATGTGCTGTGACAGTTATATAATTAAAAGTGTGACGTAGGCCTTGTATGTTGCCGGACTTTTCCTAAAGTGAATATATTAATAGTACCTTAATAGAAAATATTATGTAACTAAATAGAATAAGAGGTTGTGTAAGTATAAAAGGTAATTTAAATGGTTCCTAGCCCAAAATATAAATTAAATTATAATGTAGATTGAATTAATTTAAAAACAATAGTTACCTGCACAATCCATGTAGATATTTTTTGATTTTATGATCTTTTAAATGATTGTGGCCAATACTTTCTATAATCACAATGTCAGAAAACAAATAGATGGTGGTTAAACTGCATTTTAATTAGTATTGAGTATAATACCAAAGAACCTTAAATTGCGATGCTCTCGTTTTAAGAAAAATCATTTTTGTATACTTTAAAGTTAGAAGAAAATATTTCTAAATCGATTATTTGTACTGGTGCGAATAAAATGTGTATTTCATTTTCACGTTGACTGTTCAAATAAAAATAAAAACAGATAATAAATTACTCAATTAAAAAAAACTACGTCGACATAAAGCATGTTTTGTGGGTACTCGTTTTTAGCATTTTAAGAACAGGACTAACAACAACATTCCATTACGAATAATTTCTTCTCTTTCGTTGACTACAGACATTTAGAACACACCAAATAGAGCCTAATAAGTAATTAAAATTAGTAGAAACGAGTTTATACTATTGTAAAATGTCAAACTTAGAAACATTAGGTTTATGTCCAAGAGTTTCCTATATTCCTGTGGATTTCGAATCAGTGATAACAATAAATGATATTACATATAAGTATTGTATCGTGTGTATATTATGGTTTAAGTAATTTATATTCCATATTATAAGGTATATGTATGTTTTGTATAGTCAAGTAAATTATTTTTGTAGGGTAAGCACTGTATATAACAACACGTAGATATTTATATAAGATTTGGTGTCGAGAAATGTCATATTGTCACGCGGTTTTGCTCACACTGTTATTGTGAACCTATGTGTATACTTCTGGGGTTTTCTTAAAAAAATATGAAATATACTGAAAACACTGTTCGTATCTTCAATTATATAAAAAGTATTGATATTGGAATTTTATCTTTTTGATAGAAATTGGTCTTAAGTTTGCGATTTAATTCATACATAGAATGTTTCATGTTCTAGTTTACGACGAATACTGTTATCGTTGTATCATATTTTTGTTTTCGTGTGTAGATAATGATTCCTTTAATATTGCTAAATAAGATAAATAATCATTGTAACTTTGTCGTGTACAATGTTAAAACAATCAATGTGGTACCTACGTTCTTAAAAAATAAATTCAATGTATTATTTCCGAAATAGAAGACGTTTCCAATACTTGTAAAATCATTTGTTTGATTTCTTTATTGTAGTGTTAAATATAACAATTAGACGCTTCAACAATACCTAAAAGAATCAGAAAGAATGTACCAACTAAAACATGTTATATAGCATTTGGAATATTTTTTTTAACATAATCAAAATACCAAGCCTGTGATAAGATTAGGTACGCAATATAGTCAAAATTTTACTTCTATCAATATGTGAGCACGCGAACTTAGACACATATCAGGGTTGAAAGCCCTAAGGTCGTGAAGTGGCACGGCGCGGTAGCTAACCTTAAACTCATTGGTGGTAAAGGTTAAGGTCATTTAAATCAATAATTCATTTAACCTTAGAATGCAACGTGGCGCCGCCCCGATCATGTATCTTCGCAAACTAATAAACCGAATCAAGGAGTTATGTTGTTTTATTTTTTCGTCTTTTGTTTAGATACTGGTGTTATTCGCTATGTGTAGAGCTAGTGAGATAGTAACGTCGATAAAAGTCCTCATCATCTTCATGAGCAATAGGATATTCACTGCTGTTCCATGTTCTTCGCATCTATTCATTATTGATTTATATAATAATACAATACCAGCCCTGTATTATTATATTGCCTACTGCTGAGCACGGGCCTCCTCTACTGAGGGGGTTTAGGCCTTAGTCCACCACGCTGGCCTAGTGCGGGTTGGTAGACTTCACATACCTTCGAAATTCTTATATGGAACTTCTTAGGTATGCAGGTTTCCTCACGATGTTTTCCTTCACCGTTAAAGCGAACGATAATTGATAAACAATACGCACGTAACTTCGTAAAGTCAGAGGTGTGTGCCTTGGGTTTCGAACCTCCGGACATTGTATCGGCAGACCGTTCCATTCCTAACTAGGCTATCGTCCACACATTATTGATTTACTTTTAGCAATAGTCTATGTGAAGAGTAATGTGACTGCGCAAACATATTATTAAGCTACAAATCTTAGCCAATATACACGGTCATTCTGACATTGCGTTACTACATAAAACATACTTATCTTCTTGAAAAATTTAATTATTATAACCATAGATGTTTAAAATGAATATGTGTAAGTTTCGAAAAATAAACAATAAAAAGTAACTTTAAATTTACACGCCCTTATACCACTGCTACTCTAAGAGGATTCGTCGCATCGGCATCATTACAATTTCAGTCAGAAAAAAGACTGACGCACACGCTATAATAGCACTTTACAAGATCAGAAAGTAAAATAAGATTTTTGGTGTAAGTATTATTTTTCATGGGTGTTTTTTTGTATAGACGAGTATGTGGTTTCATTTATTAACGCAATTTCAAAATAACCCTGTATAATAAACGGTATAATCTTGCATACATATTAAAACCCCGTTTTTTCAACCGTGGATGTCTTTTTGTCCGGGTCTTATTAAGCTGGACGCGCTCGTAGCGCCTCACGTTCCAAGCCGGCGCACTCGAAGCTCTTCGACCGCGTCCAGGTAAATAACACCGAGGATAACCCTAACTATTGTTAAAAAAACCCCGGCTAAGTAAGTAATGTAATAACCATGGACCTAAAAAAGATTCTACATGAGAAACACTAAGTACTGTCTGTACAACTAAACTAAACTACTGATCACACACTAAAAAACAGATGTTTAGTTGAATTCTTTGTATTCTTTTTTTTTATTGCTTTGAATGACGAGACAAGCATACCATTCGCCTGATGGTAAGCGAACAGTAGCAATCCCATCCAGCACCTTGACTTACAAAGTAGGTACTGTGCGGCATTCCACTGCGCTCGTTATCCTGAGACATAAGATGTTAAGTCTCATTACGTCCATAGTTACACTGGCTACAATGTACTTCAAACTGAAACACAACAATGCAGGCACACTGCTGCTTGGCGGTAGAAATAGACATTACGGTGGTACCCACCCAGACGGACTCTTACATATGACAGACGTACCACTAATATTTTATAATTGTTTAATCATCATCATCATCATCATCAGCCTTTATCAGTCCACCGCTGGACATAGGCCTCCCCTAATGAGCGCCATAGCGCCCTGTCTTCAGCTTGCCGCATCCAGCATCTGCCTGCAGTCTTTCGTAGATCGTCATCCCACCTAGCTGGAGGGCGTCCTACACTACGTTTGCCCAGTCGCGGTCTCCACTCAAGAACACGTTTACCCCAGCGGTTGTCGGTTCTTCGCGAGATATGGCCAGCCCACTGCCACTTCAGCTTGCTAATCCTTAATAGTTATATTGTTTAATAGTTCCAGAGAATAATTACTTTTACATACACTAATTTAACCATTCTCACGACTCTATCACAGTTTACAATCATATATCTACGATCCTCTGCTGATCCTAAAAATTTTTATCGCCTGCCTTAGCTTGAGTAATATTTCGCTCCTTAAGGATTTAGTTGCATAATTTATTGGCCATAAAGAATTAAACATTTGTATTCAGAATCTCTCTTATTATTTTTACAACAGGTATTCGGAAAATCATTCCTAAAATTAAACTGTTGAACAGTTTTTTCATTTTACCATAAACGTCACAAGGCAGTAAAAATATTCCTTAGATAATACATATAAAAAATGAATTCAGGGAAATCACTATACTACAGAGCAAGATTAATGACTGGAATCTACCACAATAAAACACGATAGAAACGGATCGCCTTAATATATGATACCCAGTTTATAAATTACAGGAACGATATAAAATTAATATTTGCACTTAAAACTAATCAAAGGAAACATACAGAGCTTCAATGCTGTGGACTATGTGGAAAATTAAAAAGCCTCGCATTCTAAGATAAGATGACTAATGATTAGGCATTTAAAATCACGTGAAAAAAGGATACTTAAATAATTAATAATTTATTATTATATATTGATTATTAGACTGCCTCGGTGGCGTAGTTGTATTACAGTACGACTGCAAAGCTGAGGTCTCGGGTTCGATCCCCGGGTCGGGCAAAGTGATATTGAGTTTTTCTATTCAGTATCAGCTCGGAGTCTGGAATTTGTGCCCGACATGGCGATAGGCTCGCCCCCTGTCACATCATAGGACGGAATAACGGCGAAAAGTGAGTGCACTAGTTGCGCCTCTGCCTACCCCTTCGGGGATAACAGGCATGAAGTGTGCGTGTGTGTGTGTGTGTGTGTTGTTATTATTATATATAACGTTAAAACATTGAAAGATGAGATTCGGGCTATCGTCAAATGTAAGCGGTGGAACTGCTCATTAAACACATCAAAGTTACGCACAAAATATAAATCGTGTATTATAATATGCATCTAACATTGTATGGCACCAGCGCTACGCCCGTCTCTCGTATCAGGTGTAAAATCTCAACCCATCACAATTTTCTTTAAAGGGAAAGGCGACATTGCACGTGTATTTGCACACGGTAGCTTAATGGTTGACATATACAAATCACTGCTACCTACTCAGACGAGAGACCTATTAAACACTTTAAATATTATTATCACTGCCTTAATGACAGCAATATTTTTATTAGCATTCAATTAGATTAACTCAGAAAGCTCTTTTGTTTCCAAGAATAATTATTATTCTTGGAAACAAAGAATAATAATTATTAATATATTTTATTACTGTATCTATCTAGCTTAGCTAGTCATTTTAATTAAACACCGACTCCAAAATTGGTTACCGGTATATAAGTAATGCTATCGTATATAATATATCGTGTTAGTAAGAAATATACCGCCTCGATTGCGTAGTTGTATTACGCACGCGGTACGGCTATCGCGCTGGCGTGTTACGCCTCTGCTTACCCCGGAAAACGTAAAAAGCGTGGTGTTATTTACCCGAAAATACTAAAGAATAAATTACTTCATAAGTTTTGCGAAAAAAACGATGTGTGGCCCATAAAATTTGAGGGTTGCCCTCGATATCTCCAAGATCCAGTCATCAGATCCTGACGTGGTGACTATGGGACCACTTCAGGAGTCGTCTCCTTTCGAACAAAAAAAGAATTTTAAAAATCAGCCCAAAATCAATTGGCGGAGTAATCGCATATAACATACACAAAAAAAACATACCGTCGAATTGAGAACCTCCTCCTTGTTTTGAAGTCGGTTAAAAAGAATACAAATGATTGCTAAAGTTTGCGGCAATTAAATAGAGTAGGATTACATTATTGTGACAAAAATGTTGCTTATAACAAACCTTAATTCTCCGATAAAAGAAATTGTTACATTATATTAGAGACAAAATTTATATTATACGAATAGTTCTAATATGTATTATGTATATTGCTCTATATTTGTTAGACACGACATCGAACTATAGCACCATTTACAAGACATAATAAATAATCGTCACACTTTTATTTTCTGTCTTTATTAAGTGTCATTAGGCATTATTAAGCGCATATATCGATGATGATCGGCCTTCCGTCCGTACGGTAATTGCCGTCGATGTAAGCGGCCTACAAATTGAAAGCGGCTGCGGCCCGAGGCGTGTATTGATGGATCTGCTGCCATCGGGAAATTATAGCTGGCCCTTGCGACAGCTTCGCAAATTGTGCGTATAATGCTAGTAAATAATACGGCATTTGCTATAAATTCGTATGAGGCTAGGATATAAGTGCACGTCTCACGTAGCTGGCGAAGAGTCGAGGACACGTGGTGTTCTCACACGTACGCTCCAAATTGTATTTTTCTGCTTAACTGAGCTCGGGCGTGCATTTACGATGTTTCATCGCCCTTTGTCTGTACGAGACATTAAAGGAAGAGGGAATAACCGCAGTCCAGGCGAGCCAGCTCAGCGGCGCATAAATTAGCGCGGGCGTATTCTGCAGACACCGACTGATTGACTCCTTTCATTAAAGTCTCTCATTGTTCGGCTCTACAGAAAAATTGCATATCCTTTTAGAATCACAACACATTTCATAATTATGGACTATTGTGGCGTTGTCGAGGTTAATTCCTTCGGGACGAGCACTCTCCTCGCTCGAGAGCGCTCGAAATATATTGACGTACGTAAATACGGGGCCTGATTCTATAATGGCGGGCGCTGATTAGTTTTCAAGGAAAACACTAGTTCGAAGAAAGGTTGCTGCTTTAATGTCCTGTCAGAGAAATGCACGAATGAGTTTGATGGAGGATGTCAGAGCTATTTACGAACTAATATCGCTAAAGATAAAGGGTAGAGTAGAAGCAAGTTTACTGTTAAATTAATTACAATTTTAATGCCGAATGTGCAAGCCTTTGTGTTATTAAAAACATATTTAGCTTTAAATACTTTTGTTTCGTAAGATCTGCCTAGCGGGAAGTACGCAAAAGATAACAATTTATGAATGATTAAGCGCGATAAAGGACCGTGGACCACGTACGAGTGAGGGCGGCGCAGGCGGTGCGGACCCGGTCGTGCCCTGTGCGAGATCTGATCAACCCACATTGTGCCTGTGGG
The DNA here is from genome assembly GCA_949316025.1 of Lapara coniferarum. Classification (NCBI taxonomy): domain Eukaryota; kingdom Metazoa; phylum Arthropoda; class Insecta; order Lepidoptera; family Sphingidae; genus Lapara; species Lapara coniferarum. The sequence goes on from OX438926.1 coordinate 7,750,970, forward strand.
AACACTAGGACATGTCTCAAAGTTCAACCTAATGCAATAAATCTAATGCAGTTCAGTGACGTCGAACGTGACTCGCTCAATCCGATCGCAAGATGTTAAACATAGACAAAGGGTAATGGAACGGGTAGACATCAGGTGAGACAATTCACGGCCCATTACCGAAGTACCGCTCGATCAATCGAGGAAGTGTGCGTTGTTCAGATTAGCCGACTCCGCGTCCGTCCGGGCGGTTGTCCGTGCCAAACGTTTTTCTAAGTCAATGTTGTAACGGTGTCCGTCTGTCGGACGCGTCCGGCGCGCGGCGTCAGCTGCCAGCTCTGCCCCATCGGATAGACAACTAAATAGAGCTGAGCTAATCGTCGCGTCCAGTAAGGGAAACGACGAATTACTCCGTCACGGGCTCCTAACAATTGCTCCGTTATAGCCGATAGATGTTTAAAGGATTGCAGCGATGCCCTTTACAAAATAACGCGTAAAATGTTTTCTGATTTGTTGCTCCATTGTATTTTATCCCTTTTAAATTAATTTTCTGTAGGTTATTTGCGTGAATAAAATTTAATTATTTTCTCACGATTACGTTACTATTGCACCATTTGATGCGCTTCATCATGAAGCGAAGCGAAGTAATGCTGGGTTTAGAAGATTGATTGACAGCGTAGTTGGTGCAAAGTAACATGATTATCGGCTCGGTGCCGGTGGTTGTCGTGAGTGGCGGCGCAAAGGCGCGGAGAGCAGCCGTCGTTACATTGTGAGGAGTGAGGACTGACGTGATAGACATTAGACAACCTAACAACGGCCCTGCGCGCGTCACCCACGCTCCGATGGCCGGCGCGCTCTAGCTGTCTGCCAGTTAATACTTGAGCTTTACGCTAATTATGCGTTTCACTACACGTATACATAGACATTGGTGCATTAATATGTACTTAGAGGCTCTAAGTTAATAAAATTATATTATTGTAGTAACATATATGTGTTATAGAAAAATCTCTAAATTTATGAAACTGTCGCATTGGCTGTAATAAATAAATTGCAGCTGTAAATTCATATGTTAGATTATTTCATAAAACAGCATAAAATCATAAATAACATACTTAGCATAAAATCAACTCACAATTCGTGCTTGTATTTACGTGTGGATTAAAAGTGAAGACTCGTCCTATCACAAATTACGAATATAGATGCACTAGTTTTATGTCTGCTTATAACTTCAGTTTTCCCTCCCTACACTTATTTATAAAACTGTTTACTTAACAAAACCTACGAAACATCACGAGTAGTTAAAAATTAAACAAATAATCAAAGAGAAATACGTTATTTTTATTTCAATTTTGTCACTGTTGTTTACCTCCATTCTCATTGTTTAGAAGTTTATTTTTAAATATCACTGCAGGCGATTGTGCCGCACAATAGTTAATGTTTTACATGTAGGTCAATGACATTAGACCACTCACGTCAACTAAAATCATAAATCATATAAATGACGACTTCGTTAAAAAATTAATGCAACACGACTTTCTAAATTAATGCCATACCTAGTAGTTACTTTAAGTATGGTTATAATTAGATATGCGAAAGTGCGGAGCATTTTATTTTCATAATAAAAGACTCACGTCGATGCGATCGAATGGCGGCTTGTATGAGGAATAAGACGTAGAAATAATTTCGTGTGTTGGATTTACGTATGTTTAAATAGGCTTAATTTGGGGTTCGATTACGTGTTAATCATTACTGGTGAGTTGAGCATAATATAATATCTAGTGACAAACTTGACTTTACATCCAATATGTACGAAAGTACCTTTCGGCAATTTCTGAGTACCATCGTAGCACCTCCACTTGCTGCAAGAATTCATTCTTTTTAAAGTGAGTACAATAATAATTCAGATGACTTTTTTGTGCAATAAAGCCATACTTTGTCGCAAAATTGTGAATACTTTTACCATTTTGTACATATACATATATACATATACACTCACGCCTATTATCCCCGAAGGGGTAGGCAGAGGCGCAACTAGTGCACCCACTTTTCGCCGACATTCCGTCCCATGATGTGATAGGGGGCGAGCCTATCGCCATATCGGGCACAAATGACAGACTCCGGACTGATACTGAATAGAAAAACTCAATATCACTTTGCCCGACCCGGGGATCGAACCCGAGACCTCAGCTTTGCAGTCGTACTGTAATACAACTACGCCACCGAGGCAGTCGCCACCATTTTGTAATTCATTTAAATTTTCCTTACTCGTCACCGCTACTCCAGAGAAGCCATTTAAAGAACCGTTTAGATGCAAGAAACATTAATTTTGCTGTGAGGTAGGTACTAATATACTAATCATTAATTCCATGATCTGAGGTGGTCGGTAATTATACCGTTTTCTCTATTAACTAAGATGTTTTTCAATCACCGCGAAGGTTATCAATTAACTAACTGGTTTTCTATCGATGTTTTTCAATAACCCGACGTGTTAATAGCGGTGTTGTAACATTGTTATTTGACATGAGATAATGTTTAGTAATTGCAGCGCTTTACTCTGAGCCCTTCAGTACTTATAGTTATGTCAATTAAGCCCTTCATATATAATTTTTGCATTCGAGAACCAATCGTAAGTATGGTGGGGTTTTTAACGTGAGTTTTGTCGCGACTCCATCCGAAGATTAGTATTAATGTTGTAAAATAAAATGTAATACCTACTAAAACTTGAAAATGGTACAATCACGTTTCTTTCTGGCTATTTTCATTGTAAATAGACAAGTAAAATTACATAATTTGGCCTTTCTGAGATGAAGATTACACTGCCCAGCAGGACTATCTAAGTAGATAAGCCTTACATTGTAAGCGCAATAGCCCAATGCAATCGTATTGATATCTAGAGAAACGGAAACATAGTGCAGTCTCTCACGCAGCACCGAGCATTCGAGATACAGGCTCAGCGCGGGCGCAGTCGCGAGCGAGACGATCCCTCAGGTGCGCCCGCGGACCCCGCCCCCTTGTTTATTGCTTATTAGCGAGCGCGGCGGCGGCACGTTTGAACTGCCGCTCTTTGTTCTCGCCGACAACAACCCCCCTGCCTCCCTCCCTTGCCCCCACGGCCGGTCACGACGGCCGCGCACCGCCGGCCCTGCTACGCGAATCATAAATTCCAGCTATTTGACGTTAGCTCGTATTGATGATACGGATCTTAGTTCAATGATATCGGCCCGTAGGAAGGAAGTGCAACAGCATCGTAAATCGTACACGTTTTCATACATTATTCGAGTTTAGCTTGTACAGAATGAGAATGCATTCAATGATAAAATCTCGTTTAATACACGAACTTGGCAGAGAAATGTAATGTTATTGTCATAGAGTGGGCACGCACGCTGCAAATTTTCTAGAAGACTAGGGTGCTGTAGGGATCTTCAGATACTGTGCGATGAGATCGTGGCAGGAGACCGCCAAATGAATGCTGTCTATCCAACTATATTGCAGAATACTAAGTACAACAGCCAAAGCCCTTATTATCCTGGATCGATACAAATATTAATAAACGTTTAACACAATTTAATAACGACAAAAACAATTTTACAACTTTACAGAATCAATTTTACTAAATAATTATAAGTGGGAAAGTTCGTGAAGATGATTGATGCTTGTTAGAAGTAAATACCAAAACCGGCGGATGGATTTGCATGAAATTTAGCATACAGAGAGACCAGTCTTGGAGTAACGTACAGGCTTCTTTTTATCCCGTCAAACTACACAAATGTTCTCTTAGGTCAGGAAAAGTAAAAAAACGTAATCCTCCTAGCCAGTTTCGGCTACGGCGGCCAATCTCAACGGAGATCAGCCAAGTACGCAGGAGATATTATAGTGCACAAGTGTGTGCGCAATACACAGGTGCACTCGCTAAATTCCTTCACTCTCCTAGTCCGGTGAAACGGCAATCCGACATGACCGGAGAGAGATCAGGCGTAGGACCAACGGGTTTACATGGGGTGTGATAATACCGCCAATTTCCCGAATCCGAGTTGCGACCGAATAATTTAAAAAAAAAACCCAGTCACATTGTTTTTTTTGGCTCGACTCGGGATTCGAACCCAGGACCTCAGCGCGCAAATCGTACTCGTAACGCGTACGCAATACAACAGGATCAATCACGATTTTACTCTACTTCATACATATTGTCACATCAAACCCCGCTACGGAAGCCGGCGTCCGAGTATATAGGGTTTCCCCATACATCTATATATATAAGCGGGGTTTGACGGGTTAATTTGATATAGATATAAACAACTGACTGCCTCGGTGGCGTAGTTGTATTACAGTACGACTGTAAAGCTGCGGTCTCGGGTTCGATCCCCGGGTCGGGCAAAGTGATATTGAATTTTTCTATTCAGTATCAGCTCGGAGTCTGGAATTTGTGCCCGATATGGCGATAGGCTCGCCCCATATCACATCATGGGACGGAATAACAGCGAAAAGTGGGTGCACTAGTTGCGCCTCTGCCTACCCCTTCGGGGATAACAGGCGTGAGTGTATATGTATGTAGATATAAACAATTACTATATTTTAACGACGATGCGAACTCGTAAAGTTCGCCGTACATTGTAAACTATACGTTGTATTATACGACTACAATTGAACACGGTACACGGATAATTGTTTATAATGGGCTTGCGGTTGCTCACAACGCATTATACAATGTATTTAAAAAATCATTGCATGCACTTGGCGATGATTTTTATCGACCCGCGTGGAGTGCAGATGTTTCGTACTATGATTAGCGAATGATTATCGTTCTTGCATGCGCGTAACTATCTATTATACACAGTAAATATGAGCTAACGGCACAGATGCAATGCATGCAAATGCGCTGGAGTGAAGTTCGAGACCCGCTAGAAAATGATCATATTATTCTTGTTGTTTTTTATGTTAGGGAAAATATTTCGCTTAGGGATTTAACAGATTGTTATACCGGCACGCTATGATGGCCGTTTTGACAGATTACAATAGTGAGGTAAAATCTCAATTCATTATCGAAAAAAAAAATATAACCATTGGTCCTATAAGTGGCGATTGTATTAGGTTATATTATTTATAATTTCGAATATCAAAAAACAAATGAAAATTTTGTCGTCAGATTATACAATCCAATAAATTTCACTGAACGTTACTATTGACAATAATGTACAGCAATTAGCTCCTTCAGCATACTTATGGTCTAATACGAAACTTGATGATCGGAAAACCGTCAAAATGGCCATCATGGCATGCCGGTACTATAAAACTCTTATTAAAATAACTTATTAGCGTTTTATTACTATTTAACCCCCGACAGAAAAAGAGGGGTGTTTATGTTTAGAGTCAGTATCTGTGTGTCTGTGGCATCATAGCTCTCAAACGAATGGACCGATTTTGACTGCGTTTTTTATAGCTGATGTAATCGAGATGATTCTTAGCTATAATTTATGAATATCTATTCCGGTGTTTGAAGATTATCTGCTCATTTCCAACTTACACAGCTCCGATTTATTTAACAGTTGATGTACTGTGATTTCGGCAATGTTTTAAAGACATGTTAACATTGAGCTGACGCTGCAGCATCAAGTTGTCTGCAGGATACCCAACTCTCAGGGGCGGTCCCGTGCAGCTATCTTAGTGCAACAAGATACCCCGGGGCCGTCCCGTACGCGCCGAAGAAGGGCACCGCGGGTTTTGGTTGGTATGCCAGTGTAGGGTGTACATAGTGTTAGGGACTCGGTCCAATGCTCGCTCGGATGAAGCTATACTCCCGAGTGTCGACATTGGGCCGTAAGACTGTGTGAAACCAACATAACCGTTCCACTCACCCCCCGGTGGTGGTAGCGATAACGCGTTTTTCCCCGCGAAAAAAAAAGCATACCCAACTCTTTTGCAACTTATAGCAGATATAGCGTGTGTGGGCTCACACGAGTGGTCCCAATGAGTAGCTGGATTTTTTTTTATTAATGGCCCTACTGCCAGTAGCCTGACGCGAGCCGGTTTTTCTGGCCACACCGGTCTTTAGGGTGAACGCAGAAGGCGCTCGCAACCCTTTGAATTAAGTGACCATGCTGAGGGTAACCCACTAACGGGTTACGAATCTCGGCTCAGGACGGCCACTGAGAGAGGATAAGATATCAACGATTAGGGAAAGATTGGTTTTTAGGCCTAATCCAATGAAATTGTATTGTCATAGGCACGCGGGCCGGAACTGCTAGGGGAAGAGAGTAGCTGGTAGATAGTTGATTATCAAGGCCCTATGATGAAGAATAAAGTAGTTTAAAAAAATATATATAAAAATATTAAATTAATTTTTCATAGTGGATGATAGCTTAGTTGGGAATGGAACGGTCTGCCAAGACAATGTCCGGAGGTTCAAAACCTAAGGCTCACACCTCTGAAATTTCAAAGTTACGTGTGTATTGTTTATCAATTATCGTTCGCTTTAACGGTGAGGAAAATATCGTGAGGAAAACTAAGAATAAGAATTTCGAAGGTATGTGAAGTCTACTAACCCGCACTAGGCCAGCGTGGTAGACTAAGGCCTAAACCCTCTCAGTAGTAGAGGAGGCCCATGCCCAGCAGTGGGACAGTATTTAATACAGGGCTGGTATTATTATGATTAATTAATTTTTATTTCAAACTTTTTGATTTGTTCATTGAGAGCCAAAGAAACAAAACAGTGATTAAAATTTAACATAACCTCATTAAAATGTTGAATTTCTTCACACTGTTCATAACTTTATGCAGATCAGAAGTCAATCCAAGTAATTGCTAAATGACATAAATACAGTGCTTGCTTTTTACGGTTATGGGAGGAAAGAAAGGCTATTCGTCCACCTGATTGAGTTAAAATATAGGATCTCGAAACTAAATTAGTGATAATATTATCAAATTGGCCTTTTTGAAGTGTTATATTAGATGCATTAGTAGTATATTTTATAGCAGTCGCCCTACAACCGATATCCTGCTTACGTTCATGTTTAGAAATGATAAAAGTCAATACAAAGTATTTGTGAAGTTAATTAGCTTGAAAAGTATCAACTTTGTGATGAAACAATGTGGATACTTGTTTTTATTACATTATTTAATTAACTTGTTTGTCTTTTTATAACCTGTAGAACTAGTATGTGCGACATAATCATCTTGTTCCCGTCGTAAGATGATCGGTCTTATTGTTAGCTTATGATAATTACTGTTAAACAAATTATTGTTGCCAATCATAATATTATGTATAATTTATGTTTATTGTCTTTTTATTGGCAGCACTCTCTCTGGTTCGCCTTTCTTCCGTGCGGGCACGTTATTCGTTGTGCTCTTAAAATATATTTATATTATCCAAGAATGGTGGTCTAATCATTTTATATTTTCGCCTTATATAACCAATACTTATGACTTTAAGTTCGTAGGGCTTTACTTATTTAAATTTAAATTAGAACAGCATAAAATGGTGAAAGAACCTCTCTAACTCTTATATAATTTTTTCGTAAGTAGGTACAGTGAATCTAACCTATAGCATGCCAATATTTCTCTATCTAAATTTGTGCTTATTTTTTGTATCAATTTTGTATTTTCTTTGTATACCTTACCACCATAATCCAATTTTTTTATTGCATTGAATGATGAGACGATCATGCCGTTTGCCTGACGGTAAGCGATACGACCACCCGTAAACATACACCATCCAGCACCTTGAGTTACAAAATACTGTTTGGCATTCCACTGCGCTTGTCATCCTGACACATAAGATGTTAAGTCTCACTGTGTCCAGTAGTTCTAACTACTAGCTACAATGTCCTTCAAACCGAAACACAGCAGTGTGTGTAGAAATAGACATTATGGTGGTACCCAAATAGATGGACTCGTACATATGAGACTCCTACCACCAGTAAAAAAAAATTAACGACAAGTCATAACTGTAGATAGTGTCGGAACTGTTGCAAGATTTTATTATTTGGCCAAAGCTGTGGCCTCATTCCAACTACATGTAAATATAGTAAACCATGTAAATTCGCAATGGCAACATTAAACATACCTAAAATAAATAAAAACACATTAAATGACATTTCCAGAGAACACGATAGCAGAGACCATAATTAACTATTCGTTTTTAAATATATCGTGCACATTTTCATAGTATTTTTAAAATCCGTCACAGCCTTAATTTCTCGAATAATACCGTGAACCGCGAGCAGTTATACTTACCAATAAATCAATCAGTCACGCCTCAGCGATTAACCGCTTCCTTCGATTTCCAAACAGAATTAATATATTTTTTCCGCCATTATTTTTAATACCAATATTATGACATATTTGCATTGACCACAATGAAATGTTAAGTTCGTGCTGTGTTATATTTACGTAAGATATACACACCGCAACCTTCAAAAGCTTTAAGCGTTATATATGATATTAATTTTTCTTGTGGCACCGCCGTCGAAATTCTGGGAACCAAGATCGATATCAGACAGCGTTCAATGGTAAACGCATTAGGCACCAACGTGTAGTGCGGGCGTGAGTGATACATTCTTCGAATATCTATCTAACAAGACAATGACAACGTTTGACGAAGGATCTTTGATCGTGCACATCCGAATCGAATGCATCGAGGTTGTGATCGACAAGCGAGACTCCTTAGTAAATTGTAAAAAATATAAACATCAGTAGTTGTGTTGTAGTTTAATATTTTTTCCAATAAATAAATTGCTACTTTTGATTATTTAATGTTATGTAATTAACTCTGACAGGTTGGTCTGGAAATCTTTGGGGAAGCCTATTTACAGCAATGGCAAAAGAAGAAGAGGCAGACAAGCTAAAAGATGGACAGATGATATCAAGATGATTGGAGAGACAATCAGGTCTAGAAAAGCTACCAATAGAGAAGAATGGAAGCAGCTGGAAGAGGCCTATGTGTCACTGGACACGCTGACCACTGAACCGGGAAACCCGATGTACTAGATTTAAGTTAAAGCATTTTGCTACTATGTGTCAAATCATTGTTTAGTATCAGCAATAAAGGCTAATAATAATAATAATTTACAGCAGTGGGCTTCTAAAGGCTGAAGAAGAATTAACTCTGGTAAATTTTGACTTGATGTACGAGGTTGATACGGCATGTTTTGTGACATAAAATAAAGATTTGAATTGAAATAGACGCCTTCATTTAACTTGATTGCAATCAAATAATAAGAATAAAAAGATCGCTAAATTCGATTTAGCGGTTTAGAAGGAAAAGTAGTAAACCGAGAAAAATATGAGGTATTTACATACATGCTGAAAAAAAAGAAAGTTATTGCGAAAAGACGACAAAATAGCATCCTTAATCTTTCTTTAGATTTTTTTTAAAACAATAACATGTACGTAATCGTACGAATAATCTTACTAATTTTAATGAAATATGGCACACAAGTAGGTCATATCCTGGATTATCACATAGGCCATGTACCTACTCGTACGAATAATCTTACTAATTTGAATGAAATTTGGCACACAAGTAGGTCATATCCTGGATTAACATAATACTTTTATCCAGGTAATTTGTTTCCATGGGATATAATGGATATTTTTAATATGATCCTTTAAGTAAATGGCGCTAGGTTCGTAGTGTTTTAAGGACTTTTATAGCGGAAATTACTTTCACGCAGGTGAAACCGCGAGCAACGCCTAGTTTAAAATAAAAAGAATAAAATCGAATTCCCTATACAGTTAAAGATAGGATGGGATTGTGTTTGGAAGCACACTTTATCGACCCTTGTGCGTGATATCTAATACAAAAAAAATCCGCAAGTAATCATTGTATTAATGTAATATACACTACGATTGTACCACAAGAACATAAGAATTAATTTATATTCATAACTGTCTTCAGTTATTCGAGTAATAATGGATTCAACCGGCGATTCCCCTTTTGCCCAATAATTGGTTACTTATTAACGTTTTACTACCGATAATATCATCGTTTTCTCATATAAGGTGAATACGTTTTTGCTGCAATTAAAATAAGTGTAATACGACTTTATTGCGTTACGCGGTGTGCACTGAAATCGATAACAGGTGCATATATAACTGCAGTACTTTGTCCGAAATTTCTTTCATTCTTAGCAGAATAACGGCCAGTTTAAGTTCGTGATTTGTCGTATTAACTACATTTAAAGCAATCCGATTAGCAATCCTTACATATAAAAACAAGTTCTCTGTTTGAACGTGATAAACTCAAAAACTACTGAACAGATTTCGATAAAATTCGGTATGGAGATAGAGAACATAGGCTTTTTATCCCAAAAAAATATAGCATGTCTTTTATCCTGGAAAAATTCTTTCATGGAGGCGAAGTCGTGAGTAAAAGCTAGTCAAAATAAAGTTGCGTAGCCTATTTAGCAATGTTGATGGTTGGTAAATTTGTGCGTATTGACACACTGTAATTTACTCCGTCTATTGCCCAGCCCGAAATATTCGTAAAATTATAGTTCGGCTTGAGTAATTAAACATTGCATCGTTTGTAAATACAAATTGTTTTAGAATCATTCAAACAAAAGATGCGACATATTATCTACTTGATTTCGAGTACGGAGAATTTTAGCCAATATAATAAATATCGGGAGGTACAGACAGTCACATAAGTAGCTGAACAAATTCAAAACTTCAAATAGCGTCTACACTTTCGTGTTCTTACCAATTTTTGTTTTATCTTCACAAAAATAAAATAAAGGCGATTAACTTTACTTTCCACAAAGATGAAAATGTTTCAATTAAACTTAACGCGTGGAAATGATTTGAAATTTTGAATTTGTTCAGCTACTTTTGTGGCTTACTGTACATGTGTAAGGAATATGCCTAACTAACATACATAGGTACATCTAATAAAACTCGCACTGAATATATTAATTATAATATTGTACAAAAAATATATTCAATACATTTCACTAAGCAATAAAACAAACAAAATATGGGTTTGCTATTCGTTAAAAGCAAGCAGAGGTAGCGGCACACGACAAGGACAGACTTGAACCGATGAAGATCGCAGAAGGAGCCTGGACTATTTTCAACAAGTCGGCGTGGAAATCTTTGGGGGCGGCCTATGTTTAGTAGACATCCTTACTGCTGACATGCTGATTGTAATGAATGTCGATAAATACTAATTTGTTTTTGTTATTTATTTATCCAAATTATAGGTTTAGGTGATGTCCACACAAGTCTGTGCCTGTATCGAAGACATCTTTTATACTTGAACACATGTATTAATATATCCAAACTAGCTTTTGCCCGCGGCTCCGCCCGCGTTAACAAGTTTTTCCGGGATAAAAGTCCCGCTTTATATTTTCCCGAGATAAAAAGCAGCCTATGTGTTAATCCAGGACATGATCTAACCGTGTGCCAAATTTCATCGAAATTCATTCAGTAGTTTTTGCGTGAAAGAGGAACAAACATCCATACATCCATACATCCAGACATTCTTACAAACTTTCGCCTTTATAATATTAGTAGGACTAGACTTCTGCTCGCGGGTCCGCGTGGATAAAAATATGTTCCTGGAGTAAAAAGTAGCCTATATCACTCAAGAGTAGGTAATGCTTCCTATTAGTGAAAGAATTTTTAAAATCGTTCCAGTAGTTTTTGAGTTTATCCATTACAAACAACCAAACAATCAAATCTTTCCTCTGTATATTTGTATAAATAAAAATAATTATGATTCTCGAGTATAGTTTTGTGTGCGTATTTTATGGACAAAATGTAGGTATACCTTGACAAGTTTTTTACAAAACCGTATTGTAATTACTGTTTAAGTGGAAATAGAGAGAGGGACTACCATTATAACACGAGAGCTGGTCTAAACAATGGCGATTATCAAGCATGTTGTTGATAAATAATCATGAATAGCTGCCGATCAGTTATCATGTTCGCGTAATTATTAGTTCATTATAACTCTCATACAATTCAACAACAATGTTGATGATCGCATGTCGCGATTTACGAACCGTGAAAAGGAAAAATTAAATCGCCCATTGTAAAAAGTCCCAGTGTTGTGGTATTCATGTTGTGTTAAGGCAGACAACTTTTTCTGATGAAGGAAATCAACCAATACATTTATTGACGCAAAGGGCTTCACCATTATTATGGCTAGACCCATAATAATATATACAGGCTGTCCAAAATATTGTGACGAGCAAAGCTTTTAAAGAAGTTAACTTCCACACAAATCACTACCAGCAACATTAATAAAATCAAATAAACGTCTGGAGTGGATTCTAATACCTCAATCTAGAATGCTGTCCCTCTGGAACTAAAATTGAGATGTTAGTCGAAGGCAGCATTTACATAGTAAGTTTTTGCTTTAAATTTAATGGGATATAGTTGGCGTTTGAGGTAACTTTCCTGATAAGCTATCTAGGAAAAGAACTTGTCTCGGTGGCGTAGTTTTATTACGGTACGACGGCAATGCTGAGATCTCGAGTTCGATCCCCGGGTCAGGCAAAGTGATATTCGATTTTTCTATTCAGTATCAGCCCACAGTCTGGAATTTGTGCCCGATACGGAGATAGACTCGCTCCCTATCACATCATGGGACGGAATGCGCAGGGCGAAACATGGGTGCATTAGTTGTGCCTCTGCTTACCCCTTCGTGGATGAATGGTGAGTGTGTGAGTGTATGTGTGTGAAAAGAACTTTGTTAGTTTGTGGAAAAATGATTTCTCTATTGATGAGAATAGATTCGTACTGTATAACAGTTTCGTGCAGCAAGTATACGTAACAAACATAAATTGAACACCATGTGTGCTATTCATTGCCCAAATTCCAGTTTATTTTATCAGTATTTAATTAAAACAGCTAATACGAGCTCTACAAAAAGTAGATAACTTTTTAAAGCGATAATTTTAACAAAAAACTACTAAGTGGCCGGGGTCTGTTAGATACTGCAAAGTCTAAGTATAACTTCAACTATGTAATGAAAATATAAGGTATATATTTCGACCGTCGCTAGTATTATGAGGGCCCAATTTATTAAGAAAGTCAATCGTCAGGCAAGTTACTACAGCGGGAAATTATTATAATATGTGAGTTTTCCGGTTTTCAATCAAAACAAACACTCTGCGATACCCTCCAATGATTTTCCTCCAATGATTTTATTTTGTATATAATTTTGTTGAACATCACACAAACTATTACTGGTTTATCAAAATAGATTTGTATTTTACAATGTAAGCTGACAAAAGACCTTTGACTTATGACTGAGGGCGACACGATCGGTGTTATTAACCTTTGTGTCGTTAGTTATTAGCAAAGTGCAATTTAGACAGAGGAAATCTCTACCTTTTGTAGAAAATATGTCTTTTAATAAATAAATATGTACAATATCCTACTAATATTATAAAGGCGAAAGTTTGTAAGAATGTATGGATGTTTAGATGTTTGGATGTTTGGATGTTTGGATGTAAGGATGTTTGTTCCTCTTTCACGCAAAAACTACTGAACGGATTTCGATGAAATTTGGCACACGGGTAGATCATGTCCTGGATTAACACATAGGCTACTTTTTATCCCGGGAAAATATAAAGCGGGACTTTTATCCCGGAAAAACTTTTTAAAGCGGGCGGAGCCGCGGGCAAAAGCTAGTGTAATAATATGTGGCGATAGATTTTCCGTAAGTCATATTAAGTTTTAAAAATTAGGTATTTTTTCCAACGACAACTACGTACTTATGCATTAATAAAGGACTTCTTAATAAAGATTTTGTAATCTTTATTAAGAAGTCGATAGATTAGTAGATTTACTTGTGTAAATCTTATAATATTCCTATAATATGTAAGACATCGTATTTTAAGATTAAATATTTGAAATTATATTGTCTAGAGTCAATTTTTATCACTTTTATTCTAGTTTCAAGAACAATAGGCGTCTTAAACAGTTAAAGAACTTACTGGTACATTTATATTTAAACTACTAATACTAGTAGCGAAATATTAACGGTTTTTAGAGAGTCAACGACAACACTGTTAGATTTTATTACATTTCACCAATAAGCCGTTTCGTTATGATCAGTGAAGCGGACTTTTGTTGCGGACGTGTTCGCTACTAACATGTTATTAACAAGGGGCAACTTTTGATAATAAATTAATAAATAATGTGATCATTTAATTGCTGCGTCCGGAATAAAGTCGGTAAAATGTAGTCTTTCATTAGTTTCCGTTTGATGTGGCGCGCTCATAATGACACCTGGAATAGGCCACCTTTACTCTTCATAATTTAAGGATGCATGTCATACATTGATGGACTGCGTGCTTTTTTAATAAATTTTATTTTGCATCCCTTTACACTTTATTTTAATAGGAACCCTGCATTACCTTAAAGTTTTTAGCGGCGATAGCCTAGTTGGGAGTGGAAGGGACCGAGACGAATGTCCACAGGTTCAAAACCCAGGGGCACACACCTCTGACTATTCTAATGTTATCTGTGTAGGTATTTCTTATCACTCGATTTAACAAGGAAGGAAAACATCGTGAGGAAACATATATACCTTTTTTTTCATCTTCGGCGCTTTAGGGACGGCTTCCTCTGATTGAAGTGTCTAAGTTGTCGTCCGCAACCGCACCTGCGCGGTGCCGCTTAACGCAGCCCGTCTCCTCTTGTGGGGGTGCACACCTATTATCTTGCGGCGGACAGCATCCGTGCCGACCGACCCGACCCCTCCTGGTCCCTATTAGTCGCCTCCTACTTCAGGCAGGGAATACCGTGGTGGAATTCTCCAAACGCCCCCAAACCACAGGGCGGACACCTGTATACTTAAGGACTTCTCTATAAGGATTTTGAAGGTATGTGAAGTCTGCCAACCTGCACTAGACCAGCGTGCACGGGGCCCGTGGTCAGCAGTGGGCAGTATATATTACAGGAATGGTATGGATGGTATGGTTTTAAATTAAAGTATTTTTTTATATTTATATAAATGAAATTGTATATAATAATATTATGTACCTAGTAGAGGGTGTCAACTGTTAGATTAACAAGTGCATGTGGCAGTGACTTCGAGGTTGAACGACAGAAAAACTTTGAAAGATAATGAAATACGAGCTACTGTTTGCGTCTAGAAAGTATTTAATGTCTTAAGTTTTCCTTTTTCCAGTCCAAAAAAAATATTTGTGTCAGTAATATTGTTCAGGCTAAGCTAGTACCGAAATAGATTTTGATATACCTACCATTGGTAGGTACAATAAAATGTAAAGTTTATTAACAGCATGGGTAGTGGGACCACACATTGGTTATTTTTTAATTTCAAAAAGACCAATAATAATAAGGTTTGTAGGCACTTCAAATGCTTATTTATAAATTTGTCTTATTTATGGCGATTATGCTATCATTTCTATATTCTAAATGATACAATATCATTCCTCTATATTCTACCGAATAAGACGCCAAGGATGCACACACATACGCTATCATAAATAGCGGGGTGTTTAAGATTAGGTTTTATCTTTAAAAGCGTTTATCAAAGATAAATCGGTGAGCGGGCGAATGCTGCGCGGGCGCATCTACCGATCTCATACGCCTCTTCACGAGCCTGAGGAAAACTTGTTACATTTCTCACATTAGCGACTAAACACCGGCGAACCATGTATTTTCAAACGATTTTCTTAAATAACTCTCTTCCTGAACACAGCTTTGAAATAATTTTTGTATTCAACTCCGTCTGCGCAAGAAACACCGTGTAGCTAATGAGGTTATTTTGGTCATTAGGCATGCAAGTGTTGTATTTACTCTGGTAACAATAGTATTTATTATGTATTTGATGTTTGAAGTTGATTTTCAGGTTGGTTCAGAGTAGACCAGTATTCAAAGTTAATGTAAGTGTACATTCTATTTGAAGACTAACTATAGTAAAGTAAACAAAGGTATAGTAATTGTGGCAGATTTTTCACCAGACTTTTTCATAAAGATAATATACCTAATTCATTCGAATTAGTCGAACAGCGATCTATAGACGTATAATAACAGATGTACATGAAAAACAGGAGCCACCATGTTTAAAAATAATATTTTGTTATTAATGAGCAATTCCATCCTAGATAAAGATGCTCTTCATCTTCATAAACTCCATTAATTCCTACAATCGTCAACATTCCGTAATGACTAACCATATTAGCCGACTCTGTGATAGCATCACACATGACAATGCAACTTTGCCAATACATATCTACCATCTCCCACTAATGCCCACTGCAACGTTCTAAAGAGTCCCACCGACTTGTACTTTCGACGTCTATTGTGGCCCAATAAATCCCATACACGATGCCGCCGTGAAGAAATATTGATACCGACCATATCAAAATATTCCCCGGTGATATCGGTTTTATAATTTTAGAAGAGTATTTCCTATTAAGCCGCTGCTGTCAAGTTTGATCGATTTTTGTCGACTTGCTCTTGTAAATAAACATTTTTTAGGTCTATAATTTATAATTGAAGATTAATGATGACAAAATACAATAATTTAAAATAGAATTTACTGTAAATCGTTATGACTAAATGTCAAAAATAATTTCACGGCACTCGAAGAACACACACGATATTGAATTATTGGATGTTATTAGTAACAGTCAAGTCATAACAGCATACAGTCTCAAATTGATAACAAAAATGTAAAAAATGACAAATATAAATACGAAAATATGAGGGCACAGTTATAATTAAAAGTAGTTAAACGAGCGAGCAAGCAGTACTGCAGTTAAAGAAATTTTAGTAATTTATAACTTAACTTATAGTCGGGGGTAACGAATAATAAGCACAATATTTGCATTGAATTTATCATCATGCCAGCACCTACTTTTTCATCGCAGAACTCCAATTAAGACAACGGCATTCAGTTAATTATAAAAGTAATTAGTTTCTTTCTGCAAAGTTCGTGGGTAAGCTGTATTAATTCATTACAGAGTACGCCTCCCGAGTCCTGCTCGGAGAAAAAATAAGCGAAAGTGTTACAATAAATTTACTGCTTTAACTTTCTGCAATATAATATCTTTTTTATTCATAATATAACAGCAAGTAATACTGTGATTATAAATTGATAATTTAGACGTTGAAAGCAATATAGAGATTGGAAGAAATGTTTTAGACGTTGTAGTTCACCGTACCAATGATGGTACCTTAAATGTATTATTAATGTATATTTTGATATATTATTGCGCAGTTTCTTAACAAATTATAAATTATCAATACTAGACGATCGAACCCCATGTAATTCCTTTGCATACCTACTCCAGGTATACAGGATGGCAATTCACACGTGAACATAGATCCTTTATGAAAATTACAGTAACCGTAGTAAAATAACTGTGTATTTACTGTGCGTATTATTTATCGCATATCGTACGTTGAAACAGTAAAGGAAAACATAATGAAGAAACCCACATATCCGAGTTCATAACAATATTGCAGATATGCACAGTCTACAAACCAGCACTAGGCCAGCGTGGTGGACTAAGGCCTAACCACTCTCTGCAGTAGAGGAGGCCCGTGCTCAGCAGTGGGAAGTATATGAATGACATATACAATAATATACAATATAATTTATTCCTATTGATGTTACACATGGCTCTGCTTCTACAATTTTCGTTAGTGTTTAAATTAACATTGTCCTTAGTATGGTGACTGTTTCAAAGTGCCAAGTGAAACGTTTTACTGTGAACGCTCCACAGAATGCTATAAAATAAAAGGTGTTGTTCAAACAGGCCTCCAGTATAGATTCCGGTCACATTCCTGCGAGAGCTCGAATTTTACGAGCGTTGCATCGTCGATCACGAAAGGGTGTGTACAGAGTAGCAAAAACACCGTGCATTTCTGATGCGGTCAACTGTGATCAAATTAAAACTCTTTTCATTACTTATTAGAATTCATCACTGTAAGCTGTCAACGTTTATTTATACTTTATATTATAAAAAGATTTGTATGTTTACTTGTGTGCTTGTGTTGACTGGAGCGAGTTTGAAAATTATTTCACTAATAGGAAGCTACATTACTATATACTTTTTATTCCGGGAAAATACTTTTATCCCGTAAAAACTTTTTCACGCGGGCGGAGCCGCGAGCATAAGTCTAGTATAAAATAAAGGCAGTTAGCAGCTATGCAGCTTTTATAAATGCTTATCTTTATGTATCAGTACTATGGTTAACGATATCTTTTCATTGGAATAATAAAGTTTACAGGTTAAGTTTTTTATTCTCACGAATGCCCATTATCGTTATAATATAATCAGTAATCGTCACGTATTTATTAATTTTATAATAATCTGATATTACTGCTGTACATAGCTTAGATTTTGTACGAACTACCAGGTCTGTGTCTGGAAATTCAGACTTTAAAGTTGGTAAACAAATTACATGCGAAAGTAATGATTGGCCAGACTTCCAGAGGTACCGACTGACAGATTATTTCGTTATGAGAAACCTATAGTATTTATTTGAAAGAAAGAAAGAAGAAAGAAAGAAACATTTATTCGCACAATATACTGGGACGCACACAAACAATTAACAAAAAAGGACTTAATACATAATACACAAAGCACGTGGGCAACGTGCATCCCATGATACATATTGCGTATATTATGCATATTTGCGTATTATATATTTTTATCACATACTTAATTAATTTTTGCTTCATTTATCTAACAACTAGTAAGTAAATTTAAGCTAACCATTTAATAAATGATACAATAAACATGTTTCATGTAAAAGTGGGCTGGATAATTTTTCCTAGACTTGGTTAATTGTTAAGTAGCTAATCAATACTAAACAATTCATTTTTGTAAAGAGTATTTTTTTCTCCACTCGGATTAACCCATTTGACGTGAATACGTATGCAACTCTCGTAAAAACCCCTGGAAAATCCAAAATATCGTGTGTTGTCTGTTTACGTACTGGACAGCAAAAACCATGGGGAAATACGAAACTAAGCATTAGCACCTGCAATACATTTAAAATTTCCACTATTTACGTGTGTACGAAATAATAAATAAATATGCAATACATATTTTATCACTTCTATGAACTTCTAAATATTCACAATACACTGCGCCGCGAAATGCAGCGAAATATGATATTTATTGATAGCCACGCTGTGACGGCAACAAAGTGTTCGAACACATGGCACTTCGTCTTCGCGTTTATTGCTAACAACACTCGCGTTCTGGGAATCGTGCGCTCCACTTACAAAGCACAGCCAACTATCGTCTGTCTTATTCACGTCATTCAGTTTAATGAATAAACATTTGAGATAGTAATTTTAATTGCTATTTTAATTCGATTTTAATATTAGCTGGACATTTTGTCCGGACAAAAAAGGCCTGTTCGATGTTGAACTATAAACTTTTCTTTCATAAAACAAATTATATTATTAAAAACATTTACTAATTTTTGACTTATTATCCAACTAGCTTTTACTCGCGGCTCCGCCAGCGTGAAAAAGTTTTTTCGGGATAAAAGTCTCTGTTAATCCAGGACGATATAATCTACCTGGGTGCCAAATTTCACCGAAACCCGTTAAGTAGTTTCGGAAATGTGCAGTTACAAACAAACAGAAAAAGAGACAGAAAAGAATTATAAAAATTCGATGATTTGTTTTCCATTACTCTTCTTTAGTCACCCCTTTGTTTTTTATCATTTTTATGTACAGATAGACCGGTTCTGCTGCTTTATTATATGTATAGGTGTATGTAAGTATGCTCATGTTATTCTGAAACACTATTCATCCTACTAATATTATAAAGGCGAAAGTTTGTAAGAATGTATGGATGTTTGGATGTATGGATGTTTGTTCCTCTTTCACGCAAAAACTACTGAACGGATTTCGATGAAATTTGGTGCAGGGGTAGATCATGTTCTGGATTAACACATAGGATACTTTTTATCCCGGGAAAACATAAAGCGGCACTTTTATCCCGGAAAAACTTTTTAACGCAGGCGGAGTCGCGGGCAAAAGCTAGTCATTGACAATTTGTTTAGGGTAATCACATTCTAGGCTATTCTATTAAACCAAAACAGTAGCAGTTTGCACTCATTATCTCATTCACGATATTTGAAATATTGTTGCGAAAATACCTACCATATAAATCTTGTTGTAATAATTCTATAAATGTGAATGTTATTACAATTTATGATCTATTGAGTATTTGCCTGTTGTCAGAATATTGATAATGAATTGCTACGTGAAATAAGTAATTATTCATTGCAATTTGCAGGTCGTTAAAACTGAGAAATAATGTTCATCGTTTATCATATAAATATATTTATATACCTATTATAGACCTATAAATTATATTACGTAAGAGAAACAAAAGAACGTCTTCAATTACTACCCGTCACGAACATTTAGTACTTATTGTCGTAATAAAAACAGTCTACTAAGCATAGGATACAATCTTTGTTAAATCAGCAGCCAGACTCCGACAAGTTAATTTTACGCTTCTACACTCATTCCTTTCACAATAATAAAAGTGCTGCACACCAGAATCACTTGGTTTATTTGTGAAAACATCTCCTTACTTTGTACAAAGAAATACAAACTCTAAACCACTTAACTAAAGTTTCAAATGGCTTGCGTGTTTATACCAGGTCATGGGGTATCGTGCGCTCAAATCATAGGGTACCCCAATTGGGGTATCATAAGCCTGCGAGTGTAGTTTGAAACAGACAACGGCAGTGATACACTTATTACCGAAGTTGTCAGGGGTCAGACGAGTGTGGGTGTGCTGGTGTGGGAGGTAAATCACCACGAAACAAGTTTACAAGTGTAATTGTTGCGGCGGGTGTCTGTAATTGATTTATTCCACGCTCACCCGCTCCTGCACTATATTTCTATTGAAATAGTGTGATTGTTCATTATTTAGGGGAATTTGGCAAATTGCTACTGGATCGTTATGGCTCAATAGTATTAATTACGGTTACGTTATTGTTTTATTGTTCAGTATTATTGTATTTTGTTTAAGATGCTGAGAACGTTCTTGTTAATTCCTTTTTGAATATAATCAAAATTATGTAATCGTCATGATGTTTATGATTACAGGTGCAGGAACAGGTCAAATAACAATATAAAATATGCTTGAGATTATCACGTGTTAATCAAATGTAACGGGTGGCTAACCTAATACCTAAAATTTTACTAGCTACCTACCTAGGACTTGTATCGAACGCCAACGATTATAAACAAATATTTAAACATCCGCAAGTATTTTCATAAGCTTGTCACGAAACAGCCAATTGACGTCATATCACTATAGATATTATCAAATTCAGTTCCCTGAATATGGGCTATAAAACACTCGCGCGCTACATTACAGCACGCATTACACCATCGATACAAGTTATATTCGAGTTCGATACACTGTTCATAAATATTTAATGGATATTTTCCCACAATGGGGTGGCTATTCACACCGTTAACCCTCTAGAGCGCAATAAAAACAGAACTGATCAGAATGGCATACATTACATTTCGATACTGTACCCTTTAAAAATAAGTAATTTTGCTTAGTGAGCTAACCTAGTTTTATGGTTGTGGATATTTTGTTTACGTTTTGTATGTTATAATGGAAGGTCTGTACTTTATTGCAATGAAAAATGACGAAAATTTTACGAAATAGAGGCGCTCTTCTGGTTGCCTCAAAATTTGTCATAATTTCGGATCTATTATGAACTGCAACCCATTCAGCAGCGATGGTAATGCAAAATGACTTGTCATCTCGCACAGATATGTGTGGCCACACAAAGGCTGGTTCGACACTTAACTAACGATAAAAATATTGATCGTAAATTAATCATTATTATTTGGTTTCGAAAACTCTGTAGGATGTGGATTGTGGTTCCAGGGTGTAAGATTTTAAATATTATCAATTGATAATGCATTATAGTTTTTTGTATACATCTTAGTGTCCATACAATAATTACCTTCAAAAGTAACGATTATAGTAAATTTTTTAGCCTCGGTGGCGTTGTTGTATTACGGTACGACTGTAATGCTGAAGTCTCGGGTTCGTTCCTCGGGTCGGGCAGTGTTAGGTTTTTCTACTCAGTATCAGCCCGAAGTCTGGAATTTTGTCCGATATGGCGATAGGCTCGCTCCCTATCACATCATGGGACGGAATACGCATGGCAAAAAGTGGATGCACTAGTTGCACCTCTGCCTACCCCTTCGGGGATAAAGGGCGTGAGTGTGTGTGTGTGTGAGTTGTATTATCGAAAGACATTCGAATATCTGGGAACATAAATGCATATTTAGAGCATACTAAAAACGGATCGCGATGAAATTTTATTAGGTACCTATATCATTTAATATCCAGTCTAAACAACTTTCGAAAGACAAATGTACAATGTATTCAACGCATTCCTGACATAAAACATTAATAATTGTAACATAACATTTTAAAAACTAGAAAACGTATGTCCAAATATTCGTGTAATGACAGCGGCAGATAAATGGACCTGTCACAATTATGTAACCGAGCCGTCTGTCATGTCACACGACTGGCACACACGATCGCCTTGTCGATAAAGCCAATGCTATATTCGAAATTTCTTGCAAGGTCCCACCAATAACTTGTTAATTGCCGCCCACATTCGGGTCAGTGCTGTCAGTCAATTCTAGTGCATTACTAGCTATCGATAGACACCCACGCGGATATGTCGATACGTTGTGGAAGTGGCTAATATTAGAGTTGTTTAGAAACGCGCCACCGCCACCATTAACGGGTATAGAGGCGGATGTTTGACAAGCGATTAATCCTGAATGTATTTTTCTTCGTTCATGTTTAGAGGAGACAAGAATTGTTATGAATTGTTTTTATTGACACAATCACATGTCGTCGTTAACAATGTTAATAAATTATTAAGATGGTCTTTTTATATCTCAATAGACTTTTGCTCGCGGCTTCACCCGCGTGGTTAAGTTTTTCTGGCATAAAAATCCCGCTTTATATTATCCCGGGATAAAAAGTAGTACCTAGTGGTTACTCGATGATAATATAGCTTTACATTGGTGAAAGAATTTTTAAAATCGGTCCAGTAGTTTCAGAGCCTATTCAATGCAAACAAACAAACAAACAATCAAATCATTTCTCTTTAAAGTTAAATCATTGAATTACATAATAAAAAATTAGAATTCAATTATCTTTATTTTAATTAGTAATTGTCGAATTATTAAAACACTGTAAGATAAATATTATATTAATAGCTCTCGGTAAATTATTTATATACGTAATTGAATTAACGTTTTGAACTTTCCAAGTTCAGCACTCAATCAAGATTTATTGATAGGTATGATCTTTACATCAAAAACCATCTAATAGACATTAATCACACAAGAAATGTTACGCCTTTCGTGTTACCAACGAGCCGAAGTTAAAATCGATCGATTCAAAACATTCAAGAATGATAATGTGTAGGTGGGTTGTATCCCAACGCGCTTCGAAGTAGCTAATGTAACTTCACCATTAGACAACACTATTCACGCCTCTGACTACTATCAATACATTCCAATTACATACAAAAACAACTTAAACGTCCACACATTTATACGTATAATGAACCTTAAACCTTCACTTTAAGACGGAAAGTTATCTGACCTAACATTTCTTTTCAATTTTCCTCCAATCGAATTTGGCTGTAACATCAATCGAGTTCCCACATTTTCCGAGCGCACTTACACAATATCAATCAGGTTTTATTGGTGTTGTCTGGGTGGGACCGCGGGTGTGACTGAGGGAGGGGATGGGAGAAGTCTATTTGTATCAATAACCTGTCAATGGGCTCATACCCCGCAGGGATCTTTTGCCTGCGAATATGATCCGCCGCTATATCTCCAACCACACTAATTTTGTTAGAAATGTATTACGATAGCCGTGTGAAATATTGAAACGTAATTGTAAAGAAAACGTACCGTGATTATTTTAAACCTTGGTATAAATCATGAAATTATTGTGATAGACGAAAACATGGTTTGCGCTTAAATGCAAAGTAACACATTGTAATGAAAATATTAAGTTTAGAGATTGTAAAATATCAAAAAAATATATTATTAGTAGAGCATTGTTGCACGTTTTTTGTACTTAAACTAACAAGGTTATTTTAGAATAATTAGAATATAACGTGAAGTTATCAAATTGAATCTGGAGATACTCAATTTTTACCATACTCCCTATAAGTATTTTCTTTCTTTACTGGTTACTGAGCTTCACATATTATGTCAGATTTATTAGTTCGTAGGTATAGTAATACGTAGTGACGTACCATGCTAAATTGCAATCATTGTTATGTTTCATATCATATTTATAGAGTGTATTATTATAGTTCTAACCTCTTAGTCAAATAAGGTAGTTTGAAACACACCATGATATCACGGGCCAAAATATCCAGAGGCAAAATTACAACAATAAAACAACGAAAAAGGCGCATATTACAAACTTACCTCGTAACACTACATTATCTCCTATCAGTGGCGGTTGACAAAGTAAAATTGGGGACACCTTATTTCCACGACTGGTTTGCAAAACACGTTCACGCTTCCCACCTATCCCCACATCTCAACGCTTATAGATACTATCTGTTACACCTATTAGAGTACTCTACCATAAACTGTTACATCTCTACCTTTGCTTACATTGCTGCTCTTGCTCGACAACACTTTAGTGTCGGGCATACTACAGCTTCAATGTACGGAGTAAGGGTAGATAGAGTCGTGATTTTAGGTGTCGTTTGGAGTATTTTAATGCGAGGTTCAGGTGGGCGCCTTCTTCACACCGCCGCCGCCGATAACACGCTAATGCCCTCAACTTTGCACCGCAAGGGGCGGTCAAGGGGAGGCGAGGGGTTGGGTTTAACGTGGAGGAACCGCTCGTGGAGGAAAAATGGGAAAAGTCAGATCATTGACTTTATTGAACGCAAATATCTTTATGGAGTTGCACCGTGCACTGTTAGCAAGTGCGGAATTAGAGGCATTTGTGTATATCCTACTAATATTATAAATGCGAAAGTTTGTAAGAATGTATGGATGTTTGTTACTCTTTCACGCAAAACTACTTAACGGATTTCGATGAAATTTGGCACACGGGTAGATCATGTTCTGGATTAACACATAGACTTTTTATCCCGGGACAATATAAAACGGGACTTTTATCGCGGGAAAACTCATTCACATTTGTACATAGATACAAATAGGTAAGTGAATGAGTCTATATTTTTAATTGAATATGCACTAAACATTAAGGGTTAAGGCTCTATATTCGATAAAATAATATTCATGACGTGATAAAGAGGCACCTGCAGAAAAACTGCTTTTTGAGCTGCAGTTTTTTTTTTGGGTAATATATTTAGGGCTTCTCTTGAGTCTTGACATTTTGAACGCTTTCGATCGTTCTTTGTCCAATTGAATTTAAAGTAGGAAACACTATGACGCTAAATTGAGTATCGTATTTGATTATAGATAAAGTTCTATGCACACTATTATCGTAATAATGATATTCGCAAAGCTTAAGGCCAAAATAAAAGTATCATAAATATAAACATAACGTGTTGTCAATATCGCAGAGCGAGTAAACGACGCGCGCCAATGAATACCTAAAACGATAAATAATAACGTTGGATTCCATTAGCGAACCGTTTTGAATTTGTGATAATCCTTAACATTTCCACGGCCGCACACTTGGTGCTTCTCGGCACGCATTGTTTCACCGTAACGTGTACGTTTACGTTAATATTCCATAACTCACGTTCTGCGTATTCTGCGTAAATGTCGGACCCCCGATTTGTTCCGGTAGCGACTGCCAAGGTAAGAGGTACATATATTTGCGGTAATAAACGTGAATTTATTACCCTGTTACGTTTGCAGTTTTACTGAAATGTGGAGATGTGTGGGCATGGAACGGCGACATCAGCGCCGGCTGCTCCCCCCCCCCCCAACGTACCTACACCCCTCCTCTCCGCCACTCACCCTCGACTCGCGCCTACCCATTCTCTTTTGCATGCGTAAGTGCTTCCGAGGACCCACTCCACTTTTATATCACTTGAGTATAATGTCCTTTTAAATTATTACCCGAAAGAGCATTCATATCATGTGTCTACTAGGTACTCATTATTTCAAGATTTGGTGACCCTATGGCTACCACTATGGTGACTGATGTGTATTTTATGCACGTAATTACATAAGTATTACATGTATACGTACCTATGTGGGTGTGTTTATTTAAATCCAGAATAATTTCTTACCATATCGTTAGAAACTGCTAAACGTTAAAATATGAAAGTCTATTGCTGATTTCTACTTTGTAGTTGATTAATTTCATTCGTAATACATTGATAGAAATAGAAACATAAAGAATAGCTCGAGTTGAGTGTAGTCACAGACGGACGTGCGGCATGTCGACGGCTTGACATCAAAGCTAAGGAGTGCGAATGTTCGCGAACAGAAGAAACTGGATATAAACATTCGGAGCACGTCCGCGCCGCTCGGGATCCGCAGTTAAAAGGGGATTATGAGCCGAGTGGCCAATAACACGGCATTACGTGCGATACGCGGCACCCCGGCATACACCGACATACCCCGACACATAGCGAGACTGCTCAGCCCAAGGAGACCGCCGATAATCCACGCTGAATAAGGTTTTGTTTTCTCTTAGGTATGTACTCATATGTGTACAGTATTAGGTACAAACGTAGAATCTCATTTATTTTACTATGTACAAGTACTTCTCTGTTTAATGGAGCAGTTTATAGTCTTTATATTTTTTTTTGTCAGTCCAACATAACTTTCTAGTTGTTGGTAAGTACTAACTATCTTAGATCATTTACTTATCTGATCTTAGGTAAGCAAATTCATTTATTTAATTTATTAAATTCTACAAAAAATCATTCCAAAACGAATATTTGACGAATTTTATGCCAATCAGTGTTACAATATAAATTAACGCACTCGTAATCAAAACTCAATCTTAATCGAATTTCGATTACGAACGCCACCGAGTTGTACAACATCAAATATTCAGCGAAACGTTAAATTCAATTTGAGAGAGAGTTCTCGACAAAAGTGTACCGTCATCCCCACAATATCCACGATTGGAAACAGTTTTACAAGCAATAAATTCTTGCAAGGCGACTCGCCGGTTACATTTATTAGCTACAATCCAGATTAGATTAGCGTTGCATCCCTAGTTGTATCGGCGGACCCTTGGGATGTGAAATTTGTCCCAGTAATGTGGCCACGCGCCGTACTAATTCGATGGAGTCCCTCCCTCGCTCTATGTGACCGGAATATCGCTTCGACACTGTTTCATTTTAATTGAATAGTTGAGGGTGACGCCGTTCTGTTTTCCTAGAGATAACTTTATGGCCGCTTTGCATAATCACCGGCCGTGTCGTTCTAATTTGTTGCAATATCACAATCTGGCACGGTAGGGATGAACTGCGATCTTGTTTTAATTGATTGCCTTTGTAAACATTTCAAATGAAATTTTATGCGTAATATTTTAGGGTAATTGCGCTTTTTATAATTCCTTTGTAACATTGTGTTTAATTTTAATCATACACATTAACTATAAGTCAAGTATTACTAGACTACAAGTAACTACAAGTAACTACAAGTCATGTAGTAAGCAATGCAACCTGTTTAATTTCCACACCTACATCAACGCTGCTAATTTCAATACAGGTTTGATTCTCTTGTTTTCATAACTAATAATATATATGTAGCAAGAATTACATAATTAAGCATGAATAAGAAATATTAGCCCTTATCAGTTTTTATTTGTGTAGTGTTTGCATCGCTCGCACCTCAAGCCTCAGGGTTCGTTTACGTTTGTTACGCTTACCGCCATCTAACGGGGATTTCCGACAAACCGTTCCCTCTTACACAAAGTACATTGTTTTCTATGTTTACAACGGGGCTGCGTTGTATTTGTAGACCACCAACGTGAATAGCAGAAAATTCTTAAATAATAATTATGTTCTATGTATTTAAAAATATCGATGGACTTTTTAAATAAATGTGTAAGTTATTTTTTCTTGGAATCTTTAAATCCCAGTAGATCATAAGGAGTTCGTTGTTGGAATATTGACTTATTTTAAACATATTTTATTTGCAGCATTCAAATACAAAATGGCATAAATGCTGCCATATAATGAAAAATAATATGCTTTAATATAGAACTCTAAAATATTATAATTCCATTCAGTGATTTCCTTTACTGTTTTATTTGAAGACAATTTACAATGCTTATTCATCAAAATTTTGAACTGCAGGGCCTGGGTATGAAACGAGATCTTTATTTAAGCAACCCGTTTCGTACGCATAAGCTTACGCCAATACAAACCTAATACGGTCTCCTAAAAAGGTCATTTTTGCATGTGAAAGGCTTAGTTCCGTAACAAACTTGAATATGCCGTCAAATTAGAGACCTCGTTTTCTGGAGCTCATGTTAGTTTGGCCTAAGTTGTACTTACCGTCAGTTGCAGCTATTTTGCAGAGCTAGAATAAAAAATAGATATGTATTTATTTAATGAAACCAAAGTAGCTCTATATAATTAAATGACGCTTAATATTTCGCACCTTTAGGATGAAAACGATACAATTCAAAAAGTAGAAAATTGAGTAGTCATTTTTAAATGACTAAAAACTAGGCCTCATTTATAAAAATATAATAAAAGAGGGACCGATATAACAGTTTTGTCCTTTTCCTACTTGAATATGGCTATGTTTGAACTATTATTGTATTGAGAACTTCGTTTTAAGTAATTTTATGACGATAACTCAATTTCCTATCTTTTTGAATTGTGTCGTTTTCATCCTAAAGGTGCGATTTATCTACTGGATATATAGGGACAGTTTCATAGGTTTCAAGTAAATTTTATTTGCCAGTTATTGTACTGAGCAGTAAATGTAGATACCCATATTAGATTTCGCATTTTGTATTTGGTCGAATCATATATTTATGTCATGAGTAGCATTTACAAGAAAGCGTAAGTAATATACCCCTATGGTTCTAAATTGCTATTTGGGTAATTAGGTGTAGGTATATATAGTTTCACTTACGATGCTTAAATAAGAATTCAGTTTAGAGTTATACAGTAAAACAACGTAATTAATTAAGTACAATGATTTATTTGGGGATATATTTTTACGACGATTCAACAAATAAATAAAAAACATTATGCGTTAACAAACATTTAATTCTTATTCTTCATCAATATATTATTTATAATAACCATAATTTAACTACGGAGTAACTATGCGATACATCTACATACATATTCGTCCATCTGTCCCGGACTTTGAAGTTATCATAAAATTACACAGCAAATATATTTCTACAATTTAATATCAATGCATCTAATCTTAATATAAAATTTAAGTCATTATTTGTTTTCCATTTGTATTGCACATTTTATCTAATAGAAATTGTATTCAGCTATGTTGAACATAATACTTTCATTTGAAACAGTTGTGTAAGGTCCATAATATTATAATTTATATTTTAGAACTAAAACAGCTCGACCAGACCTACCACATACATTCCGATAGTAATTCGGTCGATAAAATATAAAATAATAAACACCCATGAAACGTTTCCAATGCAATTATGCTAATTCTCTAGACCTATGCTTGTATCTCTAATAACACGAATTCAGCTGAGACCATCGCTACGAGATGAAACTATTAGGAACATATAACAATAATTACACATTTAAATTAAAATTATTAAATATCACTTTACAATATAATACAAACATTGGCCGTGCAATATATTTCACGATTCGACATGGTCCCTCGGCCGGGTGAGTTCTTTACATTCGCACTGCCGTTCAGCTTCTCCATTTTAGTTTCACTTTACAATGCGTAAAATAATTGTCTACTATAAACGGAACGCCGACGCAATTCGGGATTGCCTTTTGCAAACATTCCATATAAACACTCTCGTACTGTGGCGCACTTTATTATGGGGAGATATCAGGGAGGATTTTATTCGCAGCTTCATCACTAAGTGGGGCTGTGCGGCGGATGCGGGGTGTGCGGTGTGTGCGAGGGGTGCGGCGCGAGAGGCATCGGGTGCGGACTCGAGTCGCGCAGCGAGTCCGGCGATGAGCCCGGCGAGGTCCGTCGAGGAGGATATGGCGAGAACCGGTGCTGCGCCAGCGGACTCGGCGCTGCTCCCAGAGTACCCGGATACACCGGCCGCGGCAGCTGCAGCCCTGAGCTTGATGCTGCGAGGTGCTGCTGCGCCAGGAGTTGTGGTGCCAGGCACGCCCACTGCCCCCACAGCGCCGCCGCTGGCACGCCGTATAGAGGGTATGCAGCACGAAGAAAAAGTTGCGAGCGCGCCGCCAGAATTGCCTTTTCCTCCAGTGTCAAATTGTTATTGTGTTGATCCAAGTCAAACGGTCGAAGAGGTGAGCGCAGATAATGTTGTTCCGCCAGCATCGATTCCATAGTCTCTCTGGAACGGGAATGAAATAATTCGTTAATCGTATTCAATAGTTTCTAAGAATTCCTTAAGTATAAGAATGGATCATCTACCTATGATTGGCGGCACTGAAGCGCGCCTCATCGGGGAAGACTGATGTTCTGTCGTGTTCTCCCGTGATATAGAATCTCAAACAAACAAAATTAAAATAACACATTTGTCCGGTACAGTGCATCGCACGTCAAACAAAATGAAAGCGATTAATAACTGTGAGTTTTGTGAAGCGAGCGCGGTGAGGGAAGTGAGTTATAAATTGCACGGGCAGGGACGTATCGCTCTGTATACGTAGATAATTCAGCCTATTCGATTGACCAAGAAGCAATAAAGCGGGAGAGTGGAGTTATAATTGCGTGCACAGAAGCAACAATCAGCAACGGCGCGCCGACCGTTTATATTTGTTTCTGCGAGCGTAACCGACAGCCGATACACAATTAGAGATCAAAACGAATTCTATCGTATGCTAATGTCACGTAATGACTGTTCATAAAATTAAACCAAATATTACATCACATTTAATATACATAGGTTCACTTCAACTGGAGGCGGTTAACGCGCCGTTACGAATGCTTGCTTCATTTACGTTATTTGAACACTTTCATAAGCATGTTTACGAAAATACTGAATACATTGTACTGGAAAAATAATATAGTTTATAAATGACATACGGAAATAGTTACCTTTCGAATTCAGTGAGACGTGAAGAGTCGCGGAAACCCTTTGCGAATGGATTACTGTCTATTTTTAGTTTCGTGATCTGGAACAAAGAAAGTAGATTTAAAGAATGTAGACTTACAAAATAAGGAAAACAACATCAGACGCATTATTGCCAACATACATTTATGTTAATTTAATTTAAAAACAACTGTTAATCCTGTAGTCGGCACGGTGTTCTTATTAGAAGATTTTTGGGGAGATCGCCCTGTTTTGGTATTTTCGTAAAATCGCGTAAATTCCTACACTTTTAGTTATAAAATCTTTTATGTTATTCGGCATCAAATGACAAATCAGCCAGTTTATAAAAATACATTAAAATTACACATAGAATATCAGCATCTATCTTTGCATGAAAATTTTAGAATAAAATATACTTTTTATCCCTCTGGGACAACTTGTAGATCACCACAAGAATATGTTCAGAGCAGCGAGTTAGTTTCATTATGCATCAATTTATATCTTATTGGATCATTACAGCATTTCTCTGAGGACGGGCCGGAGCTGTGTCCACCGAGCACCGAGCCACCACCCGCGGAGTACTGCACACACCAACTAACAAGGTTAACTTATTGACGACATTCCACATCGGTTTATCATTTTAGTTGACTACTAACGTATAAAATTGTTTATTCCTTTTATATTTTAGTTTAATGTGACAATTAGTATGGTGAGTCTCCGTTATTTACATATTTACATTCAATTTTATTAATGATAAATTAAATTTCAGCGGTGTAAAGTTAGAAGTCTATTAGAAGTCTATGTAAAGTTTGTATATTTACAAAAAAAAATCCCCTGCAACATTTTTTTTATATCAAAATTTAGCTCAAAAGATTACTAAGAAAACACGAGTCAATGTTCTCATAAAGCAAACGTTTGATTTAAGATCGAAGCGAGGTGTTAAAAAATGTGTTTGGCAGAGTAAAGGCAGCACCGGTGAAAAATCGCCCTCTCGCTGCGTGCCGCTCCCGCTGAGGCTGCGCGCAATTTGTGAATAATATTTACGATAAAACCCTCCACGCGAACCGGTCACCGTCACTAGTGTCCGCGTGTGAAGCGCGTCAATGGATCGCCCTAAACCCATATCGGTATTAATTTTAGCGTGCTGTTGGCACTTTTATAACGATCAGATGAATATTGCATTTTTGAATGTTTCGCAATAAACTATCGAGGAATTCCGTGCGGGCGTCAATCTTTCAGTGTGGCTAGTCGGTGACGGTTATTATCTGGTGATTGAGGCGCTCTCCGCTCTACCTGTCGCACACCTACGCGTTGCCTAATTGCACATTGTTCTGACAACTCCTCGCGGACCGTACATCTCGGCCAGTGAACCCGATATGATATTATTTTGCTTATAACGTACATTAAAAACTGCGCTACATTTATAATAATTGAGGAAAAAAAACTATTTTCTCGCAAAACAATTCCTCGACGGCTAAATGCGCATACATTTTGCTATAATGAAGATAATTTCAAATAACTGATAGCCGTTAATCACTACAAACGTCCTCTTTGTTACTTCTTTACATTCCATTGTTGCGAAAACGAACTTTTTAATTTGTGTTAGAAGATATTTATGAGCCCGTTTGAAGTGGTTCATCAGTAGCGCGTTAATTCCCGAAACGCCTTGATAAATATCCCGCGTCACAATGTTGATACGGATCAAAGAAAATAATAAACATGACAAAATATTGACCGCTCTGTGACATGTCTTCGGTTTGCGCTGAGTAATTTCCCAAGTAACGCGTCATATGGATACTAATGATTTTGAAAATAGCCACAAGAACCGACAAAGCACATTTGTTGCTACTCGTGTCCCATTTAACATTTCTCTTCTATAAATATGTATGTTAAAATATGTTGTATCACTAGAAAATGAATGAGTCCATTGTCAGCTTCATAGCGTGAATATCATTAGCGCGGAGTGTGAGACCGAATGAGGCCTATGGTAATGATACAACGGATACGTAAACAAATTTAAAGGACATTGTGTTCCCTAATATTATTTTTCAGTGGTGTAGCGTTGCCCCATAAAGTTGGAAGTTCTCGCAGCGCAAAGCCGAGGGTCGAGGGTCAGGGTACGGCGCGCCACATGCTTACGCTTGCACACCCACCTGGCAAGCGCCATTGACTACAATAGGCAGTTCCGCTCGCGCCTTAGCCACACCTAATGAGTGCGCCTACAATACAAGTAGTAGCTGACAATATTGACGTATTATGCATTATGTATGGATCACGGCTCGCCGGCCGCCTCGGGCCGCCCACAATTGTTTCCAATGTTTGTTCTGTACATTCCTTTAACGTAAACGATACTGTAAAGCTGTATTTATTAACAACCGTTCTTCACTACAGTGGTTTAAAATTCAATAATATAAAACAATTTAAAATATATTATCACCGAGATAAAACGGCGGAATAATGAATGAGACGCTTTCTCGCTAGTGACGTTTATTAGATTTACTACAAACATAAGAACGAGCCGTGTCAAAACAACCTAATTTAAGTATCAACAAACGTTCGCCTTGGGCGGCGGTGGCGCGTTCCTGCTCACTGACAACATTAAAGGCGCCATAATGACATTATTCCCGGGCGGGAAACAAAAAAATCTCACAAAAAGGCGTCAAGAAGAGAGATATAAGCGTCGCGCCGCTCGCAGCCGCCGGCCGCGCCTGCCGGTCCCCACGCTGCAAACGATGCTCTAATTATTTCGGTGATGTATTGTTTATGGAAGTAAAAACCCTAATGAAGAACTTCACTCTACAGGGATTTAAAGAAAAATATAAACACGTGTTATACAAGTGAGCTCATAAATGAAGCGTTGGAGGTGACGATAATTGTTCGCTTCTTTGTGTACCGTATGACTACAGACATATCGTTATAATGTATTTATAGCGGTTTAGTGAGAAGCTTGGACAAAAAACAGTACAACTTATAAAATAATAACGTGTCGAGTAACAAATGTCACTACGGCTATTTATGACTATCAACCGTCTTCATTATAAATGATTAAAGACGCATCTAAAAGGTACAAAAATTTGTAGTTTTGAAAAAAATGTATAATTATTTGAGAAGTTAAATAGCGACATTGCCCTGGCTAACATACAATATGTGCGTATTCAAGTTAAACTGAAATGCCACGTAAAGCAGAGTAAATGAGTTGAATAAGCGAAACACGAAGGGGACATAGTGAAGAATAAATAAATGTCAGTTTAGGGTGCGCCCGCGCAGCTCCTACCTCCATCACGCTGATTGATGCAGTACCGCGATGAACAACCGACAATTAGTCGCTGATGCATTTTCCCTTCAGACTTCTTAACGTATTCTATCGCATAAGCTAATGAGAAATACGCATAGAAACACTCAGAAAGGCGATGAAGGAACTATATGCTTCTTCTTCGGCTTTTAAAAGTCCACTGCTGAACATAGGCTTCCCCAAAGATTATGACTGTGGCGGTAGACTAAGTAGAGACATATTGCATTTCTGTCTATTTGCCAATTTGCTTGTATATCCGATCTGGTATTTACCAATATCTTCTCAATACCTGTCACTACATGAAAACTTTATGCTTACGTATACAATTTCCGTTACACGGAATGGTACACTTAGGAAACCTATAAAGGCATCGCTAATGAGTAACAATCACTATTTTCTTTTAATTCTTTCTATAAATCAAACTACATGTAATATTCTTGTTTTATTTAATACTAGCTTTTGCCCGCAGCGCCACCCACATTAAAAAGTTTTTCCGGGATAAAAGTCCCGGTTTATATTTTCCCGGGATAAAAAGTAGCCTATGTATTAATCCAGGACATGATCTACCCGTGTGCCAAATTTCATCGAAATCCGTTCAGTAGTTTTTGCGTGAAAGAGTAACAAACATCCATACATCCATACATCCAGACATCCAGACACATACATCCATACATACTTACAAACTTTCGCCTTTATAATATTAGTAAGATTTAGGTGGGCCGTCAGCTCATTTTCTTTGATGGCCTTCCAAATTCATAACTTTCCTATATACATGTTAATTAAATAAACGTGATAAATATTTGCCAAACTGACTATATAATTTGTTAAAATGACGACAGCCTTATAGCGTTTACATAATTAATTATAATGAAGTATAAATAATTATGGTAAAATATTGCGATCTATCATATTTCTACTCAAAAATATTTAATATGGACACTCATGTATTAATTTGCTGTTGTAGTTCCTTATTAATGATATTACTTATTTTAACCATTCTTGAGCATTACTACAAGTTAAAAAAACTATTTTCATTAGACAAGATAGGAAACCCAAAAGCCGAACGGATGCAGGTTCCCTCGGACCTACAGCTGTGGGCAGTAACATGGTTTTCCAGAAAGCCGATGCTTTATTGTCAATAATTCGTAAACGGTCCGGAGTAATGAACACTGCATATGGTATCGTGCAGTGCAGGCCAAGTGTGATAATATTCCTGGAATATGAATAGCTTGACTGAGAGTACATTGCCGATTTGTAAAACTTGTTTAGTGCGTACCCGCGGACACGTACCAGTTACCACTGAGATCCGTAAACACTTGTGGGAATATTTCTGTAAACTGATTTTTGTCTAAAGAGATGTTCGAATAGACAACTTAGATCATATGCTTGTTTATATTATCTAACCTTGACAATGAATAAGCGACTGTGGTGGTAGCGTAAGCATTACATTTCTGTTTATTTCCTTGTATATTCGATTAGGTATTTATCAATATCTTCTCAATACCCATCACTACATGAAAACTTTACTCAATATTATAAATATATGATAGAATAAAAAATATGTGTAACGTAAATATTGTGATGTAGAGTTCGTAAATTGTAGCTCTTCATTCTCCACTGGCTCGGTGGCGTAGTTGCATTCAGTACGACTGCAAAGCTGAGGCATCGGGTTCGATCCCCGGGTCGGGCAAAAAGATAATAGGTTTTCTATTCAGTATCAGCCCGGAGTATGGGATTTGTGCCCCATATGACGATAGGCTCGCCCCCTATTACGACCATGTCATGAGACGGAATGCACATGGCGAAGAGTGGGTGCACTGGTTGCGCCTCTGCCTACCCCTTTAGGGATGAAAGGCTGAGTGAGTGTAAATGGGTATTTCTAATCATTCTCTAATATTTTTGATGTTGGTGACAATAATTCTATCTATGTGTGTGTTGTTTTACAAGTTGATTACATACTTCTATAATAAGTAACTAAAAATAATTATTTTATTCATATGCTCTAGTATTAAATTCAAAGATATTTCTGTAAAATACTTACTTCTAGTCCATAAAAAACGTAACAATATGTCATTCTAAACCATTCGTTTCATTAAAATAGCTCTATTTTAATTATAGTGAAACGAAAACTATTTTTAAACTGTATATTTATAGTATTTCAAACACATGTATTTAGAGACTGTCGTCTTCATCTAATATTTCGATCAGCCGTAAACTATCACTAATGGTTCCCAATGAAAATATAAACGAAATTGTATGCAAATTATATAAATGTTCTGTCACTTGAGTTACAATTTTTATCAGCATTCTGCACATCCACATAATTATCTTGTCCTCAGTAAAAATACCATTTTTGAAGTTTCAATGAAGATACCTCCCGTATGATTCTCTGCTCAGTTGAGACAGTAGATCCTTTAATAGGCCCACTGTTAGTATGAGGTCTATCTTACACTCGTGTACGTAGTTCTGACTGTATCCTCGAAATATCAGTGAGTAGGCAATTTGCCACATTTCAGAAAAAAAATACTTTATTTACAACATTCAGTTTTTGCATAACTTGATGTATTTGTGTTGTCAATTTGACGCAATCACAGAACAGAGATAGAGATGGTTATTTTTGTAAATTTCGAATAAACCCTTATTTGGATTTACATATTGTAAGTTGTAACCTATTTGGTTAGCTAATCAGTAAAATGTTCTATGGGTGAAACGACAGTAGTGATTTAATTAAAGAGTTGGTGGCACTAACAAATGTTAAGTTTTTCTTTGGTGGTGGAGTGCGCAGACGCAATAAATCCAATGGGGCCGCACACGACGGCTCTGCGTGACGTCACACCTCACGTGATCGATGATGCGTGCGACCGAGACCTCGCTACTGGCGACACCACCTAACCCAACGAGAGAGAGCGAGACCAATGCTCAATAAATAATTTCATCTTAAATTATTTTAAATCCATTCTTAAGCAAGTACGTTGACTTCTTGTATTTTCGACTTGTGTTAGTTTATGGTCTTGTTTATTTAATGATTCACCAATATGTCAATACTTTTTTTATCAAAGTTTGAACGGAACTAATTAATTCAGCGCTGAATGTACGAAAAGTGTTATTGGTTGAAATGTAATGTACTGCTTTGAAAGTTTAATTAGGTATGTAACGTTGATAAAGTAATTAAATACTAATTGATCTGATGTCAATGATGACTCATAAATAACAAATTTCACACACTAAAAATTACAATACAGAGTAAGAAATCAGGTGGAAAAAATTATAGGCTATAATAGAATAATAAAAAAAGAAGATCGGACAGGAGGCGCTGTGAAGGCGGCGGTGTGGTGGGCGGCAGGGGAGGGGGGGGGACGCACGTGACACCTGACCGCAGCCATTTTGGCCCGTGAAATATGTTTATTTGTCATAGCTGCCCTTTGTTATTGAAATTGTGTTTGCCTTTACTCCTTCATTATATTGTTCGATTATACTCTTGTGGAACTCGTTTATGGATGCTCAATGTGAGAATAGCTTCGGAGATTTTAGAATATTGATTGTTGATACTGAGAAATGAGATATAAATTTCAATTAAGCTTCTATTGAGTGCATTTGCATCTACACGTGAGTGAGGGAGCGTAGTTATTTTCATGATTATCTCCTCAAGCCGCATAACAGCTATAATATGACCAACACAACTACCAACACGATTTCTCTAATGGTTTTATTGTACTCTGCGTTTTAAACCGTCAAAAACTGTGTCACCGTATTCAAAACCTACAAGTTAATTGTGATACAGACGAGCATGAATGTAGAGCCTGTCTTAATCTTTATCAAGTAAATAAATACTTTTATATGATTAAAGACGTATACAAGTATTTATTTACTTACACGTTTTAATATATCACACTAAAATTCACGAGACAGGTTGCTATCCGCAGGTTTTGTTTAAGATGCATCCTCAGAGGGTGATCGATCATAACAAATTCACAAGTCATCGGCTAATAAAAAACGCATT
Source organism: Lapara coniferarum (assembly GCA_949316025.1). NCBI lineage: Eukaryota > Metazoa > Arthropoda > Insecta > Lepidoptera > Sphingidae > Lapara > Lapara coniferarum. The sequence continues at coordinate 7,789,419 of OX438926.1, forward strand.
GTGTGCATTGATTATCCGTAAAGCTAACAAACATTGTCACCTCGGTGCGAGTCCAATTCCAGACAAAAGGTTTTATAGAAACCGAGCACTGGGACAATGGTGTGGTGGGTGTAAAACGTTAAATATTGAAACGGGTCGATCGGCCCGCGGCGCTTTCCCGGGAAACCACCCCGCGGCGCGCGCGGCGACCAACAGTCTCACACCGCGATACACACAAAAAAAGCAACACTATTCACTTTTTTTACCAACCTTTATCTCGTCTTATATCAACGTTCCCCGTGATAAAGCACCAATAATGATGTTTCATTCTGAATCGATTTAACAAACGTCGCAAGAGCATAAAAATTCGGTGACACTTTTTTATGAAACGTAGATTCCGATCGAATCTGTTTTACTTCGCGTCTGACATTAGTGGTTCTTTCGAATTATGGATTACTTTTTGGCCGTGTATTTAAATGTTTATATTTTTTGTTGGTCATAAGTTATGCGGGCAGTCATATCGATCAGTGTTGGCGCGCCGGCGCAGGTGCAAACATGCTAAGTGTATTCTTATTGTTGTAAGGGATTGGGTTATCAGTGACACTATCTCCGCCGTTCGACGAATGTTTTAACTGTCAGAGGTGTGACGTCAGCCAAATCGGGCCAGCCGATGTCCTTGCGCAGCCGTCCGCCCGTCGCTTTAACGCTGCTGTGATCGAAGCTTTGATATCACAATCTTTACCGTGTTATTTCATGTTATTTAAAATTAAATGTAACGATCAAATTTTAAAGTTGCTTCTTAATTTATAACTTAATTTACCTTCACATGTGTGTGAGGCAGTAAGATAGCTTTTGTATTTTTCGTCCAAACTAAATTTCTTAACATAATATGCATTCATGTCGAATGAATTAAATTAAACAAACAAAGAAACAGGTGGCTTCTCGAGAAGATGGTTTATAAAAAAAAGTGATATGCTAATATAATAGAGAAACTTGCACATAAACCACGCCTTTACAAGTAGGATATACGGGAATATAACCACATAGAATTAGTAATGGATGCCAACGTCGCTAGGTGATAGTAGTAAATCTAGGAACGCATTAGAATCAATGGAAATCAATAACCGACGGCCCTGGGGAGTCGTTTGAAGCCGGTTGCGAAGGCGGAACCTGCGCGCTGTCAATACATGGTGTCCATTACCATAGGGTTCATTAATATTGAGCGGTTGGTAAGTGCGTTTAGGAAATTCAGGAGCGCCGTGTACTTATTGAATATAATGCTTTTATAAAAAAATGTTATAATAGAGGCTTCATAATATGAAAAAAAAAATGCTTTTACTTAAGTTTTACATTGGAATAATTAGTACCTACCTCTATTGATAAACGGCTATAAATATTTCATTATAATAAAAGAAACTAATCATTAAAATAAAAAATAAATCATTAACGAACAAATGAAGATTTATGTATCGCGTTGTCGATATAAAGTAACGCTTCCTTTACCAACCTCAAAACGTCCTAATTATTTTACAACGCTGGAAGAAACAAAACGAGAAACTTGGAGACGCCCAAACGCTCTTGTGACAGGGAATTAATTGCGCGTGGCGACACATGCGGCGGCGTCGCGGGCGCGGCCGCGTGGCTGCCGAGCGGAGCGGAGGCGGGAGCGGGCAGCGGGCAACACACCTAGCCGCCACACAACACGCAAGTACTATCCACTAAGTACGCCTGTAATAGGCTGCAAAGCAATCGTTCGTCACAGGCCATGAACGTGAATACCAACCCTCCATAAATGTTAAGTGACTCGCGGCTGTTTCGACGATGACGATCCAAATTGGTTCTTCATAGAACGATGAATATGACACAAATTAGCGGTTTGCGTTCCGAGAAACTATCGGCGCGGAAATAACAAGCGCTAAATGGAAAAAAGCATTGGCAAATGTATCGTCAGCGGTAGACAAGTCAGCCATCGTCTGAGAGTTTATATTTAGGTCGGGTGAAAACTTTAATCGTCACCGTGGTGAACGCGTCAGGCGCGCTGTCCGTCCGTCGTCAGCGTCGACCGCGTGTGGCCGCCTGATAGACAAAAAATTATGTGCCACCTCCCTTTGTTCAGAGTGGACATACCTTTCAGCGAGATGCAATTAGTGTGATAGAAATAGCACCCGTCGATAGTCGACAGACTGTGCTATGCGATTTCAAACAGTTCGCTCTGTGATCTATTTTAGATATCAAATGATAGAAACAAGAACATGTGAACTACCGATTTGTATATTAATAGCCACATTGACATGAGTGGATGTACTCACGAGCTGGTTCTGATAGGCCGTCACCGCGGTGAACACGCACTCGGGGAATATAAACGTCTTGAACTCCTCTTGGTCCAGGTCGGTGATGGGCGCGTTGATGGCACCCTCCCGTCGTAGTACTAAGTGGATTCGAGGTTGGTATTTGTGCATCGAATTTAGAACCAGCTGAAACAAATGTACAAAATTAGATGTACTCTCATACACAACATTTCACATTAACAATTGATTCTCTACATTTAGATCATGGTAAAGCTACCAATCATCTTAGGAAATAATGCAATTGATACCAGCCAAACATGTTCGATATATTGGTCGTCAATTCTATAACGTTATAATACCCCGTGACACAGTCTACCAATAAATCAATAGGGTGATGAGCAGCTTATACAATGCAGTTAAAAGCACAATGCTAATCTGGCAAAATACCAACTTGTCCATTCTTATCCATTTCATTGTTGGTGAGCTTGACCTTCTCGAAGGAGACGACCTGCTTCCGCAGCTGGTCGCCGGAGAAGGGCGAGTCCGGGTGCGGGTAGAGGCGCGCGGGCGCGGGCGGGTCTGCCTTGCCGGCCACCAGCCACGAGGAGCGGTGGTACGCGTACCGGTAGCGCTTGCCGTCCACCGGCACCACGTCCAGCAGCACCGCGTACCGCGCCTCCGGCCTGCAGCCCGCGAACGACACGCGCACCGTCGGGAACATGCGCCTGTTAACAAAACGCACTATTTACTCGCGTTGTATTTAATTATTGTTACTCCGAATGCAATCAGCCGTGTTTTGTAGGTGACCGTATTATCGAGTCAAACAGTGACTGACTGGACGGTGAGAGTAGTTGTCCGATTTAACACCGACTTGATGCCGTCGCCTATCGTTTCTACCTGAATGTGTTTACTCGTACCAAAAATACGTAGTGAGAATTAACTATAGGTAGACTTGAGTTTAAAAATTCAAATTCAAAATGTATTGCACTCCACAATTATTTTGTAACACGTGAAATAATCGTGGAACCTGTGGGGCACGGCAAAATTTCAAGAGAGGAAGAAACTATAGGTACATATAAGTAAGGATTTATATGCATGACTACCTTGGTGGCATAGTTGTATTACGGTACGGCTTCAATGTCAAGGTCTCGGGTTCGATCCCCGGGTCGGGCAAAGTGATATTAGGTTTGTCTACTTTGTATCAGCCCGGAGTCTCGAATTTGTGCCCGATATGGCGATAGATTCGCCCCCTTTCACATCATGGGACGGAATATGCAATGCAATGCAATCAGCCTTGTATTGTATATTGCCCACTGCTGAGCCTGTGCTCAGAGCCTCCTCTATTACTGAGAGGGTTCAGGCCTTAGTCCACCACGCTGGCCTAATACGGGTTGGCAGACTTCACATACCCTTGAAATTCTTATAGAGAATTCTCAGGTATGTAGGTTTCCTCACGAGGTTTTCCTTCACCGTTAAAGCGAACGATAATTAATAAACAATACACACATAACTTTGAAAAGTCAGAGGTGTGTGCCTTGGGTTTTGAACCTCCGGACAATGTCTTGGTAGACCGTCCCATTCCCAACTAGGCTATCGTCGCTTTTCGGACGGAATATGCATGGCGAAAAATAGGTGCACTAGTTGTGCCTCTGCCTACCCCTTCGGGGATAAAAGGCGTTCAAGTGTGTATGTATGTATGTATAATATGTATATACATAATTATTTTTTATTAACATCCAACTAATATTAAATATAAATGTGTCTGTGTGTGTGTGTTTATATACTAGTCTTATATATTTTCTTATAAGTTAATTATTGATCATATTTGAAATCATTTAATAAGTCATGTACATTGCATATTGTAACGAACTTGAGCCGTCTAAGATTTATGAGTAACGTGGTTTTATAAAAATCACACAGAAATTAGTAGTTAAAATGGAGCTAAGTTATAATTATTCCATCTGGCTGTTTCCAGTCTTCACTTTTGGGATAAAATATACAGTAATATTATTACCAGTTTAAGGAGAAGTAGGGTTAACATTAATATCAAATTGCTCAATCATAGGGTTTCCTCTAAACTTGAAAAACTTATATTAACTATAATTATTAGTGTTTATTGCTTTGAACTATGTGTATATGGTTGCAAATAAATATAAGAAACCTTCATTATATTCAACATAAGTACATTATCAACATCCAAGTTCTATTGTTGTATTAAACCGTGCACTTTCACATTAACGCAATTATTCATCAATTACTCGGCTGAACTGAAAAGTTATCGTTCACTGAAAGCGGCACAAATCGGGTTTTGCTCATTAAGTTTTAACTTATCGCATCGCAAATTATCGCAAGTAATTAGTAACACTTCGAGTGCCCAGCTTATGTATAATATGCACCGATAAAATAAGTGTCAAAAATGTCATACGTTGCTCTTTAAAAAATTTGCGAGCAAATAACTGGCTAGTAGGTTCTCTGGCACAATCTAAGCAAACGTTACTAGATATTAAATATTTTTGGAATCCTTACATCCCTACAAATTATAAAATAAAATACCCCGTCGGGTCTGTTTGTCTGAACACGATAAATTTGAAAGATACCGAACAGACATCGATGCTATTTTTGTAAATATAGTTTAAGGCCCTGGGAAGGACAACACTATGAATATTCAGGTAGACTTCATTAATCCTTACTTATTTAAACCACGGTTTTATAACGTGAAAGGTCAAATTAGTATTTAGCAAATGCGGAATAATGTTCAACGTATTGAGTTTCCACAACTACACAAAACGTTAATTTAGCATTTGGGTATTTCTATTACATGAAAATCTTGATATTATAAAATTATATTAAAGTTCAATTGAATCAAAAACTGTAGTAACATATATTTGGACAAACATATTTTATCTACCTAACTACGAGTATATGCAGGTATATTTACCCTCCGTCTGTATTTATATCTATCGTACCAATGATAAATTATTAGAATAAAAAAATAAATCTCCAAGTTGTGCAGTCATAAAGCTGAAATTCCAGTACGTTACACCATATGCATAAGGATATAAGAACGTTACTGTGAAATGTTTCATGCGACTTTGAGTTTTAGCTGTGCCGGTCCCCTTCCCTTTCTTAACAGAGATATTCTTTAATGTCTCACGTTGGAAAAAGATGAATGGGTACGCATTTTTGTAGAGGTGTATGTTTTTGTTCACTGAATGAAATTGCTTGTGGTTGGTTGGCGTAACAGCTCCTATTACATTTTTCTGTTGTTGCGGTTTCCTCTTGTCATTCTTAATTTAAGCACAGGGGTTGTCTATATTATAATAAAGAGGGCAAGACTAAAAGCAACCACGCTAAATAAAATAAAAAAGGACAACGAAACACTGATGTAGAAACTACAAATACAACTAACAGAAACTGATCAACGATAATAAACTCGTTGTAAGCAGCGAAGAGTGTCACAAAAACTGGTGTCGGTAGCGGGCGCGTGAAACACTATCTTCTAATCGACATAAAATGGTAGTCATTGAGGCGGCGAGAACGGAAACAACAAATCTTTAGCTGTAAGTTGAGACGTGGCTTCGTCTATCGACCTCTCACTTTTTATCTGCGACGCCCGCGCCCGCGTTCGGCCCGCGCTGTTGTACTCGGGAACATTGCTTGACAGTTCGCCATCCGAGCTTGCGTAACGCGCAAACGGAATGCGCCTTCTGACCCGCGAACCATCACAAGAACGCTCATAACAGATGACAGGCGACCACCCAAACCGTAATCTGAGATTGTATAAAGCCATTATGATTTACAATAACGTTTTGATTACGCTGATCACTCCTAGAAAATTTAAAGCGCCTATATTCAATAAATGAGGCCCGAGCTGTGGCACAAAGGCGCAATGCAAACATCTCGACGCTCTTTCTAAAGATTTTACAAGACCGTGAGAAGACGAAAATAAGAATAGCATTAATAAGATTTATGCACGCTTAGTCGTGGTCGCGTATGTCGATTTGTTTGACGCTTCTTATAGCATCCGCGATGGCACGGGCAGAGGCAGTCCGCGCGAGCAGCCGCGCATGGACTAGTGCGCGCGCGTTAATGGCGACACTCGCCGCACCGCGCAATATATTACTGCAATGATATATGACCACCGACGTCGTCCATCATTCTACCACCCAAAAGTTAGCGGAAAACCGAGCGCGAGCAAAAGAACACCGAGACGCGGCTGTGCGCGCTTTAATGAGCAGATACCGAAGACAGAAATAAGGGCCAACCGTTTACAACGACATTTTATTGTTATGACATTGTTAAAGCGCAATCTATGGCTGAAATGTAAAAGTGCCTCATAAACTAATGATGATGGAGGAATTGACTTTGCACTTGCTAGGAAATTGGCTTTTGATGTTTGAACACGTGTAGTTATTTTTACCTGTCCACTGATTAATTTATAGTTATGCCTAGTTAGTTTGAAATATATCATACGGTTTTCTCGATTGTACAAAATGAATGCTCATTATTAATTATTTCCATGCTGGGCCACATAATTTTCTAGTTGTGTTTACGAAATGCGATGTGGTAAGATATAGGCGTAAAATTGATAGATGCGGGGTAAGCGAGCGCGAAGAGTTGCAACGATGCGCGGACGCATGTCATGGTATGTCGTCTTAATTAGAGGAACAAGATTCGAGGTGAAAACTCGTCAATCTTTGTTTCCTTATGCGTCGCGTTTGATATTTATTACCCTACGCGCTATTAATTCTTCGTCGACCGCGCATCCTTAAAATTATGAATATAGGTAGACAATAACCGATGCTTACCGGTGATATCATGTTGATGTGTTTTTCCCGAATAGGTAATATACACCAATATTCTAAATGTAATTTATGTGGTTGGACATTTGTTGCATGACGGGTCAAATTTGTATTATGATTAAGTACTTAGATTATAGAGTTAGACATCACGTCAGTGGAAATGGGGAAATTAGTAACTAGTTACAAAACAACAAATTTCACCGTCTTTTGATATTGGCGAAATGCTCTTGTATGCCATTTGCGTTTATCATAGGAATTTACAGCCATTATTGTAAAACAGTAAGTATAGAATGGCGTAAATTTTTGTCGGCAATAATTAATCGCGAGCTGCAGAGTTATGTGATTATGCAATAGAAATCTATGCACGTCATTAGCGTAGTGTTATCACATCGTGATTAGGACTCTCTGCGCGGCCAATCGGCGCGCACCGTCGTCTAATTATACAGGAAAGCGCTTTATTAATAGCAATTACACCCCGCCGCCATATTGCCCACGCGATTTAATTAACTTGATCCGTATTCCGTTGATTAGAGACAGATGGCGCGAGATTGCGAGTGCCGGCCGGGCCGCTCATTAGCGCAGTTTTGACGTTAGATACCCGAGTGGCAACGTGTAACGTGATATAATTGGTGATTAATTGATTTCGAATTGTTTTGCGTTGGGTGTTTGTTTTTCTAATTAATTGTTTGATTCGAAAGAAATGTAGTGTGGACATGGGCGTATATAAGACAGGGGATCCGGACAACCGCCCCACCTCCTTAGCTTACAACAAAAATAATCCAGGCCTTGAAATTGTGCAAAATACTTTTTTTTATATTAATATAGACGGGGAGGAGGGGTTGTATACGTGACTTTTTGAAAGAGTCACATTTTGGTATCTTAGGACCAGTGCCGGATTAAGACAACTTGATGCCCTAAGCAATTCACGCCTATGGGGCCCCCCTACCATAAGTAAACTAACATCAGTCTTTAATCGCGCGGATTTTCAAAGAGCTTTACTTTTATGTGCTAGCATTTTTTTTGTGCTGTTTCTGGTGCCCCCCAAGACGTGATGCCTTAAGCAATTGCTTAATTTGCTTATGGGCTAATCCGGCACTGCTTAGGACCCTCATGTGAAAGCCATAGCTACGCCCGTGAACGTGGATATTGGAGTTCGTTTAGGTATAAGAAAGAGATATACTCAAAGGAGTTATAATAACTACATTTTTGAGTCGTCTTAACCAACTGTACAAAGCCAAAATTCACTTTTAAATGTCTTCAAACACGTAAAACGCTGTTGTAACGCATAATTTGTACACATGCCGTTATATTTCATTGTAACAAAGGCACCATCTACTGAAATCACGATGATACCGTGCATATCGCTCCGTGTCTCACAATTCGCTCTCGGGAACCATTACCGTAAATTATCGCTAATAGTGAACACAGTGCTGGTAAGTGATTTCTGCATAATTCTAGTGACAACAACCCGTGTTCGGATACTACATGTCGGATGGAAACAGGGTGTTTCATTTTCAGGATGATGAAAGAATAATAATATATAGAGACATAAATACTATATTATAGAGAACAATGGTAATGGAGATTATAATTCTTACATTTTATTGAAATGAAACTATTTTGTGGATTTTATAGCGGTTTTTCATTACTGTTTTCATTTTTTATATCTAAAAAATTGTATAACTAAACAATGAAGGTAGATATTGTAACATTAACTTTTCGGATCACCAACACCTCAGTCCGCCTCATGACCACGAAGTGATGCAAAGCCTTCGAAACGTCGGGAGAACATATAAAATAAAAAACCGTGATAAAATCCGCAAAATACTTTTATTTCAATGTCTAACATTCGCGTAAATATAAGTCTTAAATTTTAGTAAATATCTTGACCACAGAAGTTTCAAGTCCAGAAATGTCATAAATTAATCTGTAATATATGTTTATATCTATGTAATTATTATAAAATTGATATTACAAGTTTTGTAAATGTAACTTAAGATTTAAAAACGAAGTACATGTGTTGAAACATAATTTAATCCTTCACTTACAAGTATGAAGCAAAACGTTCACACGTTCGCGATTTGTCATTAAAGTTAATATCAATGTGAATGAACCTAAACAAGTTTAACCTTGTAGCTATATGTATCGCATTAATATTTCCCTGATTTAGCATATCGCTTCGAATTCGCATCAAAACTTATCAAAACGCAACATAATAATAAGTTATTTAATATAATAATATTTCGGTTAAATAATATAATATATTTGCCCACGGCTTCGTCCGCGTTAATAAGTTTTTCCGGGCTAAAAGTACATACATAAAAACCTTCCCGTTGCATCACTCTATCCAACACATTTATATGGATAAAGATTAATATTATGACGTTGATACAACTCTTAACAAATAATGCATTAATTTCGACCAAATTTGATTACCATAAAAACGGTTCTAGAGAGTTAATCTTAAAAGATAGACATATACTGTCACGGATTTTTTTTTAGATCATTTCTAGAGGAATAATTCTTTCATATATATATTTTTGGTATCTTGAACCGTTTTCGCAGCGCAATGGAAGCCCTCAAGGATGAATAATTTTCCCCGCATTTTTCACATTTTCCATTATTTCTTCGCTCCTAATAGTTGCATCGTGATGTTATATAGCCTATAGCCTTCCTCGATAAATGGTCTATTCAACACAAAAAGATTTTTTCAATTCGAACCAGTAGTTCCTGAGATTAGCGCGTTCAAACAAACAAACAAACAAACTCTTCAGTTTTATAATATTAGTATAGATAACTCAAAATTAACACAGACTAATGTGTAATGGACAAAGGTTATGTATAGTTGATTCATACAGATTGCTATGAAAATACACCGGTTTCTTTTTCGTCACGGTCGTCAACTTGTGAAGGATTGCCTGATACCGGGTGTCATGTAAAGATGTCAGACTGACGACGATCTTCGCTCCGTCACGACTCATCGCTTGCATGCTACCGACTTGCATTTGAAACCAAAAACCTTGGTGACGAAGGTGATATTTATTGCGTACAAGGTTCTCACGTCGAATGCATCATTTGTACTAATTAAATTTCACAGAATTTTTGGATTGTCATACGACATAATATGATGTTGGATTTTTAGAATGACACTGTACGCTACGTTTGAAGCTGCTATTTCAAATTGATGATGATAATGTTGGCGCGTGTAATGAAGAGATGCGGATACAAGAAATTCAATATGAACTGGTGTGGATGCAAATATGTACGCGTACTAAGACATATCCCATGTTTCTCTTATGATTTTACGACAGAAAAGGGCGTATCAACGGCGCTGATGCGACAGTGACGTGATGACAAATGACTTTATGTCAATTTACGTGTTATTACTGAGTCTAATACTGAAGAATGCTGGCCCATGGATATCAAACGAGATGAAGTTTCTTCTTGTAACTGATCAATCATTTTGTTCAACAAAAAGATTGCTTGCGTCGACAGCATAACGTGAGAATATTCACAAAGTAATTGTTTATTGTAAATATTAACGCTCTATAATCGACCAATACACACGGAATGAACAGTAAACATATTATAATAAAATTAAATGACACTTATAGAAAAAAATAAACCGTCGTTCCCCAACACCGATGGAATGTCCGTACACGGGAGAAAGTGTAAAAGATTAATGTGAATTAGAGGCACTTAATGAGCACGAGGGCGTGGTTGGGCGGCTACGGCGCAGCGGGTGAAATATCGTTCGTCCTGGGAGGTCCGGGTTCCAAACCGCGTCAGATTTTCGACACTAGCACGATTTTGTCAATCTCATTGATTAATATCTCTGTCAGGACTAGACGCCGCGGCGAGATCTTAGATAAATATGTAACACGCGGAGTTCTGTCGTGGTGGTCACGGCCCACTTGCCGCTCCACTCGGCAATGCCAATAAAAAAAAACGTATACATTTAGTTTCTAACCTGTAAAGAAATAACAGGCAAAATGTGCCAAATTGATAATATTTATATAAATATATATTGATTTAACAATAAAATCCGCATACGCTCGTGTGAAAGCAATGCTCACACGAAAAGATAATTAGAAGTTTTGATGAGGAAGGCGCGCGTAGGTAATAAAACATTTCTACAATTCAGTACGGTGGCCATTAGTGCACAGCAGATGTTGCGTGTAAGTATTTATTAGCGGTAACATAATTAGTGAATTTAAACAAATATTACTTATGCGTACAATTTTAATTGCGGAGTAGTGAGGTAATGACACAGTGCGACCAACTATTGTGTGGCGCGAGCCGTGCGGCACTCTCGCCGGAAACATTTGCCTGTTGCCCTTTATAACCGACTATAGTATATCATAATAATTAATTGACAATATTTGGCGGACTTCTATGTTAAATATAATCACAACAATATTTGTAGGCTAGGTGACCTCACGTCGGTGTAACCGTGACGAAAACTGATACTCCTGAACCAAACTTTGAAATACAAGCTACATCACTAATAATGATGTAGAGTTCGTAGGCGTAGGTGATTGCACAATAGACTCTCAATAAATACGGGTTCATCCAATTTTTCTCTCAGAAGACTGCGAAAAATCTTAAAAAAAGATATAACTACCATATTCTAGCACATCAATAACAACTGCAGATATTTAATTTACACGGTCAGTCTATGGATAATTAACAAATATGACAATATTATCAATCAACGAGCACAATATTACCGAAATAAGCGAGGAAGTCATTAACATTCCTGTTGTTTGACTGTGGCGAAATGTTTGGGATGTGCAGAGGCGGCTAGTACGGCAACTCCGTGCGTAGAATTCGGCGTGGAATGTGTCACTAGCTGCCGACAGCGTAGACCCACGCACGAACACCGTAATGAAGGAAGTAACGCATAAGATTTTTTTTCTTACACTTTGTTTATTGTCATTCAATTTAGTATACTCGCGAGCCACGTTACTAGTCATAAAAAATAAATCAGAAACACAATTTACAACACTAAACATAAAATAATTTAATCTTGGGACATTCAGGAAATTTACAATGAAATGTAAGACACGTTTGTGTCTAATAACTTATCACTACTCAAAATATTACTTTGAAAATAATGTTTTATTTAAACATTAATAAAATCCTCTTTAGATGTTGAGATAGGAGATTCTTTTTTGATGTTCTGTTGAGTTATTTTCAACTATGCTCCTTTTGATTGTCAGTATCGTAAAGTTTCAATTCGAATAGGTCATGAATATTTTTGTGTTAGGTTTTTACTGCGAAACTAATTATAGTAGAGTTGGTATTATTTTGATTTATGCCTTATATGACGCTATACAGTTTCTGTACTATCAAAAATTAAAATGTAATCTATGGGAGTTTCCTCATATTCCTTATAGAGTTTTAGTCGTCATGTTTAATTTATTTAAAATAAATTTATTATTATTGATTTAGGACTGCCTCGGTGACGTAGTTGTATTACAGTACGACTGCAAAGCTGAGGTCTCGTGTTCAATCCCCGGGTCGGGCAAAGTGATATTGAGTTTTTCTATTCAGTATCAGTTCAGAGTCTGCAATTTGTGCCCGATATGGCGATAGGCTCGCCCCCTATCACATCATGGGCCAGAATAACGGCGAAAAGTGGGTGCACTAGTTGCACCTCTGCCTACCCCTTCGGGGATAAAAGCCGTAAGTGTGTGTGTGTGTGTGTGTGTGTGTGTGTGTGTGTGTGTGTGTGTGTTTAATTTATCAGGTACTAGGTGTTACTCATATCTTCGCCCGCGTGAAAAGCCTTTCTCACTACAAAAGTCCCTAAAACACAGTATGACGTCAGCGCCATCTAAAAATATATCATAAAATCGGTTCAGTAGTTCCTGAGTTTAGCGCGTTCAAACAAACAAACAAACAAACTCTTCAGCTTTGTAATATTAGTATAGATATCCCATAGGAGCAAATTACGGGGAAAAAAACTAATGTAATTCATAATATAATATGCGAAAGTTTGTGAAAATGTTTGAATGTTTGTTAAAAGTAAACGTAGAAACAACAAAACGGGTTTTGATGAAATTCACGGGTAGATCATACTCTGGATTAACACTTGGACTTTTTATCCCAATCATTTGCCTCTATGGGAAATTATGTATATTTTTAACTTGATTCTTTAAGTAGATGACGGCATCGTACTACGTTTTAGGGAATATGGTAGCGGGAAAGTCTTTTCACGCGGGCATAACTGTGAGTAACGCCTAGTTTTCAATATATACAATAGTATAGAGGCCAAGTAGTCAGAGTGTTCGGTGTAGTGTAAGGTGTTCCGGGGATATGAATTAATGATAAACACTACTGTCTTAAGTGACATCCATTTATTGACTGACTGCTTAATGCTAAATGCTACACTAACCTATATATACCACACCATCACATCGGAATCTGAGTGTACCACGCGGCATGGTCGTATAGCCGGCGCGAAATTCCGACATCTCGTTTTGTTCCTATTGTTTACGAAGTTTGCGCAGCTAATGGTGTCACATTGCAAACCAAACGATGTCAGAACACGCTCATACTTTTCTTGTTTCTTCGTTATTACTTTATTTCGACGGATACATGAACAACTTTTTCTAGACGTTTCAGTGAAAGGTGATAGATGTGATTATAAAATTTATTTTTTCCGAAAACCTCAACAGTAATCTATGATCTTAATAAAACAGTTATAAAGTAAAATTATTATATCATTAATCAGTTTATTGATGTTATTGTTCTTCGAATACTTTAATAACACAAACAAGTTAAAACAAAATAAAATTAGAATCTCTAACTCGTTCAAAAACTCTAACGCTGAATGCTAAATCAGGTCAAAAATAAATCTCTACGCGGAGTACAGCGTAGTGGCTGGAATTATTCCTTGCAAATCCGCCGCTAATTCCCGCAAAGCCCACAATTTGGAATCACGTTCATGCACACTGGAGCTACACAGGTACTGCTATATGGCACTCACACCTGTGTGTTTTCCTTCGCAAAACGCGCCGAAGACTTGGAGAATTTCGCAAGTCGACACCGAAATTGGGAAGTTTCGCGACAATATTGCGAAAACTGTCTCTTGTGCCTCTCCCCACATTCTACTTATTCTGCATAATACCATTATCATATCTATGTTGTTGTTACGTATATTGAACGTGCAACTTTGTGTTGGTTTTGTTTATTTAACCATAAATACTTTTTGCAATGAATATTGAATACTTTTAAGTATTATTTCTACCAATGTCGTCGTACTTTAGGCGCGTCGGTTCAATTCTATACCTTGTCGATTTTATCATGAAAGCTCATATATCATCAAATAATTAGTGGATTTTTAGACGCAAAATATTGTGAAGGATAATAATTATAATATTAATAACATCCGCAATTACTGTTTTATCAACGTTAAATCTCCAACAGCGATATTTAATTTATGTTTTAGCACATCGTCAGTGTATTTACATTCAATTAAACATTGACAAAAAAAGTAAATTTTAATAGTTTGTATGTACATAATCAGTGCAAATAACAGGTAAAAACACAGAACAGGGATTTCCTCCGTGGGTAAAAACATAAAACGTCAAAATGTATTTACATTTTTACAGCTTTTAATTTCTGCTGACTTGCAACCTCCGTTGTCTAATAGATCTTTGATGATTTCACTGTACTGCATAGAGTTCAACATTTGGCTTTGAGATAGGACGTAAATCCTAAGGCAAGCCGTTTCATAAAAAGATACGCCCGCAGTCAATAATAGACAATAAACTGCATATCTATTAGTATAGTTACTATCGCATACGATCCCAGACGAGACAGAACTATAACTGATTGGAGTTATTCTTACCTCGTGGACACAATACATAGCGATGTGAAGGCATGGTTTGCATTTCCATGGTGGCGGCCATTGCGATGCTTTCTATGTGATTGTGTGCCTGCGTACTTATAGGTATAGTGTATTTATACTATTTTGTTGACTAGTTAGTACTAGTATAATTTTAATGGCAACATAGTTGTAAGCCATTAAAATGGTGTTACATAGATACTGATTACATTCTAGTTCTAACAGTTTATAGACCTAGGTTCGAACTTCTAAGTTAGAAGACACTTGTGTCCCCTCGTTAGTTTATTTATTAACGTTCCATTTATAGGCTTATAAAAATATACTATTTATTTCTTATTACACAAACACGACAGATCAAATGTAATAGTCAATTAAAAACAAGTAACTTTGTAATAAAATGCCATTAAAAGTTCTCTATCATATTATTTTTAAGCAACCAACCGCGGCTGAGGCACTTATTTCATAGCTTTTATTACTTTTTAATGTTCTGGTCGTGTATTTACTGAATATAACATATAAAAATATTATTGTCATAATGTCTATGTTTGTTTTTAAAAAAATATATATTACAAAGTAAATTAGTTTTGGATGGCTCCATAAAAATGAAATTTCTAACATCGCTTCTATTAAGAAATCAATATAAAGTATGCATCTTCCCTATAACATGGTTGGGGAATATGATGCCTGACACATGCATCATATAAACGGATGCTACCTGAGTGGACTGCTTTAAGCAAACCAATACTGTAATCAAAACAAGAATAGTATCCGTTGGTGTATTACATTTAATGGAAACCACGAATTTAATGAAGCAATACATTTAAAATTAAAGATCTAACAACTAGTATTGAGGTATATATTTATTATTTACTAACAGTTAACAAATACCATTGTATAAAACATGGAATTCCTTACATACTTCTTCAGACGCGAATAAAAAGACTGCTGCACTGACATTCTCAGAGCAAATTTAACTTTAGCTACCTATGTCAACGTTTGGCTGGGACGTGCCCTATGTCTGCGGCTGCTAATGTCGTCAGCTCTGGGGGGACAGGCGAAGGGCGGGGGCCCTAGTAGGATGGGAGGGGGGCTCACGTACTGACTGTTAAAACGCTACATGTCAACGGGGCGCGGGCGAGGTCTCGTCTCTTGTAATCGCTACGGAGATACTTTGATAATGTCGTGACCTATATGATGGGTTGTTAGGGTCAAACTAGTTAGCTGAAAGCTGTAGAGATAGTGCGCTCCTTGTGTGTTACTCGTTTATTTCTACAATTTCGAGTTCTTAGATCCATTGTTGTTTACGGAATATGGGTTGCTTTGTTTTAACCTTAAAATACATTTTAGAATGTTATTTCGATGACAAGTCAAAATTGTATATTTATAATTATTAATACTTACTAAAAATCCTACTAAATACTTATCTAATCTTAATGCAATAAACGAGGACAATTTTGCAAAGTTTCGTGTCATTCTCTAGTGCTGCATCGCACTTATGGTTCTTCCAGAATTAAAGGTGTTCATCATGAGACCTATTTGCTCTATGCTTATTAACAAATATGTTTCCATTTCTAAATAATGAAGAAGGTATTTACACGCACGTAAACACTTTATTGTTTAATTATATCATAACAGCATGAAATATAATCATACGAAATTAATTATTAGAAATGAAAAGTATCTAATGAAGCTGTAATAAAAATTCACATTACCAGAAACAAACTTATCTACATATTTAATAATAGCATCTGTTATAAAGTTGTAAATTTAAAAAGACCTTTAAGCTGCAATACATTATTAAACTAAGCTTATATTGAAACATTGTAAAAAGCAGATGATAAGTTTAGTGTTTAATAAATATAATATTACTTCGTAAGTTTTGAAACCAATAAAATTGAACGTGATATGTCACATGAATTAACTTCTCATATTACAAACAATTTTTTAATTTACTTATGGTAAAAAAACATTGGCAATTCATTAATGTTCTATTGGTGGTCTGTATTTACGCATATCTAATAAATAGTCGGGTTCATTATAATTCTACATACATTCGTTCGTACGCCTAACCACCGGATGTCAACGCAGAAGGGCGGAGGGCCGCCGTACATAAATATTTTCCGAGTACTTACTCCCATAAATTAGTTTTCGCAAACGTTTTATGAATACTCGCGAAGCAAGCCACCGACTGCGCTTCCACGTTAGCTGGATCTCTATATACAAAAATATACAGTGCATAATATATAGGATTTATTGGTTACGAGGTTTATAATATATAACATTTAATATGATTCAATAAAAAACAATACTTAGTTCAATTTTTTACAAAGTGAAACAACATAAAAAAATCTTTGACGTTTAATGTTCAACAAAATTTTTGGGCACTTCTATATAAAAAAATAATACCAGCACTGTATTATATACTTGTCCTACTGCTGGGTACGGGCCTCTTCTACTACTGAGAGGTTTTAGGCTTTAGTCCACCACGCTGGCCTAGTGCGGGTTGGTAGACTTCATATACCTTCGAAATTCTTATAAAGAACTTCTTAGGTATGCAAGTTTCCTCACGATGTTTTCCTGCACCGTTAAAGCGAACGATAATTGATAAACAATACACACGTAACTTTGAAAAGTCAGAGGTGTGTGCCTTAGGTTTTGAACCTCTGGACATTGTCTCGGCAGACCGTTCCATTCCCAACTAGGCTATCGTCCACTTTACTATATAGGATATTATATTATGCAGGTAAACGAAGGTAAAAGATACCAGGGTGCTTAATATCTATTATTATATTTAATCGTTCTGTAATTGATAGCATACCCCTTTCGTACAATAAAACCCGAACGACAATAACGCGAGACAGTGTTGTTGGCCACACAAAACCGTCATCAAGATAATAAGCACCTTCAGTCAACAACCATCACGTCTCAGCGAAAATTCCAAATTACACCTTACCGAGTTTCCCAGCCGTTTATCCGAACAAAAAAGTTGTTCGACAATCACCTATCATTACGGGAAGTGTCGACCTAACGCGCACACTAAGGGTGGCACCGGAAGAAAACGACGAAAATTAAAAGTTTCCACCAAACAAAACAACAGCTGTCATATTAAAACGTCAAAGTAAAGATTACAAATGAAATATTCACGGTGAAAGCGGGGTTCAGCCCGTGGTTATGTAAATAAGTGGCTACGAAAATGTACATAATTAGTTTACACGTTTTCTCAAGCGCCTGCCACCCTAGGGCCCGAAGCCCGCGGCATATTGGCCCCGACGCGCGGCGCGCTAGAGGGCGGCGCGGCGCGGTGTGACGCGGTGTGGCACAGCGCGGCACGAGGGCGAGATTAGCCGGCGATACACTCGCTAAGGGTACATTTACATGAATCATACGTCTATTACACGCGGCATTCAAATAGGCTGCATGTGTTCACTTCACATAACCTAGATAACAACAAATAGGGTTGAACACTTGAATTATTAAAGGCAGACTTCTAATAATACAACTATATGTTGCTTTTAGTAATTTCACTATTTTTACTATTTCCACGTGTATTTCATCCATCTATCAATACTTAATTAACATTATAAATGCGAAAGTAACTAAATTCGTCTGTCTGTTACCTTTTCACGCTTAAACCGCTGAAACGATTTTGATGAAATTTGGTATGGAGATATTTTGATACCCTGGGAAGGACATAAGATAGTTTTCATCCCGGAAAAGTATACATTGGAACGTACGCCACGAGTAAATCTAGTATTAAATAAAAGTGTTTAACATGTGTACATTTCTTGAATAAATTACACTTCATGATTAAATGATGTGTTGAGAAAGTTATTACGCAGGCAGGTATTCTTTTAACGAAGTGATTCACCGCGCGACATACATGTGTCGCCACGTCAATGTCCCCAGCGAGTAGCGAGTCACTTCTTTAGCTAGAAGCAGGATCGCTTAATTCTTTCCCCGTTTTCAGCTCCATCAAATATCGCTTATTCCGTTTGCATACATTTGGAGTGAGATCCCGACCCACGCGCACACCGACGCCCAGAGCAACGTCTTTCACAAATAAAATTAGTGTCGGCAACGTGACACCAACTGAATTTAAGCTTAATAAGATATTTATAAAGAAATTTCCGATTCAGTGGCAAAGTTCAAAATTTGACTCCGACTCCGCAAAGAGTTCGGTGGCATTTTCAATTTAAACTTGGTACAAGTTAAATAATGTGCGAGAGCGGGCTAACTCGATTCATTTAACGTTTTAGTAAAATTAGCTTTTGAATTCCAATGACACTGAAATATCCACGGCATCGCTTACTTTCAAGTTTAAGCTGTATTAAAATTTCATTAATCCGGCTTCTTTAATAAAACATTTCGAGATATGTATCTATATACCTACTTACTTATTTAATCTGTTGGGGTATATTATGTTTGAACGTTTGGCTCGTTTAGCAATGTTTTAATTAAAATATTATGCAACTTGCAAATCTAATTAACATCTTAGTGGTTGATCTTATTCTAAATGTTATATAATAATGTAGATAGTACTCGACAATTACTTGCACATGTATTTGAAGCATTGATCGTTTGGATTTTCTATCTATCCATATTAGGTATCATTCACTACTCTTATGAATTAAATCTTCAAGATTTTTAAAATATATCACAAGCAGTTTTATTTGTGATTTTGACAAAATCTAAATAAATTGAGCTATCATTGTGTGGTTGCAGAGTCCATCAGCAATAAAAAGAGTGGCAATGGCCATGGCGGCACGTGTGCTTTTCTCGAGTTGTGCCCACCTCGATTCGAATGTGGGATATAAATCAGAGCTAACGCGCCTTCCCTACGTCCCTGCGCAGCACTGGCTCCCAGCGCCTCGCACCCACCTAGCCGTCGATAAAATTCCAAATTGTTTTCTCGCCCCGGTGGGCGCCGCCCTCGGTTCGCTCTTAAACGCCGCTTCAAGTTGCACTTGCGAATCGCACTTTTTACTGTTCTTAAAATTGGCGTTGCGAATTGCTTTTCGACTTTGTGCATTTCGTATCCCGCTTTTATAGCTATACTTCGGCAGTGTCACCAAAAAATTGTGATCATTTTTTTGTATAGCGAACTATCAGAGCGAATAGGTGGAGGCGACACGCTGGCATTGGTAAATGCGAGCCAATTAGAAGATTAAGCGTTGACAATTACGGTGTCGGATCGCGATCGTATATCAACAATTATCGCGCGAGTGCGACAAATGGCGAACTGGCCTCGTGCACGTGTAAGCACGGTGTGCGCCCACTGCACCGCGCGCCGAACACGCTCCGCCCTTGGAAAACCAGCAGCGCCGAGTGCATACTGCATATACACCTCCATCTACGTAGTCATCATTATTGCTTACACCTACCGAATATTTTCAAGACAAAAAAGACTTTCGCTAATAGTGCAAATTTGCGAGTATAATAGTTTCATAAAATTATTATGTTATATATTTATTGAATTAATATATTTGTTTGTATTATCAGCTACATTTATAACAAGTATCTATAACAAGTAAATTTTGTCTTATTTATGTTTTATATCCACTATCATTATCTCATCTTTGCATCACTCAAGAGTTAAGTGTTAGAGAATGCGTCAGGTTTTAAGTCCACATGTATACATTTGCTGTAGATAAAGTCTAAACATCGCATTCCAATCGTTTTGGCTTACTGACTCCTTGGAAGTAATTGAGTTGCCGTTCTATATTACTATGAGCTACGAAAATGCACTATATCATGCACATAGTACATGATCACTAAAATTCATCCATTCCTTAATTTTTTTTTGTCACCTAATACCTTCTCTAATCTTGCAACAGAAAATTGTAAAGAATCATTTATTTTTCTTTTCCATTTCAAAGAAGCGTATCCACTGTGGCGGTTCTCTTTTCGTAGATCAATCGCCTAACAAACGAGTATGTATAAGAGTATGTATGTATGAGTATCTATCTATTCATATATATTCGTGAATACGAATATAAGTAACAGAGTAGACATTAAATCTCGATCAACATAAATATTTATTAAATCATCATGTTTTACATTAAAATTACTTTAAGAAAAAAGACAGATTAATAAAAAGAAAAGCGTTCGAAAATTGAAGTGTCTTTTCGCTCGATATAAAACGATTACACTCAAAAATGCGATGTAACTAGATTTTCATCGAATTCATAGATATCTGTTATTCTATTGTTCAGAGCTGGCTCTGAAACACTCTCTAGTCGCTGTAGTATACGTGGACTTGATTTACGATAGGTGGGATGTTGGTGAGATGTAAATCAAAGAGGCTGCGGTGTGCCAACTCTGCGCTCCAACGATTAAAGTGTTGGCAACGAGATCCGCCGAAAACATCTTCACCACGCCTCGTCCCGATCGACGATACATTCTATTATGAAAACATGTTAATTTAAATCTGTTCGCGATTTGCAACACGCCTGTTTGTAGGTCATAGCGCTCCAGCTATCTTATGATATACCGTCGACAATTAACCTTTGTATTATATTTGATTTTACAAAGAATGCTTCAGAAATGTTTGATCTGTGATAAATGTCGCATCTTCAGAGCATTTGTCACAATTTAACGCAAAATACTCGCATCATTTTTATATATTCGAGGAAAATGTTTGGTATCGTCGTAGATTTTTTGTACTGATATATTATTTTGCTACTTTATAGTCTAAACATCTTATGCGTGTTTTGACTTCTTGGCGTTAAGATTTATCTGCATATTTTTCATCGTCAAATCATAAAAGAATATTCGATTGTTTATACAATTAATTATTTCTAAAGCCCGTATGTAAATATAGCGTCACATAACTGCCCAATATCATAATATTTGCAGAGTGGATGAAAAATTGCCCCTCAGTGAATAAAATAGAGGCGCACACAACAAAGAGACAAGTTTTAAAATGGAGCTTACCGCGTTAGCTTCGCGCGCGATTAGCATCGCAACTAGCAGAGGACAGACAGACATATTTACATTATTCTATTACGGCTGTCATGATAATCTGCTGGGGGTGAGTGCAGCTAATGTGCCGGAGTTTTGAATCATTCAATTCAAGTCTCATATTTATATTTAACAGACATCTATGTAGTTGGGAGAATGCTTATAGGTACCAAAGATATCGTTCAGGACAACTTCAATGTTTGCAGTACTTGCAATACTATTAAAAATATTGACTTTTAAAGCAAATGTACAATTTCAAGAACGATCGAGCTCCGTCCATACGGAGCGCAAATACCGGCGCACCTGAGCGTCCTAATCCGCATCACATCCTCGGGACGATATTACCAGACAATTCGCTCAATCTCTGTGGGGCAATTCAATTACAGTGAAAGATCCCTCATAAGCGAATCGTTTTTCCGAGTCATTAATTTTTTCGAACGACACGGGCCCCGCGTGATACGGCGGGGTGGGTCCAGGCGCGGCTATCTCGCGAGATAATGCTGATTTATGCGGGCGGGCGACGGTCGCGATTCGTCGCGCATCGTCGCCGCGGCACGCGAATGTCGCGCGGTCGCATCGTCGCTCACGTCAGTTTGTTTAGCCATCAGCCCCCGTCGGCCGCCCCGCGCCCTGTGCCTACATTTGTGACGGTTAGTTGGCGAGATTTATGCTAATCGACAGGGCCGACTCGGATAAGACCGCGTGACGGTGTGTAGCAAATTGTCTCCCATTGCGACTTCCCAAAACTCTTTGTGACATTCGCTATCGTATTTAATCTTTTATTACCTCGACATGACCGTACCAAATACATGACATGCCGTGGGAGACATAGATAGCTAATTGTTGTAAGCAGGAGTAGGTATGTTATGTGTGCACCCTCCTCTTGTCATATATTATCATATTATATTATTTACATTGTTATCATAGTCCTTAAGTTGTTTATACATATTTACTATTTAAGTTTCCCACATCATTTTTCTTATCTATTTACATAGATATTTAAAGTTACCATATCAATTCTAAATAATGTCATTATTATGTTTAACTCATTAGGGTGTCGCCTTATCGCCACCCTAATAATGTTTGTAAATCCCACATTTTCTTAGTATATAAGCGTAGTTCGTAAGCATCATATTCATTCCATTCTTCGACTTCATTCTGAACATTTCTATATTTTATTATTATTGTAAACAAATTCTAATAAAGTTTTTTTTAAATCAAGTTGTTGCTTACTGCGTAACAGGTATATGTAATTTTTTTTATATCAATGGGCTATAGCACCAACCTTTTTAAAATAGGTATCGTTGCTATATTAGAAAACGATATATAAATCATAAGCAATTTGGCTAAATTATGGGCATTAATATAGCTAAGTACTTTGGACCTTTCGTGCTTGTTAGTTAAACTTAATAGTGTTGCCGGTGCCAACAATTCTTCCTACAAACATACTTTATTATCGCATTCATTATTTTCATACCTAACTTCGAAGGCTTGCCAAATTAGGAAATGGAACGTACCGATATCGATTTTTCATAATTTACGACGTGAGCTTGAAAAACTGTACGGCACGACCGTCGTTAACTCGAGAACATTATAAAGAATAAATAAGTGAAGTATTAATACAGCTTTATAGTCCGTGAAAGCGGCTTCATTGTTTTGTACATTATGCGCGGTCTTTGTTCGCATTTCTTTATTCGGACTCAGAGTAGTTAGCATTAAATAAATTTAACGGCCAAACTGTGAGGTGCGTGCGTTTAAATGCACTAATTATGTGTTCTGAAATGTACTTTACATCAAAATATTTCATGAATATACGACTAATTTGAAAATCGTTGCTAGTTTATCAAATATATCCGGAATATAAAAAATGCCTCGGTGGCGTAGTTGTATTACAGTACGACTGCAAAGCTGAGGTCTCGGGCTCGATCCCCGATTCGGGCAAAGTGATATTGAGTTTTCCTGTTCAGTATCAGCTCGGAGTCTGGAATTTGTGCCCGATATGGCGATAGGCTCGCCCCCTATCACATCATGGGACGGAATAATGGCGAAAAGTGGGTGCACTAGTTGCGCCTCTGCCTACCCCTTCGGGGATAACAGGCGTGAGTGTATATGTATGTTTAAAAATGCCACTGTTCCACCGGTTGGTTAGTTATCTAACACAAAAATATATAAATCGCAACAAGCTTATTGCACTAAAAGAAATTTAAAATCAAGCGCACAAACCGACTGAAGCATTGTCTGAGCAGGCGAACGTTATCAAAATATTAGGTTTGCGAATTTGTTACGATCGGTCGGGTGTCGCGCTTTGATTTACGTCGCCATCGATAAGCGAGTGCTGTGCCGCCACACTTTACAACTAGCTGACTAGCCTTCGATAACATTTTATACGATTGATAGCTTAATGGATTATATTTCTAATAAGAACTAGCGGAAAAGAGAGACAATTGCAGATGGTAATAAGTTTGATAATGCCACTGTTCTGCATGCTTCCTAGACATACAGAACGATAATAGTCTCGTCCGATATATCATCTGACTTAACGTTGGTGGTTTAGTCAATGTTGCTACGAAGTTATACATGGAATTTACATCTGTAACTCTCGAATTGCTTGTAAAGTGTAGATACACTAGTCACAAAATTAAAGCATTAAACCATGTATAATGTATTCACTTCCAAATGCATTCACAAAGACCATAGCCCTTATTATGACTTAATATTTGACTTTACATCGAATAAATTGGAATTGCATCGAGATGATTGACGATTTCGTCAATTGTTTAAATTCAAAATTGTAAACACGGCAATCGCGCGGGGGGCACGCAGCCCGGCCGTGGCCCGGCTGGCAGGCGGCGTGCTGCAGCGGTGGTCAATTGCCCATTGTTCGACATCGCGGCGCGACCGACACGCCTCGCGCCGCTGCCCTCCACTGTGCCACCTACCTTATCGTCTCTGAAACGCGCCGTCGATATTGCCTTGATCTCGTTAACCAACAATCGCAATACCATTACCTACCACGGCGTTTTGAATTTTTCCGTAATAATGGGTTTTTTGAATTGTGGTTAACGTCCCTATTTATGAGTACGTATATACCTACCAACCAATCAACTAATGAAATAGAAGAATAGACGATCTATCTCTTTCTCTTTCAATATTTTTACCATTGCTTGTGTTTTTCATTTCAATTAACGAGTTTTATAGTTTGATTTTAAAATGCGACTGAAGTACCTATTACAAATGTATTTTACTTTAAATTTAAAAATCAAAACAAGAGAAATCAAATCTCACCTTCCAGTTTTGGTAATGATCATCTCAGTGCCGAGCTCATTAAACTTGTCCCAGAGCTCCTTGGTCTCTAGATGGCATTGTATATGCCTCATCTCCTCGCTGGACCACCGCTCTGCCAGCTGAGGGTTCCGTGGCGGGGGCGACAGGGCCCGGGAGCCACTCGCCGCACCGCTCGCCGAGCCCGCCTCTGACGTAGAAGACACGTCGACCGGGGAGTCTCGCTCGAACTCAGCGAGCGGTGGTGACGGGGATCCTGATGCTGATGCCGTTGCATCCACGAATTTTTCTGTAAGAGATCATGTTATGGTGTGGTGGTTATTATTACTTCGGCACCCCATCCGCTACGAAGTTTACAGAGGATATCTGTTTAATGGATTACTAAAATTATTATTGTTCTAAGTAGGTCAAGCACCCTTCAAAAGTAGCTCCTAATATATTTTACATACATATTAGACACTCACGCCTTTTATCCCCGAAAGGTGGTAGGCAGAGGTGCAACTAGGGCACCCATTTTTTGCCATTATTCCGTCCCATGATGTGATAGGGGGCGAACCGATCGCCATATTGGGTACAAATTCCAGACTCCGAGCTGATACTGAATAGAAAACTCAATATCATTTTGTCGAACCCAAGACCTCAGCATTGCAGTGGTTTTTTTTTATGGCATCGAATGACGAGACGAGCATGCCGTTCTCCTGATGGTAAGTGATACGACCACCCATAAACAGTAGAAACACCATACAGCACCTTGAGCTACAAAGCAGCGTATGGCACTCCACTGCGCTCATCATCCGTAGACGTAAGATGTTAAGTCTCATCATGTCCTGTAGTTACACTGGCTACAATGCCCTTCAAACCGAAACACAACAGAGCATGCACACTGCTGCTTGGCGGTAGAAGTAAACATTGTGGTGGTACCCACACAGACGGACTCTTACATATGAGAGTCCTACCACCAGTATATGAGAGTCGTACCATAATACAACTAAGTCACCGAGACAGTCGTATATTTTAAGTGATGGTAATTTACTTTTAGAGAAGAGTAAAAGCCAATTTTAAATAGCATCCTTCTAGTAGTAAAAGCTAAGCCAAAGCCTCTCTGCACTGCTTAAAAAATTGTGTAGAGACTAAAAAGTACCTATAATTATGTATAACTTGATGTAAAGGTTTTAGTACTGCATCGGTGGCGTAGTTGTATTATGGTACGATTGCAATTCTGAGGTCACAGGTTCGATCCCCGGGTAGGGCAAAGTGATATTGGATTTTTTTATTCAGTATCAGCCTGGAGTCTGGAATTTGTGGCCGGTATGGCGATAGGCTCGCCCCCAATCACATCATGGGACGGAATACGCACGGCGAAAAGTGGGTGCACTAGTTGCGCCTCTGCCTACCCCTTCGGGGATAAAAGGCGTGAGTATGCGTAAGTGTAAAGATTTTAGTAAAGTTATGACTATGCATATTTTCTTCCTATGATATCACTATATTCCTTAATCCTTTAGTTCTTTTATCTAATTCATCTATGATTATTTAAATATAGATTTTCTAAGTATTTTTCCTAGTAAACGAAATTTGATGCTATTTTTGCTATAATCTTGAAATAACTTTCAGATGATTCATATGTTCTTATAAAATGAATATAGATTTACTTATACGAGCATCAAATGAAATATTCTTTAATGAAAAAATAACGTTATCTGGCTCCTTTGAATGAAAAACAAAACACTTCGCACTCTACTAAGAAACATGCATTATCATACGTGCCATTAGATTATTTCAACTCCATTTAATATTCGTCTTTATAATTTTATAGAGATGCCTAATAAAGTCACATTTGTCACATAATATATACGCTATAATATAATTGAGTTAAGGAAAGAAGGTCAAACTTTTTTATAAGATAACTAGCTTTGGCCCGCGGCGCCGCCCGCGTTAAAATGTTTCTCCGGGATAAAAGTCCTTCTTTATATTTTTCCAGGATAAAAAGTAACCTGTGTATTGATCAAGGGCATGATTTATCTGTAAGCCAAATTTCATCGAAATCCGTTCAATAGTTTTAAATTTTGTTTTTGAGGTGGGCTACCCTAGGGGGATGAAAAATAGATGTTGACCGATTCTCAGATCTACCCGATATGCACACAAAATTTCATGAAAATCACTAGAGTCATTTCAGAGAAATTTTTCCATTTGTTTTACATTTACACGTCGTGAGGTCTCATAATAGAAACAAAAAATAACCACTGAGTTAAATATATTATTTCCATGACCTCATTATCAGGTGTGTATAAATGGCGGAAAACTGTTTGATTTAAATCATTTAATATAATATTTTTTCCCATCATAAAATTACGTAAATACAGATTTCTTTTGATTTATTAAATGTTAGGTCTTTTATAATCATAAAAAATCACGCATTCGTTATCTCCATTTGTTGTTAACTTTAAAACAACTACTTCTTCACCTAGTACCTTATTATAATTATCACCCTGTATAAGCGGCAATAATAGCCGCGATAGTCTAGTTGGAAGTGAAACTAACTGCCGAGATGCATGTCCGCAGGTTCAAAACCAAGGCATGCACCTCTAACTTTTCTAAAGTTATGTGTGTATTCTTTGTGAAATATAGCTTGCTTTAACGGTGAAGGAAACATTGTGAGGCAACCTGCATATCTGAGAAGTTCTTAAGAATTTCGAAGGTATGTGAAGCCTGACAACCCGCACTAGGCCAGCGTGGTGGACTAAGGCCTAAACCCTCTCAGTGGTACAGGAGGCTTGTGTCCAAAATTCGGACAGTAGATAATACAGGGCTGGTATTATAAATACATTATTTTAAAAATAATTGCTATAATAATAAATGAAAATGCATTATAAACGTTTTATAATACTTCTTTGATTTTTATTATTTTCTATGTGAATTATACTATATTTAAATATATTATTGTTGTTAAAGTTTTAATGTATTGTCATAATAAATGGGTAGGTAATAAAATTGCCTATTTAAATCAAGAATGTCGTGTTAAACATTTATAACGACATATTTACAACAGCTTTTCCGATAAGATTGAATAATATTACATTTATGATATTTTAATGTCAACAGTTCTTTTTTACAATAACACAAAAATATCAAGAGCACTTTTAGTTCTATTCCAAGGAGAATTTCACATTACTTGATATAAATCTTACTGTAAATTCAATAATAGAACATTATTTAATGAGAAAGCTTAATATTTGAAAAAAAAAATCAAATAAGTTCCGCTCAAGCATTCATTTGATCAGCTTCTTTTAACTTTGATGTTTATGAATTTTTAAACATAATTTTTGGTACTTGAATGATTGATATATTTATTAAATACATCCCATTTTATCCATGAGAAAAAACTTAGTTACAACTATATTATATTAATACGTGAAGAAAAACCCCTGTGAACCTTTGTAAGCACATTGCAGAAAGGGTACATAGCAGGAATGTGAGATGTAACATAATTAAAGTTTACATAAAGAAGAAGTGGAGAAAAAATATTTTAAGATTTCTGGTCGAATTTCGACAAATGGGCTACGTCTAATTATAATTTATATGAAAAAGATGCATTGTATAAACATCATTTTACAAAAAAAAAATTAAAAATTTCGTATATTTAAAAATTTTACTGTAGCTTTTTGCTGATCGTGTTATACCTACTTCATTTTACAAAATTGTATGTTTTTTTAAAATAAATAGGTATGCACAATAAATTTTTACCGCAATAATGTTCATTTAAAATTTGAAATAGAATCGCTTATATAGTTTCTTAAACTTTTTCTTGTAAACTCCCATACCATATACTATAGTTTTATGTGAAAATAGACATAAAGTAACGTTGCAGTCGTAACATATACATATAAAAGTAATAACTATGTCGTGATAAAATTTTTGCAGACAAATAAATAATTGGACTTATTTGTTAATACTATTTTCATGGTCTCTATCATGGTATTCCCCATATTATTGTAGGACAGGTAACATGTTTTTTAACACACACACACATACTCACTCCTTTTATCCTAGAAGGGGTAGGTAAAGGCGCAACTAGTACCACTGTTCACTGTGTGTATTCCGTCCCATGATGTGATAGGGGGCGAGACCATCGCCATATCGGGCACAAATTGTAGACTCCGGGCTGATACTGAATCGAATACCAATACCAGAAATCCAATACCACTTTGCCCAACCCAGGGACTATTACCATACTTTTTAACTAATGAATTTATTATTTTACAGATGATTAAGAAAAATCAAGAATATCAGAGTTTTTATTGGTTTGTTCGTAAAATTATGCCGTCATTTCAAAATAATTTTGCAATGCAGCTCTGTATTAGGTATATACTGCCCACTGCTGAGCACGGGCCTCCTCTACTACTGAGAGGGGTTAGGCCTTAGTCCACCACGCTGGACTAGTGCGGGTTGGTATACTTCACATAGTTTCGAGAATCTTATAGAGAATTCTTAAGTATGTAGGTTTACTCACGATGTTTTCCTTCACCGTTAAAGCGAACGATAATCCTACTAATATTATAAAGGCGAAAGTTTGTAAGAATGTATGGATGCTTTGATGTTTGGATGTTTGGATGTTTGGATGTATGGATGTAAGGATGTTTGTTCCTCTTTCACGCAAAAACTACTGAACGGGTTTCGATGAAATTTGGCACACGGGTAGATCATGTCCTGGATTAACACATAGGCTACTTTTTATCTCGGGAAAATATAAACCGGGACTTTTATACCGGAAAAACTTTTAATGCGGGCGGAGCCGCGGGCAAAAGCTAGTTGATAAATAATACACACGTAACTTTGAAAAGTCAGAGGTGTGTGCCTTAGGTTTTGAACCTCCGGACATTGTCTCGGCTGACCGTTCTAATCCCAACTAGGCTATCGTCGCCTCGAAATAATTTTGAGTAATGTTTAATGTTTCGATTCGACGTCCTATGGCCGAACATTTGTTCTAGCTAAGACTTTACATATATTTTTTCTTTCTCTTAGCAACGTATATTTGCTGCTCACATGGTGGTCCAAGGTTCAATTCCCGTGCCGCGCAAATTATTGCGTGGGGTTTTTTATACAAAACTCTCAGGTTTGGGCCACAGAGGAGGATGGCAATAAGTAGGCAGTTAGTGGTAAAAAAATGGCTAAAATTATTTATCCATCAGGCTTATGAAAGTGTGTTGCATCGACACCTAACATTCCAATAGGATTATTTTTATTTATTTAAATCAGACAACAAGACCCATATTATGCGAATGGATTAACGAAAGAAGACATTAATTATAATGAATTAGTGATAACATGAACCTAAAGCTTGTTCTTATTAACAGGTAATGACATCTTACAGCTCTATTTTTATAGAGCCTTTACACGGTCACACATTCTCTAAAATCGAGTTTTAGAAAAATCCATCCTTCTGAAAAGTACTTGTTATCGAAGATAATATTTGAGTATTAAATATAATAAAGTCTGATATCACACATATTAATGGTATTTTTTTATTAAAATCTTATTAGTATTTTCTTTATATATATGATTCTTTAATGAAATTGTTTGTGTGTCTTCAGGATTCGAGAATGGTTAAGATTTACAATTCGGTCCGGGAAATTGAATAGTGGGACTTTTATCCAGGAAAAAACCATTCGTGCAGGCAATACCGCGGACAAAAGCTAGTTATATATATTTTCTTTGGAAACTGATAAATCTAAATGTGAAATACTATTTTCCTGAAATTATAATACCTACAGTAAGCTTGTTACTAATAATTTTACATTATTTTTATTTAGCAAAACTTGGACAGGCTGAATAACTCACCTAATGGGGTTAAAGTATCCTCTCTAGGATCCCTGTGTCTTCGTCGTTCCCTTCTCTCCTGTCTGTCTCTGGCCATGATGGCGGCTATGGAGAAGTCAGTGGCGCAGGGGCGCGCGGAGCAGTCCTCGTCCATCGCGGGCGCCTGGCGCGGCCGCTCGCGCGCCTCGCCCTGCAGCAGCATTAAGTTGATCGCCTCGGAGCCCAGCGCGCCAGGTGTCCACACGCCGTCACCGCTTGAACATCCCATCAGCCCAGGGCATAATCTTTGCAACTTTGATAACAACTTATCCTCCTTTTGCCGATGACGATCGCACTTTATTTTATCAGATTCCTCTGATCTTCAACTTTTCGTTGAGTCGTGTCAATAAACTTTTAATCGCTAAAGTGATATTCGCAACTTAGTTTTCTTATATTTATGGAAAACTAAAGTAATCACAGTTAAATTAAAGGAATAGCAACACAAACAAGACGATACGAGTATAAGAGAGTATTCGGCATGGGTTTAGTATTTCGGCGACCGTTTACAAGTTTCGAAGTGTGAGTGAAAACTTTTTACGCGCGCCGTGAGTGTGGTGAGCGGACCGGTGCGGCGGCGGCGGTGCGACTCGCGCGATGTCGGCTCGACTGAGGCGACGGCGTGCGAGGCGGCGCGAGGCGGCCCGAGGCGGCGCGTCGCAGGGAGGGGCCTGCATCGCCGCCCTACGCCACCACACTCCGGCCACGCACACACGACCACTTTTTTATTACTTCTTTCTTATTAAGTCCATCCCGCTCGCGCCGCGCTCGCGGCTCGCGCCCGTCCCTCTCGTCGAGCGAGTTTTTCTCCGCGCGATAACTATTGAAATTCGCTAAACGGCTCACCGCGGCGCGGAAAAGGCCCTCTCGTTAAACGGTGAGCTGATCGTATCGAGGTATTTATTCGCATTACTCGGTGCGCCGATGCTCGCCGACACTATTTATGCACTCTGTAAGCTCGGCGGCGGCGACGCCGCTGCCGAGTACCGCCGAACCAATTACCCTATGGGAGGGTACGTGGTCAGCCTATTAACTATAAACAAATAAGATTACTTTCATACTTAAGCGGGTAGTTTACATAGGTTATATTTGCACAGAGTAATATTTATCGTGTAACAATATGTTTTTTTTAATATGTTTATTTGACATGGCGTATTGAAATTTAAACTCATTTCATAGTAATCAAATACACAGCAACAATTAAGCGGTGAGCTAATCAACGCGGTGAGATTGCCTCACGTTTATGGCGTTAGATCAAATTTGCGGAAAATTAAATAGAGGCAGAGTTTGCTTAGCTCGTACTTATAATAATTTATTAAGTGCGAGGAGCTCAAACTAACCATGTCGTTATACAATAAAGCTTATCGACGGTGAGCGGTAATGGCGGCACAAATGGCTGGTTTTATGCGTGTTGTGACGAATTGCATTAATTATTTCGTCGATTTCTATCGAAGTTGAGCTCACGTTAATATTGTATTAAGATTCATGCTGCTTCAGTATTTACTGTCTACATCGTTTGTAGAATCGAAAGAATAGGCAGGTATATTTCGTATTATAGAATAGAATAGAAGAAAAGAAAATAAGTACATTTTCAATAGGTATAAGTTTTAATGTGGATTTGTATTAGAAATACAATTAATTTCTCATTAATATGGTTTGTAAGTAAAAATTTATTTTATGTTAAAATAGATTTTGGTAGATATTTTACAAAATCTTAATTGAAATACCTAAAAATCACGCCATACAACTTAAATATGTAATATTTTCAAATAAATAACAATAAATGAACTCTACAAATTATTTAAATTAAAAATATCTATGACATTCACCACACATATCTTGATTATAAATTCTGTGCAGTATCATTGTCATATTTAGTTATTACAACGCGAATGGCACTTTCATGGGCCGATATCAAAATTGCAACCTTTTAAGTTGTCACGGGACGCGTCCATTTGTTTTTTTTGTGCAAATCAACGGCCGAGTTGTGTTTAAAATTTAAAAGTAGACTCGTGTGAACGCACTTACTGTGTCCAACTACGGAGGGGGGAATAACGCCCCTTGGAGGCGGGACGGCGGAGAAACAAGCGGATTTAGACTTTATTAGTAGAGCGTTAGAGTTTAAAACTGCTGCGCGTTTATGGATGCATTCGATGCAAGTCCATGTGGGAGTGAGGTAATTTTTGCTTAGCCTCATCAATGTACGCAAACAATGATTCCTTTTCGATGGGTTTCGTTGTTATTGGTTCGTTGTAAATTAAAACCTCTTTGGTAATTATTATTTTTTTGTGGGCAAATAAAAAAAGTTTTATCTTTAAATAAAACTTTTAATGTGGCTTACAAGACAATAATATTTTCAAAAATAAAGAATAAAATATGTGAATAAACATCACACTATGTGAAAAACATTTAAAGAGTCAATAACGGAAAAAGCAATCTAGCACATAAAATAATTTATAAAAATAAAAGTCATTGTGCAGCTTTCAGAATCAGAAACTAATATAAACCAAATCTCAATTTCGTTATCTATCATTAGATGGGTGGGCGCTGCCGCAGCTGTGCGCTTTCGCTGGCACAATAAAATTTTAGCACTAGTGTGTTATTGAAACAAATAAATCATTGCGTACGAACAAAACCGAAGACTGTACAGATCGAGTGTGCTATCCATACAAAGTTTATCCATAGTAATAATAAAAAGAGAAAAAGTTTCTTTCTAGGGGCTAATCTCTGGAACTATTGAACCAATTTTGAAAATTCTTTCACTAATAGAAAGTTACAATACTTCAGAGTGCTATATACTTTTTATCCTGGACATACTTTTTTAAAACTAGTATTTAATATAGCTTGCATTGTTTCGGTTTTGGACTATTTGTGTGCCAAGGAAAATGCTTAGGTACCTACTTTTATAATTAGTTCCTAATATTCTTAGGTGTTTATTGATATAGGATTTTCTTACCTAGTTTTCACTCATCGTCTATCGTCAATTTAAGAAAACTGCTTGATTTTTCATCCATCGTCATTAGTTTACAATCATAACGAACATAGTTAAAAACCATGTAGAAGTTCGTTATTTAAAAGTTTGCCAATATTTGTATTAAGTCGAGACGTTTCATCATCACCATCATCAGCCATATGATGCCCACAGTTAAACATAGGCGTCCCCTAAAGATTTCCAGATGGACCTGTCAAAAGCGGCCTGCATCCAGCTACGTTTAATATCATTTAATGTACTCGCTTACCTCCTTATTAAATCGTATAATAAAAATAATAAAGATTTTTTTTTTGTTTATTGCATCGAATGGCGAGACGAGCATGCCGTTCGCCTGATGGTAAGCTATACGACCATCCATAAACAGTAAGTAGCAACAACATCCAGCACCTTGAGTTATAAAGTACTGTGTGGCATTCCACTACGCTCGTCATCCTGAGACATAAAATGTTAAGTCTCATTATGTCCAGTAGTTATACTGGCTACAATGTCCTTCAAACCGAAACACAACAGTGCATGCACACTGCTGCTTGCTTAGAAATAGACATTGCGGTGGTACCCACCCAGACAGACTCTTACATGTTATGAGAGTCCTACCACCAGTAAATCTTACCATTTGCTAGACTAAAGAATTCTTGGCGTTGTAAGAATTATAAAAATTTGGGTACAGGTGGCCATATAAGAGCCTTATGGTGCCTAATGTACCATGTTAGTAAGTATTTGTGGTACTTATTCAAGTATTATCACCAATACTAACAAGGTTTTTTGTTATTAATGTTAAAACAATATCAATTTAGTTTTAATAAGAATCTAGAAGCATTCTTATCATAAGTTAAAAATAATTAAACTCGTAATGTAAACTGTCCTTTAAAGAAAGAAAACTAATTTACTACTTTCGAATTAAACTAACAGTAAATGTTAGTCATATATTTTTAATAATAAATAACATATTAGTGAGGTAATCGACAATCTCATAGTTACAAATTCATTATATTTTAAGTTAACATATCGATAGGCTCATACGAAGTTCAGCTAACCTTACGATACATGGAAAACCTCGGTTTCTATTTGCTGTGAAATATCCTTGGCCGCCATGTTTGTTAGTACCGGTGACGAAAAAGGAAAAAAAATCCGATGTGGGACGTGTGACCACTGCCTCGGCGGTGAAATAGACCCGATCCATCTTCTTCGTGACGTTCTTTTTGGGATGTACCACCGGGCCATGCGGGTGCCCCACACGGGAACCTGGCTTGGTATCGTTAATTATTTTGTGAATAAGATTAATTGCCGATTACAAACAATAGTTTTGTATAATTGTGTCTTTTCTTGCACTGATATCAAAAAATCGAATGATTTCATGATTTTTAATTCGTCTCATCAAACAACTGTTTTAAATCTTGTTTCATCTTATTTAAATTAATAACGTTTGCGATCACGTTAGAATATAACGCGGTTACTTTAACAAAATAACAAATTTTAATATGATGAAGAAATATAATGATAACGTACCTTTATCTAAAATAAAATATGTCATAAGCCCCGGACTCAAGCACGTCACTATATCAAAATTTTCGATACCAAGAGTTTTCCTGCTTAATATAATTTCTTCCAATCGAAACACAGCAATACATCCACGTTACATTTGTTTTAACTTATATAGTTCATAATCACAATTCATTGCATAAAAATTTGCTTCTATAACGCATCTTACACAAACTAAATGTATTCTATAAGTCGACGTACACGGTTGTCTCTATGAACAGTACGGCGCGACACGGTGGCAACGAGCTACCAGTGTTGCGACGGCGGCAAAACGTCGCTGCGGCAGTGTCTCCGTGTCACATGAATAAATTAGGAAGGTCCGAGCTTAATTAATGTGCTACACACCACTTTACCACTTTTATCGTGATTAAGAGCTTTTGGGTGCGTATAAATACCTCAGGACCCGCCAATGGACTGTTTATTGTTCAGTCTTAGTTCATTGTTCTTATTTGATTGTTTTCTTAAGTAGAAGTAATGCCCGAATTTTTAAATAGAATATAGTGACAGCAAATATTAAGTTATGACAAAAATAGCTACTATTATGCATCGCTAATCGACTTTCGTAAAGGCATTTTGAAGTCGTCAAATTAAATTACCCTTAAAATTCGGGTTGAAGCCTGTTAAAAAATTATGACCCTACAATATATAAGTAATGGGACCATTTTGAGACCCTACATTCCTATATGAAAAAGGACTCATGGATATAGGCTCACATTGCTCAGAAAAATCTGTGTAGAACATTAAAAAAATAAATGAATTGAGAACCTTTTTTTGAAACTTATTGTTATAATTTCAAATGCTTTCATTGGTAATTTAAATAACGCTTGCACAGTAAAGGAAAGTATTAGGTATAAGGGTGCTCATAAATCTCAAAAAAAATTGTTGAAGATGTTATACTTACAAAGACTACCAACACCCATTAGGTGAGAAAGCCTGCAATGAGACAATATACTATAATCTTCCACGTTGGGTGTCTGATAGAATCTGAACAATAATCTGTATGATTTTCACGAGATTACGAAAAAGGAATTCTCTGATATTAATATGACATCAACAACAAGTGAATCACCTCTGTATCTTACTGTTATAATATGTATGTACTTATAAGATATTACATATAACACCATATCAGTAATCCAAATACTAAAACTATGTTGTCCAAAATGTACTTTGATAAAGAAAATATTAGTAATATTTGATAATTTCTCGCAGCTCTACCTGTATGAAATCCCTTTTGCGAGACAAATTGCAACCTAGATTACCCTTTGAAAGTACTTCAGCCTGAAATCAGTGCATCGTGCATAATATTATGGTTTCAGCCATTTCAACGTTCAGGTGGAAAAAACTTTTAGACAAATAAATGCTTGTTAAGATTTTAGCAATGCGAAATAACTTTTATAAATGTAAACTCTTATAAAAATTTTCATTTCTTTATCACAGACGAATAGTTCAATTCTAAGGCTTGAATACACTACGCTTCTACCAATTTTTTATTGATATAAATATAGCATGGGTTAATTTACAAAATGGCTATGTCGATTTGAACTATGTATCAAGCAGTCCACAGCATATGTTATCTATATGACTGCATCGGGGCGACGTGGTTGTATTGCGTACGTGTTACGAGTACGATTTGCGCGCTGAGGTCCTGGCTTCGAATACCGGGTCGAGCCAAAACATTGTGACTGGGTTTTTCCACCTTAAAAATTACTTAGTCGCAGCTTGGAGTCAGGAAGTCAGCGGTGTGATACCCCCGTGCCTCGGAAAGCACGTAAAGCCGTTGGTCCTGCGCCTGATCTCTCTCCGGTCATTTCGGAATGCCGTCTCACCGGACTATGAGAGTGAAGGAATAGCGAGTGCACCTGTGTATTGCGTACACATTTATGCACTATAATATCTCCTGCGTACCCGGTTGATCTCCGTTGAGATCGGCCGCCGTGGCCGAACTCGTCTAGGAAAGGATATATAATATGACCTACGAACATTATAATAATATCAGCCCTGTATTATGTACTGTCCCACGGTTGGGCACTGGCCTCCTCTACGACCGAGAGGGTTTAAGCCTTAGTCCACCAAGCTGAACTAGTGCGGATTGACAGACTTTACATACCTTCGAAATTTTGATACAAAATTTCTCAGGTGTAAAGATTTACTCACGATGTTTTCCTTCACCGTTAAAGCAAGTGATAATTCACAAAGAATACACACATAACTTTAGAAAAGTCAAAGGTGTGCCCTTGAGTTTTGAACTTACAGACTATTTTACGAATATACTAAAGTTATAAAAAATATATTAGTTATATTATTGACTGCCCAATGTAAAACAGGTCCAAGTTTACTGAGAAGGATAAGGTCTGTCGGCTGTCTGAATACAGTCGAGTGACAATACAGTCTCAACTTGCAGGGATCTCCCGCGGGACGCGCTAAATCGTATTGGTTCCTCTACCATTCTGTTTATTTATTCCCTTTCTTTTAAATCCAACCGAAGCTCTACAATAGCTGACTTGTATAATCCGTTTGTGAAAATACAGATTTAAAATGCCAATTGTCTTTGAATTGGACTATAAATTTATTGTAATATATTGTTCGTTGATTTATTCTGAGATATCGGACCAGTTTTGTCATCAAAATTAATCTGTTGGTAGTTTAGGTTATGATATATTGTGTATTTTTCATGATATATAGGAGCACACACGCGCGCTTGCTTTGGTAAAAATTAAAATCGCCATAAGGAACACAATCAAATTTCAACAATAAAAGCTGATTTGACCGCTTGCTGATAAATGCTATTTGCCACATGTGTAAGCCGATGTTGAGTTATTCTATTCAGTATCAGCCCAGAATCTGAAATTTGTGCCCGATATGGCAATAGGCTCGCCCCCTATCACATCACGGGACGGAATAACGGTGAAAAGTGGGTGTACTAGTTGTGCCTCTGCCTACCCCTTCGGGGATAAAAGGCGTGAGTGTGTGTGTGTGTGTGTGTATAAGCCGACTAAATGCAAAAAATACACTCTAATCCAGGAGCATAGATTAGAGCGATTGAATTGAAAGCGATGATATGGCCCTTAGTGTTCTAACAGTATTAATATAGTAACTTAATGTTCCGAGTTAAAGATATTACATTCAGCATAATTACTGTACAATATTGAGGTACTCGACTAATATCTCAACGTGACAAGCGTTGTGCCATAACTTGTCTTGTAATTCAAACATCTGGATGGTGTTGCCACTATCTATGGGCAGTCGTAGAACTTAACATTTGATGAAGAACGTTATTATCTCGTAAGTATAAAAAAAAATAAAAAAATGTTCAAAGTGAAAACCAAAACCTTAACTCAAATTGTACATCCAGCTCTTACTGCCACCAGACAAAGAGTTATTCCATTTGTAACATTATTGTTAATGATCAGTTTAAAGGGAAAATTCTTTCTCAAATATACAATTACTACCATAATATTATGGCATCAGGTAAATATGCCTTACAAAACAATTAAACTGAATGGTAGTGGAAAGTAAGCTAATTACACGGCCGTTTAAGTAGCCAAGAGTAGTGGAAATTAAAAAAGTAATTGCTATGTAGAGCAGTATTGAAAGGAGTTACGCAGTTGTTTAAAATTAACCCGATTCAAAGGACATTTGGATAATTTAAACAAGAGAACGCGTAGAGACGTTACCCCTTTGCATACTCTATTAAATTTATAATGGGGAATGCTCCAAGGTGTACCGGCCGCCAAACCTCAATTTTGCACAACGCAATATTAGTCGGAATACCACTCGGTCGTATAGATAAACAGCATTCACCTAAAATAAAATTTCTTTATGGTTTTAAGGTCATTATAGTACCTCATTTTCAGTTTGCTTTTTATAAAACAAACTAAATGGCTCGGGTGAATTTCGTATCACCTACAATTTATTTGATTAGTACAACTGTTGATCAGTGACAATTATCAATCCTTATCAATCTTTCAACTCCCGTACATTGAGATCAATAATACTGGTTGAATCGTGTTTGATTTGAATTTCGTTAAGTTATTGAACAAAATTTGTTTGTAAATAATCGCAAAATGTACCGAAGTTTACTTTCAGCAAGCTTTTTTTAAATAAATTTTTTTCACGATACGTACTTATTAATTGGGCAATGATTTTAAAAATTATCAAACCTGCCTTATGTCAAATAAAATTATTTTGGTTTGTAGTGGATATTGAAGCCAGTTTTATAGTCTGTTAAAATGTTTTTATGTTTCACTTTATTGTTAGTTTAAAACATATTAAATTAATTAATATAGATTAAACACAATACAAAAATAATCATTCTCATATTTGATTTTACAGATTTCCCATTTGCATCTTTGAATTTCAAGATCAAACAACAATATTCTAATTATGGCATCATGCTGAAGGTAGACTAAACCCAATACAAAAATAATCATCAAAATCCTATTTTGTTTTGAGTAGTTCCGCTCTGCATCTTTGAAGTCCAAAGTCTAATCAAACTTCAAGGTATTATTACCCACTGGGCTAATCTAAAAATTGCCTAATAATTTTATTAAACTCGCTCTAACCGTTTTGGAATCTTTAGGGCACACATAGACGCACATTCATTTTTATTAACAGAGTATACGCGGGCCTAGTGGCACTTGTCCATTATCACTAGCTTTTACCCGCGGCTTCGCCCGCGTTATAAAGTTTTTCCAGGATATAAGTCGCGCTTTATAAATATAAAGCGCGGAGGCAACTTTTTTTTTCCGGAAAATAAAGTAGCCTATGTGTTAATCCAGAACATGATCTAGCCGTGTGCCAAATTTCATCGAAATCCGTTCAATAGTTTTTGCGTGAAAGAGTAACAAACATCCATACATCCATACTTCTATACATCCATACATTCTTACAAACTTTCGCGTTCATTTTAGTAAGGTATACGTTATGATTGCAAGTGCGCAGATGACGTAAATAATTGGAAAATAATTAACTGCTTCATTATAACCACCTTGCTGATAATATAGAGACTTTATTGTTCGTTCACAATGTAGCATCCATTTATGAAGTATCTCTATACAATAATTATGCAGTATTCGTTATAAACGACTATAAAATTTGGTCCATCTCTATTAAACACTTTATTGATAATGATAGTATACATCTGCTATGGTAGCATTATATTTGTTTCTCACATAAATATCAATGAACATAAGACAAAACATCATGATATCTATCATGATATCTATGAATATAATAAAATTGTAACAGGCCGATGTATTTATGTATGTACAATACAAGCTAGGTGATGCTCGCGGCTCCGCCCACGTGAAATAGTTTTTCCGGCATAAAAAGAAGCTTATAGCACTCGAGACTAATGTAAATTCCTATTAGTGAAATAATTTTCAAAATCGGTTCAGCAGTTCCTGAGATTAGCGCCTTCAACCAAACAAACTCTTCAGCTTTATACTACTAGTATTGGTATTGAAGAATAACTAACATGGGGGTTTGTTGTTGGTTCTAACTTTTTAACTGTTCACTAACTGATGTTCTAACAAAGAACTTTATTAGAGCATCAGTAGCCAAAACAACAACTTTTAGATTTTTTCTTTGTATATTTAAACACGCATCACGCGAAAACTACTGCATGGAACTAAATGCAGTTTTCACCCATGTATTGCTAGAGGTCCAACCTAAAATATAGCCTGCATTTTACCATACTCATAATAATAATCTATAGTCTATACTAATATAAGAGGTAAAGTTTGTTTGTAGGAAGTAAGGTAAGGAAGTAATCTCTGAAACTACTGAACCGTATTATATGAAATTCGATATTAAGATAGTTTGATATCCTGGGAAGTACATAGGATACTTTTCATCCTGGTAAAATATAAAGCGGTACTTTTATCCCGGAAAATCTTTTTCACGCAGGCGAAGACTCGAGCAATAACTAGTATTATAAAATAAAAATTAGAAGGTATTCTTAATTAGTAACGGCTTTTTCTTTTAAATGTTATTTTATCGCCTATTCTATTCAACGCCTATGGAGAGTACATAACGAGACGAACCTGTGATAATTTGCAGGGAAACATCACAGTTGGTGGCGTGAAAATCACTAACCTGCGCTACGCCGATGACACTACTCTTCTTGCGGCAA
Organism: Lapara coniferarum; assembly: GCA_949316025.1. Taxonomy (NCBI): domain Eukaryota; kingdom Metazoa; phylum Arthropoda; class Insecta; order Lepidoptera; family Sphingidae; genus Lapara; species Lapara coniferarum. The sequence goes on from OX438926.1 coordinate 7,831,102, forward strand.
ATGAGTTAGAAATGGTTGCACTTCTAGACCGAATGGAGTGTGGAGATGGGACTTTCCATAAAAATACCTCGTGGACGCAGACCAATACGTTGGTCTGACCAGGGGGTCTAGACAAAATTCCTTTTCTGTTAACGTTTACGGTTACGGAAAGGTCAAAATGTATGGAAATGACATATGCTCCAGACAAGTCACATGACTTGCATATGTCATTTCCATACATTTTGATCTTTCCGTAACCGTAAACGCTAACAGAAAAGGGATTTTGTCTAGACCCCCTGATCACCACCGCTCTTGACTCTACAGTTCACCGCGCCCTCCGCACCGCATGTGAGAGAAATGAATGGAGAAAGCTTGTCCGACAGAAAGTGATGCAGAAGGGGGGTCGCGACCCTCAGTACTGAAGAACACGGCGCAAAAAGATCCTTTTAAAAACGGCATCAGCCACCGGACTAATGAAATATTCAGATAACAAAATAAAGATGATAATATAACATAATCTCATACAGTCATAATGTGCAAACGCCAGGCTCTCCGCGTTTGGCTGACAGTGTTCCAAGCGCAAAGCAACGCGGTGGCCTCACTAACAGCGATAGAATATTGTAACAATATCCTCTATTCTTAGCCATAAAATTTTAAGCATTTTCACCGTCTGTCATTATTTTCATTGATAACTGTTACCCCGCTTCTAATTTCAGATTGGGTATATTAAAAAATCTTACTTTTATTGTAATAAAAGACCGAAACTAGAGAACTTAGCAAAGGTACCCTGCTGCTATAAATAATACCAAAGGAATAATGAGATTTTATGCTTCAATTATAGCTATAATCATAATACAATGATACATGACATACTTACACTTTATATTCTACATGAGGGTAATATAAGAATTTAGTGAGCGGTATTTCGCAGTCCTAAGTTAGTAAAAGAATATTAGAATATCAACACACATTAACTGAGGTATATATCCAAAGTTTTATAAGTTTGTACCATATTTATTATAATATCCCACAGATCCGCTAAGACTAGCACGACACCCGAAGGCAGCGAGGCAAAGCGCGGCGCGAGCTTGCTTTATCTGAGCTGGCTCTACGCGAAACAATATATTTATTGGACAGTAGCGCGCGACGCCGCGACCGGCCCGGTCCACGGGATCATCTATTTACTACACACTTTGTTGCTGCTACCACCAAAATGCTATACGGATGGAGTTAATAAAAATATTATTGTATGATATCACTGCATTATCATTATTTTAAACTTACGTGGCCTAAATTTAAATTACTCTCGACGAAAAGACATTTAGGTATCCTCAAACGTATTGAGATATCTTATTTTTATATTACTTAGTTAATATAAAAATTGAGGCACCACGGTACCAAGGTGATGTACCTTAATAAAATTTATTGATGTAATACAGACAAAAATAACGATTTGAGAGGCTGTCTGTCGCCTCTCCTGTCCCTCTTAACCAAACGATATGACGGAAAAAAGGTAAAATTAAGTGCCTATGCAAAACCCAAGAAGGTAAAATATGAAGCATATCGGTGGCAGGGATGTGGCGCGGTGCGGCGGTCGCCGAGGCGCAGGCCGTTCTTCATCCATGTAAGGTCACAGTTTGCAGTGTACACCGGCGAGCAACTCCGCCGCCTCGTACTGCTCTTATTTTACAGTACTCTGCCAGCTTTTCCAAGATTAAGCAAAACTGCACAAACCGCTGGCATCCACTGCCTACGAGTCTTAACTATGCATCGTTCTAGTTACGAATAGATTCGTAAACAAGAAAAACAGAAAACCTATTACGTACAAATAAACCGGAGGGACATCTCAATCACGATTCTATTTGTTCAGGAACTGGTCTCCGGAGAGGCGAACAAGATTGATCGTGGTGTCAACACGAATTTGCATCTGTTGTTTGTCTCTGCTGAGCCTTGGCGGAAAAAACACCGCAATCACATCGAGTTCGGTGCACCGAGCGGCTCGCATCAGTTATTCGCCGGTGCGGCTGGCTAACACGATTATCTGTCGTTTCGAACGAGACGCTCTTTTTTCCATTCCCTTGTTTTCCAACTTCACGTCTGCTCCGTGTTTTTTCTGAATAGGAAATGGGATACGTCAGACGAAAAATTGACAAAAATATGACCGACTCTCGCGGAAAATAGTGGCTTTCGCGATAGGATCTGTCGGATTCCACGTTTGTATACAACATTCCATTTTACATCGGTTTCTTATTTGCTGTGTCTTTGTTTTGCTTTCAAAGAAAAATGTATTACTGAGATAATTGTTTCCGAAAGAATTATTATTTATTTGTAAGTATAAACAAGATTTAGGTATGCTTCTAAACGTTTAATTTTTCATTTAAAGTTTGCTCAGTATATTGTGTCATAACATATGTAGCTCTTCTTGTCTTATATCATCTCATTAACAATGGCAATGACATTCTCACAAAAACTACAACAAAAACTGAGCCATGAGATGACAGACGGGCTTCTAAATATTTCGGCAATGCGCCGTTTCTGTGAAACAAGAGGCGCAGCTGTGATTTACAACCTGCTCTAATAAGGCATTACAAATTGATTCCAAAATTTCTGTCTTATACTTATTAAATCCTAGCTCCACAACGTGTGTGATATCGGTGGTATAAAACTGATAGCACTTGTATTAAAAAAGCAAAAGAATATGATTCGATTGCCGCTGTAAACCGCTATTTAGTCATAAATTACGGAGACATAAGTGTGTGATTGCACCATGAATTAGATAGAGAGCCACACGCAACGGCACGTAAAGGTACCTTTAATGTCTTCATATACAGCCATACACACTCAGCACGGAAACACTGTATAGAATCACCAAAGTAATAATTTCCTCACAGTGAAGTGAGCGAGCGGAGAGTAGCTCACACGGTCTAGCCAAACCGCTGATTACGGCTTGATTACTCTCTACAAAAACTTTCATAACCCGGAACTTCCATTGCCGTTAGTGGCTAAAAAAACAATTATTGACGCCTCATGATAGCAATTAACACCCATCCGTTATTATGTCCAAATCTTCACTTTCAGTAGATCTACTATCATCATGTTTAATGAGTTGCGTTGAGCGCTATAATTGGAGAAGGTAACATTTACGATTATCATCCCGAGGGAAATTGTGTCTTGGAGCGTGAGAGATAGAAGCTATTTAGATTTTCATTAGTAGTGCACTAGAAACGCGGCGAGTGTATGTGTGAAACTGACGCCTCCCGCAGGCGGCGCGCGCGCAGACCACCCGCAATCGACCACCGGCCGCCGAAGGGCGTGTGCGCTCCACACATGGACACAAATAGGTTTCATATTGAATTTTTTGCGGCACGTTTGCAAAAACTGATTTGATAAATATCTCATTGAATGATTTGGACGTACAATGTTTCATTTGGTCTCTACAGTCTGTTATCATCACATAACAATCAGTAAGTCCATTAGCATACGTCAACAAGGTAACATCAGGCCGGGGTATGACATTCCATGGTATGTCTGAGTTGCTGGTCTGATTCGAGTGTGGTCCGCAGCGGGTCCGGCACCGAGCAGCGCTGTCGGCGCATCGGCGCGGCACGCGCGCTATGCGATGGGCTCTGTACGCCTCGCTGAGCTTGCATCTATAACTATGTTATAAATGAGCAGCGCACAACATTAGGCGGATCACATACATCATTTATGTAAATTGTGACGAAGACATATTTAACTCGTCCGGTCAGGCTTCACTTGGCGCATGGCACATTCCGTCTCACATTATTATGAGTTATACATTTTGGTAAATATTTATACCAGTGAATAATCAAGTACCGACTACATTTTCTAATTGCTATGTACTGGACTACTTCGTGAGTTGTGTTTTTTCATAGAAATAGCATCATATTTCATTGTAGCCACTCATTAGTACTCCGTGGCTCTGCATTTATTACAATTATCAAGTCCTCAATCTTCCTAATGGCGGTCTTTTATATGAGTATTTTTTCTACATCAATTACCTATGTTTACGGTATGTTATATGAACTTGAAATATGATTTATAAAAGTAACTAAGGAAGTGGGGACAAAACGAGATTATATCCTAGAGCCATTCATGCACCACTTGTGGTTCTATAGCTGCACTTACAAAGCGGACCCTTGTTGTTCTATTGTGACAACTATTGAAGCACCAAGCGACATAAACAAGATTGATTTACCACTCAAAATGCTGCGCTTTTATTGTTGACAAATGTTTTGTGTGTGCATCTAAATATGTTTTTAATGTGTTTCAAAATCTGGACCGTATGGTCGTTTATGAAAACTAGTCTTATGAACACACCAGTGATTCTTGCCAACAAATCAAGTTTATGAAAAAAATGCTGCTATAATACACACATACACATTAACACACACGCATATACCTTTCATGGCCGAAGGGGTCGGCAGAGATGCAGCCAGGGCAACCACTTTTTGCCATGTGTATTCCGCTCCATGATGAGCCTATAACCATAAAGTGCACAAATTCAGACTCTAGCCTGATACTGAGAAGAAAAACCTAATATCATTTTGCTCGTCCCGGGATCAGGTTTGTTTCATTTATCATTTTCTTTACACTATACTTGTGGTTTCATTAACTTCCTATCTCGGTTTTAACATATAATAATAAAACTAATAATCGGCTATTGGTAGAGCGGCACGTATTTATGCAATAAAATTGTGAAATGCTGAGTTATATGCCCGCGTTTGAAAATTTCTACATATTTAAGTATTCGACTAAAGACGTGTGAGTTGCATGGAAGTTGTGGCTGTAGTTACCTCTCTGCCGGGCCCTTACGGAACACATGAGTTCGATGAGTTTAATATCTATCTAAACCGAAAACAATATTTTTTTTGAGGTCAAGAATCATCAAAACTTATGCTACATACTCATAATCACGCCTTTTCATCCCCGGAGGGGTAGGCAGAAGCGCAAATAGTGCACCCATTTTTCTCCGTGCGAATCTCGTCCCATGATGTGATAGGGGAGAGAGAGCCTATCGCCATTTCAAGCATAAATTCCAGACTCCGGGCTGATACTGAATAGAAAAATCCAATATCACTTTGCCCGACATGGGATCGAACCCGAGATCCCAGCATTGCAGCCGTATCGTAATAAAACTACGCCACCGAGGCAGTCGATGATGCTGCAAAATTTGGTAATTTTATTTTTAATCAACACATTGATCTTATTTTATTTTTATGGCATTGAATAATGAGACGAGCATGCCGTTCGCAATGGTGGTAAGCGATACGACCACCTATAAACAGTAGAAACACCATCCAGCACCTAAACAAGAGTTACAAAGTACTGTGTGGCATTCCACTGCGCTCGTCATTCTGAGACATAAGATGTAAGGTCTCGTTATGTCCTGCAGTTACACTGGCTACAATGTCCTTCAAACTAAAACACAAGAGTGCATGCACACTGACGCTTGGCGGTAGAAATAGATATTGCGGTAGTACCCACCCAGACGGGCTCTTACATATAAGAGACCTACCACTAGTACATGTGTAACCACCAGTAACCGGTGATCTGGTTTGAAAATAGGTATTATAAGGAATTTTGAAGTTTTCTAGTGGTTTATATGAGTAGATTCGGTGGTATTGCCTTCAATGGTTTCTGTCAATAATTAATACAACTTTAATTATACTTCGAACATATTAAACAAAAATGGCAAGCCAGACCACTAGTTCCCCTCCAAATACAATCCAACCACAAATTCTCGAAGTGGCCACCATCTGGCCGCGTCATACGTAGCTCGTTAGCTCCCACTGCGCGCCATTCATCACAACCTCGCTCGCGACACTATTAAGACGTTTTCACTGGAGCTCTATTGTTGAACTGAGTTATTGTGGGCGTCTCCTAGTATAAACTAATGTTGGTTACCCACAATGAATGCCATATTTGCGGTCACTGTCCGTGTGGGCTCGTCCAATGACTTGGGAAAATTTAAGTTTTTTGTCGAATTTAAGTTATTTTGTGGAGTACCTTTACCGTTTTTGATCCAGGTGGAATTAAGTACAATATGGAATAGAACTCGTAGAACTAGCATTTCATAAAATTTAAGTTATTCCAATAAATTCATAACCCAAAATCACGACTATTAACAAATTCGAGGCACAAATTTGTTCAATTATGGACCTGTTAAGTCAAATAATTTCGTAATTCCATTTATAAGCTCATTAGCTACAACAGTAGGTAACTATACACTCAAATAAAAATTCATAATTATGAATACATTATTTATTTAGCGTACAAATTTTAACCTGTTTTCATAGTAATTATAATAATATTACAGGCAGCTGACGTGGAAGTCACGTGGTCGCCGGAGGTCTACAACACTCGTGCCACCAAGTTTCGCACCCCCGCGGCTACACGAAACCACTTTTTTGCCATCTTGGTTTGTCAACTGGCACATTAGCCAAGGTGTTTCTACCGCGGTGGTCTTTTTTGTATAACATTCTGTTAATTGGTGACAATTGTGCTCACCGACCGAGCTGTAGAGAGACGTTTCCGTACAGATGTTAATAATGTTGACGTAAATATTTTCAAAATAGCTGTCCCGAACATAAATAGGAGTAAGATGTTTACCTTTAAATGTCTTTAGGCATTGTTAGCTTTTAATTTATGGCCCTACAGTTCCCAGTTTTAATAGAGATGTTACAATATATTACCTATGTGGTAGAGATGCGTGTAATAAGTCTCTATAAACTATTCCCCAGTGGAAAATAGTAGATAAATAATTTTAAGAAGAAAAGGATATTGTTCATGAAATTATTTTGTTTAATTCAATTTAAGATTTACTCATACTTAAGTTCTACAATAATGTATATCATACTAAGAGATATACAACTAAAAAGGTACTTACCTATCTCGTAGATAGCCGGGCCATATGCAGTTTTTCTAAGACTATTTCTGTAAAGTTCGTCGAGTGTGATGGGCTCGCGGCTTCCTAAGAGATTAGCTACGAACACTTTCTTAATAGTTCCGGCGCCAGTCATTCAGTACAGTGTCATATTTTAAAGAGCTCTTCAGTATTATCAAAAGGATCTACTTAACACAAATTTTTTAAGAAGCTGGCTGCTACAGTCGGTGAGTAGAGATGTTGTATTCAACACACACACTAACACACGTCTATTGTTATTATTATTTTCACTTATTATCCAATAAGTCATTTTTCAATTAAGTTATGGCTAATAAGCAACAAGCAGCAGTGTGCATGGACTGTTGTGTTTCGGTTCGAAGGGCATTGTAGCCAGTGTAACAACAGTACATAATGAGACTTAACATCTTATGTCTCAGGATGACGAGCGCAGTCGAATGCCACACAGTACTTTGTAACTCGAGATGTTGGATGGTGTTTCTACTGTTTATGGGTGGTCGTATCGCTTACCATCATACAAACGGCATGCTCGTCTCGTTATTCGATGCAATAAAAAAAATATTCTCATTAGGTGTTGAGTAGACGATTTGTCACTAGCCTCATATTATATTGTGTTTGGTGCAATAGTTGATATCGTCTACGTAGTGCCTAGTGGCAATTAGCGGCGACTCGGCGCCTACATATGTTTGACAATTTTGAAAAGTTCGTATATCGCTTAATGCCAAACACATACGCTCCCTAATTTCAGAGAGAGAGAATCTGTGCTGTCCCCAATTTCATAGATCGAAGATTTTAGATGATGTTTCATCACAGTGGTCTAATGGGGTTGGTTCAAAATTTTGTCAAAATCTCATCTATAAGTCACTAGGCTACTAGTAGCAGGTAACAAACAACCGTGGAATCTAAAAAGATTAACCAAATCCCTTATAACCAGGATCTCTTTTGCATGACCAAATATATCTAGCCAACTTAACACGTCAATATTCTGTAAGGCTTAAGCAAACAATGCGGTTGGAAAGTCATTTTTGAAATACGATAAAGCGACAGGTGTGTTTTTAGATGAAGCGGGCTCTACGGCAGTGGAAAACCGAGTGGCGAGGAACTCGTCCCCATTATATTTGATCGCCATTTAAACGCCTGTACTTTACCTCTTTGTTTCAGCCGCTCTCACGTATGCAGCGTCAGCAATGAAAAAGATTGAGTTAATGTAGTTTGCGAATTCGATATTCAAATTTGAAACTGCTTCTCTGACTTTTACTGTGATATGAATTAGGATCATAAAATCCCTCTGATTTTATAAACTTCAATATTATCAGAATATTATTAGAAATAAACACAGTTACCACTGATCGGATTAAGATGTAATTCCATATCTACAAAGTAGAGCATATTTACAGATAACAAATACAGCAGAGCTTGTTAGTATTTGCCAAACTTCCCATTATTACCGACCCTCTGAAAACGCTATTGTCGCCAGCATTGACGACACCTAGCCATTAAACGGTACTCCGTAGATTATAATTATTTTATATAGTTCATAAAACTAGATAAATCCACACTATGAGTGCTACTGGAGATTTGGATTTTAATTTCGATTAATGTTTCTTAAATTAATTGGAATTAAAAACTTACTAATTTTATTCCCGATTAATTTTCTGACTCTACTGACTAGCCAGTTTAGAAAAAAAGGCGGTTTTTGTGTATTATGCTTACACGCTCGATCGATCTCGCGTATAACAGCAGACTTGTAAATCATTTTATTACTCATTCATCGACTACAGGAAAGCACCAAGAACTTAATATTGTGCCTTAGTTTTCTTACCTTCCTTGCTCCGTTTTAGAGATTAGAAAATTTATGATATTACGGATATTGTTAATAATTTGAAATAATAGGTGGGTAATAATTTACTTTGAAATATCACACAATTTGTTATTGCAATAATATAGAATTTAAGTTAATTTAATTTAGACATTTATAGGTATCTCGGTGATTTTCACAAAGAACTTGTAAATTACCATATTTTCGGCCTCAGTCATGTTCATACAACGTCCTCTAACCAAAATATTATACCAACTATTCAGTTAAAGTACGTAAATATATAAAAAAATAATGTTGGTTGCATAAAGCGATCTTGATACGCAATCAAATCTAATTACCGTACCGACCGGATCCGGTGTTGATAAAGCAACGTTTTTGCGTCGGAGATTCGCGGTAGTCGCGTTATAGCGCATAAACGATATTGCCCCTTAATAACGCTAAATATATTGCTCTCGAGAATAACTGGTGAATAAACCGCGAGGGTTAATTGTTTTAAACGCTCGACGAGTCAATTACTATAACGCTAACATGACAACAACTTGCGAGGGATGCGTGACGTGATTCATTTCATCGTAATATAGACAGATAGTGATTTATATTTTGGAAATTTTCATTTTTTATCTCAACGTGAACATACACCTTGTAGTATGTAATGAAGGTTGTCTTCTTCCTTCAAACTCAATTCAAAATTCGTTAGAAGAAGACAAAACATTCGATAACTAAAATAGGTTTTTTAACTGTTTATAAATAAGGCTGTAAATCTTTAATATATGTGGGAATAGAACGCATTAAGGTACAGTGATGTGGTGTTTAGTTCAGTTTTCTGAAGTTGTATTGATGTTTGATATGCTCTTTGACTGTGAAGGCAAATATGTTGTCCATCTCTATCCTAGTACGACTATTATAAATTTTGGCGATTGTGTTACAGTACCCAAAAACATTTTTTTTTGTTCATTGGAGTACACGTAAATGTATGGACAAAGAAGGTGCCGCGGATACAAAAGCCATAGAGCATTGGTAACAAACATACGCACTTAAAGATCTAAGCTGGTGGACTGGCAGAATGGCAGTAAAACATCGGTGCTCGTAAACTGGCACTCGAGTGCGGAATCCATCGCTACCGGCGCCCGCGCACTGCGCTCCGATCAAAGAGCCGCACCGACAAAGACGCCGCTAAACCCTCCGCGCCCTCTGCGCCCTCCGAGCGGCCTGTCAACGCTGTCACGGTCCATACGTAATGCCCGCCCCCGGCTAAAAATTACCGCCGATCAACGTTATAAACAATTGAATATTAATATGTTGCATTTACATAAAATTCGCATCAAAACGATATAAAACACAATCGCGCGTATAAGGGATGGCGTGGTATATAAAGCACACAGTAAGTTCGCCGAAGCGATCCTAATCCGGCTGGAACGAGCCCAAAAACTGTGAGCGTCTCAAGACGAGAGTCGCCGTTTTAATTGGTCGCATTAGTGCTGAGCCCCTTATTAATAGGTTGATTACTTGCGGGTCGGCTGCGGCGGGCGCGGCGCAGAGCTGGACCCGCTGCAACTGTTTATGCAACCGTTACAAGAAAATTCCCTACAGCAAAGTTTAGCTTTAGGGTTACTTATTAAGCTTTCTTGAACGCTTCGTGCCTTCGCGCCAACACTGCTTTATTTTAAAAACACATAGTATCGCCAAAATTTTCGACATGTCTCTAAATGTTACAATTTATTTTACTTTAACTTATTATAGAGAGAATATTTCTCTCTTACGTAGATTTATTATGATTTGACAGTGGTTCTTATATTAAGCGTAAATAGGTTCGTGTAGACCCTACGCCACAAAGAGCGTAAGTTTGTTCAAAGATGAGCAACACAACATACCTACTCAGCGGTCCAGATAAACACTCATGTGTTTAATGCAAACCACTAAATTATCCATTTAGAGGTGCGCATTAATTCTTAATAAGTCTGTATATCATCAATTACGACTGAAATCTCGATAAGCAACACTACCGCAAGTATTCGCACCGACGTTCCAATGATTCAGTTGTATCACTTTACAAAGTACTTTAGCGCGTTGGGAGTTAATAGCCAGGAACATAGCGAGCTGGAAATATCAATATTAGCCTGAAATATCCCGCGATATCTGCGCAGCAGCTATAAATCTGCGAAGTGTCAGTCGCTATCGGCCGCTCACTCTCCGCCTGATGGTTTGTATCATTTGCAAAGCAGCTAAGGAAATATTTTTAAGGAGTTGTTAAAGCTAACAAAGAAAATTCGTAGAATTGGATAAGGAAAATATTTTGTGCAGTCTATATAAAGAGTCAATGATGTGTGTCATATATACTAAGTAGAGGCTAAGAGAATATTAGAACTGATTATACAGATAGAGGTTTTATTATAAAGTTAGTCTAATTCTATTTATGGATTTATTAAATTTTTTTTTTTATCCATCCACATAATATTATCAGTCTATAATATTATCTATGCATCTAACTGCTGTGCATGGTGCGTAATAATAAAGCCGTTAAAAATTGTCGTACTGTGTTAACTGGCCACATCTTACTCCTATTTTATTTAAAATCTCCATGAAATGACCTACATAAAATATATTTGGTTTAGTCTAGATCTATCGGGACACAGCATTTAGTTAATTTTATAGATATCAACTCTTTCGAGGCCAAAAGATCCTGCATTTTCCTCAGTTACCTAACTAAGTATGCTGACTAACGAACACCTTTGGAGTCTTATTCTTTATGAGAACTGACCCGTAAGAAACGTAATCACGCGTGCATCTTCCAGACGCGAACAGATATTGAAACTGGCATATAGATGGAATAAAGTGGCGCGGCGCGTTTCGGTAGCCCGTGCTGTTTGACTCAGCGAGGCAAGTGCTGCCCGCAATTAAGATTGCGCCGATGAAGACACACACTCAAGTGTTTTCTAATTATGTACACCATCAATCACATCTCAGCCAGAATGGGCCAGAACACCGCCAATCAAGTAATTGCATCGCGTGCATCAGCTTTTCGGCCCTCGATAATAATAGGCATTTTATTGCCCTTAATGGAGTCTCTAGGGCCACATGCCTAATGCTCGACAGTAGATATCGGCCTCCACTTTTAATTTGGATCAATATGCAAGAATCAAGGAAATGCACCACCCCTATCGATACAACTTTGTTTTAGTAATCAATTAAGCCCTCAATTATTTATCTATCTATAAAATGATATTGGAAATTTGATATCGTTGAGTGGCGAGTATCATGTTGATAGGTCTGCACAACACGCGATGCTTGTAAACAGTCTAAACGCGGAACGCTTCCCGCGATTAGTCATCCTATAATCCGGTGGAATTTCTACGCGTCAGCTAGATTCTTTGACGTGGCATAACGAAACAAATTTCAATTTGTGCCACGGTATTCAGTCAGTGAGTGATCCGCATAAAGAAGGTGATGCTAATCGGACAGGTGGTCTGACGTGGGCCGCGGCTCCACACTCCGTACGCCGGCCCGCCGTCGCCGCGCCGGGTCTGGCTGCCCCGTGTTCAGGAACTTCATGCGCATCGGGAATGTTGAATAGTGATCGATTGTTACCTTTACTATTTCTCAAATATTTCGAAGCTTATTCAATCTTCAACCTATAGATGATTTACTGGTGTCCTATAGAGATTCTTTACAATAATTGCATAACTCAAATCCGACACCGTCGATAATATCAACCTACTCATTAAATTGAAAGAAGCCGGCGACGCTCGTGTAATGCTAACTTATAAATCATCATTTATTAGAATCACTTTAAGCTTTGACCTTTTACAGCATTGATTCGTTCCTCGAACAAACAAAAACGTGATATGCTTATAAAGAAACAATTTCGTTCAAATACCGCGCCTTTATTCCATGGAATTATAATTTTAAGATGTCTGAAATCTGCCCACAAACATTTGAAATAGAGGTTCGATTCAAATCAATAAACGAGAATCAATTGTTAGAGAGCAGATCAGCTATCACCGGTCATCGTATTCGTAAATCATGATCATTCGATGATCGACGTGATGCGATGTCAGATTAGGATGCTTCTAGCTTTTTGTTTGTAATTTGTGGTTGCCGCCGGGATGTCTGAGTGACTTGCGCACGGCGGCAGCATCCAACGAAATAATGTAATGTTGGTGTTCAGTTAGTTAGTTCGGCGGGTAATTTATCAGCTATTGTTTTTGTGTCATTGATCCTATCATCAAGTAGCCGTGTATTTTATATAAAGAGAAATCAAGTACGTACCTTACCAAATAGATGATAAACCCACGCAATTCTGAAGCAAAGTTAAATAGAATATATTGCCAGGATATTCTTTCCTCCAGCATTGATTAGACATTAGTATCACTAACAAACATCAAACAGGATAAGTCAGGGATTGCCGAGGATAGCGACGAAGCCGCAATTACTGGAGGCTTTGCGTTTTGAAGCGTACACCGTTTCCTACTAAAACTAATCGCAAGGGTCATTGGAATAAGTAATCTAAGGGTAAATGATACGTGACTACTCTGTATTAACACCGAACTGTAGTTATTTTGGACCTTTTTCTATTTATTATTTTTAGGGGATTTGTACGGAATCTAAACAATTTACTCTTTGTAGACCGTTCTTTTTCAGTAGAACTGCAACTAAAATCAAAAAAATATTTGTATGTTGACGCCGTGACGGTAACTATGTAGGTACATTTTCACTATCCTACTAATATTGTATGATTTCAGTCGTACACTGGTGTTAGGACTCTCAGAAGACTCTGTAAGAGTCCGTCTAGGTGGGTACCACCGTAATGTCTATTTCTACCGCCAAGCAGCAGTGTGCATGCACTGTTGTGTTTCAGTTGGAAGGGCATTGTAACCAGTGTAACTGCAGGACATAATGAGACTTAACATCTTATGTCTCAGAATGACGAGCACAGTGGAATGCCACACAGTACTTTGTAACTCAGAATGCTGGATGTTCTACTATTTATGGGTGGTTGTATCACTTACCATCAGGCTAACGGCATGCAGTCGTCATTCGATGCCATAAAAAAAAGAGTAAATGAAATAATGTAGACTATTTCAAATAGCTGACATAATATATTGAATTCACTAATTCTAATGCTACTGCTAATGATAAATGTGCGTTACGGGCGCGGTTTGATGGTGAAATGATTGTATTTTACAAATGAATGCTTGTTGTGATGAATGCTGAGTCGGTCGTTTGCGTGTGCAGGTGTATGTGTTGTTGTACCGTACAAGGTCCGGGCCGAGAGACCAGCGAAGTGGTGATAATATGATGATGAAGCTAAGCTAGTTACAAGATGATAGATAATAAAACATAACAAAGTGATAACATCAAAGACCCGACAATTATTCCTCGATGACACTAAAACTAAATTTCCCAAGTATCGGCGAGGTCGCCTGATAGATGGACTTTGTCTTGGGTCCTTTTGCCCTACCAACATTGTTTACACACTGATCACTAAGCTCTGCTTTAAAACTTGTACACGGATCACTTGGCTCTGCTTTTAAACTTGAACACTGATCACTTTGCTCTGCTTTTACACTAAAACTATTATCACTTTCAATCACGCACACACGCTACACGCACACACTGTTTCTACATGTGATGCTGGTGCGTAGGCGTCGGTGCTAGTGCTGTGCGGTTGTATCGTACAAATGTTATAAACGCGAAAGTTCGTAAGAATGTATGTATCGATGTATGGATGTTTGTTACTCATTCACGCAAAAACTGCTAAACGGATTTCTACGAAATTTGGTACACGGGTAGATCATGTGCTGGATTAAAACATAGGTTTCTTTTTATCTCGGGAAACATTAAGCAGGATTTTTAACCCGGAAAAGCTTTTTAACGCGGGCAGAGCCGCGGGTAAAAGCTAGTTTTAAGATAAAATGTCAATTTTCTGTTTCTCTTATTCACTAGATTTATAGAATCTCACTGGATTTTGAAAGGTACGAAACACTTCTTCCGTATTCCCTATTCGCCTTATATTAAACAGGTAACAATTTCAAAATGCTGCTGAAATTTAAAATATTTATAGACAGTGGAAATAAATTACAGACGACCGGCTCACTCGTTGCCGACCGTATAAAAAAGTACCTTTTATAAAAACAATATAATATAAGCGCAATACATCAATCATACCATTGTCACATATAATCGGCGCAAATATAAATAACGCACAAAAGGTGTCACCGTGATACAGGACAGCCATCAAAATAGACCCCCACGTATTAACCGCGACAAATGTCGGACACATCCAAAGGAATCGGTACAAAAGCCGCATGTATCAATAAGCGGCTAAAGAGCTTGATAATCCGTCACTAAGCGAAGTGCGGCCTGCTCGACGTCGACACAATGGCACATTACACTTCGGCCCACCGGCGCTCTTCGTGCACTGATCGCATCCGATATATTAAAGGTCGATTCACTAACACTGGAACTTTCTGGAACTGTTGCATTGGTGGACAACATTTGTGCTTAATGAACAATCATTCGTAACTCGTACTTCACTAATGCTGTTCACTTTTAAGTGCATTTGGAAGCATGTTACCCATGATCATCAGCTAGGCCCTGCAACTATTGATTGAAATGAAATGAAATAAATTTTTTCGTACCAATTCTCAATTTTTTTAAGCAATTCTCACTAGAGAAGAACGGGCAAGAAACTCTACTGTTGCTCTTTTCATAATCAATTGTAATTGGATTGGTAAGTAAGTATGGACTTGTCATTCATATGGGCTCTGTAACTTATCTCTGGAGTATGGTTCTGAGCATACGTCTACGCCATCTAAATCACTGGTTATTTGAACTATCATCTTACGTATAGAATCATACTGTTATGTTTTGGCTGATGCACAAAATCACCGACCGGTTTTAGGTGTTACCGACTAAAATATCAAATATGTAATGCGCTACAGACATACTTGACTACAGCATGAATAGGCCGCCTCGATCGGAGTACTGCAACTGTGTTACAGCAAACCAACGTGACTTTTAATATTTTGAACTAATGTTATCTCAATACTTAATAATTAATTATTATGTTAAAAAACAAGTAACATCAATTATCGTCCCTTTATTATACACTGATCACTGCTGAGTATGGGTCTCCTCTACTACTCACACCACGCTGGCCTAATGCGGATTAGCAGGCTTATATACAGGCAACATCATCATCATCATCATCAGCCTTTATCAGTCCACTGCTGGACATAGGCCTCCCCTAATCAGCGCCATAGCGCCCTGTCTTCAGCTTGCCGCATCCAGCATCTACCTGCAGTCTTTCGCAGATCGTCATCCCACCTGGCCGGAGGGCGTCCTACACTACATTTGCCCAGGCAGGCAACATACCTTAGAAATTCTTGTCGTAGAAAAATTCGATTAATCGTCAATTTACAGCATTTTAATTGTATTACAGCATTTATTGAATAGCCCTGGCCAGTGCAAATAAGACAATCGAAACAACATCCCTTGCACTGGCTTCCAACACAACAGCTGTCAATCCAATTTATCGAGCGTCGATCAGGCGATCCCCACCTGCTGCCACTGTCTGTCGAAGGTTTTTTAACCAATAAAATATGACAAATCAAAATTGAAAAAACCTTGTTTTCTATCTTAAGATGGCTAGAGGTTTTTGCTTTGTGATGCCTATAAGCGGACAGTTAAGGATTGAAAGATAGATTGGTTACTTAATATTTTTTATATAATGCGTTGTATACATTTTCGTGATTAAGTAAATTCCAAGTTTTAATTATAATGAGTAATAGTCAACAATATTCTTTTTTAAAGCAACAGAGTTATATAGAGGTTAATGAAAATTATGTTTCAATACTATCATAACTAAAATTCGTTTAATAAAATTTGGCAACAATCTTCAAAATTTAGTTAAATTTACCAAAAAAATATGTACGAGGAGTCGTCACAGCCTTTGAACTATACACCTTTCATTGAAAAATAAAGGACACGAAATGTTGCCAACTCTCCGACAGTGTGTCCGTCACACATAATATTTTCTATTGAAAGTAACTGTCACTCAAACGTCAAAACACAAACTAAAGAATATCGGAGAAGTTTTGTAGAAATTCCGCGCTTATTATCCAAATAATAGAATATTTGCCTGTGGTTACACTAAACGCTTTTGTCATGTTTTTGTTGAGGAATTGTGACTATAATAGATTTCAAAAATACCAAAATGTGTGAAAATTCATGATAAGCAAATAACATCAATAAAGATATAAAATATAATCGTTTACAGTTACAAAATATCAAACAATTTCTAGACACTACTATTGAAGAATACTCTTAATTAACAAATAGGGCACAAAACCAAAAAAAAACTAAAACTTTATTTCAACTTTCCTCATTTCATTTCACCATTAGAGACAATTTTCTAACACATTAAAAGCGATTACGTGAAAATAGTCATCACGTCTTCCGTTTCCATCTGTAACACTTATCCGTCCCAAATTGTTGGGGGAAGAGAAAGCTACTGTCCATAAAAAAAGCATAGAAAATGATTCGGCTATTAAATACGACAGGTTTTTGTGCCGCAAACTGACGCAAGCATGCACGCGCGTTTTACGTGCGGCATCGGCAAATTATAGACAAATCTCTGTGAGGTATTATTTTTTCAACACGCTCGGGTGAGAAATGCATGATTGGAGGTCGGCGTGTGATTACAGAGCGCGGGCACGCCACCTACAGGGGCTTACTTTTCTATAATCATTATTTTTCTGTAATAAAATGTTAGAGTGAGCTATTATTGCCACCCGGAGAATGAAAACATATCACATATTTGTTGTTAATTATTACGTTATAATATATTCAATGAATGTATGGTAGTTTTTATGGTCACTTTATTTATTGTCGTTTTGATATTTTTATTGCTTTTGGTCTCAGCTCCCGGCAAAATAGCAATGGTAATACTTACTTACGGAAATATTTTTTATCGAAACCAAATAATTTAAGAGATCCTTCACTCTCTTTAAACTTAAAAAAATACTTGACATAATATTATATAATAATATTACGTTTGTTGACGACGTTTTAATCGGTCGCCATTTTTACATAATTAAAGGTTTGATATCTATACCTATTACATCAACTTAATCTATCTGTTATCAATCTATGTTATTTAAAAATATACGTAACAAAATATCAATGATCATAGTGATAGCAATTATTTTAGCTTCTGCTCAGATTAATATTTAAGTCAAATTATCCACTCAAATCAAATTTGGAACGATGTCGATAATATAGGTACTACAGCATATTTCGGGATAGGTAGACACCAATTTTGACACGTCGAACGTTGCGTTTACTGTCATTAACGATTTTATGCAAATCCTAATTTGGATCACAGCTAAAATGGGAAAATTAGGAAGAAAATTATAGGGCTGGAGCGCCGATAGCATGTTTGTGATGCGTTGCCACGGGCCGCGCTGTCTGCCCGCCACCGCCCGCCGCCACCGTCGAACCGAGCATAATGCTTGCAGCTCGCTCGCGCGATGACCCAACTTCTAAATTGCACTCTGTATAATTACCTACGTCATACATGAAAGAAGATTGTATTGATTGTATAATATTTATTTAAATACTCACAAGTATTCTCTCCAATTTTTTATTTATTATTGTAATAAAAAAGAACTTTATCCCTGTATTTACTTACTTCGTACTAATGACTTCTTCGTTATCCATCACTAAGTGTGGAATAGTACCTATTGGATTTCTTATTTATACCAGACCAGGATTATATGCGCCTGTCGTGCATAATACGATAACATAGCGACAGAGTATAATTTACAGTGTTTTAATTAATATAAATAAATAAAATATTAATATACTTCATTCAGCACCAGAAATTAAAGTTACAGATTGTGGTACAATCTCCTGAACTAGGTTCATATACCTGTATGTCACTGGATAGTTCCTTCCTTATGTCTACATATTTTAAACAATAATAACCGGTGAGCAATTAGTCAATTATATTTAACAATTTTTGTAATCTTCTTACGTTCATATGTGTGTGTGCCTGTGTGTCTTAATTAAACATAATGTCGTCGTGGTGGCTCGATGAATTGCAGTCGAATATCTTGCGGCATAAATCCTATGTTTGATTTGTACATTATTCTATGTGTACCTAACGGTAAATGGTGCGAAAAGAAGCATTTTTGAGAAAACTGCATTAATATTGATTAACCCGTCAAGCCCCGCTTATATATATAGATGTATGGAAAAACCCCCATATATATGGACACCGGTGTCCGTCACGGGGCTTGACAGACTACGAAACGAGGCAGTAATTCGTATTTCTAATATTGCCACGGGCAGCACTGGGTGCATAGTGGGGATATCGCTTCGTCTCTTTCTTTCGCACGCGTTGTAATTCTCGATGACGTCATATGTGGGTATTGTGCGTCTTTTCTGTTTCTTGACCCTTATCCCTTCTACCGAAATTCAAAAGCTAACTTGTTGATTTTTTACCGTGTTTGAATAATTCTTTCTAGGTAAGAATTTATATAACGAAAATATTTGAAAACATTAAAGAACAAAAATTTGTCCGGTACCCTATTCTGTAAGAAAGGTGGGCATAATTATAGAAAAATTATATTATTATTTGAAGTACACTGCACGTACCATTCGTTTCATTATAGTCAGTGCCAGGGTAAAAATCGTGGTTGGCCTGTATACCTATGGCGAATATTAAAGGTTACATCACCATAACAATAAAAACTTATACCACGCTCGTGATGCTATGGTTAATAATACCTCGGAGGCATACGTATTTAGGATATTAGAATGTTACTCGTATTTGTCTGCAAATGATAACAAATCCATGTGCCCTGAGCTTTTGTATCTTCACGTAAACGTCAAGAAATTTATTTTTGTTCATCCATTGAGTCTCAGTGTAAAATACATTATTATACTATTTAAACCATTTCTATAGCAAAAAACTTGTAAAAGTACGTTGCACATTATTTAATGAGCTTAAACGATGTGTTATTATTTTAAAACACAGCACATTGACAGAGAATGAGAAAGATGAGTATTGCCACCGAACAAGACAGAAAAATGAAGGAATTCGCTAACAAATTAATAATATGTGTTGGCGGTCGGCGCGCACCGCGGATTGCGGAGCGCGGACCGGTCGACCGACGGTCCGGCTGTGATTACAAGGCGGCCCGTAATAGACCCGTCGCGTCCCACCCTATATTCAACTTAATGCTCTCGCAATTTCACTCAAAATAATGAACACAATAAAAAATAAGTTTTGGCGCATCCTTAAATGAGAGCTGGCGACGTGAGGTGCTCGCGCGGTGCGATGCCTCTTGTATTGATCTCGATGATGGCACCTCGCCATGTTTTGATCTGACGAAATTGTTCTACGAACTTCTAAATTGCTTTTGCGTTATTGAAAGCTTATTGGAATCGTTGATTAAATTTCAATAAGTTAAAGCCTGTTACGTACCTACTGGTTGGTTTTATTATCAGTGGTGGGAGATTAAAGAAGCAATTTACCTTTTCTTGAAACACATTACGTTTCGCAATAACGAAATCCTTTTGCGTTATCAAAAACAATGTGTATTTTAGTTGTCATTTGATACTTTATCATCAGAGTGTGATACAAATACATACGTGATCGATTAAATATTCAGCAATCAATAACACAATAAATCTATTAATTCATCACAATACGATTTGTTCCTATATTTAACACTAGTAGTGCTCGCGGCTCCGCCCGCGTGAAAAAGTTTTTCCGGGACAAAAATATTTTCCCGGGATAATAAGTAGCCTATAGCACTCAGGAGTTATGTAGCTTCCTATTAGTGAAAGAATTTTCAAAATCGGTTCAGTAGTTCCTGAGATTAGCACGTTCAAACAAACAAACTCTTCAGCTTTATAATATTAGTATAGATACAAACGGTGTACACGATGTATTGTTGGTACTATTAAAAATATACACATATTCTAGATACAACGGAGCATGCGGTTAGACACAGAGATAGGCGCGTCCCCCGGGACCCCATCCGATAGCGCTGGAATATGACGACAGTTCGCAAGCTCCCGGCTTCCGAGCACGGCCATGTTATAAAGATAAACATACTACCTTTTTAGTTGTACAAACACTCCAAGTTCATAGTCCGTTTAGATAAGTGCGATGGCGCAGGACATTACATTCCGTCTCTATACAAACATGTTTTAATTAGTACTGTAGCATTTTCATTGCTTATTTTTAACTTTTGATGAATATAGCAGTAAGGTTTTTCATTAAACAAGATTTTACTTTCATTTACTGAGTACTGGCACTAATTTCCAGCCTGTAACAATATAAGTATAGGTACTGTATTACATCTGACTGAAATGCTAGTAAAATAAATATATTTTGTGTTTGTATTAGTGTAGAAAACTTACATACATATATACACACTCTTGCCCTATATTCCCGAAGGGGTAGGCAGAGGTACAACTAGTGCACCCTCTTTTCGCCGTGCGTATTCCGTTATGATATGATACGGAGCGAGCCTATCGTCATACCGGGCACAAATTTCAGACTCCGGGCTACCACCGAGTAGAAAAACTCAATATCACTTTTCCCGACCCGGGGATCGAACCCGAGACCTCAGTATCGTACCGTCGCGTCGTACGTAGTACGCCACCGAGGAAAAAAACTTAAAACCTTTAATCTTCTAACCAACATCACTTGTGTCTAAAAATTGGACAGCAGAGATAATTCTAAAAAAGCTTCCAAAAATAAACACACATTCTACCTTTGACTCACAATGATGTGCACAATTCAGTAGAAATAAATCCAGACGTATTTGCACTGAAACTGCAAAATCAGAGTTAGAAAGTGAGGTGAGCGGTGGCAGGGGGTGGTCGGTAGCCCGGGGGATCAGGCACGACGGAGTGCCCAGCGCCCATCTGATACCGGTTAATACGACGACAATTCGCAGCCTCCCGCTTTGTTACAACAAAACAAAACAATTGCGTTTTGTTCTTGTAGTGAAAATATTGTTCACGTCAAAATAATTCAAAAATTCTTTACGTGTACTTGGAGCAACGAGTGATCGACGAGAAAAAAAATGTTAGAAGGGTTAACTTAGTATAAAAACAGTTTCTCACGTCATTCTCCCTTCACTAAACTAAAGTACTCATATTTAAAAGTATTGTGTGTCATAGGTACCTACTTGTAAATAATAGTATCAATTTATTATCTGCTAAGGAGTTCATCTAAATCGTCAAAAGTTTCCGATATAACATTAAGTAACAACATCAAATAATAATTTCGGAAAAAGCAATTATCATTATCCAGATAGGAGGGTCGGAGGCGATCGCATTAACATCATAAAAGGGGCGAAGTTTGTCTACGCGCCCTCGGGACGCCCGTTGGCGACGAGACAGTTACATATTACGCAATAAAGAGCTGTTCTCGCGAAAGGAAGTGTGAAAATGAACAACATCAAGGGGTTATCTTGAATTACTCACTAAAAACTTATTGCCGGAGCGTTCAGGCGGCGTGGGTGTCGGTGGGTGTTCGCGACGGCGGGCGCGCGCGGGGGTGGATTTGCCGCGAACAGATAAGGGCGCGCTATTGGGATCGCGTCGTTCTCATCCAATTACACGGTCGAGCGGACGCCACGAGGAACGGCGCGTAAAAAGGGAAGCCGCCTCGACTCCGTCTCCGCAGGGATTGTCGCTCGGCTAACGTTTTCACCTACGACCCATCCTTTGTACCCACCAACGCAATTTGAATCTCGACACTATACAAAATCAACTGTGACAACGGCGCGGCGCCCGAAAAGCCACCCGCGCCTTACACATATTGTTAAGTTTGTATGCCATTTTCGTTTCAGCAACACAAATATCTATAATTTGATGATTATGTCAAAAGACAGAAAGTAAATCTTTCGCTGTGCTTTTTTATTTTGAAACATTTCTTAAACAAGTAAAAAAAAAGTTTAAAAGATAGCAATATTTATCCGAGGACGCTACATTAAACTTCTGGAAATTGAAAATAGCTGACTGATCTTAAACTTTAAAGAAAATCGCAACCAAACTTACTGGCACACCATAACTTTCCCAATAGGATTGCGATTATTTTCATTCAATTTTTGGTCATAAATTCAATATGTAATACATTCGAGTCTCACCCTTCTTTTGAGGATAATTGCACGAGCATTTTGAACGCGTGTAGCTGTCTTACAACGGGAAACAATCTAAGTAGACATGTTAAGGGAATTGGCGACCGCCGGCGGAGACCGCGAGCTCCGGATTCAATTAGAGCGATTGCCGCGGGACGAAGTCGCCGACGACAATCTGCCGTGCTACTGACACTCTACCACTCATTCCCTCCCTCACTCGTGAATACTTTATACACGCAAACACTTGATAAAGTCGAATAAGAAGAACTTATTGGTAGTATAATACATTTGCTAGTATTATATCTGTTCTTTTTAACACGTGGAAATCCATTTGCGGATTTCTGCCGGATTCACCAGTCCGAAACCGTCCTACTGACTAAAACCCTGCCATTCTACTCTGTCCCTTATATCGAAGGTCACGAGGTGCGCATAAGCATGCAACCGCAACCCTCGCAGGATTCAGCTCTTGGGCAGAGCCTCTCGCAGTCCGAAGAACAAGTTCTCGATAATATCATAGGCGTGCATGTAATACTGCACGCCAGCTTCTTGTGCATTATTTTCCCGGTAGACAACTAGTAGTATACCTAACAGCGCATGAATATAATGAGATGATACGTAATTTACATTGTATTGATGACAATTAGGTACTGTTATAACAATTTCTGGAGAATCAATGTTTGGATTGATACGTTTACCGTTCCTCGGTAATATTTTTTAAATAATTGAATAACGAAACAAATCGATCGTCTGATGGTAAGTAAGTGCCACTGCCCATAAATGGATCACTGTCACCCAGTTTGACTAATAAAATGTAAAGCTTGGAGTCTAACCCCAACCACCACATATTAAATCTTTCGATACACTTGCACATAATTTAAGATACACTGCTTATTATGGACTGCAATACACTTAATCAAATTCTCTGTAAATGGAGGCTAAGAGAATCAATTTATGATATCTACCCAGAACTAATTATCTGTTTCATCTTGAGTACTGCGGGTTACGTATGCTATTTTGCTACACTAAAGCTTGAGATTACTGACTCTAACCTTAAAAGGCGGTGAAACCTTTCATAATGTTTAATTGATAATCTATTTTTGGTTGCCCTATAGTTTCAATAGGCATGGTATGCACAGATGAGTGGAAACGTGATCTCACATTATGAGAAGGTGCCTGAAACTAGCAAAATTCCTATCACATCGTATTCGTATATCCATTGGCTGAATTTGTGTGCTCTCCAATCTCCATCCAGTAAAAATAGTGTAAATAAGTATGAAATAGTTTCTCCGTTAACAATCTTGACGTGATAAAGTATAGAGGTGGCTATCTTCATCACGGTTATCCTCAAAACATATTTCCCGTCTTAGGCTTAATAGTAGCGTAACCTAATAAATAACAGTGACATTTGTTTTCGGTACTAAGCCCCACCCTCTGTCACAAACGGAACCCAATCCGACAGCGCGGCCGCCACCGTATGTAAATAGTTTACCGAAAGTCGCCGCTCGTCCATCACGCGTTGTCACATAAATTATGCCGCGGCGAATCCGCGGTCGAATCATTGTTTGACTTTTATCTTATTACGTACATCTCCCGATTTTGTTCGCGTCATATTTCTTCTGACTTATCGGCTTTTATCTATCGTTTTGTGGCGAGTCGCGCTATCGATCACCCGGTGCCCGCGCGGCCGACAAATGTCTCCGAATGTTTTGAGTGGATTAGGTGAAGCGGCGTTGTCGGTCGCTCACCGCGATGACTAATGCCTCCCTGAGCTTATTTGGAGCGCGTATCGACTTATTGTCGCTTATCTGATGATGCGCCCGCGCCGCGTCGCATCATGATCGCGGCAGAGAGCGCCCGCCGCGCAGCCACCTGTATCACCGCCGCGCCACGCCGACCCTCCTCCACACTGACTAATGGCCTCTCTTCTCAAATGTCTAAAAATTATTTTCCATTGATGACTGCAATAAATTAAGTCATGCACTCGACACCCGAGGAATTTTTGATTTAGTATATAAATAAAGGTAAAATGGTTCGATCACGACTGGGGCTTTACATTTTGTTACATAGAGATAGCTAATTTATTCAAAGAGGTCACAGACAATGGTCTAGAATGGCAACATTACACTGTACGTCATCGTCGAAAACGAAACAGTAGTAGCAGCACGAGCGACCCTGAGATCTGGAGTCTACAATCGTGACACCGGACACCTTGCTGTCATTCCCCGGTTCCGTATTAAATTAATGAAAACATCCATCCATAAACACCCGAACTCCCTCCTTATGAATGAAATTCCAACTCGCACGGGTTCGAATCCTTTTTTATGGCGATCATAAATAACAGGACCAATTTCCAGCGAGTGTCACAGCACGGATAAAGGAATAATTTTTATAATATCCTCAGCGCTTAACAAGGGACAAATAATGCCCACGCATATTCACGCGGCTATAAGTCGGGATCGAGAGAGCTGCCCACTGACTGCTAAACTGTTAATATAAATAATGAACTGTGTTATGGGCTGGTGCGGTAGGTAGCTCGCCGTTGACTAACGATCTTTTTGTACTCACAATCATAACTCGGTCCAAACCGTCCGAATGTATATTGCGTGGGGTTTTGTTTGCTCTTTCCATCTTTTAGCAACACTGTGAGTGACTCACGCTACTTTTTGTGGTTCAACACTATTTTTATTGAAATAATACACACACACAATATTTATATTTTATTTCTTTATATATTTTATCCATATTTATGGAGGGTAGTGAAGACTGAAGAGTTCAGTAAATTAATATTGTGTCGATAATTTTCTACCTATTTTTATATTATAAATATTATTTTCACTTATCATAATATTATGTGCAACTTGATTTCGAATCGATCTATTAACATTACACTCGATATAAAATGATACTTAAGGTACTTATTTATGATAGATCTTTGTTCCAACAACATGCAAATATGGCATAAATATGAGTTTCATGCAGGGGTCCTCACGGTTATAATCTGCCTTTTGTTATCCGAAGCCACCATCGCTGTTCTATGCGATGAACTATAGAACCTCTTTAATAGTAGCTACCTCCATCTACTTAACATTACTTCTTTACTATTAGATACTCCAGAGAGACTTTAAGTATTTTAGTAAATGTGTACTTTGTACTCAGAGTTTAAGTTCAATCTATATTCAAATGAGATCTATCGTCTATGTAGAATGCAATGCAATGCAATCAGCCCTGTATCATATATTGCCCACTGCTGAGCATGGGCCTCCTCTACTACTGAGAGGGTTCAGGCCTTAGTCCACCACGCTGGCCTAATGCGGGTTGGCAGACTTCACATACCCTCGAAATTCTCATAGAGAATTCTCAGGTATGTAGGTTTCCTCACGATGTTTTCCTTCACCGTTAAAGCGAACGATAATTTATAAACAATACACACATAACTTCGAAAAGTCAGAGGTGTGTGCTTTGGGTTTGAACCTCCGGACAATGTCTCGGTAGACCGTTCCATTCCCAACTAGGCTATCGTCGCTATGTAGAATGAAAGAACATAATACGACTTTATTCATAGCACTGCGATCTATGCGTCATCTTCGAAACGTGATACAGCAAGTTTGATAACACTACCCAGTAAAACACTTATTTGTGTGACCCACACATATTTATTTAATTTTTTATAACAGATGCCTCTTAGCATTTGACGCCTATGATAAGAACGTGTACCGTCAATTTGAACTATTGCCCACATCACAGAGGATGTAGTACGTATCCGCGACTTTTGAATGTACTCATTAATCACTTATAGGAACTAAAATCTCAGCTCAGGTTCAAACAATTAGTGATCAAAGATTGTCACCAAACAATGTCTTGATAATAAAATACACTGTTACATCATTCAATTCGCAAGATGAAACCCAATAGGTGCACACCGCTACCGTCGACCCACGCAGCGACACACGACACGGGAGGCAATGCTCACTAATTTATAGTCCCACCTCACTCAGCCCTGACTTATGACATGTGGTCTTTTGTGTATATAATGTGCTCGGTTGTCACGTTTCTACTTCTGGCGTAATTGAAATTGCACGTTTAAAGTTTGTCAAATAAATGTTAAAATATAAATTACTTTACAATATAATAAGTAAGTGGTAATTGGACGATAGCCTAATTGGGAATGGAACGGTCTGCCGAGACAATGTCGGAGGTTCAAAACCCAAGGCACACACCTCTGACTTTTCAAAGATACGTGAGTATTGTTTATCAATTATCGTTCGCATTACCGGTGAAGGAAAACATCCTGAGGAAACCTGCAATACCTCAGAAGTTCTTTATAAGAATTTCGAAGGTATGTGAAGTCTACCAACCCGCACTAGGCCAGTATGGTGGACTAAGGGCTAAACCCTCTCAGTAGTAGAGGAGGCCTGTGTCCAGCAGTGGGACAGTATATAATACACGGCTGATATTATTTTATTTTTTTCAAATATAATCCACCATAATTTGCTAACAAAATAAAATAATGGTACTATTCTTATCGTTGGATCAAAACACCTGCCTGATCCCAAAACGTGACACACTAAAGTGGACTACTAGATATGGTAGGTTTTAACACATATGGTGATGGATATCCAGACAGATACAAGATATATATCCTACTACCAGCAAATAAAACAAAAAAGGTTTGATGACTCGAAGCAAGTACTATACCCTCGTTTTTACGACTTGTCGCCTACGTCAACCACCTCTATGACAGGCATAGCATATTAAAGATACCCACACAAAATGTATGAGATTCGAATTCAGGACCTCCTGGTCCAAAGTTCAAAACATAGCTGTCGATAGACCGATGAGTCGACATCCTTATCATATTCGTAATACCTTATTCTATCACATATTCTTGGTTTACTTTATAACATTAACAATGTATCTATCATTATTTTAATTTACACAAATATTCAGTTATTTTTAAGCACCTAGGTAATAACAGTGTCGATTTCATTCACACCATTGCAGTCACCCATCTTGTGTCACAATTGTTATTGGATTAGACAGGGGTAGAGCTATAAATGCATTAAACACAAATATGAGGAGCTAATGGATACTGGCTGTTGGGATAAATATGAAGAATGTTTTATTTATCTACATTCCTTATTAACTGCAAATTTGCTAATAACGAGTTATCAGCTATCAAGTATCTTTCAAACAAGAAATGGCTATTATGACATAGATAAATACTGAACATCTACGTTTATGTTGTAGCAAAAAAAAAATATAAGTTAAAAATATCCGCTATCAGTCCAAGAAACGCTGGCAAGACACTCTACTGGTAATTATGAGAGACAATGGTCAGTAAGAGGCCCAAGATCAGGCGAAATGGAGACGACGAAGCAGAAAAATGGATAGTGCCACTAGAATCAGGTTTGCTTCGTATTATTATAGGCTTCGAAATCCAATTTACCTACAGAATCATCGCCATGATCGCGTAAATAACTATTCTACGGCGAAGGTATTATTAAGTGTTCTGATTATAATATGATACATGTAAATATTTGCTGACACGGTCATGTCTCTCGACTTGATTTTGGAATTATGATAAACAACTGCAGTACCAGTTTAGTCCTTAGACTATTTAACCAATGGATACGATATGGCAACAATGCGCAAACAATTTTTCTGCCAATCCTGACGGGGGCCATGTAGACACAGATAGCACACATTTAACAAAAATCCACACGTGCATGGCTGAATATAAGGTCGCTTTTTACACAATAACACAACAAAAATCACAATTTCTGTAGAGCACCGCTTAATGTCATTAACGTAGAATGTAATGACAGCGATCGCAAGTCACGTAAGTTTTAATAAAAGTTTATGACCAGCTTCGCATGTATGACCAACGAAGGCTTCGCCTAGCCATCCCATCTCCTTTGCATTGCTAGATACTCAAAGAGTATAGTCATCCCATTTCTAAGCAAATGGTAGACAGCCCTGTAGTTGACACCTGAACCACAGCCTGAACTCGCTTTGTGGGCACATTGATGGTAGATACGTACAGTGTACGTCACTATAAAGTGTCCGTATAAATGATTGAGTGTTAAGTTATGATGTTCGCAGGCGCGCGCGCAGCGTGGCACCGGACTCCATTCACTGGCTCACATATAATATTACTTTACCGCCGAAAATATCAAATCGACAGGAAGATGTTATCGCTACGGAATGTTATAAAATTGAATATTTTCATATATTAGTGTGAGCGGAGTGTTACCCCCGCGGCGCGGCTCTTCCGGCGCGCTGCTGGCTGGACCATCACTGTCCGACATCACTCCATTCTCCACTAACAACGACGATTTTTATGATACCTTTTATTGAGAATAGAGACGTTATTTAATATCACTGTTAACGTCTCTACAAAAATTCAAAGACATGTTTTTAATATTTTTTCCACCTGGGATGCTTCTCGGTTTTTGGTCAAGTTTACAACGTACTATAAATGTTAAGTAATGCCCTTAACTTGGTAAATAAATTTATTTTATTTAAGGTTATTGTGTATGTGAAAGCAAGATATTAATGCAATTTCTAATAGGTGTGTATTTCACTATGAGAATAAATAATCTAAGTACATAAATAAATACTGCCTCGGTGGCGTAGTTGTATTACGGTACGGCTGCAATGCTGAAGTCTTAGGTTCGATCCCCGGGTCGGGCAAAGTGATATTGGCTTTTTCTAATCAGTATCAGCCTGGAGTCTGGAATTTAGCCCGATATAGGCTCGCCCCCTATCACATCATGGAACGGAATACGCTCGGCGAAAAGTGGGTGCACTAGTGGCGCCTCTGCCTACCCGTTCGGGGATAAAAGTGGTGAGCATGAGTATGCGCATTATAATTACTAATCTGGTCTCACTCCAAATATATTTTATTTAAATAACAATACTCAGTTCTCATGAAAACATATTTAACTACTAGCTTTTGCCCGCAGCTCCGCCCGCTTTATAAAGTTTTTCCGGGATAAAAGTCCCGCTTTATATTTTCCCGGGATAAAAAGTAGCCTATGTGTTAATCCAGGACATGATCTACCCGTGTGCCAAATTTCATCGAAATCCGTTCAGTAGTTTTTGCGTGAAAGAGGAACAAACATCCTTACATCCAAACATCCAAACATCCTAACATCCAAACATCCATACATTCTTACAAACTTTCGCCTTTATAATATTAGTAGGAAGTAGGAAGTAGGATAATATGAAAAAATAAGTCATAACCCGTAACTACATAAATATAAAATGGTCTTATATTTTAATTATGTTTATGCGAATATGTACATATTCGGAATGATATTAGTTACTTTTCTGTCAATTCTAGTTAAATTAAGATATAAAAATACAAATAGTTTAAGCGGTTATGAGCCTGTAATCTGAAAACATGCTAAAAACATCTTGCCTATTAAAATTGCTCAAATGGAGGACAAAGAACGGCCAATTTGGAGTGAATTAATTCTGCATACAAGGGCCCACTAGTTAACAGTTTATAATGTTATAGTTTTTATTATCCACTTACACTATGCCTACTTCTTTGCAAGTAATAACATTAAAAGGACGTAGTAAGTATCTTGTGTAATTACAAAGCAGAGTGACACAGACAGTCCGGTACCCAGTACTTTGTTATTATCCGTTCTATGCAGTTTTTAATAATATGACACCGAATGAAAAGCTAGTCCAATTACAGTCGAAACAAATGTACCTACTGTTAATAGTCTCCTAAATGGAGTTAATAAAATCCACATGAATCGATTGTTTTTATTGTCAAGCCCACATGCAGTTCGATGTATAAACAAAGAGAAATACTGCATATACCGGCCAGTGTGACAAGCTGTATAATTATGCCACTCTGTCGGAATATTAAATTAAAACAAATCTATAAAAACTCGTTTTAAATAAATACACGATTAAAAACATATAAAGTAACACCACTAACGCTCGAATCGACCGTTTTATGTAATCTCGTAGTTTTGCCTAGAATTATCGTTTTTTATATATTGCGATACGATATCGTACCGGTTGTTAGTTTTAATATGGGTCGTCATGGTCACAGTATCATTACTAACTTATTTTGATACAGATATCCGATTTGGCATAACAATCGGCTTCTTTTAATTTTTAAATGATATTAAACAATTCCCATCTTGATATTATTACCTATCGTAAAGCGGGTAGCTTCACTGTAAATTGCACTAATTTACTTTACCCTTTTTCATTTTTAACCCATGCTTGCTTATAAAACTAATGGGTTTAGTTTGTTTTTTTTTGGCAACATTTCAATATATCTTCTAATTTACCATAAAACACAAAAAAAAAATAAGATATCACAGTATTAAAACAATATCTTATATAATGATTATTGCTTTTTACGCAGTATTGTGCGTTCTCTGATTTACACGGAAAAGAAATCGTAACGTCTAAATGTTCATTTAAGATGTATAGTAAGATATCAACAAGAGCCGATGTTAACAAACCGGTTAAATTCACGAGTGTATAAACAAAGGTGGGCGCTAAAAGAGACAAAATAAGACTCATTAACTCTCGGAGAGACTGTTTCATTAGCATGCTAAATTGATTAGCCGCCTACGTATCATAATGTTTGGTAAATTGTTATTAAAACATATAGCATACTATATTAAAACATCGAGTTTCAATCGATATAAAATACGAATGAAGTAATTACGAAACCAATAAATGTTTAGTATAAAAAAGTCGTTTCAAATTTTAATAAAATAGAGTGAATGTCGTATCGAATATCAATTAATGGGCGTTGGTGCGCGCGGAGCTGCAAAAGTGTAAAGTGCAGTGAGGCAGGCGAGTGACGTAAATCACGCGAGGATCCGAGTAAATCGGCAGCGCTGAAATACTGTGCAGTTGACGGGCAAGGTTGCTAGTAGAGCCTTACTGCTATGTTAATGCCTGCTAAGTAGCAGAATCAACAGGCTCCTCTACATTATTGGTCACTTGCGATTGCCTAAAATCGATTATCGATTGAGATAATGACTCGAGTTTAATTAGTTTGAAAGAGCTCTCTGATTATATAGAACAGACATTGGGAATATTGTTATACAAACATTTTGAGCCTGTTCGTCAGTAACTCAATCTACCTTCAAATAACAAAATACCTATGTGAAATTCATTAGAACATACTTTGACATGGTCGTGATGCGTATATTGGCATATTTCCTTACAAAATATTGTTATCTTTACAAAATTTAAGCATACCGAGACGTCTTGTAACACGGACATGTCAAATAAGACTGCGACTTATTACTTTAATAACTTTTGGACGAATAAATTTGGTCCTGATGTCCGGTCTATAATTATACAGTTTAATATCTTTGATCAATGTACAACATAAATTCGTACTACCAGGAAACAATCAACTAAAGTTTGTTTTACATATTGATTTTATAAACTTTAATTTGGATATAATGACAACCTCAGTGCAATGCATTCTACATGTTAAATTACATACATTAAAATATGACTCACATGTAGGAAAAAGACGATTTTCACATTAAGTTATTAATTGCGACATGTGGACTGACCCGATTTGTTCAATTGCACATCTTTAACTTCAATTAGTAGCCAGCTGTAATCTCGAACTTTAATATGCAAGGCAAGCATTTAAATGACTCCTCAGAAATGTAATTGTCAGTCTAAGCCAACCAATTAGTACTTGCTTGCAAGATCATCTGGTCATTGCAACTAAAATCATTGTTGCCTAAAATGATTTCGGCCCGTTAGTACAGTCGGGCACAAAACAGGCCAACATGGTACAGTCCACATGGAAAAAATGCAGCGCGTATGTAGCGGGCGTCAGGGCGGCATACACGCTCGGGTGCACTATACAACACATGGCACGTGAAAATTATTGCCGCTCGGATTTTTCGAGAGCATTAATGCAAATTTATCGACCCACGCAGCGCTAATTGCGAACGACGCGGGCTCGCTGATTGTTTTCCCGTTCGATTTATGGCAACACCTATTGCCGATTTAAAGCTTTAATTGTAAACGATTCACGTGTTTTATTGGATAGTCGAAGTGTATTTATGCGACTGCTCGCTGTGTGGTTTCGATTACTGATTTTCCACCCTACCTTTTATAGGTATAGGAATAAACAGTTTTTTCATTGCCTTTGTTATGTGTAATGGACATTACGTTTAATTTTGGTGTTATTTAATTCATTTCATACCTTATTTACACAGCTCCTTAATCCCACACTTTGAATTTAAATGATACAAGGAAAAACCGAAATGGAAATGTTATTTCAAAATCTTTACCACAAGTAACGTTTTGGAAAAGGTCCTCAGAAGTTCTTCATACGCAT
This sequence comes from Lapara coniferarum, assembly GCA_949316025.1. NCBI lineage: Eukaryota > Metazoa > Arthropoda > Insecta > Lepidoptera > Sphingidae > Lapara > Lapara coniferarum. The sequence continues at coordinate 7,864,344 of OX438926.1, forward strand.
ATAAAAGTAACTCTAGTACAAGTCATTGTACGAAAGTTAACTCTTGCTACAAAATTTAAAACTAGTCGCCTACGGGCGCTCTACGAAAATGTAGCACGTTGAGTGAGAAGTGGAAAAGTGTCGTAAAAACAAGAATTACCTCTTGGCGGAGGTAGGGATGTGTTAATAAATTAAGTGACGTCACATCCCAGCGGTTAACAAAGTTAGCGGCGACGGCCGGGGGCGTTTCCCGCCTTTTTCGCTTAAGTTTTCCGCGCCGCCGGCACCGGAAGTTCGGCCATTATTATTTTACGCGGGCAACAAGCGGCGCGATAATATCCTGCGCTTCGGCCTGCCGCCGCTCACAGTGGCTTTAATGGCGGAACGTGTCTTCTTACTTCTCGTTTAATAGATGCAATAACTTAAACAAAAAAGATTTATTACGCCTCGGCCGATCTGATCAACTGATGGGAAGGACTGCTAAATTGCACCTGAATTACCCGCTATGGGAGGTTTAAAATTAATGTACCTGGAGGTGAAATCTTCTATATTTTATCGTTCATCTACATAAAATAAACTATAATTCATAGATAACTAAATTAGAGACTATCCCGCCCTCACACCCGCCACTACAACTCCTGTAAGCCAGGATCGGTAATGGCACGCATTTTATGACACCGAGCGGTGAAGCTCGGCGAGTCTCAGGGAACACTAGTCTGTCTTAATCCCGCAACGAAATTAATCAAATAGAAAGATAGGGAGAAGTTGGAAATATCAATTGTCCACTTCCCTCCGTAGCAAAGCGGGCGACAAAGTAATGAACTAAGGAGGCATTTTAACCTCAAGTATAGGGATGTTTACAACTAGAAATGCCAGTTGTAAAGCACCACGGATAAAATTTAAATTAAAGGGTTCTACCATATGAGCTGTCAAGTTTGATTCCAATAATAGGCATGGCAAAAACGCCGGAAAGCACGGAAATTCCGTCTAGTCTCTACAAGGTCCATGTAGTATACAGCCCCGGATGTTATTTGCATACTATCTAACATTATGTTGCGCTCATCATGCCAGAGACTACACTCCCAAAGTACATGATGAGCGGACTGTTCATATTCGCAACCAGGTGTATAGCATGGACACATAGGAGAATCAACCAGCCTAAATGAGAACAGTTTACCCCTAAAATTACCATGGCCGGTAAGGAATTGCGATACACAGTGATCTATTTCTAACCAAGTTTTAGTTAGGCGATCGCGAACGCACGGAAAGTATTTATATAAATGACGCCCTTTTGAAGATACGTCCCACCTACATTGCCATTCGTTTAACAACTCATTATGTACGTCGGTGTGGGGTTTAAATAACCTATTGATTCTTAAGAGTTCACGCGACGTAAGAAACCTTTTATCCATATCTTCTCTGGTTGAGTAATACATAGCGGCGCGACGCTGTACCTCCAAATCGACTGGGAGGACACCCGCGAGGACAGGCAAAGCTTCCGTGCTAACAGTTCTGTACGCCTTACACAAGAATATCAACGCCAAACGTTGACTCTGTAGCAGCTTCCTGCGCACAGCACCGATAGTAGCCCTATCGGCCCATACAGGTGATCCGTATGTAATACATGACAGATAAGTTGCTTCATAGATGATTTTGAGCGTAGTGAATGAGAGCCCCCACGTAGAAGTCGATATCCTTGTCAAGGCGCAAAAGTTCTTTTTTGATTTTTCCCCAACATTTATTATATGCTCTAGAAAAGAAAAATTTCTTTCTAAAATCAACCCTAGGTAACAAACTGATTCCTTTCTTTTGACAGTAATATTATTAAATTTAATTCGCGGTGGTGATTTTAATATTCCTTTTAAAAGCAGTTGGAACGTTTTCTGAGGTGCGAACGTAAGTCGGTTTCTTTCACCCCATTCGGATATTAATTGTAAACACGTATCCGCCAAACTTTCAAGCCCCGTTCTACTATTAGACTCTACGAGTAAGAGGCCATCATCCGCATATCCGGTCAAAGTGCACCCCACAGGTAAAGGAATCGAGAGAAAATCATCGAAGCCCAAATTCCATAAATAAGAAGATAACTAAATTACTGTAATGTTATCGTATTTTAAATTAATGATGTTCTCAATTCACCACACGTCACGGCGTCATGTGACGTGTGTTTTGCGTAATCCCCGGTCCAAACCTTTGTTAAATGTAAGCCAGGGTTGGCTTGGGGCGAAATCTCTCACTTCGTCCCGTAAATCAATCCGCCGGTCTCAAGCGATACGGCAAAAATAAGAGGTCACCGCTGCTCCTCCGACCGCGCCAGCCCGCCCAGAAATCCGCTTATGTAACATTCACACTGTAATGTGGAATAAAATCTGCAAATTGCTATTTGTAATACATTACAATGACATTAATGCCGATTACGTAACGTTTAATGTCATTAATTATCGCATTAATCGAGATAAAACGTAAGTAAAACTTAACGTTATGTATTAGTGACATTAGGAATTTGATACGCATTCAGAATTTTCGTAGGCAACGTGTATCACTTGTCTGAACTTATACCGCATAAAATATAAGCCGCGATTTCTCTGAAACACAATAATAATAGAATAAACATTTGACAGTCTATTGTCTGTTAAATTATTCACGAAATCCATTCGCCGCTCTAGATGTTGAACGAGATTGTAGATACGGTGAATTACACGTGTATCCATATTTCATGCGAATGAAGCCGCGTGATGACAATCGTGACAGCTTGATATCGAATTTTTGTTCCACTTACGCTGCTAATGGCGCTGGCTGACACCAAAATTATATCAAAATCAATATTGTACGTTAATGTTGCGAACAACTTAGAAGTTTACTTTTGTTGAGAATAAATATAATAATCGAAAAGAAAGCTTTGAATTTTACATTCTTATCCTAGATCTATTTTCTTACGTATTATTGGCTAACAGACAGAACTCCCTACAATAACTCAGTTTACCTATAAACATTTCAAAATCCCAGTCGGTTTGTAGTAAATTGAAGAATTCTATTTTAACGAAGAGTTTTTGTTGAACTTTGTAATGCCGCCAACCATGCATTAGGTAGTATAAACTGCCACATTTTCCAATGGTACACTCTTGTAAATGATAATTACTGTGACCCAGTTTGTAATTACGTTAAGTTAACAACACATTGTCGGCGGTATAATAATTAAAAATCAGGTGTGCGTGCAAGGAGAACGGAACGGCAGCCGTCCGCGTAGTCGCGGCTCGCGGCCCGCCATTACGTGCTCGACGATTCAATTCGACACATCTTCAGGGTTTCACCTCGCCCAATAATTACCGGCCACTATCATTAAGCCGCGTGCACAACAAAACATAATAACCTTGCAATTAGACGGTGGCTGTCATTAGATTGTAATAGAGTTTCGTACAACAATTTGTGAGTAAAATCGTCAAGCGTGTCACATTACCAGCGTCCATTAGGGCGTTTACACAACACGGAATTGAAATGAGCAGTCCACAGATTATCATGATAGGCAAACGGTCTGCATTGTCTCGATAATAACACTGTATACACGGTGCTTTAATACCGAGCGCTGAATTTTTGTTTACAGATATGACACCATGACAAATTGCTGCCTACTTTAGTACTTATAATGAAAATTAGTGACTGAAACATAGACATTATTTAAGTACAAATACAGCTTAGGTCATTAAGAGTAATTAAAGTACGTAGGTATTACACAATTAAGACTAATTAAGAGTTTAAAAATAGTAGTACTTTGTGCAATAAGTTCTTTCCTTTCAAATCCATATTCACTACTTCACATAAATAATTGTCTTGTAACGAGATAATTTGTGTATTAAGAGACGTTACTTTAATCATCAAACATCATATCTGGAAGCAACTTAACAACAACGTAATGTCTATACAATATACATGATTAACAAAATGTTGACAGCCGTACATTACAAATATAGTAGTCAGTAAATTGGCCATGTTATAAATGTTACAAAGAGAGGCGGCTTGGTCATGATCGGTGTAATTATTGACAGTCCTGTATAACAATATGCTGTGCGGATCGAGAAGCATATCCGGCCGATTTCGGCAGGTATCACGATAATATCCACACGTCGGGTATTAGGATCGAGCGACGATAAGATTTTATCGGTTCAACGTTAAATAACATGTTTCCTGCAATCGTCGTGGTAATTTTAATAATATAATTACGATATTCGGCCGGCGGCCTTTTGAGATACGTAATGACTACCGACACAAACACACTGACGATTAAAAAACACAATGTATAAAATTGCCTCAGACCGATCTCTTATTATACTTTTAAATGTTGGACATTGATATCGAATGTTCAACGTTTTCAATATAATTGTAGGATCTTAGCCTAGCCTGCATACTTGATCACATAGGGGCGTTAAATTGTCTTTTAAATACCATGTTTATTTAAATTCCACCGTAATTATTATTTACAAAGTCTATGTAATCAACACCGCCGCGCTATAATACTCTTATGGACCAAAAATTGAATTTTAATACCAGACATTTCTTACTTATGTGATGGAGTTATTAACCGAAATAATATTCCGTATTTATCAATAATGAAAACTGACTTACTTAACTAAACTGAAGTGACTTACTTCAAAACAAACCGAGAAACAAATTATTTTGAAAGTGTTTTTGAAACAATAAAAAAAATATTGCAATGCAATGAAATGCAATCAACCGTGTATTATATACTTTTTTTTTTACGCGGAGTTAGTGAATTATTACTACCGCCCAGCGTTCAAGGGGAACGACTGAGCGGTTATGTTGGGTTCACCCTGCCTTACGACCCGACATTGAGCCGCCCGGAGAGATGGAAAACGTCGGGCGACTGCCGGGCCGAGTCCCTAACCTATGTACACCGCACGGCATACCAACCAAAACTCCGCGGTGGCCATCTTCGGCGCATTAGGGACGGTTGCGGGCTTCCTCCGACTCACGTCTAAGTTGTCGTCCGCAACCGCCCCCCCGTATTATATACTGCCCACTGCTGAGCACAGGCCTCCTGTACTACTGAGAGGGGTAAGGCCTTAGTCCACCACGCTGGTCTAGTGCGGGTTACAGCTTCACACACCCTCGAAATTCTTATAAAGAATTCTTAGATATGTTGGTTTGGTCACGAGGTTTTCCTTCACCGTTAAAGTGAACGATAATATTGATAAACAAATTATTAAAAAAATATATTATGTTTAAAAAATAACAATCGAGCGCACAGTAATATATTACCGCTATATAGTAATTTTAATAGAGCAAATTAATTTATAGCTTGATTTCCTGATCTTTCGTTCCGGATTTCTCGTATCGACCCTTATTTCCACTGGGGAGGTGAGATCACAGCATTTAAACGCTTTGTTATAACTTGATTGATTGTAAGGCGGTATTCCCAACTTTTGATCCGACTGAAGATAGAAAGGTTATGCTTTTAGCGATTAAAAGTCCTAGTTATGTATGTACATATATTTAAGTATTTAATATTATATGAACTAATTTTGAAAAGCAACACTAGTTTCTTGCCCATACTCTGGTGGAAACCGCTTTCTGAACAAGTGATAGTAAAAATTTAAATGAAAATTTAAGTAAAAATTTACTGAATCAAATTAATGTTTATCATGTTATGGGTTCATCACATATACTTTTGGGAATGAATTTAATTCAACCTAAACTTTAGTCATATATTTAAGGATCATGTATCTACCTGCGAGAATCAAACTTGCAGCCTATCGGGTGATGAGCGGCTCACTACGGCACAATGCGTGCGGCTAATAAATATTACATTTATACTGTTACATTTATTGTATTAATTCTGTTATATATAGGCATAATTATTAGTCTTATAAAATTCGCACACATTTATGTAAATCCGATTTATATTACCGTTGTATGTATATTAATACAATAATTATTACTTTCATCAAATTAGATGAATGAATAAATAACTCATATAAAACTATATCTAGAAACCTAGAATATTTTACTTAGTTATAAAAACAAACTTGAAAAGTAGTTTCTCTTTTTTTTATAAATTGATATCCTTAAGCACTTAATATTAAATTAACTTAATGTACGAAACCAAAATTTAATATATTTCGTCACATTAAGACGATGCATCCCTCAATCTGCAACAGACTACCGCCCTAATGACGGGTAAGCTTATTGTTTTAGATCACCGCCGCCCTCTAATTCGGTGCATCGCCTATAATTAAGGTATAATACGACAAAAAAATATCTCCATCAAATTCACCCCTTCTTGATAACTGCATCTGCATAAAATATGGGGCGCCCGATCAAAATAACGGTCGGGAGAAAACTTATTATGAAAATATGTTGACGATGTCGATTGTAATCGGATTTGTGAGCAAATAGTGTAATATTGCAGTAAACCAACGAGTCCCCCGTGGCCGAGCCTTTTCGCTCCTATTTCAGTTGCGTAAGCGTTTGAAACAAAAAAGTTTGTAACGGCCATCCAATTAGTTTAAGAATCCGCACAGAAGCGCTTCGCCGACCCTAAATTTTTCCCAATTAAATGCAAAACTCTCCCCAACACCGGCGGCTATATAAAATTTAAAGTCCATACAATTCGCGCAACACAAATTTTTATTACCTTCGCCTGGTAAATAAGTAAACAAAAAGAACAAATTAGCCAGCCTCAGTAGAAGACGTCACCGTCGTCCGCGCGCTATATCCCACTCGGGACACAAGGGTGTAAAAAGTAAAACAATAAGGATTCCACTCGGCTGCAAGGGGATATTTATTGTTAATGAAAATGGCGGGATTTGAACTAACGTCTTGTAACTAAATACCCTCTCACGGTTAAAGCGGGCACTAATTTGGTTTTTATAGCGCGTCCTTAATTTGATTTGGCGGCATCGCGGCCGCGCCACTATTGCCTGTAGGAGCAATTAATTTGCTCGGATTATATTTTTTCCCGGCGCCCTGTGCGAGTCCTGTGAATGTCTTCCTGTGGCTCCCCGATTGCGATGATGCTTACGCGCCCGCAACACGATTGAACAGAGGAGGAAAAAATAAAATAAAACTTAAGCCCCGTTTAATTTGAAGGGTGGTTCTGGGCTATTAAAGTAACACGCTTATGTATTGCAAATTATATTGAAATTTGTCTTCCATTACTGAGCGTCTTCCTCACACAAATGTTGCCCGCATTACGAGCGGGAGATTTTTATTCCGCGCTACGCCCACCCTTGTCTCTCGTTTTTTTACGTTGGAAGTTTTGTGGTGGGTTTTTTCTCGCTAATTAAAACTCTTCCGCGCTGTTTCCTCTGAGAAACGAGATCCGATCAATTAATTTTTAGGCGGCGTAAGCCATCTCGAAATTTACTGGCCTCTGTAAAACGAAAAAAATACACAATTTTCTTTTGAAGAGGGGTATTAAAGCCTAATTGATCAAACATAGATTTGTTGGCCAGTATTTGAAGTAAGAAATAAATTGTATATTCTCATGCTTTCATTTTGTGTGGAATAGAGAAAAACATTGGCAATCATCTTATAGGTCAGCTCAAATTACATTGTTTATAGAAACGATACACAATCTGCGTTGCGATAGCAGTGCGCACATTTAAGTGGTGCAAGCAGGAGCGCGGGCGCAGGCGCCGGAGTCACGCGCTATCATAATTTTTCTGTGATATCTAGGACTTGAGATTTCACCTAATACTTATTCTGTATACGAATAAATACGTTTGTATCATAACTACATACTGTAACTACTTTATTTTTAATACTACGTATTGTATCATGGAGTAATTATACAGTTAACACACGATGTTGTGCGGTGCCGTGATGCGAAGTGTAAAGATATAAAAGAAATCCTCCATTTCGGCCACATACGGATATCCAAATCCATAAATATATCATCCTATACTTGCACTATTCACCTCCACATTTCATACCCAAACACGACTGTCCCAAGTTAAACAAATCAAGCATTGTCAATGCAAAAATCGTTTCGTCTAACATAATCGTAACGCATCGGCAGGCATCTTTCAATCATTGGAAATGAAGGTAAGAGCAGCAATTTGTGTTTGATGGAGGCGGCTTGGAGATCACTTTACCAGTACACACCAGGCAGCGAGAGCACGCGCCGAATTAAATGGAAATCAATAGGAATCACCGCACGTGACCGACGACCCTTACATCTCGCCGACGACGGACATCGTTTGATACGATTTTAAGACGTTACCGATGTCTTATTTAAATCTCATTCTAAAAAATTCAATTTAAAACTCATATTTCATACGGAGTTCACATTATCAATCTTCTACGTAATTTTATACGATAGCTATAGAAATCTACACTAGTATTACAAAGAAGAAAGATTTGTATTTTTGTATGTTTGTAACGATAAACTCGAAAACCACTGGACCGATTTTAAAAATTCTGTCAACAATATAAAGCTACATTACCGGCGAGTAACTAGGCTACTTTAAATCTTGGGAAAATGTAAAGCAGGACTTTTATCCAGGAAAAACTGATTCACGCGGGTTGCGCCGCGACCAAGTTTACTATTTTGTATGATTATAAAATTTCATAGTGAATCAAATTTTTTGTATGTGGCCAAATTCAACACGATGCATTACATTTACATGGTAGTTTTTAGTCTGAAATCGAAAAAATAGCGAAATAGAGTTCAGAGTTCAAAAATTGTTTCATTACATGCATAAAAATGATTACTTGTTTCGGCTAAAGGAATATGATTAGCGAATCGCCTAGGCCTGCACACTGGTTACGACCTTAATTCCACCAGCAAGTTTAAAACACAATAAAGCCAGTGATTTAAAAATATTTTCCATAAATGTCGGCTATAGAACGCCTTTTGGTGTCATGCAGAAACATCGTAATATAGCGTCAAAAGCATCAAAAATGTAGAAACACATTTAAAAAATATATACTATACGTATATATAACTTAATTAATAATAATATTAAACTTTTTAATACCATTTGATAGCATCTATCAAAGTGTACTTTGCTGTAACTTATTCACATTATGTAACAAGATGTGAAGAGCAAAAAGTGATAACGCATTGTAATTCACCCACAATCATTGCAGCTCTATGAGATTACGAGTTGTTGTAATTAGATTATATGAAAATAATTAACTAAAAGTTGAAATAAAATCCCAATACCTACTTACAATCATGCATGTATTTTCAGAAAAAAGCACTTCGGGAAATTACTCTTTATACTCAGTCGATAATATTTTACATAGTACATCAATACCACATTATAGTGCAAAAAAAAATGCTCAACTAAAGTGCTAAGAGGGAAATTAATTATGATCAATGGAAAATTCCTTAGCACATTAAAAAAATCTCTTGTAGATTTTTATGCAAGTATAACGTATCAATAACAAAGATTGTCTAGTCCCATATAAAACAAATTTTATTACACGTACACAATAAAAATACAGCTACTTAGTACATAAAACATGCATGCACATAAAACACGTCTGCAAACAATTAGGGTCGTAAGACAACAGGGCTACCCTCAATGGCAGATGTCTGATGATTGATCAATCAATGCATTAGAAAGGCCACCTTAATTGCGGCAATTTTGTACATTTGTTTGTACTGACAACCGCACGGGGACGATAAAACCAATTTACTACGTATGTTTTACATTGTCTTCCGAATACATAAGACCACAAGTACAAGGAATGCGAAAAATAGGCGATACCGCCTAATACTGTTTACTTAATGACCGATGGATGAAGCGAAATGTTTCTAAAATGCAAACAGTAGTTATTTGCATTGCCGCTGGTCAGTACATTTTTTATGTTGTTCGCTAATCGTAGCGCAGTTAAAGTCACGCAGACAGAGACATTTATAGTCATTTATGACGATTTAGTCATCTAGGCAAACAGATACTTTAAAGTGTCTTTTTACCTATTTGAAAGTGGTTAGCGCAAATTAGATAAATCACGCAAACTGCAGGCAATTTGACATTACTTATCAAGTTCATAACTAAACTAGAGTTTATGAGCGATTTAGCGATTTGAATATTACTGTCCAGTGTTCTGTACGATAACTTTTAAGAAACGGTTTCATATGTAGTATTTTCGATAAGAAACTCACGCTACGGTTACATAGTAAAGCAATATCCACAAAAGGACAAAATATCACTGCAAATAAACGTTTAAGTTTATGGACTCGAAAGATATTACCGATTCGTGATCTCCTTTTTCTTTAGTTTCGCGTTTCGCCCGGTCGGCCATCTTGGCGACATGTGGCGGGAGATTTAGGCGGGAAACGTGCCCCGCTATATTAGATTATGTCGAAATGAATTGAGCGCTACTATTGGATATGTTATTGACGTAGATTTGCGATCGGAGGAACGAACTGATATTTCGTATTGTTATTAAAGGCGCAGCACTCCCTGCGGACGTGAGCGGAGTCTCCGAGTTCGGCGCGCGGCTCGTCCGATACACCGCCCTTATGGACCTATCGTTTAGGCCTCTTTATATTTTTCTTATGTAAATACGGATTCATATCCGATCAGCTTTATTTATGTGGGAATCGTTTTAGCGAGATAAGTCGCTCTTCTGTCCCACTGTTCGTCTCTTGCGATGCATGTAAATTTTGTTTTGTTTTGCAACACTGATTTATCACGCGCATCACCTCTGTTATCTTAAATAATGTTCTTCATGATATAAATGTTACGTTAGAAGATTATTAGTAAATTGTATCTGTATGTTATGGTTTCATTTTGTTGATTTTAATTTTCTTGAGTCTAAAGAACTATATTATTTTGGTATTATAAACATGTTGTGTGGCAACAGAATATGACAAGTGTCGCTGGAGATCAAAGAGTGTACGGACCAGGCCAAGAGTGCTGTTTAAAATGTCTTCAAGGGTTTCAGCGCGGTAAACAGTAGTCGATCGGTTGTTCTAAGTCAAAGGCTATAGCGACATTGTAATACAATACACGTTAATAACTATTCAAGAAATACAATAAATTTCATTGCAAAATACCTATTTGTGATATTTGACTTTTTTTTTTTTTTTTTTAAATTGGCATCTTCGGCGCATTAGGGACGGCTACGGGCTTCCTCCGACTCACGTCTAAGTTGTCGTCCGCAACCGCCCCTGCGCGTACCGCTGTTGCGGTCCTTTTCCCTGTTGCGGGGGCTCAGAAGCCCCCGAAACACCGTACCGTGTCCACCTTATGGTGTCCGAGGCAGCGTGAGACACGCTGCCTCGGACATGTCCATCACGGGGGTCACAGAAGTTGGCTAGACTAATGGGTGGGCGGCACGTCCCGCCCACCCGTGACCCCCGGAGGCCCCTATTAGTCGCCTTTTACGACAGGCAGGGGATACCGTGGTGGAATTCTCCAAACGCCCCCAATCCACAGGGCGGGAGACGTCGGTCAGTCGTCCACCCGACGCCTCCTACGTCTCGTCTGGCGGCGGGAGGGATCACCACTGCACTGGCGATCCCTCTCGGCACTCTCCTTCCGCGAGAGGACCGCCTCGCAGAAGTGGGCCACCGCCTGCCAGGCCTCCCGGCCGCCGACCATGGAAGCGACCACGGCCGGCACTGAGAGGTCTTCTCCGACGACTGTTCTGAGAGCGCTGCGCTCCTCATCCCAGGCTGGACAACACTCCAACGTATGTTGGGCCGTGTCCATTGGGCAGTTGTCACAATAGTGACACACGGCCGACTCCTCTATGTGATATTTGACTTAAGGGTAAAAATAAATTTACAATGTGATTCAAAAGCAATTCGTGACTCTTATAGTAAAAATTAAAGGAATAATAATATGATACATACATTTTTCTTATTATTCATCTTAAATACATTCTAATCATTTATACCCCAAAAAATACAATTAATAAAACTTTATGATACAAAACTAACCATTTCTACTTCCGTTGATCACCTCCTGTTAATCAAAGCATAAATTATAATTAAAGGGGAAAGTAAATATATATCATTCTAAACGCCCATGACTTGGACGGATGTATGTTGCGTTGTACGCGAACCGGCGGCACCTTTGATGTCGCGAGGGTAGTTATGGAAATTAATAAAGGGAACAACGTGTAATTGCTTCCGATAAGGCGACGCTGTACGGGCCGGGCTTTTTATGTCAGGATCATGTTAAGAAACAGCCTTTCATACAAACGCGTTTTACGACACATGCTGCAAGATTTAATGATGTAGAGATGTCGTCGTGATACATTACTGTTGTTTACTGTGTGATATTAGCTACGCTCATTTTGTACAAATGATATAATTAAGCTGGGATTCCGCAGAACGCGGCAGACGGCAACGGCAGGACGTCACTTGTCGCGCGTCATTTGCCGTCGTGTACGGAATCGATCTCATACAATTTAATAATGCATAGTAGTGCCGTCTGCCGTCTGCCGCGTCCTGCGGAATCACAGCTTTAGCTATGTCGCTCGACTGACGATCAGCGTCCAGCCCATCAACAGTAACACCAACTAATACTCCAAACCATATAACATGACACTGCGACATTCATCAGCCGGAGACTCTAGATACCAAGTGCACTATTTACAAATGTATCGAGCGGGTTGTCGTTCCTAACTTCAATCCGACCAATTCAGTACGGCCGTACTGTAAGAGCTCCGACTCTATCTCAGTTATGTTATCAAATCAAATCAAATCATTTATTCAGTAATTAGGCCCCTAAGGGCACTTTTACACGTCATTTTTCGTTTTTCACAATGTTATTATACTAAAAGATTCTACCGGTGCTTCGGAAAAGCCCACTGACCTGAGAAGAAGCACCAAGAAACTCAGCGTAGGTCTTTTATCATTTTTTTTTTAATATATATATTTTACAATTTGAAAATCACAATATTACTTCAATTTTAAAGATGGATATTAAATGCGAAAATTAACGGAGAGTACCTAAGTGAAACAACCACCTACATGTTTAATTTTAAGTAAAAAATAAAGTCAACCATCAAACAGAGCATTTTTAGTTATTGTTGGATATCCAATAGGCTTATTGGTGCTAATAATAACAAAACATACGTCTCATTACTGTGAACCAGTTTTTTACAACGTGTGGGTCGCGAACCCGTGGGGGGTCGCGAAGCCTCTGTATGGGATTCGCAGGAGGTCATGAAAACAACTCAGTATAAAAAAAGCAACAAAGTTGAAAAGGATAGTACATTTATATATTTATCCAAATACTAATTGTACAATTCCATACAATTCTATATAGATTTAATATTTTTAACATAATAAAATACATGAAAAAAAGCTAAGCGAGGGGGTTCGCTAAATATTTATACTAGAGTCATGACATGAAAAAGATTGAAAAACACTGCTGTAAACTAAAGACTATTTTGCGACTCTACCTTTGAAGCGTAAGTCCATTCAACTACAGAAGCCACCGGCACTCATTCACGATTTTTTTTATCTATTATGAGACTAAAACACGTGGTACCACTAGCCGCCGGCGTGATAACCGTTTTTTCTTAGCAATTAGTTAAGTAACTTTCATTGAGTAGGTACGGTGGCACGACTACCGTCTGGCGCCTGCTACACTTCACTTTTAACAGTTTATTTTTAATTTTAGACCCTTTGAGATATGAATCGCTTAGATTAACGGCGAGCGTGTTATTTATTTTAAATACCTTCTCATGTTTCTTCCACGTGTAGCCTTATTAGCCTCGTATTAGGCGTTTATTATATATTTATAATGTTTAATTAGTTGATTTATATCACATGTCATTTTAAAAATTATAGTATTAGAGCCCAATTTAAGTATATTTCTTTTCACGTTGCATCTTAATTTTATTAAATCTGCACAGAAAGGGTTCTGAAGTTATTAACTGCGTTCCATAGCAGATGATAATTTGTTTTCAATCAATTATTATTAAATCTACCGAATTGACATTGAAATATTTCTTGTGTGTGTCACAGCGAATAAATAATCATGAATGTTAAAAGAAAGCTATCAATAAAACTGAACTTAACGTGTCCCGAAATAAAACACTTTGTTATTAAGTTGACAAGCAACCGTAAAAATGCTCCTTTAAAATGTAAAATAAACAGATCAATCATGTTAAAGCGATCCCACCGGGCTCGCACCGATCCCCGAAAAGAAGCCTACGTAAGCGTCTATTATAAAGCACAGATGTTGCCACAAGACCGATTTGAAGCTCTGTCCCCCTCGCACCGTCACCGCACACATTGGTATAACAGAGATGAAATATAAAAGTGATACATATTTTTTATTCTTTTTCAAAATAAGAATTGTTCTACATTCGGAGAGTGATTGACATGCGGTCGCCGGCGGCGGCGCCCCCCGACGCGCGGCATTAAAACATTTCACAAGAACGGCCCTCGAATTATTATCATTTTATAATTTATTACGCTAATTATGAAAGGACCGTATTTAAAAATGAAACAAAGGTATTACATGTGGCATATTTATCCGGTAAAACGATTGCGGATAACATGTGTATTTCCGGGTAAATCTAGCCAGCCACATCAATCAAGTTGTCGGATGGGCGGCAAGTTTCGTTTCGTATTATTATGTATATCCGTGATTACAAAGTTAATGTAACGACTTTAAAATATGTAGGTGTCATGTGTCACCCTTTGACGTTTTTATCACAACCGTACATTCTGGTAATTAAATGTCGGAAAAATTGATGACATTTTAATATTGTATATGAACAAGTTCAGTAGTTCTTCCCCAGATAAAGCTTCGGTTACTGGGTTTACTATTTACTAATATAGGTACAAAACAATTTTTAAAAGGCCACTAACAGTTTCACCATTCAAAAATTACTGGTAGGATTTTTTTTTAAGGCATTTCATAACCGGGGTTTCACGTCTCAGTAAGCTATAGACATTGCCAGCCATGAAATTACATGTTACAGAGGAAGCAGATGGAGAAATTATTTCAAACTTTACTAGAAGTGAAAGTTACTTCAGTCCCGTGGGAGTTTCCATCAACCTATTGGAAAAACTTCTGCCTGCCTCGGTAGCGTAGTTGTATTGCGTACGAGTTACGAGTACGATTTGCGCGCTGAGGTCCTCCAGGGTTCGAGTACCGGGTCGGGCCAAAAAACTTTGTGATTGGGTTTTTCCATCTTAAAAAATTACTTAGTCGCAGCTCGGAGTCAGGAAGGTTGGCGGTGTGATACCCCCGTGCCTCGGAAAGCACGTAAAGCCGTTGGTCCTGCGCCTGATCTCTCTCCGGTCATGTCCGATTACCGTCTCACCGGACTATGAGAGTGAAGGAATAGCGAGTGCACCTGTGTATTGCGCACACACTTGTGCACTATAACATCTCCTGCGTACCTGACTGATCTCCGTTGAGATTGGCCGCCGTGGCCGAAACTGGCTAGGAGGATTTCATTCATTTCATTGGAAAAACTTCATACAACATTCTTTCAACTTCAACATAGGTAATATACATCAGATTTTTATTACATATCTTTTAAAGCGATGCTTCAAGAAGTAAAAATAAATAAATACCACGATATAGGCCTTTACATTCCGTCGCAGTTACCAAGGGGTCTCGGCTAATGAGATACTCGGTGGCGACCCTTTAGCGCTGCATCTGAAACCGCTCTGGAGGAAGAAGAAGGAAAAGACAGCAACTAACGGAGGGAGAGGGGGAAAGATAGCATAGCATACTCCTTTATACCCACGTATATTAAATCTTTAGTAGCGTAGTTATATTACCGTACCTACGGCAGCTATGCTGAGGTCTCTGGTTCGATGCCCGGGTCGGGCAAAGTGATATTGTGTTTTTCTGCTCAGCCCGGAGTCGGGAATTTGTGCCTGACCGCCCCCTATCACATCATGGGACGGAATACGCATGGCGAAAAGTGGGTGTACTAGTTGTGATTCTGCCAACACCTTCGGGGATAAAAGGCGTGAGTATGCGTTAACCTATGAAATTTCTGTTTAGTATACAGAAAGTTAGTCATTTTTTATAAATATTTTTTTATTTCCTTCAATCAAAATATGCTATCGATGCATCTCTGCAAGTGCAGTGGTAATTTTTCAATATCTTCCTTGAAGAAGTCATGTGTACGGTAGCTTACAAACTCTTCAAAGGCATTTTGTACTGTCTTTCGGATATTAGACAGAAATCCTACAACAAGCGGTCTCTAAGCTATAAGAGTTAGGTTTGGAAGTTTTGCGTCATACACAGACGTACGACTTCTTCAAGCACGGCATTGAAAAATTACCACTGCGCTGGCAGAGATACATCGATAGCATGGGTGCATATTTTGATTGATAGAAATAACAAAATTAAAGATGACTTAAACTTTCTGTATACTAAACGGCAATTTCATAGGTATCAGTAATTTAAAAAAAAAATTACGCGCTCGTCCATCATATTATATACTCTTTAATCATTTATCGAGGTCTACATAACCGAGCAAAAGGCACAAGATAGAGCTCACTACGTCTACATGCTTAGGTGTGGGTAAGTCTAAATGTGTGAGCAATCTGTACTCTTTCTTTCAGTTGCTTCTTCCAGGCTTGCTCGTAAAAATCGGCGGAGAAGCTTTCGGTAGATTTTTCTGAAGGCAATTCTTTTATCATAGTTACGAGAATACTACTACAAAATAAATGAAACTAAAAGTACAGGCGTCACCAATTGATTCAAAATTCAAGTGCATATTCTCATTATTGATCATCCTACTGACGTCGATGTATTTGTCGCCCGTATCGATATCGCAATAGCCGTTCATTTGTTTCATTACAATTCCTATCAAACAAATTATGAAAGTAAGCATTCAGCCAAATAACTAATAAAATTCCATAAAAGATAACTGTAAATACCTCAGTATAAATACGCAAGTGAAGAGATCATATCTAGGTAATAGAACGATCGTGTTACATACATATTCATCGGCGGTTATAATAAACCAATATTGTCATTTGGCCGGGAGGCGGCGGCAGATCCCACTAATTGAATCGCCGTACCCGCCACGACGTGAGAAGACTGGCCATCGGCTAATCCACGGCGCCTCGGACCTCCGCGCCCGTGCCGCAACCCACACATCTGTGTAATTGGAGATTTCACGAGATAACACTGTGACCTCCTCATAAAATATTGGGTCGTTTGATGAGAATACGCCATTTGTTAATTCAGCAATCTCCAGAACGACTGATCTAATTTAGAAAATTCCTTTATTGTAAATAAGCTACATATACCCGAAGTTTGATAGGCTATTTTTTATACTGGGGACGAATTTTTACGCAAGACGAAGTTGCAAGCAAAATTTTTTCAAAAAAATTTGATGACGCTTCGTTCCCATAATTATTACAATTAATGTCTTAATAAAAACGAAACGTGTCTTAATAAAAATCATATTATGCTCCACTCGTACTAAAAGGTCAATTGGACGGTAATCTAAAATTGGGAGGTTTATGGCGCTCCATAGAAACCAGCAAGTCAAGTCTTCTTTCCCTATGAGAAAATCACAAGGAAATCCCACTACTCATACAGGTATATTTACGTATACCTAAAAATCTCGAATTTAAATTGTATACCGATGAATCAAGTTTGTAAATGGAACACAACAATATTTGCGTACCTATACCTACTAGTGCTTGGCGGCAGAATTAAACAATGCTATGGTATGTACCCAGACCACTCTCGTATACGAGGGACCTGCCATCTACGCAATAGAGAAATGACGAAAAACTTAATCATATTTCATTAGTGGACACAGATTCGCATTAGCTTGCCCGCGACACAGGACACAATTCACGACGGATAACCGCTGAAACAATGCGCTGCCAACACGTTCTCCCGCTGTATTATTAAATATTCTCCGTCGTAGAGCATAGCCTCAGAACTAATACATTTTTTTAATTCAGTCAAAAAACTAACGAAGTTACACTTAACAAATTGATGCGTAGTAGGGTATAGTTTTATTCGTAGTACCTTAACCGTTAAATTAGCACAATATGGCACTCCAAATTAGCGGTATGTTGCAAAAGAAATATTAGAAAATAATGATAGAAAATTTAACTCTCGCTACATTATAATTTAGGGTTAGTCATAATTTAGTAATAATTTAGTTTTTTTGTTACTTCCTCTATGCAACGGTCTTCTTGTCAATGTACTACATGCATGTGAAATTAAAGTTCATAAGAAAACAGTGCTCATTTTATTCTAAAGTGGAATAACAAACATGTAATAATCTAATGCAGGTTGACGCGTATTTCAAGTCTCCCTTAGTTCTCGTCGTAAAGCACATAATCCACTTACGCAATAGCGATCGAAACGCCTCCGCTGAGCCTAAAACAACGTTAGCTTAGCGCTTTCCGCGCCAAACTTGATACCCATCTTCTTATTCGAAATCCGAGACTTAGACGCCGAAGTAAGGCAAATTCGCGACTCGGGCTCAACTTCCGGCAAGGGGATTTCAAGTATTTAGACGATAAAATTTACCAAATAGCTGTTGGATTTCCCGAGGAATCAATATGCGTAACGGTGCGAAAAGCTAGCAAGTTTGACGTGAGTCTGTAGCGGTGGCTGATGCCATCACACAAGCGTGCTGTGTCCACTCCGCAAGACTACGTGGTCACGAGCGTAATCCTTATTTATGGCAAGACGCTCTACGACGCCTCCGTTGGACCAACTATTTGTCAGGGAGAGGCGGCCGGGCTGCATCAATCTCGACTGCTGGCTTAACGCGACCTCGCTGATGCTTGACGATTCATCCCGGTGGCCCATTTATCACGGGCGCTCTACTCTGCGCAAAAATAGCGCAACGCCCTTAATAGTACTGACAATAAATACCAAACGGACATTAACTGACCAACAAAAATGGAATTAAATCAACCACGAGCCCTCGACCCAACAAAGAGGCGCCCACTGGACAAACAGCTACAAAACGGCCCCCCGATGCAGCGCTCGTTAGGAAATCGCACTAAATTACTTGCAACTTACGCGGGTCATCTTTCATTATTACGACTTTATTTTGGCAAGTCACAACAGGCCGGGCGTGGCGGGCGGTCTCCGATGACCATTATCCCTCTATTACCCCACTGTGACTTTTTTCTCTGGCTGTACTGACCGCTGCCCCTATGCGGGGTTCGAGATAAAATCGTAAATTATAACCCAATTCCATGGTTGTTGGGATTTGACAGATGAAAAGGCTTAAACTGTATGCACTGGTGCTGTCTCGTTAATATAACATCAACATGAATTAAGGCTACTTTGATAAAATATAAAGAGTGGTCTTTCATTAATGTTTCATATTATTCCGTTTATAATTATTGTATAATAAATCAACAAAAAAATCGTTAAATTCTCGGCCATAACTATTTCAAAGATTCGTTTTGATTTTATCTTTGCTAAAATGTCAATAAGCGTTGGGTTAGCAGGGGCAAACGATATCCGTGTGGGTGGACATTACTATAATGTCAGAGGGATGCCGGTTGTAGTATAAACGGCTCCAGACCTTTAACAATACTCCATTACTCTCAAGTCTAAAGAGTAGGTGTACTTGATAGATAGGAAAAGTACATTATAATCTTTCAAACATTAAAGTAATTATTTATTTATCAATATGATCGTATGCAAGTATCATATTATTTATACAAGACTTTGTAGATATAATACCAATAATATATACTGCCCGCTTCTGAGCACGGGCTTCTTGTACTAATGAGAGGATTTAGGCCTTAGTACACCACGCTAAGTTGTTGAATTATCTTTTAATATAAGATTTTATTTAAAAAACGTCAATCTTACCTCCCCCAGTTTCTCCCTTTCTAACAAGTATGTAATCCGCGTAGGAATAATAAATATTATTGACGCGTTAATATCACCAACGATACAAATGCCAGATCAAGATAACATTGCAGCATAGGCGCTATTTTTTATATGTATTAAATGGTATAGGTATTTAATAAATTAGGATTACAAACGTGTATTTTCACGTTACATATTATAATGTATGCAATGCAATGCAATCTGTCCTGTATTATATACTGCCCACTGCTGAGCACGGGCCTCCTCTACTACTGAGAGGGATTAGGCCTTAGTCCACCACACTGGCCTACAAGCCGCAGACTTCACACACCCTCGAAATTCTTATGGAGAATTTTGTGGTATGTAGGTTTCCTGACGATGTTTTCCTTTACCGTTAAAGTGAACGATAATAATTGATAAACAATACACACGTATACTTCCGAAAAGCCAGAGGTGTGTGCCTTGGGTTTTGAACCTCCGGACATTGCCGTTCCGTTCCCAACTAGGCTATCTTCCACTTCAATATGGTGTGTAATAATTATTAATTACTCTGTGGTTAATGATAAGTAATCAAACAGGGTAATGTGATTGTCATCCTCGTTAGCGCGTATCTACAGGATAGTTGTTTGTGGTCCATTTTGGTGCACGA
Source organism: Lapara coniferarum (assembly GCA_949316025.1). Taxonomy (NCBI): domain Eukaryota; kingdom Metazoa; phylum Arthropoda; class Insecta; order Lepidoptera; family Sphingidae; genus Lapara; species Lapara coniferarum. Next base: position 7,884,747 of record OX438926.1, read on the forward strand.
CTATTAAATTAAATATCCTGGGGCCCTGGACCCCTGCCGTTCGCGTCCACAGAACAACATCGATTCTGATTCTTCGCGAGGTCGTGAATGCTTTCACTGCTATGTATTTTCAAATGAATGATCGAGTGCTAGTCGCCACAGGATTACACATTTCTGAGAATAAACAGTCTAACATTCATTTTTATTTAGTTCATCATCAACCACATGATGTTATCAGTCATGATCATTTTTATTTAGTTACTTAATGCAAATGAAAGTAAACGATATACGAAGTAAAACCCAAACGATTCGAGCACATGGTGTCAATAATTTCGGATAAATTTTTTGATTAATCAAAACTATAATCCTACTAATATTATAAAGGCGAAAGTTAGTAAGAATGTATGGATGTTTGGATGTTTGGATGTATGGATGTATGGATGTATGGATGTAAGGATGTTTGTTCCTCTTTCACGCAAAAACTACTGAACGGATTTCGATGAAATTTGGCACACGGGTAGATCATGTCCTGGATTAACACATAGGCTACTTTTTATCCCGGGAAAATATAAACCGGGACATTTATCCCGGAAAAACTTTTTAATGCGGGCGGAGCCGCGAGCAAAAGCTAGTTATCTATAAATTAAAACGTGAAGAAGAAACGTTGTACCCCTTTTGAAGCACATTGCGCATACGGAGGAATGAGAGATTTGGCATAAACTTCATACAGAGAAGTGCAGAAAAATAAAATGTATGAAATGCGATCAAAGGAGACGGAAAACAGTGGGCCCAAAATGTAATAAGATCAAATATGATCTAAAAAATCAGGCATATTTTTTTATATTAGAAAATGAAAAAATCCCCTCAATCGTCAATCTGGAAGCGGAGAAATATGAGAAAGAATGTTTTTGTCAAATTATCGATTTTGAGTTATCGATTGCACAATAACAAAAATAAAACTTTTTCACTAGGTAATTAACTCAAAGTAATTAAATGTACTGTATATACGTATATGCAACATAGTGTATTTAATTACAGTCATATTAATAAATAAAATACCAATAAGTTACTGAAAAACCAATATTATGATTATCGATTTCATATCGATTAATATTAATCTTTAAATATTTTTAGTCTATCACTGGTACTGTTTTTGCTAGTTTTGTCACCAGTGTTGCCAATTCAGTGGATTACCCTCTAAAACTTGTCGTTATTTTAGTGGATTAGTTTTTTAGTCAGTGGGAGGAAAAGGAAAATCCACTAAAACATTTTACTCGTTTTGATATATAGTATAGGTAAAATAGCATGAAACACTATTGCAAAACTTTTTGTTTTGCAATAGTGTTTCTTACTCGCCAGAAGAAATCTGTGCACAAAAAAATCTCACAGGAAATTCAGTTATAGTAGATTTGTGGTGGATTAATAGAAGATCTTACTTTTAGTGGTTTCTCGTAGTTTGAACTTTGAAGTAATTTTTAGCGGGTTCGATAAAAGAAATGTTGGCAATATTTTTTGTCACTTGTAATTACTAATTTGTAAACAGATGGTGTCATCCTCTTAACTCCATGAAATGATCATTGCTTAACTCTTTGGCTCTCTTGTTTCGTGTTTTCCGATGTGTTCTGAGTGTTTTCATGATTATTCTTCGTAAACAACAATCACTGCATTGTTTTTACGGTTTCTGAGCCTGCCTACCTTGGCAAGGGTCGCACCCTTGCCTTCACTCTGGACACCGAAGATTGCTCACACGTTTGACTTGGAATTTTTTTTTTGGGATTTTATCGCTGGCTTGTGTATTGGATATTGTTGAGAATGTGGATCGCTGCAGTACACTAGGCAGACGAGTCTTACACGACGAAGCGATTCTGTCAGTGATTCGGCAATGGCTTGCACGTCAGTCTGTAAGTATAACCTCATCTAACCAGCTACCATCATGTTAATATATGTATATTATATGAATAGAAAAACTCAAATATCACTTTGCCGGACCTGGCATAATATACATAATTATATTTAAGTCATATGGAGATTGTTTATATTTAAAACAAAGAATATTTACTTATAAAATAATGTTACAATGCCTTAATTCCTCATAGTTAATAAGGTTTTGTTGATGTAGCTAATGCTTAAAATGTTCAATTTTTAGGTAAGCAGTAGTGACTATATTTGTCAAGCATGCTAGGACTTGGCTCAAAGCCCACATGTTGATGAACAAAGGAGTTTACTTGGTCACTGTAAGGTTTGTCTCCGCTGTGGGTGCTCTCTTGCATAACAAACCAGTCACCTACTTTATAGCAACTCAATCCATGAATCAAGTATATATAATGTTATACAAGAGTGACTTATTGCTTGAACTGTAAGTGATATCAATTAACACAAATATACTTATTTAAATTCATACTTAGAACTGTCCCATAACATTTTGTGTGTTTGTATACTGCTACCCAATCAAAATGAAAGTAGCTGACTCACATTAAGTCAAAATATTTTTTCAATAGCGACTACATAATGTATCATTGTTTACATTTTTGCTCCGTTAACATCTGTCATTTATTTGTTAATACTTTTGTGGAGTGAGAATGCAGAAGGATAAAAGCAGTATTTTAGCATTCTGAACCAAAATCAAAATACAAACAGCTTCCAATACATAATTGATGGGTAATTTACAACAATTTAATTTTATCAATAAATTCCAATCTTGATTATGTATGTATGTTGCAGATACAAGCATCAAGTCACATATGCCATACCTGTTGGGTGGCTGCAGACAGAGCTACTATCCGTATGAACCAGACAACCCTCAAGAAATACAACCACAAGCACAGGATCTTCCTACGATATCACAGGATGAAGAAATTAGAAGCAATCAACCGGAACTTACTATTGTTTTGCCAGAATATGAGCGCTATTAAAACTGAAAGAAGATGCTTCATCAAAGGATGTCAGGGAACAGAAAGATACAGAGTTCCACTTGAAACCAGAAAAATGTTACTTAATATACTTAATCAATATAAATATAACATCCCTGAAAATAACCATCGGGTCAACACTCAACATTTAGTTATTGAAGCTGGGGTATTTTTGACAGTTTAAGATCCAATTATATGATGCTTTAGCTGGACTAGGTATCAAGATAACATTGTTTCACCTGCACAGTTCCTAGACGACATTTTAATTATAATAGAAGATGAATAAAATATTGTAATAAAATGTTTTGTTTTTTTTTCATGTAGACATCCTTTCCATAACTCCATACCTGTTACCTATCTAGAAAAGTCATTGATGTTCATTCACATGACTTCAAACATTCTCCACTAAATATATTAATACACATTAGTGCTTAAAGAGCATTTTTTGCACTTCAGGAATCAGCTGTTAGTTAAAGTAAGGTTATGTTACAAACATAACCTTATTTTTACTAAAACTCTAATAACTCTGTTCTCAGATTGTAAAAACATAAAGAATTTTCACTGAGGGATTGATAAGTCTGGATCTATTAATCCACACCATTTTCATCTCGTTACATTCTGGGCCCAAGACTGTATGGAATTGTTTCAGTCTCCTTTGACCAGTAGGCGACCACTAGTAATCATAATTAGCCTATTAGGCTACAAGAAGTAACTTATAATGTATATATTCATAACACTTTAAATTAAAACCATTGTAAACATTTTACAAAACAATGAGTAGAAGTTAATGATATTTTTGATTTCTAAGTGAGCATGAGGGACGTGTAATATATAAAAATAAACGTAGCATTTACGAGCTATGACAAATCAAATGAGGTATATATACAATCGTAACCTTTGTCCAGTGAATCCTGGTCGCATTCCAGCTAATAAAATAACTCATGTCCAATTTATGTTAATACAATAAATAGTGACATAAATAACCCGAGAGAACGCATAGAAGACAATTTAAATTTATGTAGATAACAGTTGACCACTGCCTCTATGGACGAGTTTAGTCGTTCACGGTACAAATTGAATTATTCTTGGTGTACTTAAATAACAAATATTAAATAGAAGGAGACCGAAATAGTAGGGAACAGAATAATGATCTCACGAAACCGTATTTCACTGTTAAAAAGTGCTGGGATGAGATAGCATGCGTAAATTGGCCAATATCCTGAAAGGCTTATTTTCGTAATAATATCTAAGCTATAATTATAGTAAGTAGGCATATAATATATATTAATTCGCAAAATCCAGTTGTATTTTACTATGAACACAGAGGCGCTGTTGGAAAAACGAAACGTAGTTCCGTCGCAGTTATAGACTTTAGGCGTAGAGTGAGTACTAAACTATAGCGAAGTCAAGAACTCCCATCTTGAATACAGCCTTCGTACAGTTTTGCGGTTTATTATATCACGATTTTTTTTGTTAGTCCCTAAACCACTGTAACAATTCATAGCGCCACTTGTACGATGCCAGCGCCATCTATTGAAAGAATCAGATTATAAAATTCAACTATCTACTATAAGAGCAAATTCCCGAGATAAAAGTAGCTTATGAGTTATGTGTCAATCCAGGACATGGTCTATGTGTGTGCCAAATTTCATCCAAATCAGTTCAGCTGTTTCAAAATTACCAATATCTGATAGCCGACTTGCATATTTTCGTTATAACCTTTTAATTAAGTATAATTTCGAATTTATACATATTGCCACCTACTTATACATTCACGCCGTCATTACGCAAGTTTTGAGAAAGTATTCACGCGGATACACATACTGACATCGACCACAACAAAAGCGATACAAGTTACAAATAATTGTAATTTGTATGGAAAGAGCGACAAGGCGACAGATGCTCGCGGCAATCTTGCGGCGGCGACAAAAGTATCGCATGCTGACTTCGTGACTTTGTGGTCACAATGTCGCGTTTAAAATCAAATTTCGGTAATATAATACAGGGAAAATTACCCAGCAACGGCTCCAAGCTGCAAGTATTATGTAAACGACGTGACGACGAACGCAACTTTTAATCTAATTAATGTTATCATGTATTGTGGCTTCATCCAATTTTATAAAACAATTATGACACAGCTGCTTTAAATTATACACAATGCTACACATATTTAAAACAACAAGCGGAAGGGAACATTTATGTATGCTAGCTTAGGTTAAGCTTAGGAAGCCTATAAATATAAATTCTAATAATTAACGAACAATAATTCTCTGAATGAGTTTTGTTAAAGGTTATGAAAAGGGTACGCAACATAGCATTAACGCGAATTAAATTCACGACACAAACCTAAGTAGTACGTTAATTAACATTTAAAATGATCGGTCGCATTAAATTATGGTCACACGTCATCTCTCTGTAAGTAACAAAGCTAAGGCAAAATGTTTTCAAAGAAACTCACTCAAGGTACAGTCCAGTAGTGGTATATTTGAGAATCGAACCCACGGCCCAGAACTTCCCAACCTATAGACCACATGCGCAAGGAGGTATTTTTTTTTGTTAAATACTACGTTTAAATGTTTTACAAACGTTTTTTATTCTTATCAACCTAAGCAATGTTATCGTAAAAGTCCAAACGCAGAAGGAAAGAGCCATGGCTAAGTTTATTAATCAACTCAAGAGACATATCGGGGCTTAGTGGAATTTTTCTCCAAGGATGTCGTATTCATTATTTCCCTGGAAAGGCGAGATTGTGATGAGAAATTAATCCGAGGGTGGGCAGGTGGCCGTCGCAGGTGCGGTACGCGGCGAATTTGCTGCTACAATAAGCTTCCTGCGCCGTTCCAGCGTCTTCATGAACTCGTCTAATCCATGCGTCCACATCTTCAGAAAAAACTTATAAAACCAAGTAATTGGATACAAACAGGAAACTGTAAAAGAGATTGCTCAGATGCAAATATTTGGATGGGCGTCGTGTAAGTACTAAATACATGACACGACGGAGATCACAACAATCCTCTCGAAGTAATGTTCATGGGAGTGGGATATGAACTAATGATCTTCATTGCTATGATTTTTTCATTAAGATGAGTTGAATATAAATTGATCATGTATATAAACTTAAGCCGTTTTCAGCAATAACACCTATCAATTTTATTTCAATATGAATTTATTTATTTATTTATTTATTAATAAGGCATGTCAACAACATAAACACTTGCATTACAAATTAAAAATTATACATATAACCTTACTATCTAGCGTTTATATTTATAACAGACATGCACAACATTCATATAAGTCTATAAAAATAAAAAGAGCATAATCTAATTAAAATCAAAATGGTACTGTTCAGTGACATTAGATAGCTCGTTGGAGCAGTGGTGTATGTAGGTGTTGCGAGTTCCGGGGTGCAATGGAAGTAAACTTGTCGTAGTAAAATCACCGGTTTATTGTTAAATCACAACTGTTATAGTTTAGCGATTATTACTCTGGTGCGAGACAAGTGTTCGGGTCGGCGTTTAGTATGGCACAAGTACGTATCAGAAACGCTCGATAGAAGTAAATTGTTGCGTTGGCAGAAAATGCTTATTAATGCAGGTCATAGCGGGGCGTCGCCCTCACGCGAATTGTTAGAAATGTTTGTTTTGCAGAAAAGTCGTATCAGCACTAACTGTTGGTAACAAAGTTCAATGTACGAAACCGTACATATTCCCGACCCGAAAACAAATAGAAAACGCAATAGAATAAGAATCGCTAGTACAAAGTAAAAGTAATAAGTAAAGTATAAAACAAAAGATAATTCGTAAAAATCAAAATAATAAATAAATATTTAGTCTTCTAATGTAAACTGGACATCATGGGTTGTCGTTGCCTCCGTTGCTAGACATCGAGGCTTGGGCGTTAGAGTACGCTGATGCGGTGTAGATGCGACTGGCCTCGCTGCAGACGTCGCCGCCCGGGATGTCTCCTTGTTCCCGCGCTCTCTCCCTGAAAATGATCGAAATAATTTTTGAGTATTTTACTAATGCTTTGGTAGGGTTGTAGTTCGATGTCTTGGTCCTGTTTGTCCTTGGTGCTTATGATTGAATTGATTGATGTGTCGAGCGTCGGAATTTGAATGTCAAAGTCAATCATTGCTTTGCTATTGTAATTACTCGCTGATGTTATCGTCATTAATTGGCAGCGGTGACAATTTTGTTATTGGTCGTTTCGTAATGCCAGCTTGCGTTTTTAAAGTTGTCACTCGAACTCTGCCGTCGCTGCCTGGGTGAACGTCGATGACTCGTGGCTTGTTTGTTTAGATGTTCCATTTTTTCGTTGAAAATGTGTCTGAGAGTTATAGTTCAGGTAGTTTCCCTGAAGTTCTGGTAGTCGAACGTAGTAGTAGTTCTAACCCCACCAGTAGTTTTGAGTTACTACGAAGACTTCGTTTGAAGTAGTGCTTAGTTGTTCCTCACGCACTGTTTACTCGTGCGACGTTTTGTTGCTTGTTGTACGTAGTTCAGGACCCGATAATAGCAAATGTTTTGCAATTACCTTCTTCAAGACTTGTGATCGTTGTCTACCGCCGTGTTTGACGAAGCGTTGTCGTATCTTGGAGGTCCCAGTTGTTTTGTATTCGGTACTAAAATATACTATGAAGTTACCGTACAGGTAGGTTACCTGATGTTCTGGTAGACGGACGTTATTCCAGTCCCACCAGAAGTTTTAAGTTATTAGTACAGTGTGCTAATACGTAGTTGCTTAGCTTGTTGGTTGTAGTTCGGGACACGATGATGGCAATGTTTTGCAATCTTCTTCTTCAAGACGAGTTTTCGTTGCCTGCCGTAGTGCTGAACGATGCGTTTTTATGTCTTGAAGGTCCCAGTTGATATTCAGTACATCTACACTCTATTTAGGATATGTGCGCCTTCTCAATTTGACTGGGGAGGTCCGCTTGTGGAAGGCCAGCCAAACCGATTCGCTATCTTAAATAGAGTTTTTAAAATGCACAAAATACCTGGTTATCCGGCTCGAAGGACCATAAATGTTCAGTGACATTAGATAGCTCGTTGGAGCAGTGGTGTATGTAGGTGTTGCGAGTTCCGGGGTGCAATGGAAGTAAACTTGTCGTAGTAAAATCACCGGTTTATTGTTAAATCACAACTGTTATAGTTTAGCGATTATTACTCTGGTGCGAGACAAGTGTTCGGGTCGGCGTTTAGTATGGCACAAGTACGTATCAGAAACGCTCGATAGAAGTAAATTGTTGCGTTGGCAGAAAATGCTTATTAATGCAGGTCATAGCGGGGCGTCGCCCTCACGCGAATTGTTAGAAATGTTTGTTTTGCAGAAAAGTCGTATCAGCACTAACTGTTGGTAACAAAGTTCAATGTACGAAACCGTACAGGTACAAAAATTTCAAATAAAATACAACAAAGAATTACAATCAACAATCCTACATAACATTACAAATAACAATCATCGCAAGACTACATAACATTACAAATAACAATATAAATTACAACTTCAGTAACTTTTTCTTGAGAGACATGGAGCTGTCGTGAAATATGTCCAAATCGAGTGTTTTATGCCAAGTGTTGTAGGTGGAGATGGGTCTCGCAAACGGTGAGTTCAGTCCCAGGTTAGTTCTGTATCTCGGCAAATAGAGTAGGTTGTTGTGTTTAATGCGGCTGTTAACTCTGGAAACATGGAATTTAATACGATCTAGCAGATCTGGACACGAAGACCCGTTCAGGATGTTTCTGAGGAAGAGAATATCGAGCATGCGTCTACGCTGTGACAGGGAATTCATTTTAAATGTTTGTAGCCTCTCCTGATAGGAACATCTGTTATTAATCTCAGGGCTACGGTAAGCTAGGTGTCTTGTGAAATGTCGCTGAAGAGATTCGATACGCTGGGAATGAATTTCATAAAAAGGATTCCAAATAACGCTACCAAATTCAAGTATACTACGTACGCGAGCATTATACAGTAGTATTTTAGACTGGGAGTGCCTAAAATCTTTCGTGTTGCGTTTAATAAAACCTAACATGTTAGCAGCCTTCTTAATCATGTAATCATAGTGTGGGATGAAGAAAAGTTTGGAATCCAGCAATACTCCAAGGTCACGAACCTCGGAAACTTCAGTGACAACCTCGTTGTTAATCGTATAATTAGTGTGCAATACCTTTCTTTTTTTTGAAAAGCGTATGTGTTGGCATTTAACTGAATTAAGCTTCATGCGATTTTCACAGCACCATTGATGGATACGATCCAGGTCAGACTGCATCAAAAGCGAATCGGAGACTGAGTCAATTTGACGGGATATCTTCATATCATCGGCAAACAGAAAACATCGACAATGATGAATTCTGTCGACAATGTCGTTAATGAAGAGCAAAAACAGAATTGGACCCAAGATGGAACCCTGAGGAACCCCAGAAAGCGCCGTGTACTCGACCGATTCAAATCCATTTATCACCACCACCAATTCCCGACAGAATAAGTAAGACTCGAACCACCTTAGTAAATTTCCGGAGACTCCAAAGTGATCGTGCAGTTTTTGGATTAAAATGCGATGATCAACTAGGTCGAATGCGTTGGAAAAGTCTGTGTAGATCGAGTCAACTTGGTGATTGATGAATTATTCAAAACTCTTGTAAAATACACAACTAATCATAGAAAAGCCCACTATTTTAAATCTACTTTCTTTGACTCATTCATAAGTAAATTATTCTTGAGTTAAAAATATTGCAGAAAACTAGTACCTAAGTATTTGGATGTGAAGGAAAGCGCACGGCGGTGCGGCGGTGCGGCGATGCGGCGCGCCGTAATCCCGACATATCTCGCTACATTGCTCAGCGCGACACAACGGGACTTAGCGAAAAGCCTTGCCGCGCAGATGCTTATCTCAATAACAGTTTTATTTATTTTTGTGAGCGGCTGATCCACTCCCTGTGGAACGTACTAATGAAAAATAGAGGAAGGCGTGTTCAAGACCGCGAACAGTTCCGTGGAGACGCGCTTTTACACGACTGTCTCTTCGAACACCCGCACGCCAGTCGCCAAGTCGATATAAATATCTTTGCTGGTTTTATTTATCTGCAGTTTACATTTAGTATAAAATATAAAGTATCATTGGGATACTGTTTCTATTAGGCACCTAAGTTGCATTTTCTTTTCACACTGGTGGTAGGACTCTCATATGTAGGAGTCCGTCTGGGTGGGTACCACTGCAATGTCTATATCTACCGCCAAGCAGCAGTGTGCATACACTGTTGTATTTTGGTTTGAAGGGCATTGTAGCCAATGTAACTACAGGACATAATGAGACTTAACATCTTATGCCTCAGGATGACGAGCGCAGTGGAATGCCACACATTACTGTGTAACTCAAGGTGCTGGATGGTGTTTCTACTGTATATGGGTGGTCGTATCGCTTACCATCTGGTGAACGGCATGCTCGTCTCGTCATTCAATGCAATAAGAAAAAAAACACACACTAAAATGTAAAGATTAACCGAAAATTCAATTATGTTTTGCCCACCACAGAACTAAAGCGTTTATTTCCTTATAATGGGTACTTAAAACAAAAATGCTTATAAAAGAAAATATGCTTATCTCCGCATTAGGTAGGTACTAGAAATAAATAGTATTGCAGAGATGGGTTATACGAAAAATTGTATGTGGCAGAACGACTCAAATACTCTGTATAGGTACAATTATTACCAGATAGAAAGTGCTTTAACTTAACTGTCACGTCATTGAATATTTATATAACAAACCTTCAAAACCCTTTTTCTCAGGAATGCGTAGAGATATCAAGTTGAAATGTATATCAAATACTCAGGTTTCATTCAACTGGGAATAATCTAATTTGTTAGTCAACGCGATTAAAAGATATGACCGTTTATGTCACATATTTTCGTAGTTAACGATTTAGCAAGTTAATAAAAACCTTTTGGGTACTTCCCGTTGACCTAGAATCATGTAATTTGGTAAGAAGCAAGGTCTTACAGCATAATAATATGTGTAGGCTAGAAACTGTAAATATGTACTTTAATAACAAAAATATGCCGATTAGCAAACTTTTTAAATTTGATTAATTTATTAATTTATTTGAGTGAACTATTGAACTTATATGCTTAGATACCTTACCTAAAAGTTTATACGGAACCCTCGGTACGCAAGTCCAACTTGCACTTGACCGGTTTTTTTATATTAGTGGGTAGATAAGAAGTTCTTAAAAGATTTAATTTTGTGCTGCCCACATTCAAAGGAGTAATTTAGAGCAAATGTATCTGAATTCGAAAACTCTTAACATTTTCATCAAGCACATAACACAAAATAAATGTGAAAATCTTGTGATTCTAACGATGTCAATAAATAGAGATCCTCTAATGAGGTAATTTGCAATAGTTGCCAGTTCTTAATTGTTTTTTTTTTCATGTCGGCAATGGCCCAGGGGAATTTAGATACTCTTGGTTTAATGAGCACTTTTAATACTGAGCGCTGAAAGAAGAAATTTGTTTTTAATACGTACCAAACAATGCCAACGAATGAAAATAAGAAACTACCCGAGCATATAAAAACTACAACGTTTAATTAAATGTTTTTTTTTTTTATTAAAGCTATACCGAGTTAACAAAGTCGTACTCTATGTTCCACAGTGTTACTATTTCGAAACCATAAAATCTTTTTAGAGTCTACCACTAGTGTTTCTCATACCTAATTGGTACGTAAGCGGATTTCGAAATTACTCAACTCATTATTTTTTGTCAAAAAGAACAAAAAGCTTGATTCAAAAATTTAATTAAAATTGACCAGTGAACTTCGAAAATAAGAGTATTAAATGTATTTGTTCTTAGGTAGGTACCTTATCTGCTCTTTTTTCACAAAATGAGTACCAACTGGTCATGAGGTCGAAGTAAGATTACTAAATAAAAAAGGAATCACGGAAGTAGGCTCAGAGATTTCAAAGAAATTAGCGTACATACATAAAAAAAACAACACACAAATTGAGAGCCTCCATCTTTTTTGGAAATCGGTTAAAACTGTTATTTATGTCACTGATAGGCCATTTTATCAATGCGTAACTTATAAGAAAACCTGTGTTTCTCAATATTGGAGGTACACATTACATACGTTTCTGTCTTAACAATAAAACTAATATTATCGATGGGGTACTTAGTATAATTTGCTAGGTACCTGGTACATAATGGTTGCAGATAATAGAAGCTAATAAAATTACAAAAAATACTTTCAGAATTAAAAATATTGATTTTATTCTAAAATTTAAAACTGCAATAACATTGTTTCACAAAAATTTTCACAATAACATCTCATAAATTTAGCTCAATTACTTTATATCTCTATTGAACTCAAATCAATGGTGGGTGGGTGCTGTTTCCTCGCGATGTCCCTTTGTCGAAGCTCATCACGCAGCAGCGCAAGGTTCTCGTAATGCTCGGTGGAAGCGTCCAGAAGCTCCACGCACGTCTTCATCGCTGCTGTTTGTCTTTTCTGCTCGCCAGCCATCGTAGTCTCCGTTACTTGACTCACAGCCAATACTTTCTCAACGACGTCATCCAATCTAAAGGATTATGGGAATGGGTTGAACCAGTAAAGAACCAGTATAAAAAAAGGCTTATTAACGACCCGAACCGAAATCGTAAGATATCTAAAAGACAAAGCAGGTGATTGTAATAATGGGAGAAAATATCCATCGAGCAATGCAACATCTACACTTGACACCCAGTTTGAATACATGGCGGCATATTAATGTGTTTTAAAAGGTTTCTTAGATTACAATAACTTCTATCTGCAGCTACGTCGACGTCGCAGCCTTTACGTTAAGCACGCACATTAACTATTTATGTGCCAATTTTCATCCAAATCTATTCAGCAATTTACGTATGATGTCCTAGCAAACCAAATCCCAATATCTCCACATTTTTTTAAAATAAATCAAAGCTGCCATTTAGGTATTGATTATTTTAACCCAGCGTTTGCTCGCGACTTTGCCCATGTTAAACTTTTCCAAGATAAAAAACCTATGTCCTTCGCAGGGTCTTAAACTATCTCCATATCAAATTTCATCGAAAGCTGTTCAATAATTTTTGAGTTTATCGGGTTCAGACCGACAGAGAAGCGACGAGGGACTTTGTTTTATATATCTAAGTATATAATAGAAGAACTTACTTTCTCTTCCTGATTTCAAGATAAAGACAGAAGAACAAGGCTAGAATTGCTAGTATAACTGCATTCAGCTGCGGCCATGTGACATATTGACTCCAGACATGGAAACGAGTTACACGAAACTTAGGCACCACATCCCAAACAGAGAAATCAGGAATTAACAGCGTCAGTGGCAACGCAAACACAATGATTGCGCCAACGATCATGACAACGTCACATTCATTCCTTTCAGGCATTACTTGATGAATTTTCAAGAAGATTAAGCGACATATTTTTGTAAATATTGACAAATAATGTCAAATTCATGAATAGAAATTTCATCTCTTTCATTTTAGGCAAAGAGAATATCATCTAATCATAGACGCTTAGAATAACGATGTGCTTAGTTCTTAAGCACAGACATATAAACGTAAAAACCCACAGACATAATATATCTAAAAAACTTTTTCTATGCCTAGGATATAAATATATCTTAAGACTACTTAAATAAGCATTAGGTCTGCATTTTGCACAGACTGCCTCAGTGGCGTAGTAGTATTACGGTACGACTCCAATGTTGAGGTCTCGGATTCCATCCCCGGGTCCGGCAAAATGATATTGAGTTTTTCTATTCAGTATCAGCCCGGAGTCTAGAATTTGTGCCCGGTGCGACGATAGGCTCGCCCCCTGTCTCATCATAGGGCGGAATACGCACGGCGAAAAGTGGGTGCATTAGTTGCGCCTCTGCCTACCCCTTCGGGGATAAAAGGCGTGAGTGTGTGTGTGTGTGTGTGTATGTGTACCTACATTTTGCATGTACATACCAGTACTAAATGGTGCATGCAAAATGCAATACCTACAATTAGCTACTAAGCTAGTTATATTACAATATTTGAGATAATATTATGTACTTACCTATATATTTCAAGTTTAATATGAAGGGCTACAATTAATGTAATTCAGTACCGTACAGTTCTTGATGCCAGTCCGTACTTTGTAATGTTGTACATAGTAAGTATCTAATAATTCCATGTTTGTAATTCAAAGGGCCAGGTCACCTCCTCATTCTGTTCATTAAAAAAACTAAGTACCTAAGTGTATCTAAGTTCAGTTTTTATATCAGCTGATTATAAGAAACAAACATCAGAAGCATCTGATGTCACAAAACATCATAGGGACAATAACCATTTGCGAGGTCGAGTGCTCGAAATTCACGAGACGGCAAATGGACCGGTACTGAACCTCTGTCCGTCATATGGAGAGAGTCGACGACGCGCTGCTCGCGCGGCATTTCAATTTCGACTAGGTACACACAATAAAATTGGACGGTCTCCGGAGAGGGCTTAAACGATTCGCCGTTTTGTCTCGGGGCCCAGCTGCGTAATGACCGGAGCGGGAAAAAATTGTCAGCAAGAAAACGCGAGGGTAGTTGGGTTTATGTGCGCGCGGCAGCTGGCGGCACGACCGGCACCGGGCGCCGACGCGCTCCTAACGGCCTCTGCTTACCTCGCAAAACCCGCGCCAATTTTATTTATCGAAAATATAAACCGATTTGCGGAGGGACGTCGTAAATTCAGAACGGCTGATTTATGGCGGTTACAGGGCGCGCTTAAACAAAGTTGCTTCTTAAAGACTTCCTTGCTAGTAACTTGTAACATCCTTATGTGAATCAGGGAATGAACTCTATGCAGTATTACAAAATTTCAAAAATTATGATCGACATATTTTGTAATCATTTTTTCAAATAATAACCCAAAATATCATCAGTGCTGTTTATAGGCCTCTGCAGACATGGAGTACGCGCAGAGCCCTTCATTGTAATCTCTAGCCTCGTTACCACCTACAAGCACGTCATCGCAATTAAATTCAAATTTTTACGATTTAGATAAGATGCACAATCTCTGAGCCTTAATTGCTGATATCTCCATCCTCTCCCAGTGACCGTCCTGAGCTCAGGTTCGTAACCCGTTAGTGGGTACAGCGTTTACCCGAAAGACTGGTGTGTCCAGATAAACCGTTGGTTGTCAGGCAACTGGTTGCAGGGATCAAAATAATAATATCCTTGAGAGTCTATGCGTCTAATTGCGTGATCACTTATTTTGCTGACGAGTGCACATTTCTAGACTTAGATATAGGTAGGTGCCTACCTATTTCTTAAGACTTAGATGATGATTCTACTTGTGTCTAATCATTCTAAAGTAAGTAAGTGTCGATTTTTACAAATCAATCCAATCAAAAGAAATTATATTTGGTCCTTGAAACATTTAATTAACCTCGTGATAAAGACAGTACGTGTGCGGCATGACTCTACCACTTTGAAAAATTGAATGACTTCAAAACTATAGGTACTTACTTTCCTACATCAGGATAGTTTGTTTCCAATTAGTAAACTAAGTAAAGGGCAATCCTTGTACGTACATTCCATGTCGTTGAAAGCCACCTCACGGAATTAACAAGATCGAGGCTCATCAGATCGCCAATAGTTCCCTCGGGATTAGTGACTGAAATTACCCGCCGTACTAAGACGACAAAGCACGCAAATCCATTAGGTGATTTGAAGGTTGCGGCTTTGTTGGGGTCTACTTGCGACAATTATCTCGAAGCCATTGCCTCTGTTATTTATAACTATCTCTAGCCCTTAGTTTATGTGTTTTATTACTGTCTTATTATTTTAAAGCTAACTATTCAAAGGAGATCGTATTCGTTTTGTGATAGCCTGATAAATGGAAAAAATTTTGAGAGTTTAAGTATCCCAAATTAAAAACTGCTACCTAGTGCTGCTAAATACAATTACTTATTGTACTTATACCTAAACAGTACCTCTAATGACTGTAATAAACCGTTTCATCGCAATCAAAATAATATCAAAGTATATAAAATAAAGTGATATGAGAACATTAGCCATATGCCCCATCGAAATTGCCGGTCAATTTAACAACCTTCTAATAACGAAGAAACCGCATGTACCGACGCGGCGTTCGGCGCCCATAACATCGCATAATTGAACCCGAATTAATATACATTTATGAAGGGTAAATTGTTACGGTGAATCCCCAATCAATTTACCAAATTGATTGCTGTTTACTATACGACATTTGATTTGATGTTGAGTAGGTACCTATCTATGCCGTATTCGTATTTCCATGCTATGATAAGTAGGAGTCCAATACGGAACTTTAAAAGATATTGTTATGTTTGGTTTTTGGAATAAAGGTGACATAAAACTGTTCTTATATGAGTAGTAATCTATTATTGACTGCCTCGGTGGCGTAGTTGTATTGCGTACGCGTTACGAGTACGATTTGCGCGCTGAGGTCCTGGGTTCGAATCCCGGGTCGGGCCAAAAAACTTTGTGATTGGGTTTTTCCATCTTAAAAAAATTGCTCAGTCGCAGCTCGGAGTCAGGAAGTTGGCGGTGTGATACCCCCGTGCCTCGGAAAGCACGTAAAGCCGGTGGTCCTGCGCCTGATCTCTTTCCGGTCATGTCGGATTGCCGTCTCACCGGACTATAAGAGTGAAGGAATAGCGAGTGCACCTGTGTATTGCGCACACACTTGTGCACTATAATATCTCCTGCGTACCTGGCTGATCTCCGTTGAGATTGGCCGCCGTGGCCGAAACTGGCTAGGAGGATTTCATTTTTCAATCTATTATTATAATAAATACGTCACTATAACACTGTTTATTTATTCAACCACCCTTTTTTTTAAATGACTTTTGTGAGTGCAGTATCATCCGTTACCCTTTCCTTTTCAGCTCTATATCTCAATTATCCAGTAGGCACACAGGCTACGACTATAATATACCTACCACCATACCGTCATAGCAACCCTGTATTATATATGGCCCACTGCTGAGCGCGAGCCTCCTCAACTACTGAGGGGGGTTAGTCCTTAGTACACCACGCTGGCCTAGTGCGGATTGGCAGACTTCCCTCTTCGAAATTCTTATAGAGAACTTCACAGATATGCAATATTTGTATTTATTTGTAAATTTATTTCAAGGAAGCTATAATTAGCATAGAATACCTACACAAATAACTAAAATATTCAGTAATGTGTACCTTGGGTTTTGAACCTGCGAATATTCTTGTCGCCAGTCCGTTCCATACCATAATCTCTACTACGCGACGACTAGTCCTGTTACATGTATATTTTTAACCGACTTCAAAAAGGAGGTATGTTTGTATTTATGTATGTAAATTTATATGGCCGCGAGTTTCTCAAAAACTACTGATCCGATTTGGATGTGGTTTTGGATGTTCAAATGTATAGTTTTCAGGGAAGGTTTTAGTGTATTATAATTTATGAAGATCTGATGAAGATCTCCGGAGATACACAATGGAAGTCTTCAAGTCGGTGCCTAATTTAAATTGAACAATGTTTTCGTATATTTGATCTCGTATTTCCTTGGCTTAGCCGGCAATTTAAATTAGGCATCGACTCGACATAATTCAACTTTATATTCGCTTAGTATATACGGAAATATACGTATATACTAAGTGAATATAAAGTTGAATTATTTTTTGGTTTGCAGTGGTTTTGAAGTCGGTTTATTTTTTGTTAATTGGTGACTATAGATATTGCCTCTATGATATATTATACCTACCTACTACGCCACCAAAGTGTACACACTACACAGATAATTCCATTTCCTCTACGCGATGTGAAATTGGTTGAAACTTAGAGTGTTTTTCCATTTACAGTAACAGGCTCCGTCAATGGTGTTTTTTTTACCACAGAACAGAGAAAGAGATCGTGTTTTTTACCAACGGAACTAGCGACATCTGTTTGGAGCATCGGGACTTACCGTATATTTTATTATCATTTCTAGACTGCCTCGGTGGCGTAGTTGTATTACGGTATGACTACAATGCTGAGGTCTCGGGTTCGATCCCCGGGTCGGGCAAAGTGATATTCAGTATCGGCTCGGAGTCTGGAATTTGTGCCCGATATGGCGATAGGCTCGCCCCCTATCACATCATGGGACGGAATAATGGCGAAGTGGATGCTCCAGTTGCGCCTCTGCCTACCCCTTCGGGGATAACAGGCGTGAGTGTGTGTGTGTTCTAGGCTAAGTATAGGGCAAAAAATAATAAAATATTGAATAACAAGGATTTCAGAGGTATTTTCAATATTTTATATTATGATTTGCACCAGTTTACGAGCAGACTTAAATCAGTTGTCGCAACTGCTGTTGGTAAAAAGCGTTGCTGACAAGCATTATTAACCCAGATAAGCCTGAAACTAAAATTTTCTGAAAATTATGAAAAAAGTTACATTATTTAGTTTATTAGATCTTATGCAACATAAAAAAAATTATGAAAAAAAATTAAGTGTAAGGCTTTCAGGGAAACAGCCGTCCTATATGTAGGACAGTAGGATAATAAGAGGAAATAAAAGACCATTTATGACAAAACAGAATGTAATCAAAAAGTGTAGTTTATTAGATAACTATTGATTATATTACCCATTGTTATATGTAATTTACTAGATTAAAACTATTTATGAATGATATGTTTCAAAACACTTGACACACACTCCAACATCACATTTCTTGCAACGTGTCAAACATTTTTTGTGACATTGACGACAGTGTGTTTGCTTCGATTGAGGAATAACCAGATGATTCATTTGGTCTTTACGACTATCAGCATGTTCATGATGGGAGGGTCGGCTAGGCCCTCTTTTGGCATTTTTTCTGTTTGATTCAATCAAAGCAATTGCTACCCTTCTGCGAAAGCCAAGATGATCCAGTTTTCCATGATTTATTTTATATAACTGCCATGCATTATGTTCGGCAAGATCAATCATGTGTGTGAGCAACGGCATGTACCATTTCTTACCTCGTATACCAATTCGGTAATGTGAAATATTTTCATCTGACCGATCCACTCCTCCCATATATTTGTTATAGATGGACACCATATGTGGTTCTTCTATGACAATGTTTCTCTTTTCACTTTGTGAGAAGCGTTTGGCAGATTGTTTAGGATTTATTCCTACAGCATTAGAAGCAATACTGAATATATTATTGTCATGCCATTTAGCAATAATGAACGTGTTGTCATGTGTCGTTCTGTAATCGACAGCACCACGTTCCTTTTTTTTCAGTAACTTCGATGTAATCAGAGGACAACTAGATGTCCTGTTTTCTCGAACTGTCCCAGTGCAACGAAGGCCTTTCTTTGTTATCTCTTCCAGCAAGGGCGTCCCAGTAAAAAAAATATCAAAAACTACGTGGTAAGGAAGGTCGAAGCCACGTGAAATCAGCACATCGCAAAAAGTGAGAACAACGCTTGCACCCAGCCCCAATTCTTTATATATTGGATTGCACATAGTTCTAGCACCTTGGTATGGTTCCATCCATAAAACATACCCTAACCGTGTAGCAAACTCTTCGGGCTATGATAAAAAAAAATTATTATATACTTACTGATTTCAAACGCATTTTCTGATTTTAGAAAGTATACCTATATAGTCCTAATGACATAGTATAAAACACAGTCGCTTCCCGCTGTCTGTCCCTGTGTAGGTATGCTTAGATTTGTAAAACTACGTAACGGATTTTGATGTGGCTTTTTTTACTAGATAGTGATTTAAGAGGAAGGTTTATATGTATAATTTATCCCGTGGAAATATAAAGCGGGACTTTTATCCCGGAAAAAGTCATTCACGCGACCAAAGCCGCGAGCTGAAGTCTAGTATATAAATATAACCACCGCTGAGGAGCTAGGTTCGAATCTTGGGTGGGACAATAATATTTTTATATGCTCAGTAGACAGTATCACCCCGGAGTCTGGAAATGTATCCGATATGCGCCCCTAAAACAATATCATGGGACGTAACACACATGGTGAAAATTGGATACCATAGTTGCACTTCTGTCTACCCCTCCGGGGATAAAGGTGTGAAATTTGTGTGTTTGTATCTAGAAAGTAGTTTTTTATTCTGTGCTGTTATATGAGACGAGCATGCGTTCAACTGATAGTAAGGGATACGAAAACCGCCCGTCAAATAGCAAACCTATCCTACAGACCTTTGAATTACAAAGTACTGCGTGGCGCCCCAATGCGCTCGACACCCTGAAACATAAGATGTTAAGTCTCATAATGGCCAGTAATAACGCTCGCTACAATGTCCTTCAAACTTAATCACACAGGGCATGCACACTGATGCTTGGCGCTAGGAATGGTCTGCGGTTTAGTTGCAACATATGTTTTTTTTTCAGTCAATGCTTGCCCCAATTAAACTCTTACGAATCAGGCGGACTGACGTCGGTTGGACCATAAATGTGACCTAATATCACAAAACAGATTTTAGAAAGAAGTACCCTTTTTGACGCTGACCTTTCCTCCTACTATTCGACCGCCCATAAACAACACCATTACTTGACATGACTTACAAAGTACTGTGTGGCATTCCACTGCGCTCGTCATCCTGAGACATAAGATGCTAAGTCTCATTACATCCAGTAGTTACACTGGCTACAAAGTGGTTCAAACCGAAACACAACAGTGCATGCACTCTGCTGCTTGGCAGTAGAAATAGACATTGCGGTGGTACCCACCCAGACGGACTCTTACATATGAGAGACCTACCACTAGTGTAAGTACCTGCATTTAAGGCGAATTTACCTCAGGGTGACTGTTGGCATATTTGAAAATACTTTCATTATACCGGGTGGAAGGGAAACGCTCTCTATACCGGAACGGTAAGAGAGAAGAACCATAACATTAACGAAACACTATATTCATTTGCAAAGCTAAGCGATAATACTTACGATTTTAGTATTTCCGTAATTCATGCGCGCGCAATGTAAAGCGTACAAAAAACTGGGCGGCCGCCGCGCTGCGCCGGGACCGGCCCGCGGTCGTTAACCCGTCAGCTGATGTACGTGTTTCATTGAAATATTGACCTTTTTTACTATGTTTTTCAGAATAATAGTTTGATTTATCTATCCATACGTGAAGCTGTACAGAAATTTGAGAAAATCCTACTAAAATTGTAACAATGCGATCGCGATTTTTTTAGTGCCATCACGTCTAGAATCACCAATACTATCACCTGTATTCGTTTCCGAGAGCGTTTCCCTTCCACCCGGTATAGAGGATGACGTTACACGTGGTTACAATGCACCACTTTTGCGAAGAATGTTAGTATTAATGTGGTCAATACATCTATGACCAACATAAGTTGCTGTTTGTAAGATAAATGAAATTAGAAATACTCAGTAAATAAACTTTGGGTTAATACATATATTTAATTTGTAAATATTACTACAAATGTATAAATGTCAGTCACCTTAACATTAACAATATTATCGCTTGGATCTAGCATTAAACAGACTACATTCTATACGTATTAAATACAAATTATTCTACAAGCGAAGTTGTGTACCTTTTTAATGATACATCAAGTCATTAAGGCCGCATTGAACATGTCTCAACTAAGCAAGCCTATAAGATTTGAGACAGATTTCATAATCAAATGCCATTTTATTTATTTACTTTTACTAATTTGAAATAACAATATCATGCTTCAAATCATAGGCAATACACGAATTGTAACTTTGCCGAACTGAATTTACTTCACTTGTCTACGCATACTGTCGTTCTTTGACGGTCAAAATATTGCCAGCGTATATTAGCTTTTTGCCGGCAAAGTTAAATTTCGCGTTTACCACTTCTTAGTCAAGATCTATAGTTATCCATAAAATGGGTCATTATGCATGATTATCGTAAAGACGTCTTATATATTACATGAAACATGTACATTATTTGAAAATATCACAAGGCATAAAACATATCACAATTCGAAATTAAATACAATCAATAAAATCAAATACTAATAATTGAGACTAGCACAAGCTATTATCGTTCTTGGTGAAATTTAATATTGCAATTTTGGGAAATCGTATAGCGATAATTTATGTCTAATTCTTAATATCGAAAAGTACCTGTAATGATTAAATTGACATTTTCAGGTAGCAACCTATATTTGGAATCTTTAAAATTCATTCTATTCATCTACAAAAAATATTTAAACAGACGCCTATTTACTACATAATATATATGAAAGGTCAAGACGATTATGCCACTTTATCCGTTTAGAATCAGGATAATTAAAATACTAATGTTAAATACAACGTGCTAATAATATTTTGTTTGAGATTCACACAAATACTACAAAAAGCCACAATAATAACCTTCTTAATGTGATAATTAAGTTAACACGGTCTGTAACATCAAGGCTTTTTTTATAATAGCTGCTTGCAAATGTTACATAATTGGCCGTAACCGATAAAAATAAAGTCTATATCCACACTGAACCATAGTTGTATTATATAGATATTTAGTAATATCTCAGCTTGAACATTCAAACCTCAAATTTTTTAGTATTACAATTAATTATAATCAGTGTTATTTCGAGAACTGTACAAGATAAATCCGAGATCTATTTTGATCGATAATACTTTATATTATAATATGACGAAACAATTCAAGAAAAGGTAACGTCTTGGCGGGGGCATTATATTATAATTCCGCTGCCATATTTTTAAATATAAAACGTGATACTCATTACTGTGTAATGTTCACAATCAATAACGAAATGATTTCGCATACAAAATGTTTGACAGTGTTGTGCACGTCGTGTATTATTATGGCGTGTAACGCTTGCCGCACACTTTCGGTTGCCTAATCAGGTTTCCTGATCAGGAATTCAGATTCGGAATTCCGCGTGACTAGCGCAAACGTCCGGTTTTATGTACCAACACGTTCGGTTTCCTAATTAGGTTTCCTGATCAGGAATTCAGATTCAGGAACGTGTGCGCGTTGTTGAGCATTTTCTATGTAAGCGGAGCATTCAGGTTCCCGATTCTGAAATTCTCATCAGGAAACCGAACGTGTGCGGCAAGCGTTAACCAGTGTATGTCAGTGATAATTCTGACGTAATTTGATTACATATACACATTATATTATATTGATTTCGTACTTATGTACCTCATTATTGTCTAATCAGATTAGACAATAGTTACACTTATTAAAATTGATTAATTACATGTTTTAGTTAAAGGTTTTAAAAAACAATAACTTTGCCGTTACCAAAATTATATACAAACAAACGACCCATTCATTAGTCATTAGTCATGACTAATTAGCGGCTACTGCAGGAATAATAGGGGAAGCCCGATTTAGATTGCCATATTATCACATTTCCTGCCGAATCATAGGTACAGTCAGTGACAAATGTAGCTAAGCGAATTCAAAATTTCAAATCGCCTTTTAACTTTTGTGTCCTTATCAGTAGTTTTTTCAAACTAAACTTCAAAGGGCTTACCTACTTAATAAAACAAAGATTGAATTTAATGTGTAGAAGCGTTTTGAAATATTTAATATGCTCAGCCACTTTTGTGACTGACTGTACTATAGACCAATGAATAAAAAAATCTGGCGTAAAACATTCTTGACAGAAATTAAGCCGAATGCGACCTCTTGTTTCTTATGGCCATTAGTAAAAACGATTCTTGATCGCTATCTCCGAATCGAACGACATGATAATAATGATATGGAGTTTTTTTTTTTTATTAATCTACGCCGTAAGCATACTCGCCTTTTTGGCAAAATACATTGTCGCCAAGTTACACTTATGACTAGCCGAAAAACGTTACAATTATGTTGTTTAAACATAATTGTATTGGATAACAAAAATATATGTATAAAATATGAGCTGGCCTTATAAGCTCTGCCAGTGGTTCATTATGACTCGCAAATTATATTATAACAATGTTTTCAAGGAATCCTAATAATATTACATGTCAATAAACATTCTAAGAAAATACATAAAATACTATTTAAAACTTGACGTAAAATATCATATTTAAAATTAACAATAATTGCATAATATACATAACTTATTTCTAGTGAGATAAAAGTCACTAATAACGGTACCTACAATTCATTTGATACATATTTGGTACTTTTGAAAAAATTACAAACCGAAGTTTGCTAGTCTACATCTAAATCTCATTTCCAATGATATTCACTTATTCCAGATACCTCACCAGTGCCTCTTACTAATTCATCACACTAGATCCTAATTCTCTATACATACATACATACATATACATATACACTCACGCCTGTTATCCCCGAAGGGGTAGGCAGAGGCGCAACTAGTGCACCCACTTTTCGCCGTTATTCCATCCCATGATGTGATAGGGGGCGCGCCTATCGCTATATCGGGCACAAATTCCAGACTCCGAGCTGATACCGAATAGAAAAACTCGATATCACTTTGCCCGACCCGGGATCAAACCCGAGACCTCAGCATTGCAGTCCTACCACAATACAACTACGCGACTGAGGCAGTCTGTCGAGGCAATTCTCTATACTGTGTGAAATACTCGAGGATTCTAAACAAGAAATCGCAAGTTAACAATTAGAATTTATTAGACCTAAGACATGAATTATTTATGATCATATCGATGTTATTTGCTTCAATCATCTAAAAAATCATTTAAATATATACTGCAAAAGATAATACAGGAAAATACGCTGTACATCGTGTAGGCATTCTACCCAAATAGGCACAAGAGATAAAACCGCCTGCTAATAAAAAATCCCAATAAAAACAAGTATTAAACATTTATATAGACATCTTCTATTTCCTCGCTTTCGTAAATTTTTCGAAGGCTTTGGAAACTATTAATAACAATATATAGATAAACATATACTTAAAAGCTACATACTATATACTGCCTCGGGTAACTTTGAGTTCTTCAGATATTTTAATACATAAATATCATTGATAATCTCACATGAATATAATAAGGGTTATTGTAATAAGACCATTGTCAGTGCGGTGGTTAACCAGTCTCATTGGGTAGCGATGCTCAAGCCGTCCACTGCCTCCATCAGACTTGGCACCGAGTCCACCTTCATTCCTCTCTTACGTAGATTATTCAGCTCTTCAACTAATTTCGATGTATCTCTACCTAATGTCTCCCTGGAAAAATAATTTACATTTAGTGTTAAAAAAAATTGTAGATAGATGTTATACCATTATCATTATGAGTCCAAATTTCAAAGTTTAATTTTCTGCACATAGCAGATATTGGTTTGACAATGACGGTAAGCAGATTTTTGTTTTTAATAACTTATTTATTTGCAATTTCACTGTTTTTACATAAATTTACTAGTGGTAGGTCTCTCATACGTAAGAGTCCGTCTGGATGGGTAACACCGCAATGTCTATATCTACCGCCAAGCAGCAGTGTCCATGCACTGTTGTGTTTCGGTTTGGAGGACATTGTAGCCAGTGTAACTACTGGACATAATGAAACTTAACATCTTATGTCTTAGGAAGACGAGCGCACTGTGAACTCAAAGTGCTGGATGATGTTGCTACAGTTTATGGGTGGTCGTATCGCTTACCATCAGGCGAACGGCTTGCTCGTCTCGTCATTCAATGCCATATAAAAAAAAAAAACAATCCGTCGACAGGAGAGCTGCAATACAAACACTTACCATATAGAAATACAAGTGTGCAAGAGCGGCACGTACAGGCGCAACAGGTCGAAGTCGCTGACGGTCTCGTACCTGGCGAGTGCGAGCTGCGCCCAGCGCTCGAGCGGGCCGGCGTGCGTGACGAGCGCGCCGCCGCCGAGCCCCGCGCACGACACGATGCGGCACAGCGCGCCCAGCACCACGCGCGACCGACCCGTATACACCTGCAATATGCACACACAACCCACCCCACTCTTGTATCATATCTATGCAAAAAATAACTTTTTTTTTAACAGAAAGTAGGAAAGAAGAAACATTTATTTGTAACTAGCTGACCCGACCAACTTCATACCGCCTCAGAATCAATAAATAAAAGCTGAATGATAATTGCAGAATATTTCAACTTTAGATAAGATAACAACCAAAGATATATCCAGATATCGATTTTGAAGTCAATTGGCCTCAAAACAAAGAAATTCAAGATGGCGGACACTTTTTCAATTCTAATATTGGGTCTGCCTTTTGTACCTAAAGCCATGTCCGTCCAAATATCGATTTTGAGGTCGATTGTCCTTAAAACAAATAAATTCAAAATAGCGGCCACTTTTTTCAGTTCTAACATTGGATCTGCCCTTTGTACCTAAAGCCATGCCCAGACATCGATTTTGAAGTCGATTGGCCTTAAAAAAAAGAATTTCAAAATGGTGGCCACTTTTATCAATTCCGGCATTGGACCCGTCTTTTGTAACTAAAGTTATATGCAGATATCGATTTTCGGGGGTCACGGGTGGGCGGGAGGTGCCGCCCACCTATTAGTCTAGCCAACTTCTATGACCCCCGTGATGGACGGCAGCGTGTCTCACGCTGCCTCGGACGCCAGGGGCGTCCCTCGGTGTGCGGGGGCTTCTGAGACCCCGCAACAACAGGAAAAGGACCGCAACAGCGGTACGCGCAGGGGCGGTTGCGGACGACAACTTAGACGTGAGTCGGAGGAAGCCCGCAGCCGTCCCTAATGCGCCGAAGATGGCCATATAAAAAAAAAAAAGATATCGATTTTAAGGTCGATTGGCCTTAAAACAAAGAAATTCGAAATGGCGGACACTTTTATCAATTCCGACCTTGGATCCGTCTTTTGTAACTAAAGCCATGCCCAGATATCGATTTTGAGGTCGATTGGCCTTAAAACAATGAAATTCGAAATGGCGGCCACTTTTTTCAATTCCGACCTTTGATCCGTCTTTTGTAACTAAAGTTATGCTCAGATATCGATTTTGAGGTCGATTGGCCTTAAAACAAATAAATTCAAAATGGCTGTCTGTGAAATCATAAAATGTACTTTCGTAACTTCAGGTATGTAACGTAAAACTAATACAAAAAAATAGCATTCTAGTTCTGTAACGGTCAACTTTAAGTAACCTAAAACTAATACAAAATAAGAGCATTCCAGTTCTTTAACGGTCAACTTTTTTGAAAAACGCCCTTTTACTATATTCTAAGCATCTTTTTCATATAAAGACACCTTTTAAGCCTTCCCTGGACTTCCATAAATATTTCAAAACCAAAATTAGCCAAACCAGTCCAGCCGTTCTTGAGTTATAGTTATTAACGGACAGCAATTGATTTTTATATATATATAGACAAGCTACATTACAAAACATTAAAAAAATCTTCACAACATTTAAATTCAATTTGCTCGTTACAATAACGACACCAACTCAGCATAAGCTGGTAGAAAAACAGCGCTGGTCTTCCGTTGGGCCGTTTTGTGATGTTACGGGCGCCAAAGGCACAGACATTGTTACATTTATTGTTAAACTTGAGGTGACAATCCTGACACACACACACACACACACTCACGCCTGTTAACCCCGAAGGGGTAGGCAGAGTCGCAACTAGTGCACCCACTTTTCGCCGTTATTCCGTCCCATGATGTGATAGGGGGCGAGCCTATCGCCATATCGGGCACAAATTCTAAACTCCGAGCTGATACTGAATAGAAAAACTCAATATCACTTTGCCCGACCCGGGGATCGAACCCGAGACCTCAGCTTTGTAGTCGTACTGTAATACAACTACGCCACCGAGGCAGTATTTTTTCATAAATTATTTTTTAAATAAGATATAGACTGCAATGGCGAGGTCTCTGGTTCGATCAAACCCGGGGAGGGTTTGATCAATACATTTTTCGTTTATTATTATGTAAGATTTACAATTTTTATGAACAATAAGTGTGTCATAGAAGGTAAAAGCCCTACTCTGGAATGCTGAGAATAAGAACATCTACAAATCGTTATGTGTTCAAAACGAAGGTTCGAGAACTACCTATTGTCAGCAAAATTGGCGTGACTTATTTAGTATATATTGTATAGTATTTATGTATATGTTATTTATTATCTATTTATATACCTATTAACATACCTTATTTAATAATTTAAAACTAGTCTCCAACACCGAAAGGGCTACATCAAGTTTATACACATGCTCATTTTCTGAGGATTCTTCGACAGGCCCATAAATGAGTTTTCTTGCCTCATTTAACTCGATATCTTGAAAGAATGCAATAGCAGCTGGGCAGTCCCTCAGTCTGTAGTCATTTGATAATAATCTAAGCAGCTTTTCAAATGCAATACACCGCACTGATATTTGTTCGGGATCAAAATTACCCATCACCATCTGAAAATTTTTAATTTATTTTTATTACACTATCATAAAAATACTAGCTTTTGCCCGAGGCTCCACCCGCGTTAAAAAGTTTTTCCGGGATAAAAGTCCCGGTTTATATTTTCCCGGGATAAGAAGTAGCCTATGTGTTAATCCAGGACATGATCTAACCGTGTGCCAAATTTCATTGAAATCTGTTCAGCATTTTTTGCGTGAAAGAGGAACAAACATCCATACATTCTTACAAACATTCACCTTTATAATATGAGTAGGATTAGTAGGATTCCCCAATTATCATTCTGAGGTTTTAACATAACCATTAATTTATCATTTTCAAAGCAAATATGAAACAGAAGTAGCAAGACAAGAAATTCAGTGACTAAACATCTATTATAATGTGATTGAACAATTACAAGTTAGTGCCAAGTATTTTTTTCTTTTCGCAGGGAAAAAACGCGGTATCGCTACCACCACTGGGGGGTCAGAACAACGCTAATGTTGGTTTCACCGGTCTTACAGTCCAATTTCGACACTCGGGAGTATAGCATCATCCAAGTGGACGATAGCTTAGTTGGGAAAGGAACAGTCTGCCAAGACAATGTCCAAAACCAATGTGCACACACCTCTTTTTTTTTGTTTCTTTTTTGTTGACGCGGATAAAGTGACTTATACCGCCCAGTGTTCAAGGGAAACGACTGAGCGGTTATGTTGGGTTCACCGTGCCTTACGACCCGACGTTGAGCCGCCCGGAGAGATGAATTTGACTGACACACCTCTGACTTTTCAAAGTTACAGTGAAGGAAAACATCGTGAGGAAAGTTTCATACCAACCAAAACTCCGCGGTGGCCATCTTCGGCGCATTAGGGACGGCTGCGGGCTTCCTCCGACTCACGTCTAAGTTGGGGTCCGCAACCGCCCCTACGCGTACTTTGGGGGGGGGGGGGGACTCGGAAGTCAGTTGTATTGAAGTGAGCAGCCCCTCACTACTCGCCCCACGACTTTCTACAAACCCCATTTAGTCGCCTATTACGACAGGCAGGGGATGCCGTGGCGGAATTCTCTAGGTGCCCCCGGACCACAGGGCGAGGTAGAAACATATACATATTATTATTATATTTTGAGGAAATATTAGGTATATAATACAGCAATATAAGCTGACACTTTGGATAGATCAGCCAAGATATATTTTGGATATATCTTTGTTCAGCAAAGTATGTACTCTGGTCTCTGACAGACCATGTGGTCTGGCCAATGCTGATGATGTAATATTGTGAACTATCATTGACAGAATGGAAAACATAATATTTCAATAACTGTATAAAGTTAATAGCTTAATATTATGGCATAATTGTTGTAATGAATAATAGTAAACAAAGACATTGGCAATTAAATAACACTATATTATTTAATTAAGATAACAGGAGGAAGATTGACTTATGGCCCACTTAATAAAGTTATACGATATAGGAGTCCCAAGCATGATTATGTCCAATTGAAAAATAAACAAATCTTACTAATATTATAAATGCGAAGTTAGTGAAAATGTTTGTTAGATGTAAACACAGAAACAACTGCATAGATTTGTATGACACATAATATGCTACATTTATCTTTGTCATTTGCTCCCATGGGAAATAATGGAACTTTTTATTTAGATTTTTAACATATATGGCACTGGTGTAGTACAGTCTTTTAGAGACTTTTGTAGCAGGAAAGGCCAATCATTCAATTTATTTATTATTATGTATACAATAAGTCAACACATTTTACTGACAGTGTTTTACAATAAGTTGCAGTTCCATTTATCAAAACAAATTTTAAAGAAATAGAATATTTTATTTTAGTTCAAAATTCTTTCACTAATAGAAAGCTTCACTTCTGAGTGCTATAAGCTTCTTTTATACCAGAAATGGGTGTTAATGTGTATGCACAAAGCTCAAACAAAAGCTAGTCTTTTATGTTATTAAGCATCAGTTTAATTATTCAGTTTAATATGGTAATAATTCTATTTTAACATTAACATACTTGTTTTTAGAATCCAACCTGTTTAACAATGTCAACTACTTTGTAACCTGAGACCAGGATGAATAAAAATCATGATTTTATTGCTTCAGACAGATTATATTGATTTTATAAAAAAAAACAAAAATCATGTTTATTGTTTACCTGATTTTTTTGATATTTATTATAAGTATTATATTTCATTGATTTCCGTAATTGATATATATTTACTCTATTACGGATAATATTAAGAAAACTAGAATTTTTACATGATTATAATTTTAATTTTAGTTTGTCATGCATTACTGATCAATCTCACGATGAATATTGTGTCACGCATTGTAAAAAAAACTACGTACATGATAAATTGATTTTTAATTTACTTATCAAAAATGCATGCTTAATAAGACCTAACGAAAGGAATCTAAATCTGGTTAATAATAAGTTAGTTAGGTATTTATAAGGTTTGAAATATATAAAGGGTGACTGTTTAGTACCAGTTGCAATTAAGACGTAACCAAAAAATAAACGGCTTCAACTCTGCATGCACAACGAAGAGATATCTAACAAGATAACCCCACCACATCACTATTTTTGCCTACAAAAATATTTCAAATCTTATAAAGTGCCTCATTTTCCAATCAATTTAGATGCTGATCTCACAATACAAAAAAAAAACAAGTTCGATTTGAATCATGATCTTTTAAATCAAGTTTAAATCAATTCACCCTGCCTGAGACCACAAATATAATTTAATTTTCTGTATTTCATTTGATAAAACAATAAAATACTAACTCAATAAATTCCACTCCACACATAAATACACACCCTCTATCCAAGTTTCATCTAGGGAATATAAAAGAATAATGTAACTAATATCATACAATTTGTAGATTGAGTAACTCTAAACTAGTGTTTATATAACAGAGGTCATGGAAAAATTTAATTTTTAAGTTCTATATAGTTCTCATTAAATAAATCAAGAAACCCAAAATGTGGATGGAAAAATACATATCCAATGGATAGGCCACCACAAATAAGATCAAATATTATATTTGTAGGCGCAAGATGAATTCATTATAAACAACCTGTTGTAATTTACATAGGCAAATTCACAGATGAAACGGTGGGGCCTTTTTAAAAGAAGAAGAGAACCTGTTGTAGAAATATATTTTTAACTAATTATATGGTTATAAAATTGAATAATACCAAATCTACAGCATTATTTTCACTTTGCCTAGTACTTACCTGGAACTTTAAAGATGAGGAAACACCCCTTATACAAAGTCTGTCATTCTATTTCGCCTATCACCTAGTTTATCAGAAATAATTTTATGTAGGTACATGACTAAAATAATAACAGTACTAAACAATGACAAAATAAGCTGATATCTGTTTAACAGTGACATGACTCAGTATCTGTATTCTGCAACAAATGAGTTTACAAAGAATAAGTGGATGACATACCTTTCTTGGGAAAGACACATTGTTGAGCAAATCTGGGTGTTCTTTCTTTAAACCATTGTAGAGATCTAGGAAATGCGTATATCGCCGTTCCACACACACGGGATCATTATCAAATTCTTTGCTATTTTGCCTGACTTCGAGCAAGTACGTTACAAATTTTTTCTCATTTTCATTAGCTTCCACTGTGCGATATGACAATATTTTAAAAGCCAACATTATAATTACGCCTTTACACTGCTTATATAATATATCGAAGTAATTAAAAAACAGATGGAGAAAAAGAATAACTAATCGTAAATTACTTCTCAATACACAAACGCTAATATACACAACATATTACACAATACCAAAATACAGTTTATACTTTGATTTACTTTGTTCATCCGAGTAGTCTGTGCCACAGAGTAAGTAATACTACGTAGTCTGTGCCAAAGAGTATTATATACATTGGGAACTGTATACACATAATTATTAGTGTTGGGTAGGACATACAAGAGGCGGTGCAATTGTCCCGCACATGACGCGACGTCAAAATGTAAGAGCGGCTCAACATTTTTTGTTGTACTACTTCAAATTTCATCTCGCGGTAGTCGCGAAGTAGTGTTACTCACTATCTATCTCAGTAAAACTCTAAGATGGGGATAGAGAGGGAGCAAAAGGCATGCTACAAAATACAATAGTATGTTATTCTTCAATGAAAATATGTCATATTTGTACTCGTTACTTAAAACGTATCGCCGAGCTCCATTATGCCTCGCCTCATTTGAATTGGGACATTGTACTGGCTAAGTGCAAAAAAGAGCTACTCTTACAAACTCTTTTTTATGTCGTGTCCTACCCAACACTACACATAATCAGTTATCACGGAGACAAAAGTCTTTTCGATATTATAACACACAGACTAATAAAAGACAGAGTGTAGAAAGAGATGCAAGCTATTCACTATTCATAAAATACATACATATACACTCACGCCTTTTATCCCCGAAGGGGTAGGCAGAGGTGCAACTAGTGCACCCACTTTTCGCCATTATTCCGTCCCATGCTGTGATAGGGGTCGAGCCTATCGCCATATCTGGCACAAATTCCAGACTCCAAGAAAAACTCAATATCACTTTGCCCGACCCGGGATTGAGCCCGAGACCTCAGCATTGCAGTCGTACCATAATACAACTAGGCCACCGAGGCAGTCTATTCATAAAATGTATGGAAAAATTATGAAAGGTGCGATAGCTGCGAATCACTATTGTGTTACTTTTTTAAGCTGAGTTAAACGGGCCTGCACATAATAATATGATAATATGACAATTGAGTATTGACAGGTAGTGTTTGGCGGGACATACAAGAGCCGGCACATTTGTCCAGAACATGACGGCAAAATGTAAGAGCGGCTGAACTTTTTTTATTGTACTACTTCAAATTTTATGTCGCGGCAGTCGCGAATTCACGTTACTAACTTTCCGTCTCCGTAAATCTATAAGAAGAGGACGGAGAGGGAGCGAGACGGGTTACAATAGTAGCCAGTACGCCTTGCCTCATTTGAAGTAGTACATTGTGTTGGCTTAGTGAAAAAAAAGAGGCTACTCTTACAAACTCTTTTTTATATCGTGTCCTACCCAACACTATTGACAGGTATGCTTTTTTTTAACCGAATTCTTAACCGACTTCAAAAAGGAGGTTCTATATTCGATCCGTATGTATGTATGTATGTTTGTATGTATGAATGTATGATCCGATTTGGATATGGTCTACTCCAAAATTGGTCACCAGTATATAAGTAATGCTATCGTATATTTATTCACTATTAAATTATTTTTTGGTTTTTAGCGTTTTTTGTCGTTTTTGAAGGCTGTTTAATTTTTTGTTAATAAGTTTTTGAAGATCTGATGAAGAACTTCGGAGATACACAATGGAACTCTTCAATAAGTAACAGCAGATGACTCGCGAATGCTGCAATCGTATACCTATCTATGATGTATTGTTTACACCATTCCACAATAAGCAATAAATAAAAACTTTTTAACAATAAATAAAGCGACTTCAAAACCACATTTAACTTTATATTCCACCATAGTTACCACCATATTTATGCAATATAACACTAAGTATCACCAAAATAATGAATTAAAACATGAGCACCTCATGACACTTCCAAGTTCCCGCCAAAACTCTGACAGGTATGCTGTATGACAATAATTGACATCCGACTGAAACTTGTCAGTTGACAGTGGTTAGCACTCTGCAGAGCATTAAAAAATTATAGTTTATAAAAACTAAAAAAACACGCTTTATAGAAAATCCAACTGAAAAACAAAAAATAATTTTTAATAAACTTGAATTGAGAATAATGCAAATAAGAAAAACATGTATTTTATTCCCATTTCAACTCAACTCGTCTCAACTCGAATCAACTCAACTCAACTCGTCTCAACTGGAATCAACACGTCTCAACTCGTCTCAACTCGATTCAACTCGTCTCAACTCGTCTCAACTCAACTCAACTCGTCTCAACTCGACTCAATTGTCTCAACTCGTCTCAACTCGTCTCAACTCGTCTCAACTCATCTCAACTCAACTCATCTCAACTCATCATCATCAGCCACATGACGTCCACTGCTGAACCTAGGGCCTCCCCCAAAGATTTCCAGATGGACCTGCCAAAAGCGGCCCGCATCCAGCGCGTTCCTGCGGCCTTTACCAAGTCAGCGCTTGCCAGTACGTGGTCTCCACTCGAGAACTTTTTTGCCCCATCTGCCGTCAGTTCTTCGAACTATGTGCCCTGCCCACTGCCAATGGGCGTTGGGCTATGTCAATGACTTTCGTTCTTCTACAGATCTCCTCATTTCTGATTCGATCGCGTAGAGAAACACCTAGCATAGCGCTTTCCATGACTTGCTGAGTGACCGTAAGCCGTCTTAGGCGGCCCATAGTCAGAGGCCATGTCTCAGTGCCGTATGTCATCACTGGTAACACACATTGATTGAAGACTTTTGTCTTCAGGCACTGAGCTATTTTGGACGAGAAGACCTTGCTTAGTTTCCCGAACGCTGCCCATCCGAGTTGGATTCGCCGATTGACCTCTTTCTCAATGTTAGATTTGCCTAGTTGGACTACTTGGCCTAAATAGACGTACTCGTCTACAACTTCGAGAGTTGAGCTCCCAACGGTAATCGGGGTATGCACAACATGAGCATTCGACATGATCTTGGTCTTGTCCATGTTCATCTTGAGACCCACCAGTTGAGAAACTCGGTTGAGGTCACTAAGCATTGTGCTCAGACCCTCCAACGATTCTGCCAATATAACGATGTCATCAGCAAAACGAAGGTGACTGATGTATTCGCCATTGGATGTTGATGCCGAGTCCTTTCCAATCCAAGAGCTAGTAGGCATCTTCCAACGCGGCAGTGAACAGTTTCGGAGAGATAACATCTCTCTGGTTCACGCCTCTGTGTAGTGGAATACAATTATACAAGTACCTGAACACTTCGATGTACCGATGATCAATGTGGCTGTAGAGACTGCAGCACAGCCCAGGTCTCGATAGAATCGAAGGCTTTTTCATAGTCCACAAACGGTAAGCAAAGTGGCAAGTTATACTTACTCCTCATTTTTTTGTATTACTTGCCGCAGCGTATGGATGTGGTCTATGGTACTATAACCTTTCCGGAATCCAGGTTATTTGGGAGGCTGGAAATCATCTAGCCTGCGCTCGAGACGATTCGTGATGACTCTTGA
This sequence comes from Lapara coniferarum, assembly GCA_949316025.1. Taxonomy (NCBI): domain Eukaryota; kingdom Metazoa; phylum Arthropoda; class Insecta; order Lepidoptera; family Sphingidae; genus Lapara; species Lapara coniferarum. The sequence continues at coordinate 7,920,169 of OX438926.1, forward strand.
GAACAGCTTGTAAACATGGCTCAAGAGTGAGATGGGTCTGTAATTCTTCAATAAGGCGTTATCACCTTTTTTGAAGAACAATACCATCACACTCCTGTTCCAAGCCTCGGGCGTTATACCTTGGAGCAGAACGAAGTTGAATAGCTTCTGAAGGACTTTAAGTACTGGCACACCGCCCGTCTTCAGAAGCTTTGCAGTAATTCAGTTGTCGCCCGGTAACTTGTTATTTCTGAGCTGTCCCAGAGCCATCCTAATCTCGCACAGACTGATGTCCGGGATGTCTTCGCTGTAGTGCCGGACCAGCTTGGCCCTCGGGTCTTCAGCCAAGCTGGTGGCGGGTTTGGAAACTGAGGTACAAAGCTGTCCGTAGAACCTCTCGATCTCCCTCAATATCTCAGCCTTCGTCGACGCTAGGTTACCATCTTCTGTCTTCAGCCTAGTCATCTATCTTTGCCTAATAGACAGGTCCTTTGCGAACACTTTGGAGCCTTTGTTCCGCTCAATCTTCTCTTTGATCCTTACAGTGTTGTAAGTACGGACGTCGTGTCGCAAGGATTTCCTTATTTGTTTATTGAGCTGCCGATATACTTCAGCATCATCAGAAGACTGCAACGCCATAGATCGACGTTTGGCCATGAGATTGAGTGTATGAGTCGAGAGTTTCTGAGGTCTATCTCTACGGCGAGGTCTAAAGAATAGACAGCTTTTACCAACCCGTCATTAATCTCGTCCACTGTAGCGCAATTGTCTAGGCAATTGAAGCGGTTTGCTAACTCGATCTGAAAGCTTTCTGGGTTTTGGATACAAGCACGAGTAGGGCGGAGAGTAGACTTCATCAAGCGAAACCTTTCTAAGTTGACGTCGATATTCAATATGCCTCGAACCATTCGGTGATCGCTTCCGGTTTTCACCCTATTGATCACAGAGACATTATCGAATATCCGTCTTTTCGTGGTCAAGATAAATCTATCTCGCTCCTTGTCGAACCGTCCGGGCTTAAACCAGGTCCATTTCGTGTGAGGCGGCTTCTGAAAGAAAGAGTTCATCGCGAAGAGTCCCTCTTTCTCCAGGAAATCAGCCTGCCTTTGTCCCCTTGAGTTACGTAACCCATATCCAAATTGCCCAACTCTCAGCTCCTCATCGCTTCTCTTACCCAGCTTTGCATTGAAGTCCCCAATAAAAATATTAAAGTAGGTTTCGGAGGTATGTATGGCCCGACTAATGTCCTCATACATCTCCTCTACTTCCTCATCTGGGTGTGTCGAGGTCAGCGCGTATATCTGTATGACCTTCAACGAATTTCTTTTAGATATTCTGAGTATAAGGTATGCTACTCTGCTCGACACACTTTCGATGGTTGTAATATTATTAATGAGGGACTTGTGGACGAGAAATCCGACACCACCTAGGAACTGTTGGTCTCCCTCCCGGTAGTAGAGTAGGTTACCAGACTCTAGAATTATCGTGTCCTCCCCTTGTTTTCGGACTTCTGATAACCCCAATATGTCCCAGTGTAACCTACCCATTTCTTCTTCCAGCTCAAGAATCTTCTCGTCGGTCCTCAAAGTGCGGATGTTGTGTGCTACCAAGGCCAGTCGTCATCGGGGGTGCTAGCGATTCTTAGCACCCCTGCCCCGCCGTTACCGTGACCGCTACCGGAGCCAGGAATAACGGGGCTGCCGGGGACTGGAGGCCTAGTCTCTATCTTAGTCTTCATAGAGGGGGGTTTTCGCCAATACTTGCCACGCTTGGCAGGCGGGTTGGCGAGCGCAAGACGCAGCTTCTCGCGCTGATTATACTGCTGCCCACAAGAGGACTTAACTTTTGTAAGAATATATAACACTATTTTTTGTTTTTGTGATTCTTGTATATGATTTAGTGTGAATAAATTTATTATTATTATTATTAATCAGCCTGTGGAATTTAGTTGCGTCATGGTTATGATGGTTATCCCGCCATCGGTCGGTCACCACAGCCTCGTCCGTTTTCCAGTAGGGTGCACCACGTGCAGGTGAGGTTGGTTTGGAATCCTAAAGATGATGGTTGGATCCCCTTACATCTCAACTCAACTCGTCTCAACTCATCTCAGCTCAACTCAACTCGGCTCAACTCATCTCAGCTCAACTCAACTCGTCTCAACTCAACTCGTCTCAACTCAACTCGTCTCAAGTCAACTCGTCTCAAGTCAACTCGTCTCATCTCAACTCATCTCATCTTACCTTACTCTTCCAAGACAACACTCACGCCTGTGATTTAACTTTACACTACTTGAATTTTGACCCCAATGTTTATGAGCTATAATATGTTAATATCAAAAGAACTGCCGCAGTCGAAAACGCCTTATAAAAGGTAATTTTCGAAAGAATAATTAATAAAAAATACGCATTACAATGAGCCAAAATAGGTTAACTTTGAGTAATAAAAAATATCGAAACAAGACAAAAATCAGAGGCGCTTCATAGATTTCGCACACAGGGGCTGTCTTGGGTCGGCGCGGCCCTGCCCAATGATAGGGGGCGAGCCTACCGACCTATTTCGGGCATAAATTCCGGACTCCGGGCTGACACTGAATAAATCCAATACCACTGTGCCCGACCCGGAATCGAACCCGAGACCTCAGCATTGCAGGCGTACCTATTAAATTACAAATTATTACCTAATACTTTACATCATCCTATGTACCTATTACAAGTAGGTATGATACGTAAGTTACTTATAACCTTAACAAAATATTTTTCAATAATTGAATTCAAATTCTATCCCAGTAAATATTATCGGCATAATGAAAGCATATCATCATCATCATCATCAGCCACATGATGTCCACTGTTGAACCTAGGCCTCTCCTAAAGATTTCCAGACGGACTTGTCAAAAGCGGCTCGCATCCAGCGTGTTCCTGCGACTTTTATCAAGTCGTCTGTCTACCTTGCACATGTGAATGTCCAACGCTACACTTAACCGGGATGTGGTCACCACTCGAGAACTTTTTGCCCTATCTGCAGTTCTTCGAACTGTGTGCCCTGCCAACTGCCACCTTAACTTACTAATCCGCTGGGTTACGTCATTGACTATGTAACATAGGTATACTTGCTATGAAATTGTATCATATTCATAAAACCCGTATTTATTGTAAGGTATTCTTTATTAGGATTATATTATTTCGCAAGTTTACCGTACAACGGTCTCTAGGTATATACCAAATAAAACATGCTACTTGATAATATTAATGTTAAGATGGTATTGTAACGATTTCATAATCTTTTCTTCACCGATCAACGTCTCCAAAAACGATGTCAATCGTGGCAATAAGAATAGAAATATCTGCAAGCATTAAACCTTTGCCTAGCACTGAAATTCCCAAAATATGAGTATAAGAACAAGATTTTAAGAAGACACGATACGGCTTAGATGTGCCGTCTGCCACCATATATAATCCTAATTCGCCTTTAGGAGCTTCGATCGATGTATATGTCGCTCCAGGAGGTACCGGATAGCCCTCAGAGCACAATTTGAAATGGTGTATGAGGGACTCCATTGAAGTCTTCATCTCTTTACGAGAAGGAAGAGATATTTTTGAATCATCGGTCTTAATTTCTCCTTCCGGCATAGTATTTAAAACTTGATTTATGATTCTCAACGACTGACGCATCTCTTGTAAACGAAGAAGATGGCGGTCGTAACTATCGCCAAAAGTGCCAACAGGTACATCAAAATCATACAAATCATAATTATCATAGGGTAGAGCGACTCTAAGGTCCCATTTCACTCCAGTACAGCGTAACAATGGACCGGTAAATCCTAAGCTCATCGCTTCGTGAGCGGTCACTGTACCAATCCCAGCTGTTCTCGCATAATACAACCTGTTTCCAGTAACAAGGTCCTCAGTTTCATCAAAACGTTCCGACAGCTTCATACAAAACTCATGAACGTCATCAAGGAAACCTATCGGTATATCTTGAGAAACGCCACCAGGACGAACATATGCGCAATGAACTCGGGCACCGCAAAGCCTTTCGAATAATTCATAGATTTTTTCCCTTTCTTCGCACATCCAGAAAAACGGTGTAATGCCACCTGCATCAAGTATTGTGCCGGACACATTAAGCATGTGATTTGCTATACGAGATAATTCACTACATAGAACGCGAATAGCTTTAGCTCTTGGTGGTGCGTCGATATTTAGCAAATTTTCAACGGCCAATGCAAAGCCCGTTTCATTAGCCAAAGTAGAAACGTAATCAAGACGATCCATGAATGGCAAACTTTGGTTGTAATGCTTGTGTTCCATTAATTTTTCTGTAGCTCTATGTAAAAATCCTATGTGAGGGTCTGCTCTGACAACAGTTTCTCCGTCTAGCTCTAGTATCAGACGTAACACACCATGAGCAGCGGGATGTTGCGGCCCAAAGTTTATCCACATATTTCTAATTTTTCGTTCTACGGGTCGTATTTGTGAATTATAAAGCATTTTATAATATTTGTTGGTTTCTGAAGTGGGAAACATCACAGGGCCACTGAACTGCTTAACATATTCTGGATCAGGATACCATCTGTGTCCTTCCATAGGTGTTTGTATAGATAAATACCGATTACGACAAATCGATTTTAACGAAGATCTTCCTACCAGATGCATTTTATAAATACTCATGATACGTTTAAAAAATTGATAAATGTTTTCCGTAGTATTAAAATGCTCTTTCTACGGTGTTTTCTTTTTTGACGTAATATAAAAACGTATTTTATTGACGCTCAAGTTGGCCCTATTGAAGGTTGTATACCTACAAGTTTTATAAACAAAGCGGTCTCATAATTATATTTTATACTTAGTAATTACTGTCATCGTGTATAAATGGTATCAATATCCATTATCACCTTAGATTTTAAAGGTTTTCGCACACTATTGAGACAGGAAACAACGCATCGCAAGGTGGCATATATTATAATTTATATCACGATAATTAAGTAGGTATGAACTCAAAGTTGATACATCTATACTAATATTATAAAGCTGAAGAGTTTGTTTGTTTGTTTGTTTGTTTGAACGCGCTAATCTCAGGAACTACTGGTTCGAATTGAAAAATTCTTTTTGTGTTGATTAGACCATTTATCGAGGAAGGCTTTAGGCTATATAACATCACGGTGCAACTATTAAGAGCGAAGAAATAATGGAAAATGTGAAAAAAGCGGGGAAAATTATTCATCCTTGAGGGCTTCCATTGCGTGCGCTGCGAAAACGGTTCAAGATATCAAAAATATATGTATGAAAGAATTATTCCTCTTGAAATTATCTAAAAAAATGTCCGCAACTGTATATGTCTATCTTTTAAGATTAACTTACTAGAACCGTTTTTATGGTAATGAAATTTGGTCGAAATTAATGCATTATTTGTTAAGAGTTGTATCAACGTCATAGTCATAGAGTGATTCAACGGGAAGGTTTTTATGTACTTTTAGCCCGGAAAAACTTATTAACGCGGGCGGAGCCGTGGGCAAAAGCTAGTGTTAGATATTTTTTCTGTAATCCCTTGGGGCATAAAAAGCGAATATCTATTGACAAAATTAGGAACACCCTTATTTCGATTTGTTTTTCAAAATTTTCTCAATATTATCTACCTGTCCCTATGGAATAAGGGCGTGATGTGTATAAACGATGTATGGTTACCTTCTTAATTTTTTTAGAAATAATGTAGGTACGAGCCGCGAGTAATACTTGTAACTATAATTACGTAATACATATATGCGTATTTGTGCACAAGTACAGCCAGCAGCATAAGTACCTATCTGTGCAAAAGTCATGGAAAGAATAATGGCCTGTCATCGTGCCGTGGGGGTCATTTGCCGGATATTTTATTCCATACTTAATCTGAACATGTCTTCTTTACAATACAATAAAAATATCACAACTCTGAAATAAAATACTTGTTTTTATTTTAAAATGAAAACGTGCACTCTTACTGAGACACCCTTTACATAATAAATTTATAGGTTTTGATTATACTGCTATTTTGATATTTTAACACGCTTTTACTAGCTTCAGACGTATGTATGTAAATAACTTAACTTTTGAACATGGTTTTGACTCACTTCAAAACGTCGGATTAAATCGAAATTTGGCATACATATCAAGGACCGATGGCAATACAATATTTTAAACAAAAAAAACGTTTTTAAAGAAATCCAACTAAATAAATAATACTTAAGTTTTCCTTGTGCTTCAATAGATGGCGCCAGAATGGCCAAAGAATTAGATCGAACTATGGTTTACAAGCAAGCGAAACTACATAAGCCCGCGATCCAGAGGACGAAATCACTCTGGCCACTCGCGAAAAGATCGAGCATCAAAAGCTCCGACACTCCACAAGACCGCAGTACCGTCCTCGCCGTCGAGGACCTCGTCGCGTTCCCCGTCACCCTGACCTCTCTTAGCAGTTCCGGCCAGCGTGCCGAAGACTACGAACACATGAATAGGATTAGGTTAAAAAACCTAATCCTATTCATGTGTTCGTAGTCCCCCAAACGTTGATGTCTTATCCTCTCAGTGGCCGTCTTGAGCCGAGGTTCGTGACCCGTTAGTGGGTCGCCCTCAGCGTGGTCGCTTAAATTTTAAGGGTTGCGAGCGCCTTCTGCACTCACCCAAAAGACCGGTGTTCTTTCATAAGCCGACCCTCGTCAGGCTAGAAAGAGTTAAGTCAGGGACAAAAAAAAATAATGAATGTTCTTATTTCAGTTTATTCATCGTTATGTTTAAAAAAAATCCACATCTTTTTAGTGAACTAAAACATTAAAAATAAATAATAGTAACAAAAAGAACTAAAAAACACGCTTTATAGAAAGTTCAACTAAAAAATACAAAATAATTTTTAATAAACTTGAATTGAGAATAGTGTAAATAAGAAAACATGTTTTTTATTGTAAGAATAAAGCGTGGGGTACATGGTGTCAATAGTTATAAATATTTTATTGACATAATATGAGTAGAAGGATTATCATTTTGATAGTATCTTCAAAAGCACCCCACGCATTTCTTTACAATAACGTACATGTTTTTCTTATTTACACTACTCTCAATTCAAGTTTATTAAAAAATATTTTTTTTAGTTGAATTTTCTATAAAGTGTGTTTTTTAGTTTTTTATGACTATTATTTTTTATAATAGCATGCCAGGCTTTTAGGCAATTTGAGTCGACTTCAACTATTCGACGACTTTGTGGAGCCAAATCGGCCTTTGATATACGTACCTACTCTAAAATATTACATTAGTACCTACATCAAATATATGTTTTATTCAAAATGATAATTCGTTTTAAGATAATGTTATTTATTTTACAAAAACACATCAATATTAAAAATAAATAATAATTGTTAATTTCAATATTTTGCATATTATTCAATTATAACTAATTTAATTTACACAGAGCTACGTGTCAGGTTTAAATATAATTAAAAACAAAAAAAGCTGAATATTTGCGGTTAGCTTGTATATCATCATCATAATAGGTGCTTTACCGTGATCTGCTAACAACCTTCTATTTGCTGCAATTTTTCAAATATTTTAAGTGTAAAGTGTTGCCAACAATTACATTTCGTGTTTTATAATTCCAGTTCCAGTATTCTTTACGAGAGATATTTGCTGTGAATCAGATACAACATCAATAGGTACAACATAAGTAACTACGAATAAGTTAACACCCGGAATACCATCTACAGTATTTATCATCATATTGGCTAATAAATATGGCACAGTCTACAAACTAAGTATTTACAGTTTAGCTAATATTATAAACATAATTATTAATAAATATTGTCTTGTACATACATCAACTTACAATTTTCTGATAATCAACATCAGATAGTAAGTTTCTTACGTTATATGAAATAATGTATATTTTTTTAACAATAACGATGTACAACTCTGTCAATATTCAAAATGTATATAAAATTACAATAGCAAAATAAAAAAATAGAAAATATATGTTTAGGTATAGTGTGTTCAGGAATGTTCATTGCGTAAGTAATAACAGTAACACAAGTAGATATATATTGTCAAAGCGTTTAATATAACGCGGAAGTTCACAGTTCATAATCACTCATTAGGGGCCATTCATTTTTTACGTAAGACTATTTTCACTAGTTTTTTATCCCCTCCCGGCTCCCGTCCCTATTATAAGGAAAAATAAGAATAAGCTGACTCTCTCCCCCCTTGTTTAATGTTTATTACGTAAGAATCTAAAGGAAAAAATAAATACACATTTGGTTTGTTTTAACGTTTTTTTTCATGTAACAATTCTTAGAAATGTTTATGTGTACATTGGAAATAATTTACCGATAAGCATCTGAGGGAGCCTCCACACTCGCGCGGTTGCCCGCGCTTTTTCAAAGTATAATTTTAACTTATATGGCGATAGGCTCGCCCCCTATCACATCATGGGACGGAATAATGGCGAAAAGCGTGTGCACTAGTTGCGCCTCTGCCTACCCCTTCGGGGATAAAAGGCGTGAGTGTATATTATGTATGTAATTTTAACTTTGCGCATTTATGTGATCTTACGTAAGAACTATTGAGGCTCCCTCCCACTCTCTTGTAAGAAAAAATAAGTCATGGTTGACCTCCCCTCCCCTCTAAATCGTCTTACGTAATAAGTGAATGGCCCCATAAACAACATAATATCCAAAATATATTATTTATGTAAATTATTATAATTTGTTACCGGGCTCACACTACCAAAGCCCAATATCTACCCTCGGCTACCATTTCGGTTTATTTTAACTAATTTAAAATTTTAATCCCATTAATAATCAGCATTCAATAAATATGGGTCCCATAAGTAACTAGGATGAAAATTGTATAAGTAAGTTAGATTATATGCACCTAAGTACAACATATTATTTGTATTACATCATGATTTTTTTACAATGCAGTAGGTACATTTCATGGTTTTAATATGAAAACATGTTGAATTTATATCAGTCTTAACATTTGTGTCGATGATTTATGAATTGTGATTACGAAGGTAGGGTAATAGTGCAAATGGGTAGAGTTCGGGGAAACCAAGTCATAGAGGAAACAGAATTTCCACCCTGGCATTCTCGTTAATCAGGTCTAGCGGAAAAAAGAACGAACCCTTGAATGAGTCATTGCGATAAACAATATAATGTCATGTTACTTGCTACACTATAAATATTTCGAGTTGGATAATCTATTCACCATTCCATACCTTAAAGCAATAGCAAAGTAGGATAAAAGAATCTAGAATACTGACATTTCGAATGAGTCTTATAGCTTATAACTTATGTAAAATTATAAATTATGAAATATATATAACACTATTACATTGTAATATTTTGTTGATTAATAAATGGTACATTATCTAATTACTTAGATTTAGATGAAAATACACTATACTGTGTAGAAAAAGGTTATATTTTATTAGTTAGGTTCTGTTTAAGATCACATTTGTGCATCACAAGAATTAAACTTATATTTTTTTGATATGATCAGTTATGTCATCGTGATTAATAAAAAATATCAATTATGAGATCGTAATTGATTTTCTAGTGAGGGTAGTCAAAAATCATATAATATGTTGATTATATAGCTCACAAATAAGTAATTGTTTGAGTATAAAAGTTCCAGTGACTATATAGCGCCTTCAAACATTAAATGTTTTTAAATATTGAATCGTTGAACTATTATTATGAAAACAAAGTATAAAAAAGTAAATAATGATGACTCTCAATGTTGACCTCTCAAGTCTCAACATCGGTAAAACCTGAATCAACAAGAGTTGTTTACAATTATTGAACATTTAAATAAACACGAGTATCAAAAGTATCTCTATCTTGAATATATAATTATGAACTATAGGTTTCAGCTTACTGATTGGAGTATAATTTATTTACTCAACGCATGTCCAAAATAAATAAAAGATTAAAACAATACTTTCATAACTTTCCGTTGTGATACCAATGTGTTTAACTATCAGCTAATTTTTCGATAGAATCCACATACATGCACGAACAAACCTTCTGTAGGAACCTCAAGACACAACCAGAGAAAGTGTGGTAACTCTCAGGTTTGCTCTGCCACTTCACACATACATAATACACTGGTATGCCAGAAAGGAGTATTACTATGCCTATAATGGTGTCTTGTGGCTGTTTAATTGCCGGAATTATTACTAAACAAGCGATGGCGATGAGGAAAACGTATGGTATCACAATATTGACCTTGATGGGTCGAGGTATATCAGGTTTCGTGCGTCGCAGCCACAACATACCCACTACAGATGCACCGACCGACAACCACAATATCTGCGAGTAGTAATTGATGAGATCATAAACGTTGCTCGTCGTCAACATGAGGAGCGAGAACAGGCACTGAAATGGAAAAACACATTTCATTTTATTAATAACAATCGTTTTATAACACAGGTTTATAGATAAATGGCATCTATGTCTTTACATTCAAGGTATAGTTTTACAAATTGAAATTATATGAATAGATAGAGTATATAGATATGCCAGAATTGCTTACAGTAAAAATAAGAGACGGAATAGGTGTCTGTTTGTCGACATGGAAGAGCGAAAAGAAGGCTGGCATGTGTCCCTCTTGAGCACCGGTGGCGAACAGTCTCGCTGAAGTGAACAGGACGCCGTTAACTCCTCCAAAAGTCGACAAGGCGACGAACACAGGGATCATCCAGCTCCAGCGACCAAAAACTCGATCTCCAAATATCTGTAATGCGGAAGTCATTATGTACTACGCATCTCTGAAAGGTTCCCTAATTTTATTGCCAGTGACTTCATTTAAATACTAACTATGTGATAATGTGTATATTTAGCCGGCAGAAAATAATAATGAATACATTAATATGTATATCATTTAGGTACATATTATAAAAGTTTATTGAACAATAGTGCAGACTAGAGACAAGCTATACTGTATGTACACACAATATTTATATAATAAATAGGCCGGCTCTACAAAAGTAGAGTCACTGTGTCACAGGAAGGCGATGTGACATGAACGCTGCGTGTTCAATATTGACATATTTTGCAGTCAACCAAACACTCATCTACCTTCTCATATACGTATAATATATTTTATTGTAAAGCATGCAGCGCCTCCATCAGTCCTAGTATTATGAGTTCAGTTCAGAGACAATTTATTTTACTCAGCGTGGATGTCACTCTTAATTAATTCATCAATTGAATAATATTTAAAGTCCAGAGCTGAAATTAATTTATCTACTTATACGAATTCCAGAACCTTAATTTAAATGTTTTCGTGAGACAAGTACAAAAATACCTAAAGTTTATAGGAAAATCCTAGTCACCTCAACAACTGTGTCGAAATATAGATAACTCACCACAGCAACAGCAGGGTTAGACATCATTTCCATTTTGGACACGACCGCAAAGTAGGCCAAGTTCGCCATTACGTAGATAATGGTGACCATGGGCAATGCGATCCATATTGCGCGCGGCAAATTTCTGAAACAGATAAAATGTCACGTAATCTTACATTGCTCATTACGGCCGTAAATGGCACACCAATGCTGCCCAAACTTACCAACTATAGGACATAATAATAATAATGAAATCAGTTTGTTGCCTTATTACACTAATAATAACATAGAGATTCTTATAGATTAAAGTATAAAAAAGACAAAAGGAGGCGGCTCAGCTCGTGCTGACCCGCGAGCAGCGCTGGTTTTCAGCCTCTCCAAATTATTTCCTAAGATGTTATGCCGGATGCCATGTTGAAATTACTACGAATCACGTAGGTCCATTAAAACATTCAATTAGTATAACAATTAGTAATTACTAGTTATTGTAATAATGCCATCCACGATGACTCCTGCCATTTCCCTGATCGCTTAAAGTGTGCAACCTTCGGCTTGTGTTTAAGTTCTTTAAATACACATTGAATACCTATATGTGTAGACACATGATACGATAGATAACCAAGACCCTTCCTTGAACCCGCGAAATCCCCACTTAAATATTAGTAGTGCGCGTCATCGTGAATGACATTATCTTTTTATATTTCTAAGTAAGAGAGGAAAAACAGAATACATATTTGAAAACATGACATCTGTAAAGGTAGGTAAGAGGTATCAATTTTTACTAGATTTTTTTTTACTTACCTGCAATTTCTTTAATTTTAATTAAAACAATTATTTTAGTAGGTTTCGCATTAGTAAAAATTTTAGTAAGTAGTGTGCTATTATATTTTAGTATTTTTGGCGTTTGCACGGTATTTTAAGAAATCATAACGTGATTTTTTTAATCGAAACTTGTGTTTAATATCCTGGTTTATATTAAGGCTATTATAGTAATATGTACGTATAAGATATTTTAAACCTCCGGATATTAGTATTAAATTAAGCAATAGAGTTCGTGAAAATATTTAGATAATATAATATCAGGCGCACGCATTTCCTGCGGCATAGTCCTGAATTAACATATAAAACCTTTGATCATGTATTATATATTAATCAAAGTATAAAACATAACTGCTGCAAAGTACTTTTATACCCAAAAAATGCACAAAGATACTTTTTTTCAATCAAATATTTTTGAGGCGGATGGAACCGCGAGCCGAATTTAGTTCAAAATAAATTTATATCCATTATAGTTTTTTAGGCATGATAAAATGTAGGTGAGTGCATGATTTATAAGAGGTGTACTATTATGCTATATGCTGGCCTGTTTGTATTGATCAAGCACATTTAAAAAATAACTTGATATTTGTTATAACAATAATTGGTCCAGGAGCCCGTTACCAAAACTATATCATTGTTATTCAGAAACAAAGTTATATCCTTTATTGATGATCATTATTGAAAGAAAACCCAAGCAAAAATAAGAGGCCAATTTATAAACAAAGAAAATAATTGCTTTATTAAGAAATAAAGCAATCTTTTATTCTCTCCGTAGGGATTGATCAAGTGTTCTTCGTTGAGTGCTGAATTAATGGAAGTAAATGAATAAAACATGCAATGAGTGAAGTAAGGATAGATGGTAAGGGTACTTTGGCGCAGTCAGGATTCGAGATAAGAGCAAAATATAGGTAAAAAACCTATTAGAAACCTGAGACTGTCAGACTGACTGGTACATAACAGTTACTATATTCAGTTTTATGGAGATTATATAAAGGATTTTAACCAGAACCATAAACAATTTCAGGTGATATTTAGAGTAAAAAGTATCTGTTGTTATCATGTGGGCAAGTGATGAAGTGGGCGTAAGACGGCTGTCGAGACGCCTTAGATAGTAGGAATACAAACTACACGATTTATTTCCTTTTTTGATAAATGGCGTTGATAATATATTATAGATAGAACGTTCACGTGCGCTGATATAATTGTCATGTTCCATTCATGCCCTATTGTTAATTTCTATGGTATTGTTAATAAGAATACCATAGAAATTAAACTTAATAGGCATAGATAAGTATGTTAAATATATATGAAGTATAAGTGACTAATTTCAAGCAAAGTTATGAGTCAATACAGGGTATCTACCGCGCTTGACACATGCAGCAAGTACCTTCTGAAGTATTAATGAAAGGGCGTTTATTTTATATTGCATTCAAAGATTTTTATAAAAACGCTTGTCGACTCCCGGCTAGGAACTCTGTGGGCTAAAGGAATTAAATTCACTCTGTATTTTATAGTATCTACTGATAAAAATAATATCGGAAGTAAACACGCAAAATTGAATCTCAAATGTATAAAACAACTGTTTCAAATACGTAGGTATCCAATCGCCAAATACCAAATAAAAAAAAGAAAATGATGTACTTTATATTGATATGAACTTCTGCTCGCGGCTTCACTCGCGTGGATGAGTTTTTACGGGATAAAAATCAGACTATGTACTCGCTGATAATGTAGCTTTATAATGATGAAAAAAAAAGAATTCTTCAAATCAGTCCAGTAGTTTCGGAGCCTATTCAATGCAAACACACAGTCAATTTTTTCCTCTTTATAATATTAGTATAGATAACATTTGGATGATATCTATTCTAATTAACACCACTATGTTGGCATCGCAGTGTTTAGTCTGCTGTAAACCCAAATAAATAAAAAATATAGCAACTGTCCATCTTATTATGAACTTGCACTAAATAGAATAGATAGATAAAAAATGAAACCACTCATTGACAATTTATTGTTATCGTAGACTGCGTAGGTACTTGCAGCATTCATGCAATAAACATCCCAGTTTAAAAATCTTTGTAACACCACAATTGAAGTGCATTCACATTGATTATAATTACGAAACCAATCATATTTAATTCTACATTCATACCTATCCGGGACCACGAGTTTGACAACTGACATTTGTTTTTTTTTTTATTTTTATACTAAAACCTGCTAAGCACTCACGACGATCACGCTCACGACCACGAGTTTTCCCGTTCCACTAAGTCCTGAGCAGGTCCTGAGCGTTGTTATTGTAAACCCAAGTGGAATGGATTGTGGAGCGTTTTGGGCGTTGAGGAAATAATACAAATGGCGCGCTAGAAAAAATAAAGCAATATCTTTAATAGGTTAAGCTATCATTATTAAGTTTTAATGAGTTTTAAGTGTAAATTTTAATAATTATAAGTGAAGTTGGTTTATGTCGAAAAATAAATATATAATTTAATTTTTATAGGTAATTTCAATGAAGTATTCAACTATTTTACATTCAAATAGATTCAAAATGTCTTTAGCGACAACACTAGGTGATTTGATGATGCGTGCATGCAATAATACTGTCGAAAGTACTAGTTCATCCAGTTCAGATGAAGAATGGAATACAATTTTAGAAAATTATAATCGTGTAAATAGAAAACTTTGACTTTTTAGTTCTGACAACTTTGCTATTTTTTCTCAACGCTCACTTCGACCCACCTCCAGAGATGGGTCGTTGTGGGCTTCTCGTGAGCGTGAGTTATGACGTCATTAATGACGTTTTCGCCGCGACCACAACGATCGTAGTCGCCATGTGGAACGGCCAAAAGAGTATTTTGGGCGTTGTGAACGCTTAGTGGAACGCACCCCTGGTTGCGTGGGTAGGAACGACGATTTTCACTGTTATGACAGGAGCTGTCATGGTCGTATGCGACCACGTGGGCCTTAAGCGTACAGTAATATAATGTTCGATAAAATCCATACCATACTAGCCCTGTATTATATACTGCCCACTGCTGAGCACGGGCCTCCTTTACAACTGAGAGGGTTAAGGCCTTAGTCCACCACACTGGCCTAGTACGGATTGGCAGACTTCACATACCTTCGAAATTCAGAGAAATTCTTAGGTATGCAGGTTTCCTCACGATGTTTTCATTCACCGTTATAGCGAGTGATAATTCACAGAAAATACACACATATTTTTTTAGAAAAGTCAGAGGTATGTGCCCTTGGGTTTTGAACCAGCGGGCAATATCATTATCGCCTCGGAGAAGACCTCTCGCTGCCGGCCGTGGTCACTTCCATGGTCGGCGGCCGGGAGGCCTGGCAGGCGGTGGCCCACTTCTGCGAGGTGGTACTCTCGCGGAAGGAGAGTGCCGAGAGGGATCGCCAGCGCAGTGGTGATCCCTCCCGCCGCCAAACGAGACGTAGGAGGTGTCGGGTGGACGACTGACCGACATCTCCCGTCCTGTGGATTGGGGGCGTTTGGAGAATTCTACCACGGGATCCCCTGCCTGTCGTAAAAGGCGACTAATAGGGGCCTCCGGGGGTCACGGGTGGGCGGAAGGGGCCGTCCACCTATTAGTCTAGCCAACTTTTGTGACCCCCGTGATGTACGGCAGCGTGGCGGTTAGGCCTCATGCTGCCTTTGACGCCGAGGGCGTCCTTCGGTGTACGGGGGCTTCTGAGCCCCCCCAACAAAAGGAGACGGACCGCAACAGCGGTACGCGCAGGGGCGGTTGCGGACGACAACTTAGACGTGAGTCGGAGGACGCCCGCAGCCGTCCCTAATGCGCCGAAGATGGCCACCGCGGAGTTTTGGTTGGTATGCCGTGCGGTGTACATAGGTTAGGGACTCGGCCCGGCGGTCGCCCGACGTTTTCCATCTCTCCGGGCGGCCCAACGTCGGGTCGTAAGGCACGGTGAACCCAACATAACCGCTCAGTCGTTCCCCTTAAACACTGGACGGTAGTAATGATTCACTTTCTCCGCGTAAACAAAAAAAAAATTATCACTATCGCCGCTATTTAGATAAAGTCAGAGTCGTTGAAATTCTTTTTCCAATAGGTACTCTAAGGCGCTTACGGTCTGTTTGCAGTGCTCTCGTAGGAACTAGTTCCAATAGATTTCTGATTCAAACTATTCTGCAAGTCCATGTCATTACAATAGTAAATCGGCAGTCTTGACACAAATACGTGTATTCATTGTAAGTGCTTTATATGACGCAATATGTTTCTTGGATTGCGTGTACTTATATAACACGAAATCAACAAAAGATTCAAACGCTTCCTTTTTATCGCAAAATAATAACTGAAGGAAACTTTTATACGTGTCTTGCGCTAATGATGCTAGTTATTGTGTAAAGGATACGTTTTCGTTTTTGAAAGATCGGCATGAAGCCTGCAATACACTATTAACACCCAACGCGATCCGACATTTTACTAGTTCCTGTCCAATATTCCAGCATTACATGTTATCACTTATCAGGTTTTCGTAGTGTGCTTGTTACGATAGACTAGTACATTATATAAAATGTATGTACTAGTTAAACAGATGGGTTACATCGCGACGCTTTTGGAAAGTATGCACTTCCAGATGTAACTATAAGTCATAAAACTTTGTCAGCATCAATAACTTGCCTGTCCTTTACGTCTGTACTGTAGGTAATAATATAAAGGAAGTAAACAAGATTAATTATACCAGTCGTGGAATTTTATCACCCTGCGACCCAGTGGTTAGGTCTTCTAGGTCTTCTGAAGGCACAATTCTCGGAAACGGTACCAGTCAAAGAAAACGGTTGTTTATAAAGTATCTTTAAACAAACGTTTGTTCTCCGGTCTGTGTTTGTGGCGATTAGCGTGTTATGTATTTGCTATTCCACCAACAAAGAAATAAATTATTTCAATACTAACTTGTAGGGATCTTGTAATTCCTCAGTCACGAAATTTAGGTAATTCCATCCTCCAAAAGCAAATAGGCCGGAATAGAAAGCAAGTGCTATGTTGCCAGCGCTGTATTCCCCTTCAAAGGCATTATCAAAATTCGATGTGTTTCCTGAAACAAAATAAAATTATAATGTTAAAATCAATATCTTTGTCAAGAGTAAACACGAGTGAGAAGCCTTCATTTTATATCTTTTCAAAAAGCTTTATAATCGGGAGTATGTTTATGCCGCTAATTTTTTTTTTATTGGAAAGTTAAATTGTTATTCTTGAAGTGAACGTGCTTTTTTTACGTTGTATCGATAATTTACAATATTGATTTCACAAACGTAGACGTGAATATTGCATACGCATGATATTTTTTATAAAAAACACCTAGTGAAAAAATACCTACGCATTCTATTATGAAGGAAAACATAATTTTACTTATTTTTATATCAACTACTCGTTTTACAACCAGCTCCTGGCCTACATGGCCTCGATTATCGGTTTATTTATAAAGGATCATAAATAATGGAGAACGTTGCCATTGACAATTCTTGACATAATAGATTGTAGTAAAGTAACAGTTATCGATAAATAATTTATGTGCACATCGTAAAGTACTACAGGGTCATTCGGGGTAACAGCACTCAGTGGGTAAAAGTTCGCATGGTCAATATTTCAGAACCTTTTGCCCATCAATCAATATTGCCCATCAAATTGCTCAGAACTTTCTCGGCTAGATCAAAGGCGCGTCAGTTTAGACTATTTAACCAATGGACACGATATGGCAATAATGCGCAAATAATTTTTTCTGCTAATCCTGACGAGGTAGACACGGATAGCACACATTTAACAAAAAAACGTCCACGCGTGCAAGGCTGAATATAAGGTCGCTTTTTACACAATAACAAAACAAAAATCACAATTTCTGTGGAGCACTATCGTAGAATGTAATGACACCGATCGCAAGTCACATAGGTTTTAATATAAGATTATGACCAGCTGCGCATGTATGACCAAGGAAGGGTTCGTCAAGTCATCCTATCTCCTTTGCATTCCTAGATACTAAAAGCGCGTCAGGGACGATATCAAAGCCTCAAGCTATTTTACCAAGCCTCACATGTTTAGTGAGAAACGGCGATCAACGTGACTTTGTTGATTAATTAATAAATATTGTGTGCTGGGAAAAAGTTTGTGGAGAGACGGTGCATCAGTTTACAAAAGTTTGCTGATTATGTTACGATTACGTGATTATTATAGCATTTATTTTGGTTAATGGAACGGACTACGCAAGGCGAAAAGTGAGTGCATTGATTACGTCTCTGCCTACACCTTCGGGGATAAAAGGCATGAGTGTGTGTGTCATTTTAGTTCATAATTCTATCCCAGGAAATAATTGCGTCTCAACTGACGTGTGATTGTTTAAAATATTCCCTGTTGGGCTAAGAGTACGAGCTTTAAAGTACGCACGCTCTCATAACTTCGTGTCGTTATAATGATAAAACGTTTTTTTTATCTTTAAGCTGTAATCAAGTCAATATTCAACTTGATTAGTAATGATTTTAGACCTTATGTAGAAAAAAATATAGCAACATTTAACACTTTTAATGGTTATTTTTAAGAAATATTGATTATACATAAACGCTGTGAATGTATGCAGGGAAAGAACGACAAAGAATTATAATCAGTAAACCACTAAAATCATCAATAAACCACTAAAATCAAATAAGTAAACCTAAAAGGAGAATCAACAATAACAGTAGTAAAGTAATATCAAAAGTTCCTAAAATTACAGTGATCATTAAAATCACAAAAATAATTTAAGTTTATAAAAAGTATAGTGCTAAAATCCGTATAATTATGTTTTCGGTGCCTAAAACAGGGGTACATTTAATGTTTATTTTTACTATATTTGTACCAAGAATAAAGAAAGTTTCAACATATTTTCTTTATGATTCCCTGTGTACCCATGTATAATTTTAAATTATTTGCCTGTTGTTTACCTGCGTGCAAACGCTTACCCAGTACGCGAACTATTAACCGCACCTCTGCGTAGTTTTACCCACATGACGGGTTAAGAGTATGAATTTCTCCCGCTGCACTTAAATATGTAGGTATTGCAAAAAAAACAATGAAGCTATGTACAAAAACTCATTATATAATGAAAGTAGAATAAATTTACTTTAAATAGAGTGTTAAAACGTTTTTCAGTACGCTATATTTTTGAGTGTGTAGACGATAGAAAACAAACTGCGCACTTTTTAGCCGAATGACCCTAATATACACTGCGGTAGGCCGTAGTTGGATAGCAAAATGAGTAATGAGCTCATTTTACTTCCAACCATACTAACACGGCAGATTGCATTGCATTACACGAATATTCAAAATATCACCTAGTAAATGCGTAGTAATCATCTTATAACTATACTGAACAATCTCGAAACTCCGAACAATAGATTGGTACCTATTTACTCATTTTAATGTGCTTTCATGTTTCACTGGAAGATTGTTTCTCAACGCTGTTAGTTCTATAAAAAACGTTTTATTACTAGCCTAGACGTCGTGTTTTGTGATTTAAATTTAGCAAAACCGAAAGATTTTACGATAATACACATTAAAAATAAACTTTATTACTTACTTTTATCGCGTTAACAAAAATACATTTTATCTGAATTATACTACCTGTATAAATCCTACACTATATCCAAACATACCAATAGAATATCAATATTATATGGATTAACAATAACGGCTATTTTTTATTTATCACAAAGCTTCCTTGGAATCGACATATTCAGTTTATACATGTAATCAGTATCTTACAAATCCATGTGGTTAGTACTTCGAGTGTCTGCTTCTACGAACCGTGCGGCGTGATAATTTCAATTCTTGCTTCTTAGGTAATACCTAATATTAAAAATCCGTAAGTTTGTGAAAATTTATCGAGTTTTGTAAGACTTAAATACGGATTTGGTAGCATAATATCTTGTACATATATTGACTTTTATGTGGAAAAGTACAGAGCGTAAGTTTAGTCCTTGGACAGCAATCTAAGAACATAATATCAATATTGGTTACTTCTTGATACTCACCGATACAAATGTAGTAAATGCCGGCGACGATGATGACGATCAGCGCCAAGAGCTTGGAGGTGGTGAACACATCCTGGATGCGCATAGTCCATCGCACGCTCAGACAGTTGATCGCCGTCAAAATACCTGCGTGATAAGCATATAGCTTTAGATAATCGTAGGAACACACACGGTGAAATGTGAGAGCCTTAGCTGCACCTCTGTCTACCCCTACAAGAATAAAGGCACGCCTTTAATACAAACGCACTTCACGACGAGTGTTTGTTTAAGAATGTCCTGGAAATATAAACTCAGAAAATCCCATTCATTTTCGATAATTATATACAAAAATAAGTACCTATACCTACATTTAATGATTGTATACCAAATATCTCTGTATACATTAGTCAATCAAAACAAGCGTGAAACGATAAATGGACCTATAAAAACCAAATCCTTTGACATGTACTGTTAAAGAAGACCAAAGAACACAGAAAGTATCACGACTCTAGTCCCCTTTTTATATTTGGAAGTTACATCCGTTCAATAAAACAGTCTAGTACACTGAACGGTGAGGAGTCATTCAAATCTATTAGATCTATATAGTAGTACCTACGTGAAGAAAAACTTCGTACGACTTTTTGAGCACATTGCACGCATGGACGAGACGCGATTTGGCATAATTAAAGATCACATTATAGACGAGTGCGGAAAAAAATATTTATGTACATACATACATATTACATAATCACGTCTTTTAACCCCCAAGGGGTAGGCGGAGGCGCAACTAGTGCACACACTTTTAGCCGTATATATTTCGTAACATGATGTGATAGGGGCGAGCCCTTCGGCATATCGGACCCAAATTCCAGACTCCGGGTTGATACTGAACTTGAACCCGAGACCACAGCATTGCAGTCATACCGTAATACATTTACGCCACCGAAGTAGTCAGCAGCAGTGTATAATATGTATTCAAATATATTAAATTCGACAATCGAATTTCGACAACTGGGCGACCACTAGTCTTTATAAATGTCTGAAAAGTGAAATGCTAAATAAACAATTGAGGCCATTATAAATGTAAGATACTATAAAATTAAGAATAGAAACAACATAACCGTAGGAATTGTAATTGTTGAAATCGTAATGTTCAGTAATTTTAAAATATTTATCGTCCCAGTAGTGAGACACTACTAAAATATTTGGGACAACATAAAATTTACGAAAGAAACAATAAATTTAAAAGTACGAAGAGCGTAACAAAAAAAATGGTAATTCTATAAATACTTAGAAAGTGTAAAATACGCAGTCGTATCGCTAAAAGCAATCTATTCTGGGCAACATTTGCATAAAAGAATAATAAACAGAGAAATAGATAGTTAACGGTAGGTGTACAAATAACTAAAATATAGGTATTGTGGTAAAATAAAAAAAATAGTACTTAACAAATGAATTAAATTTTAGTGCGTTTTCCAGTAAATTACAAATCATCAATGAAGATTTCATAACACGTAACAAAAATTTTAATAAAAACTTGGTAAGTCATTTCAATGCTGTTAAAACTTGCACTCGTCTTGATTTTTTAATTATTCGCATCAAGCCAGGAAATATTCTAGTTTATTCTCAATGCGATTATTTATTTTTCGTGGTTTATAGGGTTTAGTTCGGTGTGCACTGTACTATCCATAATTTTTTCACTGATAGCAATAATTCAATAACGAAGAATTTGAATGTCGTATATTATATATACACTTCATATTATTATTATTTCAATCAAGTACAATTTTGGTATCATAGATGAAATTAAACCACCGAAAATTTAATTTAGACCGTATAAGATCCATATAGAGTTGAAATTTTCATACAGGAGATATATTTGTTGCGGATGTCACCGGCTCGCTCAATTTGATTGTTTCTCGAAAGATATTTTCAACTCTGTAAATATTGTATAAGACTCAAATGATAAATTATTACCGGTAGTAATATTCACGCGTACTTTTCCATCACTTGTACCAAAAACCGAAACGAGAAACGATTTTCCAAGTTTGAAAACTTTGTAGATTTGTAATTATCACATACAAAAGGAATATTAGCCTACTAATATTACAAACGCGAAAGTTTGTAAGAATGTATGTTTGTTACTCTTTCACGCAAAAACTACTGAACGGATTTCGATGAAATTTGGTACATGGGTAGATTATGTCTTGGAATAACACGTAGGTGATAGGCTACATTTTATCCCGCGGTAAAAACTTAACCGTAACGCGGGCGGAGCCGCGGGCATAAGCTAGTATTTCGTACGTTGAAAAATAATATTTTATATCGGTTTGCCAACAAGTGCTACTGTGGGGTTATCACCTCGATAGGTAGAGTCAGCGCAGCCCTCAGATTAATAACTGTTGTTCTTTGTTTTATTTTTATTGTTAATTGAATACAGCTCAATAGTTATGATTTATCTTAGTCTGCACCTTCTGTAATTTACCCATCTAAGGGCACATATTTTGGAATTCAATCTAGTTTTAATATAAGTCAGTATATTATATAAAATTGTCATGACTGTACTATGTTTTGAGTCTTAATTAAAGTAATAAATAACTAATATTATTCCGAAGGGCAGCCCTTTTTTAAAAAACAAATTATATTTTTTTTTCCACGTAAAGGTCCGGTCCGCTCTTTGATTGGGTGCTGGGCCTTAAAATCTAACCAAGGTCAAACTGTATGGATATTAAAGGGGCAAAAATATAGATCTTGCGTCCATTAAAAAATCATTGTTAGACCCCTCCATTTATAGTAAAATAAATTTACATTAGTATTAAAATAGGGGAACTTTAAAATTATACGATTTATTGCAAAGGCGTAGTTTTTGGGAGTTATATGTAAATACTAGCTTTTGCCCGCGGCTCCGCCCGCATTAAAAAGTTTTTCCGGGATAAAAGTCCCGGTTTATATTTTCCCGGGATAAAAAGTAGCCTGTGTGTTAATCCAGGACATGATCTACCCGTGTGCCAAATTTCATCGAAATCCGTTCAGTAGTTTTTGCGTGAAAGAGGAACAAACATCCTTACATCCATACATCCATACATCCAAACATCCAAACATCCATACATTCTTACAAACTTTCGCCTTTATAATATTAGTAGGATACATGAAGTATCTTGGTTGGAATTTTAAGCACGCTTTTAGATATGCCCTTTGTTTTATTTTTATTCCAGACGTTTCGAAGACTGTGCCTTTATGGTTGCGAGGCGGACTGAGATGTTAATTGTCTGTAAAATCTTCAAAACATCGCGTCGGAAACAAAAATTAAATAAAGTCCCTAAAAAAATCATTAAATAGTTTTATTTCGTTATCGAACATTGGCGTAAACAAATTGCTCGCATACATTTACTCTAGTTAAAGAAAATAAGTGTTGTGGTCATTACTCATTGATATATAAAAACCCTATATATCAATGGTTGTGGTCTATTGTTTCGTTCTTAAATAGAGTGAATTCCGGCGTTATAAGTAATTAGGTTAAGTGGAACTTTCCGTTCACGTCGACTGGAGACGCAGTACCATCAGCGAATTGACGGATATCAATACTTTTCAATGTACAGGACAATTCATTCGCAACTTGCGGTAATAATGGATATTGTGACTTATACCGTTGTATTATAAGATCTATTACTAAGCGGACATTTTCAAATAGGTGATAATATAAAAATTACACGATGATGCAAAATTAATGATGTAAAAAAACTTTTTAACAAAAAATAAACCGACTTCAAATCCACTACAAATCAAAAAATAATTAAAATTTGTATTCGCTTAGTATATAAGTACGTATATTTGGAGTCGATGCCTAATTTAAATTGCCAGCTAAGCTAAGAAAACACACCAACAAATACACGAAAATACTGTTCAATTTATATTAGGCACCGACTCCAAATATACGTATATACTAAGCAAATACAAATTTTAGTTATTTTTTTATTTGTAGTGGTTTTGAAGTCGGTTTATTTTTTGTTAAAAAGTTTTTATTTATTGCTTTTTTGTTAGTTAATTATAGAATGGTGTCAACAATACATCATAGATACGACTGAGCATTCGCGAGTCATCTGCTGTTAGTTATTGAAGAGTTTCATTGTGTATCTCCGAAGATCTTCAGAAATTATATACTAAAACCTTTCCTGACAAATATACATTTCAATATCGAAAACCACATCCAAATCGGATCCGTAGTTTTTGAGAAACTCGCGGCCATTCAAATTTACATACATACATATCTACATACGGATCGAATACAGAACCTCCTTTTTGAAGTCGGTTAAAAACAAGGGTTTCCTTATCTTTGTGTTAAACTCAAATGGATACGTCTCAACACATTATATTTAAAACTAGCTTTTACCCGCGGCTCCGCCCGCATTAAAAAGTTTTTCCGGGAGAAAAGTCCCGGTTTATATTTTCCCGAAAAAAAAAGTAGCCTATGTGTTAATCCAAAACATGATCTACCCGTGTGCCAAATTTCATTGAAATCCGTTCAGTAGTTTTTGCGTGAAAGAGGAAGAAACATCCTTACATCCATACATCCAAACATCCAAACATCCATACATTCTTACATTCTTACAAACTTTCGCCTTTATAATATTAGTAGGATAAATGCAGTATCATAATACAGAATACTTATATCGTTTAGTCCTAGACATACAATATTGGTAAATCTTGTCATTTCTTGAGGAAATCGGGAATGAAACTGTAAATACTTAAACGATGTAAACATTTCGTGGGCGTCGTTGACGTATCTAGTGAGTGAGTAACTGCAATAAATTACGATAAAAATAAGAATTCGTAATAAACAAGTTGCTGTAAAAATGTTTTTAGCACCTATCTATATGATTGTAATGTGAACTATGGCTTCTGTTAGCATCATTTGTATTTTATAATTATTTTTCTACCGCATGAACGCGAGCAAAATACAGTTAAATCAATGGATAATTTGAAAAGGTATAATAGTCGTTATTAAAAGCAATAAGCAGCATAAAAGTTAAAACAATATCAGCCTCTCCTTTAAATGGGGAATCCCTATTGAAATTGAATAATATTCTTATTTGATTATGTCGTACATTTTCCTGGAAATCATAAATGTGCCTATAAGTTTTATATATGTGGCAGTACATAGAGATTTGCTTTTCTAGAAAGAACCTACGAAACAGGTAATTCATACCTATGTCAAAATTGGCGTTATTGGCCTCAGTGTTTAGATGCAAACAGGATATTTCTTGAATATTTTCTAGATCTTTTCACACGTTTGTGGCTTCTATAAGGGAAGAATCAAATTTTGGGAGGACCAACTTACAGACTGACACACTTAATAAGATATTCCAAAATATAGAAAAGCAGTGTAAAGAAATTCTGTTCCTAACTGTTCCTACAAATAGGCTAGTACTTCTGTAAATACTCCGATACACAGAGCTATTAAAGTTAGTCATCGTAATAACCACGAAGTAAAGTTCTCTTTTCTGTGGTAATAACAGCTTCCTTAGTTACATAATTGTAAATACTGTGGCAATGACATTTGACAATCAGCGAGTAAATTACATAGTAACATAGTATTACGCTTTTAATACTAGCCTGAGAAGCAAAAAATCTAGATTGTTTTAATGACCTGACCCGATGTAAGTATTACATAGGTTATTGAATATTAAAAAGTAGGTATAGAACATGATTCCAAAAGACTTGTACTGCATGAATGCAGTGTAATACTTGAAAGTATTAGAGTACGAAATAATATTTTTTTTATCCTCACTGCCCGACTGCGGTGCAGCGACATTTAGATACCACTAGCTTTTGCCCGCGGCTCCGCCCGCATTAAAGAGTTTTTTCGGGATAAAAGTCCCGCTTTATATTTTCCCGGGATAAAAAGTAGCTTATGTGTTAATCCAGGACATGATCTACCAGTGTGCCAAAATTCATCGAAATGCGTTCAATAGTTTTTGCGTGAAAGAGTAACAAACATCCATACATCCAGACATCCATACATACTTACAAACTTTCGCCTTTATAATATTAGTAAGATTTTTCCGGTCGGCTCATCGTCGCGTCGGAACGTAAGGCCGGCGAACCCACCATAACTACGGTAATGAAATCTATCTATAGATAACATTACCGTGACATTAAACCTACTCTCCCACCTTTAGGCTGAGCGCTAGTGATAAAGAATGCACTATCTGCACAAAACCTAAAAAAGTAGAGTATCTGTACTCTATCGGGCATAGTATAACCTGTGCAATGTCCATTTTGTATGAACCATATTACCTACCATTAAGAGATTCTTTAAGTCAAACCGGTAGTCTCATAGATTGATTAGCGACTACCCACGAACTCAACACTTTAAATCTAAAAATAATATATCCATAAGTATAATTAACACCTTTAACGTTGCAAAAGGAAGTAAAGCGATAATTAGAAAACAAAGTGACAAATCATGATTAATAATGTAAAAGATATGGGGATATATATCTTCATTATGCGCACATTCTCTTTACTTCGTGATTATGCGCATACTTAACTCAGGAATTCATGTAATCAAAATTTTAAATTTAAGTACGTTGAAGCATAAAGTAGTTAATAACGTGTTGATACTATAAGTAATTATGTGGCCATTAGATGCACCTATCTCCTCTTTTTTCGAGTAAATCGGTAATAAAGATTTAAATATATCTATCTAGGGGCCAGCGATAACCTAGTTGGGAGTGGAACGGACTGCCGACACAAATGTCCGCAGGTTCAAAACCCAAGGGCACACACGTCGGACTTTTCTAAAGTTATGTATGTATTCTTTGTGAATTATCGCTTGTCTTAACAGTGAAGGAAAACATCGTGATGAAACGTGCATACCTGTGAAGTTCTCTATAAGAATTTCGAATTCACGTGAAGTCTGCCAACCTGCACTAGGCCAGCGTGGGGGACTGAGGCCTGAACCCTCTCAATGGTATAGCGAGGCGCGTGGCCAGCAGTAGTACAGTATATAAAACAGGGCTGGTATTATTATTATTAAATAAATAAAATAAAATAGTTTATTCATCACGTAGACGAACATAGTTGCACTTATGATATGTTAAGATACATTCAATGAATAATTATTATTACAAATAGTCACTTATATAACTAAAGACATTTTTAAAGGGAGCAAAATCAATGAAAATTTAATATAAAGAAGCCAAGCTAGGGCTGGCAGGAAAGAGATAAAAAAAAAGAATATTTTTTATTAAAATTAATGGAAAGCACGCGTCGCGATCCTCACCGGTGAGGACAGTACAGATCCTAAGCTAGCTAACCTACCAGCCTTTCACTAGCTACCTAAGCGATGACTACCCGAAGAAGAAAGGCAGAAAAAAACTCTGGGCTTAATTTTTTGTCATCAATTGTCCATTGAATCTTTATATAATTTTTTTTTTATTTTGTTTTCCAAGTCTTGCATACAAAGTCAGATTAGTTATATAAGCTAATGCACACACATCACCGTTAAATAAGTATTATAAATGTATCTATGTGTGTAGCGTAATTAATTTATTATGATTGGCTGCTGCTGGCCGGGTGAGCACTTTGCATGCTTGTTTCGAATGTTCGGCTCGCACATTACATAAAATCCCAAACCTTACCTCCATAAGTAATAGTTTATTTGCAATAACAGAAATTAGAACTGCAACGCTGAGGTCTCGGGTTCGATGCCCGGGTCGGGAAAAGTGCTATTGGATTTTTCTATTCAGTATCAGCCCGGATTCTGGAATTAGTGCCCGGTATGGCGTTGGCTCAGAAATGGCAATCGAATCAGAAATGAGGAGATCCGTAGAAGAACGAAAGTCACTGACATAGCTCAACGGATAAGCAAGCTGAAGTGGCAATGGGCAGGGCACATAGTGCGAAGAACTGACGGCAGATGGGGCAAAAAGTTCTCGAGACCACGTACTGGCAAGCGCAGCGTCGGCCGTCCACCGGTAAGGTGGATCGATGACTTGGTAAAGGCCGCAGTAACGCGCTGGATGCGGGCCGCTTTTGACAGGTCCATCCGGAAATCTTTGGGAGGGGCCTATGTTCAGCAGTGGACGTCATGTGGCTGATGATGATGATGATGATGGCGTTGGCTCGCCGCCTACCACATCATGGGACGGAATATGCACGGTGAAAAGTGGGTGCATTAGTTGCACCTCTGCCTACCCCTTCATTCTTCGTTCGTCTGCCTTTCATTTGTTTTACAATTTATAAAAACCGAAAGTGTAACTCGCGATATTATGTGTTGCAATTAACCTATAAGTTGTTAGTGGATAAGTGTTTAAAGAAACTTTCCAAGCGAAAGCGTAATATTTGGAATTACATTCCCGCCTACGGAGATTACCCGCTTTTCGTAAATCTATTTTCGTTTAGATGTAATCATGTGACGAAAGCACTGCGATGGTTACTACGAATTACAGATAAATAAGTATACTAATGTAGTTTACTATACAATTTCTCTAGGAAAAATAATATACAAATCTGTAAAAACACTACATTCTGATAAAACAATAGGTACTTGAGGTTCCGAAAAGTGGAACACGATTATGTTAACGCCTGGACAAATTGCTATTTTATACATTTCTCGTAACAAGCTCAACACTGCGTCGCGCTACGCTACCGCGCCTTTGTTTACAATTTTGTATGTTTGTATTTTGTGTGTATGTATATTGTATGTTTTTGAGTTTCAGTAATTACTCTGTAAAAATAGAACTCTGTTATACCGACTATTCATACGGATTAGTTACCAAATGCATAATAATATGATCTTTCTGCAATCGTAAACGCTAACGTTACATGTATGAGAAAGACATATCTTAGCGATAAACTTGTCGATAGGATATGTCATTCCTATACATTTTTCCTGCTTTCCATTAGCGTTAATGATTTTAGGAATTCATCTTAGCTACGGCCTCTGAATATCAAAAAGCTAAACAATATTAACGAAAGCACTAGAGCTTTCATCATCGTAATAATATGAAGTCTGTTAAAAATTAACAAACACAACTTCCTAAAAACAAGCAAATATATGCGTAAACCTTTCTTTGTTAAATTGTTAACATTTACACCCAATCATTTACAAAAGAAAGTAAACATGTGTATGTGTTAGAAAGCAAAATCGAAAGTGTACAAATGACTTGAGTTACATCACTAATTCATTATGGAAAATTTTATGCCCTTTCAAATCTCTAATTACAACCGGCGCCGTATAAAAGATTATATACTTGATCAATGAAAGTATTTATACTTACACAAACAGACGGCAGCCAACAATCTGACCGCATCCTGCGGTGGATCACATTCGGGGAAAAATGGCTTCACGACATAGTTGCCGAAGGTTAGTGCTACTATGGCCTGCGTGGTCGGTCTGATGATTAGTAGAGCGATCCATAGCCTCAAAAACGCTGGCAATGGTCCGAATGCCGTGTAGATGTAGGCGTAGTCGCCACCAGACCTAGTAATTGATGTGCCTAACTCGGCATAGCAAAGAGCGCCCAAGGTTGATAGAAGACCACACACCAACCATATAATAAGAGAGGCAGCTACAGATCTGAAACAATAAATGATTGATATTAACTCTGTGTTTGCGAGAGTACCAAACACTTACAATGAACTCTTTCCTTGCATCGATCCTTTTGTAGGGTCCAAACACAGTTTTCTGCACCATGTAAAACGTCACCTTCGGAATCCTAATTCTTAAATTAATATGTTAATAAATGTCTAATTTTGGCTGCCTCTTGTAATTTGTAATTTTTACGCGTTACGACTGCGGTTCGCTGGAAGTTATACTGATACACATAACCTTAACTAACTAATACACTTATGTGGCATATTATTATGCGGATATTTGTACTGGTATATTATATATAATTTTTAATGTTTGTATGATTGAAAATTTATATTAAGTATATATATGATATCTATACATGATAAGTTCAACTCGTAGATGTGCGTGTCATCTTATCGTCATTTATTTAGCATTATTTTATACATTATAAATCACATTCTATCAGTATGCTATTAGTTTGCCCCACCTTCTTCTTTCCACCAAACCGTCTGAATTGTAATTTTCTTTATATTTTAAGTAAAATGAGTAGTTGTCATTGGCTTAGAAATTATTTTTGAAGTATTATTAAGATATATTGTAAAAAAGCTGTTACTACTCTTACAATAAAATAAAAATAAAAAAAATATAGTTATATAGTGTACTAACAAACCTATATTTTATTGTATGTACGAAATTATTGATGGCATGCACATATGTTATATAATACAGTAGTTACTAAGCACCGTATTAGGAAACATTTACTGGTGGTAGGACTCTCATATGTAAGACTCCGTCTGGGTGGGTGGATACTCAGCAGTATGTATGAACTGTTGTGTTTCGGTTTGAAGGACATAGCCAGTGTAACTACCGGACATAATGAGACTTAACATCTTATGTCTCAGGATGATGAGCGCAGTGAAATGCCACACAGTACCTACTTTGTACCTAAGTGTAAAGGGTTCCTCCTAATCTAAATTATTTCGCTTAATAAACATGATCGGGGAAAGTTAACTATTAAAATAAAACATAATACATATTATTTATATATTATAATGAATAACATAAGATTATTAAATTTTAATATGTGTTAGAAAAATACTCTAAAAATGTAGCAAGTATCGCAATACAACGATGAATGTAGGTAGAGCGGTGTTAAATCGGAACGCACTTTAATTCTCCGAACGTTTTAGTGCTTGTTTCAAACTTATTTTATCCATTACAGTAATTTTTATGATTATTTATATTACCAAATAATATTATCAAAGATTGTTGCACGTGCAATTGTGTATATTGTACCACAATAACGTATCTAGTATTTAAACCTTTAGTATTTTTATCCTCATCCCTTTGACTCTACATTTTATGAAGTCCCAAGAATATCTCGGTCGAGATCACGCAAAATACAGCCTTACGTAGCCGATAACTAGAACGTAGAACTATGTTTACATATATGTACATGTATTATGTAATTTTTATCAACATTACGGTTAAGCATTAAGACTTACAAAAATAAATATTTTACCGTTGCATTATGCAACATATTATGTCCTTACTATTCAAAATAAGCAAAAAAAACGTAGCGAATAGTGCTTAGTAAGTAGGTGAATGTCCTCTCAGCAATACTGATTACGGACTGGATTCATGACCGCATAATATTTGTGTTGACTTTATCTAGTATTCGATACAACCTTGGCCTGTTATTTCGCTAATCCAAGTAAACGTTCGCTGATTTACTCTCGCCAGCCCTGTCACTTAAAACGGTTAATTGAGTTTAAACTGGGCTCTATCTTGTTAAGAGTTATCTGCAACGTCTTAAAATTTAATTTTCTTGACATTTGTGGTATCTTTCTTTTGGTAAATATTATAATCTCTCACCTAAGGTAGAGTGGGCTTAATAAAATCATATTTTGTTGGACTTGATGCATTTCAAGTAAAAAGAACAACATTAGTTTTCGGTCTTTGTCGATTCGAATATACTTTGGACATGTGTCCCCACTACTTAAATCTAACAACATTTGGAAGGTTAATTCTCCTTGAATGCAGACAGTTTTTTAAAATAGGTTTGAGAAATAAAAACATCAATTAAGTTTTTATTCCAAAGCCCCTATGTGTTTAGCCGCACGGCGAAAAGTGGATGCACTAGTTGCGCCTCTGTCTACCCCTTAGGGGATAAAGGGCGTGAGTGTGTATGTGTGTGCGCCATTAAATTATATTGTGATCATTTTATACACTTTCTTATAGTACGTATACAATAGAAGAAAAGTATGTTTCAGATAATTAAAAAAAGTTTTAATGTAAGTTATAGGTAAATAACTTAGATCAATTTAATGGATGCAGTAATTTTAAAAATTGTCTCTACATTATAAGTAAATCTGTAAAACCAAATAATAACAGACGATCTGGACCAGTCCATAAAAATCTTATTTCAACGTCTCTATTAGGAAGTTTAAGTACGACCGTTTCAATTGACATTAGCTACATACTCTGCCTATAGTCGAATGAAACAGTTACGAAAGGGTCCGGATTGTAAACCCGACTCATTTTGAAGTTACGTTCTCGCACCACTTCAATATGAGTATTAGGCATCTCCTTAAGTTATAAAACTTTGAGAATAACATACAACTACATCGCTAAGACCGCTGTATACCTACTTTATAGAGTGTGAAATAATATATAAAACAGCCGCACTAATAGATGCAATCAATAAAACAAGATAAGAATCAGTTTGCCGGCTTAGTTATCGGTTGTGTGTATCGCATCTTTTAAAGGAAGTGTAAAGATGCTATGTATTAGGAGGGCTGGCATAATTCTGACAGTCGTCAATCTTTATTTACTTTATATTTGGACGGCGCGGCAATATAAGAACTACCAATATTTGCTAAAGCTTAAAATATGAAGCTCTGTGAAGATGTTGGTAACATATTTTGCGTGTTGTTTCATATTTTCTTTATAAAATTTGGCATTCATACCTTATTATATATAGAAGAAATCCGGCATAGTAAATCATTTTCCGAAAAAATCCACTATATACTTTGAAAGAACTTTCAGGCAGAACCGCGAACAAAAGTTAAGGAAATTATACTTACTTAAATGAATAATATCGATGATAAACAACTTCTAAGGACCTACATCTAATGCTATTGGATTGATCACAGTTATAATAAAAACTTTTTGAAGCTGTGGAACCAAACTCATTGCCTTGTTATTTTTTCAGGCTGATGTAATACTCTAGTATTATTATAAATCTTCCATAGACGTTAATTATATTTTTTATCTCCGTCCAGTAAGTATAATTTATTTTTTAAGTAAACTAAGCTCTTTTTTCTCGGAGAACAATCAATTTTAAAAATGGGCGGGAAAAAGAAGGAACACTTACCCAGTATACAAATAAACTCCAGTAGGAGAAATAAATATTCCAGAACCAATGATGGTTCCTATAATTATTCCTACACCATTAAACAACGTTATTTTACGTTTTAAAACAACTTTCTCATTTCCAGCTTGCGAATCTTCACCCATTCCGCAAAAATCAATCGCGTCCGCCGGCAAACGCGACGCACGTGGGCAGATACGCGCGAGTCGATGCCGCTCTAGACTCTACAGTGCGGTCACAGTACCGGAGTCGACGCTACGGAATGTCTCATACAACTGAATCACTTGTTAGCATTTTTGTGATCTGTGAAACTTGGATAGGCTGTCTACTGGATGACGTCAGGTGTAGATGGGTGTACCGAACTACGGACGCGAATCGGCCGAGCACACTGCTCAACCGTCACTGCGCATGTGGTTACCGAGATTGTAAGCCGCATGCGTGGGATAGCGCGTATCGGTATAGAGTAGGAGCGGCGGTTGCCATATTGGACAGAGACGTCCAGAGCTCGATGCAGGAACTCGGGACAGAGACGGCACAACGTTTTTTAAAGTCGGTGCTGCCGGCAAATTTAAACGTCTACCTGCTCGACGACATCGGGACAGCATCGTAAATTGTAACGGGAGTCCATTTAAACAATAATTTATTTGCTTTGTAAGATGGAAAATATATTTGTGCAATAAATTTGCTTTTTACTTAAATTAATGCATAAATTTAAATCAATCTTTACATTTTACACAAAAGTTACCTAATATGTTTAAGCTATCTAAGCTGAAGCAAACAAAAAAATATATGTACAATGTACCTTAAACTATGTACATACTCTTAAGGTGGATGAATAGGTTAAAATAATGAACACTCCTGAGTTTTATCAAGCTTTTGTTGTCTTATCTTATGCTTAGTTATCTCTCCTAAAAAAATCTAGCTGTGGAATTTACGCCTTAAAAACATTATGTAGACGTATAGTATTCACACACACACACACACGCGCGGTACTAATGCAGCCACTTTTCGCCTTGCATGTTCCTTCCCATGATGTGACGGGGCGAGCCTATCGCCGTAGTTCGTATTATTTTAACCTAATTTATGTTTTGACGTTGGCCCTATGCTCTCCCGGTCCTCTTCCCCTTTTGTTATTTTTTACCAGCGCATAACATACAGTTACGATTTTGATATCAATCAATCTTTAAGTATTTAATCAATGTTAAATGCTCTAGCTAAGCAATCAATAGGTCTTGTTTGTACCACAGCTTAGGGCTATTACTCAATAAATTTTGAATTCACCTTTTGCATTCAAATCTCATTTTTCGCTACTGGAATTGTCTCCCAAGCAATATTAGTGATTACTAATTACTAAGTGTTGCTCGCGGGTTCACCCGCGTGAAAAGCTTTTCCTGCTACAAAAGTTCCTAAAACACTGTAGTGGTATATAGCGCCACCTGTAAGGCATGTCATTTACGGTGACGCGGGGCGTCGCGCGTGGCGTTGGGCGGGGTGGCACGCACTTAATTCAAACATTGGGTGTTATATGAGTGTGTTTATGGGGAAGCGATTTTACACGCGTTTACGTAATATTTGCAGCGGAGCCCGCGGATGGTAACGACGTGTCTTCAGCGGCGACGCCCTGTCAATGTAACCGATTCGATGCCCGCTGCGTTTGCCGCAGTGTTCCCCCCGCGGGCGCCGCGGCGTACACCGCCACTCTTCACGCCCGGCATCTTTATAAACGATACCGTACATTGCCATATGTCTATGTTTAAGCGTGCGATGACGCGGGCCGCTGCACGCGCCGCCTCTATCAACGGAAAAATCGCCCAACGCGCCGTGAGACTTCACGCCACACGTACCGCGCGACGCCCCGCGATGCTGAAAATTAGGCCTACGACGCCAGCGTCCTCTATTTTAAAAATCCAAAAAATAAAATTTTGCCATTGGAGCAAATTACCGAGAGTAGCCTATGTGTTAATATACAGCACATGGTCTTTTTTTTTTTTAAAACGGCCATCTTCGGCGCATTAGGGACGGCTGCGGGCTTCCTCCGACTCACGTCTAACAGCACATGGTCTGTCTGTTATAAATATTTTTTACTGTATTTTCTCTATAGACAAAACATAACACCAGACATTTTTTTATTACAATGAAGGCCAGACCAACGTGTGGGTCACCCCGTGTGGTGTACATTGCGATCAATTCATATTTGATAAAGATATGTCCTAACTGAGTTATTTAAATCTTCTTGAACATAATACCTACTCATAAACCGTTCCTTTGATAAGAAAAAAGAATTATAAACGCCTTCAGAAACAACTAAAAAGAAATACACTAAAAACCAAAAAATAATTTAACATTACCTATATTCATTCCGTGACTAATTTCAATTTCTAGCTAAGCTAGATAAAGACATGAACAAATATACTATTATTGTGTATTGCAGACGTGGTATGACTATCGCGCTGAGGTGTTACGCCTCTACCTACCCCTGAAAAGGGGAAAAGGCGTAATGTTATGCATATATAATTATGTAAGAAATGGACCGAACAAAACCCAACACAAAAGCACCACTAAAAAATTCTCAGGAAAGCAAAATTTGCAATTCCTATACTTGGACAACAGACTTTTTCAAGTTATTTTGGTTTAAAAACAAATTGCTCAACCGATTTTGATAAAAAAATCTATGTGACTAAACTGGAATTACATATATTTGTTTTAATGAAAAAATAATTTTCCAAATCGGTCATTAAATGACTGAGTTCTGAGGTAACAAACATAAAAAAGCCTCGAATGAGAACCTCCTCCTTTTTTTGAAGTCAGTTAAAAATAGACAAACCATCAAGGCTATCCAAATGACCTGTTATAAAATGACCGCCGTCTAATGGTAAAGCATATGCTGGACAGAAAGATAGCATCATAAATAAAGGAAGGGTAAGTTTTTGGCATTCAAACCGACGGAAACTGAAGAACAGTAGAAGAGATTAATCTATCCTAATATTATAAAGCTGAAGAGTTTGTTTGTTTGTTTGTTTGTTTGTTTGAACGCGCTAATCTCAGGAACTACTGGTGCGAATTGAAAAATTCTTTTTGTGTTGAATAGACCATTTATCGAGGAAGGCTATAGGCTATATAACATCACGATGCAACTATTAGGAGCGAAGAAATAATGGAAAATGTGAAAAATGCGGTGAAAATTATTCATCCTTGAGGGCTTCCATTGCGTGCGCTGCGAAAACGGTTCAAGATACCAAAAATATATGTATGAAAGAATTATTCCTCTTGAAATGATCTAAAAAAAAGTCCGCGACAGTATGTGTCTATCTTTTAAAATAAACTCTCTAGAACCGTTTTTATGGTAATCAAATTTGGTCGAAATTAATGCATTATTTGTTAAGAGTTGTATCAACGTCATAATATTAATCTTTATACAAATAAATGTGTTGGATAGAGTGATTCAACGGGAAGGTTTTTATGTATGTATTTTTAGCCCGGAAAAACTTATTAACGCGGGCGAAGCCGTGGGCAAAATGAAATATATTGGCGAAAGTAGTAAGTATATCAAGATCGTAAATAGTAAGAATCTGTAGTCTCTACATCGACATACTTACTTCAATGGAATAGAAGTATGATATTCTGAAATGAACACGATCATTTTATTCATATTTATGGTGTTCGGAATACGAGTGCCAAACGTTCTGTACCTATTGAAATAAATTTGGGTTAATAAGGTATTTAATTATTATGTTCTTAATGACACACTAAATTTATGTGGCTGACTGTATATAGGTAGTTATGACTTATGGGAGCAAATATCAAAATTATAGTATGTAAACCATCAAAAATTTACCTAAGTATAAAAAAATCATGCTGTGGCAATATTTAACCTGCCTTGATAACATTTGATCTAAATTAGTTATACCTATCGCAAGAAAAGATGTATCACTATACATACTTCACCGATTTGGACCACGACACGGTTGTTGTTTACCTGTGGGTATACTTTATGCGTTCATACAAATTCCATGAACAAGGTTGATCAGCTTCATGAAAATTGTCAAACCCAAATAGCTATCACAATCATTGTAATAAAAGATTGAAATTACACAGATACAAAGTGAAGCTCGTACACAAAGAGAAAGGACAGATCTATACACGTAGACCGTTGTGTTTATACATTTGTTGTAATCATGTTTTTGAAGACATCGCGGGAGACATCCTGAAAATAACACCGTTTTGCAGCAGCGATGCGCCCGCGCAGTGGCGCTGGCGTCGCCCGCTTATCCGACGCCATTTTCACACCCGAGCTTTCCCGCACACAGGTATGTACAAACATTTTCGCTTTCCGATAATAACAACCTACTAAAGCAATTGCACACTTATTCAGGTTACGTGATACTTCTGCGTGAAAGTAAAACAATTTAAGGTAATTAATGTCCAATTTTACAAGCCGCTCAAAAACAAGAACATTGACCCTCCGCAGCACACGTAATAGCCAACATGTTTTTTGTTCGCAACAAAGATTGCTGAATATAACATACTTAAATAATGCATTTAAGCAAAGTCCGTCACGCACATTACAGTAACTAAGTATGATATACGAAATCTGTACGTTTAGAGAACATTAAATGCTAATAACATCTAGAGACGAACAGAAGAATGTGACCGTCATGTTTCGGTTACATCAACACACAACCACACACAGATCGCATTGTTACCTATCTAACCGTTCGCAGCAATTAGACAGCGTGCTGTAGCACTTCGAAAGACAATCTATTTATGTCATCATGTCCTTATTTTTTTAATAGATCGCTAAACATCCCCCGCAACGACAGTTTTGTGAGACATGAGTCGTGTCGCAGGTCGTGGTTGCTTTACACGTGCTGATAATCTCTACTGTATCATTATAAAACATTGGTTTCATTCAGTTTATATTATTATTACGTGTCTCAGGAAACACAACTTCAATGACACTTATTCAAACTACTTGTGATCCGAAAGCAGAGATGATGGATTCGACCACTGTGAAAGAAGACAGCGGTAAATCTTCAAGGCCTGTTAGAAATCGACGATACACAAGGTTAGTATGTATACCTAATAATATGAGTCATTTACGTTCAGTGTGTAAAAATGCATAGGCAGCCGATTCTCTTTGTGAATGTGTCATTACAAATCGTTTATCTTAGTCCTTTATTCCGAGGAACATGATCGGCTTAGAGCCATTAATAAGACTGATGAAGGTCATTTTATTAGAGCAAAATAAGATTATGTATTTCTATACTTCCAGGCGTAGTCTAGTCGTCGGTCAACGTCCACAGAAAAGATTATTTACGCCTGAAATAAAAAGATACTTGAAAGATTGGTTG
Organism: Lapara coniferarum; assembly: GCA_949316025.1. Lineage (NCBI taxonomy): Eukaryota > Metazoa > Arthropoda > Insecta > Lepidoptera > Sphingidae > Lapara > Lapara coniferarum. The sequence continues at coordinate 7,958,658 of OX438926.1, forward strand.
GTTCGAAGAAGAGACAACCCGTACCCTAACCGGGAGGAAAAGAAATATTTATCTCGTGAAACGGGACTCACTTATATTCAAGTAAGTGGAACGTCTTCTGTAATAAAATAAGTACTTTCAAGTTTCATTATTTCCCAATATTTACATGTAATAAGATATCGCGTTTGTACAGGTACCAGCAACCTAATTGGAACCTTGCCAGATATTGCTATTTGTACATAAATAGGCACCATATTTGTCGCGGCTTTGTTAACATCACTTTTATTCGCCTCATTATTTAAGCCAGTTATTACATGATCACTGCAATTACCTAAAAGTTAAAACATTGCTGATGAAATCTTGCTCAATTCATTTTTGGTCTCGATGTGTTGTCCTCGAATTATGATTGAAATGGACAAAGATAAACTCGAACATCTACGCTCTCTCGAAAACATCAGGCAATTGAAAATAATATTTTTCTCTCTATAAGTATTCGTCAAACAGAAACGCTAATAGGATCTTGATTACACTTTAAAATATAACTTTTCTTAAAAAATATTTTTGTTATTTCAGATATGCAATTGGTTTGCTAATTGGAGAAGAAAATTAAAAAACGTAAACGCGGACAGGAATCAGTTAACATGGGGACATCTCATTCGCACATACAATGATCGCGCACAAGGGAACGTTGAACAATTCAGTATCTGTTCCGATGACAGCATATGGAGCGAGCCTGAACCGGACAGTCGTGAACTCAACACTGAGATGGACGAAGACTTCATAGATAGTCCTGAATCAATCAGAGACCTCAAAGACCCCGACACTTCAGCGCTTAAAGAAAAATGTAACAACATCAATAATAATTATACGTATAACTTACAACATAGCGATGAAAATACTCATTTAGAAACTAAAAACTTAACAAATCCAATGCTTTTGAGCAAATGGTTGGAAAGTGCTGCACGTTTTCAACCCAGTGAAAGCAATTACGCCTGGTGGGCTAATGGAAGACGAAGAAAGCCGGACACGAAAATTCAAAGGATAACAATCAACACAATCTCACGACATGATCGTGACGAAGTAGAAGCAGCTGTTGCCCTAACCGCTTTGGCTACTTCTGCGAACCGCGTCGCGACACCCTGACTTCTTATAATATGCCTACAATAATTCCAAAAATGTAAACATACCGGTAGAAACTGCCCAAAATAATGGTATTTTGTATCTACCACTACTGGTAATGAATCGAATGTTGTAATGTATTCTGATTTCTGATATTCAGATGCGTAAAAAATTAATAGTAGGTGCCCATATCTACGCAAAACATTAATATGAGAAATCCATTAATTGTTACAACATTCTTAACATTAATACTCATATTTCGTACCTACAATAAAACCAGTCAATATCTCCAACACCCAAATTGCAAATTAAAATGTTTATAAGCCGATTTACTGACGCAATTTACCTTTAATTAAATAATAAATTAATTATACTTTAAAATAATACGTACATCTACATAATTACTGTTAAAAACTGTACGAAATGTTAACAATCCAAGAATATATTCACTGCATGGTGTAAAATTGTTTTTAAATGTATTATCTTGCTCAAGTATTATATAAAATAAATTTTATGTTATATATTTAATTGTACCTACATAGAATAGTCACTATGGTTTTTGATCTCTATTATGTTAGTCATAAGTTGTTAATCCAACCAAAGATTGTGCATATACCTATTGCAATAAATATTGCCATCAAAAAATATTGGTTAATATTTTTAACATGATTTTTCTAAGTAACCGGTGGGTAATACCAGTGGCGGCTTTAGGGGTAGGGAGGGTGCGAATCGGGCAACAGCCCCGCGTAGCGGGCTCAGTATGGACATGGAGCTTTTATGTCATGAGATTTTTTTTTACTTTGGACTATGAATCTGAGTCTATTCACTACAATTTCCCAAACATTCAATCTGAAACGAATGCTTTGTCTTTTGCCCAAGATATAGGTTCCTAAATCCGAGCCTGAGCTGCGGTGCAATTCTGTAGAAACTAACCGTGAAGCGACGTGACTTAACATCTAGGGTAAGATTACATATACTATACATATACAATCACGCCTTTTATCCCCGAAGGGGTAGGCAGAGGCGCACCTAGTGTACCCACTTTTCGCCGTTATTCCCTCCCATGATGTGATAGGGGGCGAACCTATCGCCATATTGGGCACAAATCCCAGACTCCGAGCTAATACTGAATAGAAAAGTCAATATCACTTTGCCCGACCCGGGAATCGAACCCGAGACCTCAGCAGTGCAGTCGTACCATAATACAACTACGCCACCGAGGCAGTCAGTAGGGTAAGATTATGATACAAAAACAGTGTGACCATCGAAATCTTTGTTTACGGAGATAAAATAAAATAAAAAATAAAATAAAATACTTTATTCATCACGTAGGCGAACATAGTTGCACTTATGATGAGTCATAGAATAATAAATTGATACATTCATTTAATAATTATTATTACTACAAAAATCACTTATACCGGGTGGAAGGGAAACGCTCTCAGAAACAAATACAGGTGATAGTATTGGTGATTCCTGATGTGATGGCACTAAAAAAATCGCGATCGCATTGTTACAATTTTAGTACGATTTTCTCAAATTTCTGTACAGCTTCACGTATGAATAGATAAATCAAATTATTATTCTGAAAAACATAGTAAAAAAAGTCAATATTTCAAAAAAATCGTAATGAAACACGTACATCAGCTGACGGGTTAACAACCGCGTGGCCAGTGCCGGCGCAGCGCGGCGGCCGCCGACTTGTCGGCGTTTGTTTTGTAGTTTTTTATACGCTTTACATTGCGCGCGCATGAATTACGGAAATACTGAAATCGTAAGTATTATCACTTAGCTTTGCAAATGAATATAGTTTTTCGTTAATGTTATGGTTCTTTTCTCTTACCGTTTCGGTATAGAGAGCGTTTCCCTTCCACCCGGTATAACTACTGTCATTTTCATAGGGAGCAAAATCAATGAAAAATAAATAAAGAAGCCAAGCTCGGGCTGGCAGGAAAGAGATGTTAAAAAAACTATGAATTAATTTTATTAAAAATGATGGGAGGAACGCGTCGCGATCCTCACCAGTGAGGACACTACAGGCCCTAGCCTAGCTAACCTACCAGCCTTTCACTACGCTACGCTTAAAAAGCGATGACTACCCGATAAGATCTCTTTTATTACTGAATGAGCGGAGCATATGGCGGTATGTTGATTACACTGCGTATTCAGAAGTAAGCTCGATAGTGAGATCTTACAGAAGAGTACAGATGAACATGTATACTCCATCGGTTTAAATATTTAAGTAAATGTAAACAAATCATAAAAGAAAAGAAATTTTACCTGCCAAATACGTTACAAAATACGTTGTAACCAAAATAAACGTCTTCATAACCAATACAACACTTAACACTGTTATTCCCGTTTATTTAACCTATTTGGTTTCTATAATATAGTTATAAATATTAATACGCTGATTAAAAATTACAAATTTTTATGTAGGATCTCGATCTGTCAACTGTAAAAGAGCTAATACGACAGGCACGCTAAATATTTATCCAATGGGTCGTGATAAATTTGAGAATACAATTAACATAAATTTTGAGAGCTGAATTTCACGTAGCACGCCATTAAAACTGACCACCGTTCAATTTAATTTGCTAACTAGACAACAATTCTAATCAACACATTCCGCATTGTAGAAATTTGATTATTTATGATATTTTGAATTGTTTAGACTGCCTTGGTGGCGTAGTTGTATTACGGTACGACTGCAATGCTGAGGTCTCGTGTTCGATCCTCGGGTCGGGCAAATTGATATTGGACTTTTCTAATCAGTAATAGCTCGGACTCTGGAATTTGTGCCCTATATGGCGATAGGCTCGCCCTCTATCACATCATGGGACTGAATACGCACGGTGAAAAGTGTTAATTTCGTGCACCTATTTTTTTGTTTCTGCACCATTCTAAGTTCACTGGAAGAGAATCCCTTCGGCATTAAGTCAGCCTAAACATGTTTTGTATGAAGTGCAAACAAAAAAAATTAAAGTTGACTACCCAGGAATCATTTATGTCATTATTTGTTTACATTTTTTTTTTTTTCTTCTTTGTGGCTTCGCAGTTTAGTTGCATTTAGCCAATGTCAGGTATTTGGACAAGACAGGATTTAGGGATACAAGGTAAGGAAACTATAAATATAAAATATTGTGCGACACAAGTACGCAGAGAAATATATTGTTAAGTATTAGAATACTATCAAGTGGGTTCAGAATTAAAACAGATAAAAACTAATTAAATAGATAGGCAGGAGTTGACGGGTACAGGCATAATGTATACAAAATATTATGAAAATAAATTATAAGTAGTGATGACTAATAAGATTAGTATGGTGAAATATTGATAAAATACTTAAAGTTTAATATTATTCTTAATTACAAAGGATGCTATACATTTATATACTAACATACTATTAGAGCTAAGAAGGCAAACAATAGAAGAAGGTAAAGGAACTGAGAGATGTAGTAAGGATTGGAAGAAAGGATGGTGGTCATACCGAGGACAGGAAAACAGAATGTGATTAAGGTCACCTACATCTGCTCCACATTGGCACATGGGGCTATTCAAAATGTTTATTTTGGCCAAATGAGATGGAGAACATGTGTGGCCAAGTCTCGTACGAATTAACACAGACGTCTCAACTTTACCAAACCTGACCTTGAAAAACCAGGGTTTTAATGTAACATCCGGTTGTATATCGTTATAAACACGACCCTTTAATTTGCTACTGGAGATCCAAACTTCTCTCCAGGTTTCGCAAAGATAAGTTTTTGGTAAAGATAAAAGATCTTGAGTATAATTTCTAAAAGGGAACAAGTCCCCACAATGCACTGCCTCCTTAGCAAGCCTGTCCGCTTTTTCATTTCCTTCGATTCCCGACTGACTGGGAATCCAAGAAAAGTAAAGCAAAGTGCCATTGGAGAGACACTTGAACGCCAATTCTCTTATTTGTATAATAAGTGGTAATGTGTTATTACCTTTAAGGGAACTTAGCTATTGCTTGAAGAGCACTTAAAGAATCTGTAAAAATAATTCCTTTATCAAGTTTAAATAAAAGGATATATTCAATGGCCTTTAGAATACCTAAACATTCACCCGTAAAAACAGAAGATTCCGCAGGAAGCTTAATTTTCTGCACAATATTGAATTGTGTATGGAGAACACCAATCCCAACGCATTGCAGTGGCCCCGCTTTTGAAGCATCCGTATATAATTGGTGAAAACCCTGAAAACGTTCAGCCAGGAAAGCATTAAATTCGTCTCTAGCACTACCAGATTTTTTATTAATACAGTTGTAAAGTATTTTAGGGGTGAAAATTAATGAATCAAAGTTAATACTATATACGGTAAGCCGGTTAGAACGAAAAGTTGGCGCAGAAATGGCAAGGAATTTATGTAAACTTATGATTAGGCACGGAAGAGATTTATGAGATGGAGTATTCAGGTAATGTGTTCGTAATTTTTCAAGTATTGGGATGAGAGGATGGTTTGAAAACTGAATAATTTTAAATAAATATTTATCAGACAAATTGTCTCCTTAGATAAAGGGGAGGTTCGCCGCATTCAACTTGCAGAGCATTGATTGGGCTTGATCTCATTGCTCCTGATATGATGCGTAAACATTTTGACTGTAGGCGATCTATTTTTTTAAAGGCATTAACATTACCGGGTTGAAAAACAAATGAAACATAATCAAATATACTTCTAATAATAGCGTTGTACACTAGTTTTAAAGATTGTGGGTGAGCACCCCACCATACTCCACTGAGACATCGTAACATATTAATATGACGCTCTACTTTGTTAGCAACATAGTCGCAGTGGGCAGTCCCAGACATTTTGGAGTCCAGCAAAACACCCAGATACTTGAAAACGTTTTTAACAGGAATTGGATTATTGTTATATAAAATATTAATTGGAGGTAGAGTGCTTTTCTTGGTATAAACTACAGTTGCACACTTTGATGGGGAAAGTTCTAAACCATTTTGAAAAAGCCATGATGACAAAGAAATTAACGAAGAATTAAGAACTGAACAAGCGTGCTCAACTGAATCCGAAGAGTAATATAACAGCAAGTCATCTGCATATTGTAGAACTTGAACGCCATTGGTAATATAAGATTCCAAATCGTGGGTATATATATTATATAGCAGTGGGCTAAGCACTGATCCTTGCGGTAAACCTTTCCAAACCTGTCGAGTTAATTCGTTTTCTGACGATAAAATACTGATTGATCGATTATTTAAAATGTTTAAGATAAAATTCGTTAGATTAGATGGTATTTGAAGAGATTGTAATTTAAGTTGAAGTATGGACGGTAATACATTATCGTAAGCACCGTTAATGTCAAGGAATACAGCTACAGTCGAACAATTTTTTGAAAAAGACATGCGGATATCAGCCGTAAATATGCTAAGGCAGTCCAAAGTACTTTTTCCTTTTCTAAAACCAAATTGAGAATTTGACAGAAAACCTCCATTTTCAACAAACCAATCAAGCCTATTTTTAACTAAATGTTCAGCCAATTTCATTAAAACTGAGGATAGAACTATGGGGCGGTATGAGAAAATATCAGATGGAGACTTGTGAGGTTTAAGAATTGGCAACACAATATGACGTTTCCACGCCGAGGGAATGCTTCCTGTTGACATTATAGAATTAATCAATAAAAGATAGTATTGAAGAGCGTTATCACTGAGATTGGATAAAAAAGAGTAAGGGATGCCATCAAATCCAGGAGTAGAGTCTACAGTATTCTGGACAACACCTTTTAATTCATTTATGTCAAATGGCAGTTTTAGTGACAAACAGCTATCAGCACCTTTGCAGACGGATACAGACATTGGTTTCAAAATAAGCTCCTGAGGGACCCATGGGGGAGCCAGATTATCCAAAAAGTCATTAGCTAACAATTCTGGAATACAGGGAGAAGGGTTCACAAAGGCAGACCTAAAACGTTTAATATTGTTCCAGACAACAGTAGGATGTGTGTTTGGAGAAATGGAGGCACAGAAACTTTGCCAACTTTCTCTCTTTTTCTTTTTGAAAAGATTGCGTGTTTCAGCAATCACTTTGGAAAGGAGTTCAAAGTTTTCTTGAGTCATGTTATGATTATATTGCAATTCTACCTGCTTACGTTTTTTGACAGCACTAGTACAGTCAGAGTCCCACCAGGGAGGCATGGGAATTTTTCTAATTTTTGTATTTCTTTTAACAGGAAAGACCTCATCAGCGGCGGTAATAAGAACTTGAGCTAAAGCTTCAGCACACATGTGTTCCTTGCCATCGGCAACATCAGGGAGAGAGGATAGCTGACTGTCTACATGTTTACAAAATTTTGACCAATCTTCACTGCTTTTATCTGGCAGTTTGTATTTTAAGAAAATTCTTTTTGCTGGCATATGACTATGTGGAAAAGGAAAAGTGATTTTAATTGGGTAATGATCACTGCCAAATGAAGAAGATAAAGTGGACCAAGTAAGAAAAGATGCAAAGTTTGGAGTGCAAATGGACAAATCTATTGCACTCTGATTGGTATTATTAGGAGTGTTACGACGAGTAGGTGAACCTGAATTTAACCCCTGGAATGCCGGGCTCAGTTTGCGTAAAAGACGCGTGCGTGCCGCCATACATTTGAAAAAATCGGATTTTGAGTGTAAAGGATGTTCTAATTTATACACCATAAAATTCTTTTAGTACGAATTTTGAAATTATTTATTTACTTATTTATTATGGATCAATGGTCACTAAAATATTCAGAAACATTGTGAGATTTGGCATAGACGGCCGCCATTTTGAATTTCGTTGTTTTGAGGCCGATTGACGTCAAAATCGAAATCTGGGTATATCTTTGGTTACAAAAAACGGACCCAATGCTTGAATTGAGAAAAATGGCCGCCATTTTGAATTTCTTTGTTTTAAGGCCAATCGACCTCAAAATCGATATATGGGCAGGTCTTTAGGTACAAAAGACGGATCCAATGCTTGAATTGAGAAAAATGGCCGCCATTTTGAATTTCTTTGTTTTAAGGCCAATCGACCTCAAAATCGATGCATGGGCAGGTCTTTAGGTACAAAAGACGGATCCAATGTCAGAATTGAAAAAAGTGGCCGCCATTTTGAATTTCTTTGTTTTAAGGCCAATCGACCTCAAAATCGATATCTGGGCAGGCCTGTAAGTAGAAAAGACGGATCCAATGTTAAAATTGAAAAAAGTGGCCGCCATTTTGAGTTTCTTTGTTTTATGGCCAATCGACCTCAAAATCGATATCTGGGCAGGCCTGTAGGTACAAAAGACGGATCGAATGTTAGAATTGAAAAAATTGGCCGCCATTTTGAATTTCTTTGTTTTAAGGCCAATTGACCTAAAAATCGATATCTGGGCAGGCCTTTAGGTATAAAAGACGGATCCAATGTCAGAATTGAAAAAAGTGGCCGCCATTTTGAATTTCTTTGTTTTAAGGCCAAAAGACCTCAAAATCGATATTTGGGCAGGCCTTTAGGTATAAAAGACGGATCCAATGTCAGAATTGAAAAAAGTGGCCGCCATTTTGAATTTCTTTGTTTTAAGGCCAATCGACCTCAAAATCGATATCTGGGCAGGCCTTTAGGTACCGAAGACGGATCCAATGTTAGAATTGAAAAAAGTGGCCGCCATTTTGAATTTCTTTGTTTTAAGGCCAATCGACCTCAAAATCGATATCTGAGCAGGCCTTTAGGTATAAAAGACGGATCCAATGTTAGAATTGAAAAAAGTGGCCGCCATTTTGAATTTCTTTGTTTTATGGCCAATCGACCTCAAAATCGATATCTGGGCAGGCCTTTACGTATAAAAGACGGATCCAATGTCAGAATTGGAAAAAGTGGCCGCCATTTTGAATTTCTTTGTTTTAAGGCCAATCGACCTCAAAATCTATATTTGGGCAGGCCTTTAGGTATAAAAGACGGATCCAATGTCAGAATTGAAAAAAGTGGCCGCCATTTTTAATTTCTTTGTTTTAAGGCCAATCGACCTCAAAATCGATATCTGGGCAGGCCTGTAGGTTCAAAAGACGGATCCAATGTTATAATTGAAAAAGTGGCCGCCATTTTGAGTTTCTTTGTTTTATGGCCAATCGACCTCAAAATCGATATCTGGGCAGGCCTGTAGGTACAAAAGACGGATCGAATGTTAGAATTGAAAAAATTGGCCGCCATTTTGAATTTCTTTGTTTTAAGGCCAATTGACCTAAAAATCGATATCTGGGCAGGCCTTTAGGTATAAAAGACGGATCCAATGTCAGAATTGAAAAAAGTGGCCGCCATTTTGAATTTCTTTGTTTTAAGGCCAAAAGACCTCAAAATCGATATTTGGGCAGGCCTTTAGGTATAAAAGACGGATCCAATGTCAGAATTGAAAAAAGTGGCCGCCATTTTGAATTTCTTTGTTTTAAGGCCAATCGACCTCAAAATCGATATCTGGGCAGGCCTTTAGGTACCGAAGACGGATCCAATGTTAGAATTGAAAAAAAGTGGCCGCCATTTTGAATTTCTTTGTTTTAAGGCCAATCGACCTCAAAATCGATATCTGAGCAGGCCTTTAGGTATAAAAGACGGATCCAATGTTAGAATTGAAAAAAGTGGCCGCCATTTTGAATTTCTTTGTTTTATGGCCAATCGACCTCAAAATCGATATCTGGGCAGGCCTTTACGTATAAAAGACGGATCCAATGTCAGAATTGGAAAAAGTGGCCGCCATTTTGAATTTCTTTGTTTTAAGGCCAATCGACCTCAAAATCTATATTTGGGCAGGCCTTTAGGTATAAAAGACGGATCCAATGTCAGAATTGAAAAAAGTGGCCGCCATTTTTAATTTCTTTGTTTTAAGGCCAATCGACCTCAAAATCGATATCTGGGCAGGCCTGTAGGTTCAAAAGACGGATCCAATGTTATAATTGAAAAAGTGGCCGCCATTTTGAATTTCTTTGTTTTAAGGCCAATCGACCTCAAAATCAATTTCTCGGCATATCTGTAGTTACCAAAAACGTATCCAATGTCGGAATTGAAAAAAGAGGCCACCACTTAGGACTTCTTTATTTTAAGCTAATTAACGTCAAAATCGATACTTGGCGATAGTAAAAAACAGATCTAATGTTAGACTCAATAAAAGTGGTCGCCATTTTAAACTTCTTTGTTTTTAAGACTGATTGGATTTAAGATAGATATTTGGGCTTGTATTTAACCAAATAGAATAAATCGAGGTGTAATATATGTATGTACGCGCGTGAGAAGTTATACTTCTTTGGCATCATTAACCTTTATAGTTTGGGAAAATTGCAGTCTTGGCTTCGGCCTTTGAATTTTGAAAAAGTCCTTGGGTGTGGTAAAACAACAACAGACAAGGCTGCAAGGCTAAGCGCCTTTGTCTTCTCCTTTTACTAAAAAATAAATAATTATTATTAGAAACTGTAACGGTTTTGATTTAAATAAAAATATGTACCACTGACTTTACAGAAATACTTTCATACAAAATATCACCAAGCGAACGACCGGCACGAAGACAATGACCAACTAACTCGAACTGTCAAACGTTCTATGCTTTTATAGCAAAAATTGTAGATCATGTCATTAATACCCGCACAAAAAATATTTTTGCCCTAACATTATATTATATAATTATTAAATATAGAATTTAGAGAATAATAAATATATATGACATAATTTGTACTTAATATTAGAAGATTCTTAATTTAAAATATTTATTATTGATTATTTATTATTTTAAAAATATTTTTTTTTTATAATTAATTTAAAAAAAAGACAACCAATAATATCACTTAAGACGAGGCTATATGGGCTTGAACCCTTTGCCTTCCCTATAAGGGGAAAATTATAATAAAAAAACAACCGTGAGAATTTTTGTGTCACACATGCGCGCGCATCGTAAAATTTCACTCCCATAAATTTTTCATAACGCGCTTAAGGTATAACTTCAAAAAAAAAAAGATACAGTAATTGAATGGCCACCCACCAGGGCATAACGATGTAGGGGAAGAAAAATATTATAGTAAGATAATTTCTACTACGCGGCTAATTATGCTTATAGCTATTGTTGAATTGCTAACGACCCCCGGATTTTTAACCGATTTTGATGCTTTCACAGAAGAATTTACTTTATTAGCTGTTTGCTGCCACGGGCCACTTCTTAAATTCGAAGACAAATTCCTTTTTTTGCGACATAACAAAGCTGCAATATCGTTATTGAAGAGAATTGAATAAGCTTTGATGGTGATATTATTTAAAAGTGATATAATTAAAACCTACTATAGTTTGTGGCCATGTCCAGCGGATTTTGATTTTAAAACCAATGGCCCTTAAAACAAGAACATTTAACATGGAATGCAGTTATTAAAATTCCAACCTCGATTAATTATTTTTGGCTAAAAGACAAGCCCAAATATCTATCTTAAATCCAATCAGTCTTAAAACAAAGAAGTACAAAATGGCGACCACTTTTCTTAAGTCTAACATTAGATCTGACTTTTACTATCAATGGCATGCCAAGTATCGATTTTGAGGTCAATTGGCCTTAAAACAAAGAAATTCAAAATGGCGGCCACTTTTTTCCATTCTAATGTTCGATCCGTCTTTTGTACCTACAGGCCTGCCCAGATATCGATTTTGAGGTCGATTGGCCTTAAAACAAAGAAATTCAAAATGGTGGCCACTTTTTTAAATTCTGACATGGGATCCGTCTTTTGTACCTAAAGGCCTGCCCAGATATCGATTTTGAGGTCGATTGGCCTTAAAACAAAGAAATTCAAAATGGCGGCCACTTTTTTCAATTATAACATTGGATCCAACTTTTGTACCTACAGGCCTGCCTAGATATCGATTTTGAGGTCGATTGGCCATAAAACAAAGAAATTCAAAATGGCGGCCACTTTTTTCAATCCTAACATTGGATCCGTCTTTTATACCTAAAGGCCTGCTCAGATATCGATTTTGAGGTCGATTGGCCTTAAAACAAAGAAATTCAAAATGGCGGCCACTTTTTTCAATTCTAACATTGGATCCGTCTTCATTACCTAAAGGCTTGCCCAGATATCGATTTTGAGGTCGATTGGCCTTAAAACAAAGAAATTCAAAATGGCGGCCAGTTTTTTCAATTCTAACATTGGATCCGTCTTCATTACCTAAAGGCTTGCCCAGATATCGATTTTGAGGTCGATTGGCCTTAAAACAAAGAAATTCAAAATGGCGGCCACTTTTTTCAATTATAACATTGGATCCAACTTTTGTACCTACAGGCCTGCCCAGATATCGATTTTGAGGTCGATTGGCCTTAAAACAAAGAAATTCAAAATGACGGCCACTTTTTTCAATTCTAACATTGGATCCGTCTTCATTACCTAAAGGCTTGCCCAGATATCGATTTTGAGGTCGATTGGCCTTAAAACAAAGAAATTCAAAATGGCGGCCACTTTTTTCAATTATAACATTGGATCCAACTTTTGTACCTACAGGCCTGCCCAGATATCGATTTTCAGGTCGATTGGCCTTAAAACAAAGAAGTACAAAATGGCGACCACTTTTTTCAATTCTAACATTGGATCCGTCTTTTATACCTAAAGGCCTGCTCAGATATCGATTTTGAGGTCGATTGGCCTTAAAACAAAGAAATTCAAAATGGCGGCCACTTTTTTCAATTCTAACATTGGATCCGTCTTCGGTACCTAAAGGCCTGCCCAGATATCGATTTTGAGGTCGATTGGCCTTAAAACAAAGAAATTCAAAATGGCGGCCACTTTTTTCAATTCTAACATTGGATCCGTCTTTTCTACTTACAGGCCTGCCCAGATATCGATTTTGAGGTCGATTGGCCTTAAAACAAAGAAATTCAAAATGGCGGCCACTTTTTTCAATTATAACATTGGATCCAACTTTTGTACCTAAAGGCCTGCTCAGATATCGATTTTGAGGTCGATTGGCCTTAAAACAAAGAAATTCAAAATGGCGGCCAGTTTTTTCAATTCTAACATTGGATCCGTCTTCGGTACCTAAAGGCCTGCCCAGATCTCGATTTTGAGGTCGATTGGCCTTAAAACAAAGAAATTCAAAATGGCGGCCACTTTTTTCAATTCTAACATTGGATCCGTCTTTTCTACCTACAGGCCTACTCAGATATCGATTTTGAGGCCAATCGGCCTCAAAACAAAGAAATTCAAAATGGCGGCCGCTTTTCTCAATTCTAATATATAATTAAGATTTGCATCCAATGGAAACCCAAAAATAACCTAAAAAGAAACAACCTGTAGATGTTCAGTTTTCATACATTTTGCAGAAATCGGCCCGAGCGTGGATCCACGCTCCGGCAGAGTTTGAACACTTTTTTTGAGCGTGGATCCACGCTCCCGGCACGCGAGGGCTTAATACACATAAGTTGTGCATATCTAATATCTCCAACAGCTCTTCACCACACTGATTAGATATAGAGCTACCCCAAGATTGATGGTGACAATTGAAATCTCCCAGCAACAAGAAATGTTGTGGAAGGAAAGAAATAAGGTTGCTGATTTCTTGAAGTATAGAAAGTGAAGGGTGCGATATATAAACAGAAACAAGACAAGTGTTGTTGACAGTTAATGCTACTATAGATATTTCATCACTATGTGAAGGAAGAGAAATAACTGAATATGGAACTGAATCTTTAATGAGTATGGCAGCACCACCATACCCATCTTGTCTATCTTCTCTGATTATTCTATATCCATTAATTTTGAATACATAATTTGGTTTGAGCCATGTCTCAGAGAGAGCAAGAGCCCATGGCTCATATTTATTAATTAAGTAAATTAGCTCACTTTTTTTATTGATTATGCTGCGACAATTCCATTGGATTATTAACTTCAGATTGTCCATTTTGGAAAAGAGAGGAGGAAATACTATTTAAAAGTGGGGCAACGTTGGACGGTGATGCATTAAAATGTGTAATAATAGTGATAAATGCAGAGATAAGTTCTTTCATGTCAAATTGTTTAGGCTGGGCATCCTTAGCAGTAATATTAAGAGCACATCCATTAGCAGGTTCAGGAATTTTAAAATCTTTCAATATATTATTGTGTGCTTCTTTATTGTATCCCTTAGTAGTAGTGACTGGTGAGTGTGGTTTTCGGAAAATAGTTTTTTTATAACTGCTAGATTGGGGCTGCCTAAAGGCAACAGGTTCTGAAATACTTGGATCATGAGGAGCGCGGGAAATAACAGTGTCTGCAAAGGATTTGGAAACTGGTGGAAATAGTTTGCTGGCTTCAGCATAGGAAACTGAGCTCTGAGCCATATGTGCCTTAATTTGTTTTTGGCGTTCATATTCAGGGCATAATTTGCTAAAAGCAAAATGATACCCTGAGCATAAACAACAGGAAGCACTTCCCTCAACTACGTTACAAGTCTCAACTGTATGATTGTCTCCACATTTATAGCAGCGGGGTTTAGATCTGCATTGAATTTTGGTGTGACCAAACCGACAGCAATTGAAGCATTGAATGGTAGGGAAAATATATAGTTCTACTGGCAATGCATTATAACACATAAAAATTCTTTTTGGTAAGACTTGCCCATCAAATGTAAGAACAACCGTTTGGGAGGGTTTCCACACAACAGATCCGTCTATAACTGCTTTAAAATTAAGACGTCGTACTTTTAAAATAGGCCCACAGCCAATTGGAACAGAGGTGTTCTCCAAAACCTCCTCCGGAGACCACTCTGCAGGTACTCCACGCACTAATCCCATGCGGGTTACATTGAAAGTAGGTATAAAGGCCTTTAAAGTTAGATTTAATAAGACTTTCATGACAAATAAAAGAATTGGCATCAGTGTGTGAAGAGAAAGCCATGGCTATTTTATTTCTCCCAATCCTTTTTACACTTCCATTTACAATATTTTAAAATTCATGCCGTTTTAAAAATTTACCAAAAGTCAGAGGATGGAGGATAGTTCCGTCATTTTCTCCTGCTGTGACCTTTTGGACGTGCAATAAAAAGGGCGCGCTATCACATTTTTCATAAATTTTGCGGCCCACAGTTTGGGCGGGAATTGTTTGAGATTGAGACTCTGAAGAATAAATTATTGGTTGCGACTGTGAAACATCGGCACAATCGCAACCAGAGGTATTATTAGAGTTACTGTCATGCTTTCGCCTTTTTTTATTGCATTTCTTGCATACGAAACGACGACTACGTTTTATCGGTCTAGCCGACGTCGAGCCGTCTGTCTCCATACCCGACTCAGAAATATACTGCGCTTTCGCAGTTTGGTCTGTTTCTGTAGTGGATATTGTAACAAAATTGCCCGGCGGGGGGATTAATCCCCCCGGGTCAGGCGGTGTATTCATAATTTAACTACTAAGAAAATTAAATATTTACACTTACCAAATAGAAATATTAAATAAACTAATTATAAACACTAAACTACAAAATTTACAAATAATTACAACCCAACTGATAGGTAATATTTACAAACTTAATTAATAAAAATCAGAAAAGTGAAAAACACGTCCGCCGCGATCCGAAGTTTCCCGCGCTTCTTGTTTACATTTAGTTAAATACCTAAATCGATAAAGTAGGTATAGTTAAGGAGGTACGTAGTACCCAGCGACTATATAACACCTAGACTCCTAATGTTCAATATTTCTCTTCAAATTAATTCTGTCAACTACCTGAGGTTCGAGGAAGCGGGGTACTGCATTATGATTGGTTCTTCCAACACCTTATCGCATTATATAACCTTGGAAACATAGGCATAGGGATGGGACGAGTTAAATGAAAACACGATTTTTTTATCGATATTACTTTTATGTAATAAAGTTTTATAGTAATATTATTATTATTTATTAAACATATTAATATTTTAACGAAACTCTTTATGTTATCGAATGACAGATGGCGCTTAGTAAGTCTCATCGACATTAACAAGAATATTTGAGCTGACTTGTAGGAATAATACAAAGAATAACTCAAAACAATCGTTATAATCAACAAACAAAAGAAAAAAATATCCTAATAACATTTATTTCTGATACCGCTAGTCAAAAAAATAACCTAATCATTTTTAAAATGAATTAACTATTACTAATGAACTAACCATTCCTCTTGCGTACCGAGCGCTGGTCACACTGGCCCAAGCGCAATTTTCGCGTGTCTGTCAACACGCGAAAATCGACCTACACGCACACACATAAGGCGCGTCAACACGCACACATATCGAGTTTGACAGCTGTCAGACCGGCCCGATTGGGCCGGTCGGGACGCGAGAGGATAAAAAGCCTGTTAAAATTAAATAGGCCTCAGATAAATTGATTAGTTGAGTATTCGGGCGATAGTTTCTCTTATTTTTAATTTTATCGATAGAACTATCGACAATTCCTTTTGGTGTATCACTTACTTTTAATGTTAAAAAACAAAACGAAATACAAAATGTAAAAAGTACTTTCGTCGGAAAGAGATGCAAATATAACAAGATGGCGCGTGACACCCAACATGGCCAGTCTAAGTTGAACTCCGTAAAATTTTAAATAAAATGTGATTATGTGTCGTTATTGACTTACCTGTGAAATGTAATGCCATTTTTCTGAAAATTTGAATTATGGCTATTTATACCACACCATTTTATTGTGCACGGGTTCATTACAATAGTTATTTATTCGCAAACACGGAAGTATTTACAGCTCACAGTTGTGGTCGCAACTGATTTGAAGATTTTGAACGGTAAGCTACATTGGATCTATTTGTCAGATGTGTTGCCCGAAGCCGATCGTCTGTTATTAGGAGTCTAGGGGTTATATAGTCGCTGGTAGTACCTATAGTTGTTGAGACGCTTTATAGCCGCTCTGAATTTTGTGACGAAATGTGTCTCGTGTGAGTGAGAACTTAGAGGTAATAATGTCAAGCGATCAGCGACTATATAACCCCTAGACTCCTAATGTTCAATATTTCTCTTCAAATTAATTCTGTCAACTACCTGAGGTTTGAGGAAGCGGGGTACTGCATTATGATTGGTTCTTCCAACACCTTATCGCATTATATAACCTTGGAAACATAGGCATAGGGATAGGACGAGTTAAATGAAAACACGATTTTTTTATCGATATTACTTTTATGTAATAAAGTTTTATAGTAATATTATTATTGTTTATTAAACATATTAATATTTTAACGAAACTCTTTATGTTATCAAATGACAGATGGCGCTTAGTAAGTCTCATCGACATTAACAAGAATATTTGAGCTGACTTGTAGGAATAACACAAAGAATAACTCAAAACAATCGTTATAATCAACAAACAAAAAAAAAATTATCCTAATAACATTTATTTCTGATACCGCTAGTCAAAAATATATCCTTATCATTTTTAAAATGAATTAACTATTACTAATGAACTAACCATTTAAAATAAAAAGCCTGTTAAAATTAAATAGGCCTCAGATAAATTGATTAGTTGAGTAGCGTTTGAGTATTCGGGCGATAGTTTCTTTTATTTTTAATTTTATCGATAGAACTATCGACAAATCCTTTTGGTGTATCACTTACTTTTAATGTTAAAAAACAAAACGAAATAGAAAATGTAAAAAGTACTTTCGTCGGAAAGAGATGCAAATATAACAAGATGGCGCGTAAACACTCACATGGCCAGTTTAAGATGAACTCCGTAAAATATTAAATAAAATGTGATTATGTGTCGTTATTGCCTTACCTGTGAAATGTAATGCCATTTTTCAGAAAATTTGAATTATGGCTATTTATACCACATCATTTTATTGTGCACGGGTTCATTACAATAGTTATTTATTCGCAAACACGGAAGTATTTACAGCTCACAGTTGTGGTCGCAACTGACTTGAAGATTTTGAACGGTAAGCTACATTGGATCTATTTGTCAGATGTGTTGCCCGAAGCCGATCGTCTGTTATTAGGAGTCTAGGGGTTATATAGTCGCTGCAAGCGATTAACCCAGAGGCGGCGTGAGGCGAGAACCTCGTAATCTACCGCTTATGGTGCGGCCTTGCACTTCTAGATGTTGGGCGTACTTCGGAATGTTTATGCACCTTTTTTGGTTAATTGAAAAAATATTTTACTATGACAAAAAAATTGTACCTACAATACGAAACAATTCTATTCATAGCGCCCAAGAGCCAGAGCCTAGAAACTGTGCCACAGGGATGACACCATTGGTTTGAGATACAGCTTCTATTGTCTTAAGCAAAGGCATTATTTTGTATAAGTTATATTCTTTAGTAATAACCTCCGTGGTGTAGGTAGACCATGGGCGTAGGCAGATGGGGGGAACTGATGAATAATTAAAATCTATTAATCATCAATATTTTATATAATGTACATGTCTTATCTACAATATTTAAATAATCTATGTTCAACTATCTGCACCATCAGTCTTCTCTGTGGTGCTATCTTTATTGGAAGGATTTATAATTTCTACATGTTGCTCTAGATGTGATACAAGATTTTGTTGACTTCTATTCAGCAGCCCAACCACACTGGATCCAGCACTGTCAAGGACTGAACACAGCTGGCTTCGAGCAACATCCAAGTTTGGCAACTGACTGTACTCTAGCAGTTCATTTTTGGACATTAATCTATCTTGTATGATGCCAGCTAAAAAAGGAGAAAAAAATATTTGTTTTGTTTTAAAGACACTTTGAAGAATGATTACATTTTAGATTTGTTAACTGACTTCCAAAAAAGGAAGAGGTTATCAATTAGTAAGTTATTTTACTTTAAATTAATTAGGTATTTTAAATTATATTTAAAAGCTAAATTCTCATGCACTCCGCATTATAGTCGGTGACAATTAGTGACATCACCATTTCCTTTGCATTAAGGTTTATGCAGGAGTTTTGGCGGGAACTTGGAGGTGTCATGAGGTGCTCTTGTTTTCATTAATTGATAGCATTGATAGCTAGCACTGTTGTGTTTCGGTTTGTAGGGCATTGTAGCCAGTGTAACTACAGGACATAATGATCATGTCTTAACATCTTATGTCTCAGGATGACGAGCGCAGTGGAATGCCACACAGTACTTTGTAAATCAAGGTTCTGGATGGTATTTCTACTGTTTATGGGTGGTCGTATCGCTTACCATCAGGTGAACGGCATGCTCATTTCGTCATTCAATGCTATAAAAAAAAAATCTTAGTGATAATATTGTACAATTATGGTGATGTATTGTTCAATTTATTTCTATTAAAGGGCTTCAATGAAGTGAACTGAAATAACTGAACTAATCAAGTGTTTTTTTTTTGTTGCAGCCAAAACTCCTCAATAAAGTCTTCATAAGCTAGTCACTGCTTTACTACGACATACTAGTTAGTACTGAGGATAAAATAGAAACATGAATTGTATTTTATGAGTTAGGCTTAATGGACTTGTATCCAGAGCCTTAATATTTAATTTAAAAAATGTTTTTGGACAGCCATGCTTTCTACAAAACTTCTAGCTTTATAACTTATACATTACGTGGATTTTGTTTTCTTTTACTATTAGAATTTGGAGGACATACATACAAAAACAAGTAACCAGTTGTTTTCAGAATTACAAGAATACAAACCCATAACAACTAACTGTGGTGCTTTCTTTAATATCTTGAACATTTTTGCAGCATTTTCTGGCTGCCCAAATATAATATTCTGATGAGATGTGAACAGATGGTTGACTGCCTCATAGCGGGTCCCTTTTGTGGCCATGCTAACTATTTTCTTACCATATGTTCTTAAATGCATGTTATTTTTGACTAACGTAGCAAATATAGGCGTCTTATCCTCCATACTTATAGAATTCACATGTAAAAACACAACCATTTTTGATGTATTAAACCAGTTCAAACATTCAGATGCTAATATTCTTTCAAATGGATTATCGATCTCCAGATTTCGCTTTTTTTCTCCTCTGTCACAGAGAAGAACCTCCGGCAGTTTAGATTTTGGGGGCCCGTAAAATGGTTTGGATATATCAATTAAAAGTTGCTTCTCAAAGTGAGGTATTCGAGGCCTTTGAATATTAATCTTTCCACGAAATCGTTTTGCAGTTAATAAGGGGAGTTGTGGTTGTAGTAAGACTGTAATAAAGAAATAAATTTAATGTACTACGTAACGTCATATTTCTTACATAGGTATTTTTACACTTGGTTAAGCAATGGTTACCTTTGTTTAATGACGCCATAGCGCTTTTTATGCTATTCAAAAGTAAAATAATGTATTGTACGATTAAATATTGTAATTTGAATTCATAACCCACTTTATAACCTATAAAATCAAATGTCAATACTAGTGTTGGGTAGGACATACAAGAGGCGGTACATTTGTCCCGTACATGACGTCGCATGTAAGAGCGGCTCAACATTTTTTGTTGTACTACTTCAAATTTCATGTCGCGGTGGTCGCGGTAGTCGCGAAGTCGTGTTACTCACTATCTATCTCAGTAAAACTCTAAGACAGGGATAGAGAGGGAGCGCAAGGCATGGTACAAAATACAATAGTATGTTATTCTTCAATGAAAATATGTCATACTAGCTTTTGCCCGCGGCTCCGCCCGCATTAAAAAGTTTTTCCGGGATAAAAGTCCCGGTTTATATTTTCCCGAGATAAAAAGTAGCCTATGTGTTAATCCAGGACATGATCTACCCGTGTGCCAAATTTCATCGAAATCCGTTCAGTAGTTTTTGCGTGAAAGAGGAACAAACATCCTTACATCCATACATCCAAACATCCAAACATCCATACATTCTTACAAACTTTCGCCTTTATTATATTAGTAGGATTTGTACTCGTTACGTATGGCCGAGCTTCATTACGCCTCGCCTCATTTGAAGTGGGACATTGTACTGGCTAAGTGCAAAAAAGAGGCTACTCTTACAAACTCTGTTTTATGTCGTGTCCTACCCAACACTAGTCAATACATTTACATTTTACAATTGTCAACATACATTTAAAAAGGGCTGGGGTTTTGGCGAATGGCGGGAACGTGGAAGTATCATGAGGTGCTCTTGTTTAAATTCATTATTTTGGTGATACTTAGTGTTATATTGCATAATTATGGTGGGTATATTATCAAATATAGTTCTATTAGAGTGCTCAAATGAAGTGAATTGAAATAACTGTGCCACTCAAGTGTTTTTTTGTTGCCACCAAAACTCCTTGATTAAGTCTTGGACTCTTGGTAAATGGTAAGGTAGCCACTGCTTTACTATCACATAGTACGTTAACGTAGGAAAAAAAAGACAACCAAAAATTTTACTTAAGACGAGGCTGTATGGGCTTAAACCCTTTGCTTTCCTTATGAGGGAAAATTATAAAAAAAAATACGGCCGAGGCATAGGCTCTTTGGGCATAGGCTTGTCAAACAAATGTTACATCGATATATTATCATGATGATAATAATTATTGTTGACTACAACAATCTTACTATCTTACTAATATTATAAACGCGAAAGTTTGTGAGTATGTATGGATGTCTGGATGTATGGATGTTTGTTACTCTTTCACGCGAAAACTACTGAATGGATTTTGATGAAATTTGGCACACGGGTAGATCATGTCCTGGATTAACACATAGCATAATAATAAAGCATTTTTATTCCATACATGCATAAACAATCTAAATTTACATAATCTTACCTTTACAATTTACATTCTTTTAATTTTATTATAATGTTAAATTTATAGGATAATTCAACAGGTAATATAAATAAAAAAAAAAAAACATAAATTAAATTTTATTATTAGTCAGTTTATATGCAATAAAATACTGTTTATTTTTAAAGCACCTGCATTTATCGTTATTTATTAAAAAAATGATTTTCCGTTTACCTCTACTCTGCTAATTGGCAGCACAGTGGAGGACTGTCACTTGCAAAAAGTGCTGCCAACCCTGCTATTTTAACAATAGATTTACTGTTTTTGCTCTGTCGTCCCTGTTTTCTCTTTAGAGTCGAAAATGTACTGTTTTTTGTTTTATTGCGTTTTCACGGGTTTTGTGTACAGGTTAGTAAATTATGTCCACTTAACCTACTTCTCTGATGTTATCGACGGAAAAATCGAAATCGAGGACGTTTTTTTTTTTGCTCCTCGTTCAAAATCCTCGATTTACTGCAAAGAGCATTATAATACTACGGAAAATTTACTGTTTTCTCCTGTTTTTTTTTTTTGTCATCTGTTGTTTTTTCGTTTCTTGGGGTTGGCAGCAGTATCTGAATGTCAGCGGAGGCCAGTGTTGCCAACCCTACTGTTTTAACAGTAGATTTACTGTTTTTGCTTTTTCATCCCTGTTTTTTGTTTGGAATCGAATTTTTACTGTCCTTTGTTTTAAAGATTTTTACATGCATTTTCACTGGTTTTGTGCACAGGTTAGTAAATTAGTACATAAAATAGTGTAGTAAATACTACATAAAATAGTGCAGGAAGTTTTTTTTTGTCGCTACCCTATGAACTTCCCTATGAAATCCCCGATCTACTGTTTTCTCCTGTTTTTTTTATAAGTCATCTGTTGTTTTTTGGTTTCTTGGAGTAGTGTTGGGTAGGACACGACATAAAAAAGAGTTTGTCAGAGTAGCCTCTTTTTTCACTTAGCCAGTACATTGTCCCACTTCAAATGAGGCGAGGCGTAATGAAGCTCGGCGATACGTTTGAAGTAACGAGTACAAATAAGACATATTTTCATTGAAGAATAACGTACTATTGTAATTCGTAGCATGCCTTTCGCTCCCTCTCTATCCCTGTGTTGGAACTAGAATTCCATTGTGGATTACTCCCGTAATAAATCAAATACTTGAGATGTTATCAAGAGGGATATATTTTGTAGAATGATTTACACATATTATAGCAACACTATTTATACTACATTTGAGTATAAAAGAATGTGTTCCATATTTGAAATGTTTCCTCTAACAGCCAGCTATTTCTGCTGGCCTGTGCGGTGTTGCCGTGTATCGAGGTTTTATACCTCCGACACCCTGTCTTATAATTTTACTGAGATAGATAGTGAGTAACACGATTTCGCGACTACCGCGACATGAAATTTGAAGTAGTACAACAAAAAATGTTGAGCCGCTCTTACATGCGACTTCATGTACGGGACAAATGTACCTCCTCTTGTGTGTCCTACCCAACACTATCTTGGAGTTGGCAACAGTGGCGGAGGCCGAGAAAACGTGAAGTGTGTAGGTACTGTATACTAACTCAAATTTATATCCAAAATAAACGTGTTTTTACTAGATATTTAGTTAAAAAGTGTTAATTGAAACGTTAACTAAACCAAAATATTAAGTTATCAAATTTTATAACAAGAATAAGGAACAAGAAACGACACGCGAAAGTTGCAGGTTTGTCTTAATGTTTCTGTAAATATATAAATATTGTGTAATTTATAGTTGGATTTTGAATATTATCCCTTTGAAATCATTTAAATATTCTCATAGAATCAGTTTTGGTAATTCTAGAAATGCGAAGCTATGAACAAGATACACCGCCGTCGTCGGTAAACGGCGACGAAATTAGCGCTATGGATGAGGAAGGCGTCATATACTTTGACGAAATGGATGAGCTGCAATTGGACGACGATGATATGGAAGATATGACAGACCTAGAAGAGGAGTACGCAGACATGGAACCGCCTGAGGATCACGCGTCGCTAGTATTCAGTAAGCACGTGGGTTCGGTGTTTTGCTGTGATTTGCACCCTGACGGTAAACTAGCGGTAACTGGTGGCGAAGATGACAAAGCATATGTATGGAATGTTGAAACAGGGCAAATAGCATTGGACTGCTCCAATCACAAAGATTCAGTCATATTTACAGGATTTAGTTGTGATGGAGCGTATTTAGCGACAGCAGACATGTCTGGAGTGATTAAAGTATGGAAAACTCCAACTGAAGAAAACCAGCCATGGACTATTGTGTTTGAATATGAAGCGGATGATTTGTCTTTTGGTTTATGGCATTTTGGTGCTAAAGTTCTTTTTGTAGGTTCTGTGTCAGGTGACATATACATATTTAAAATACCTTCAGGAGAAACGAAAGTCTTACAAGGACACAATATCAAAGTGGAATGTGCAAAGGTAATAGCTTATCTACAATGATCAGTATCACAATGTCAAGTTGCTCATATATTTTTGTTTTTGTTAAACTGTTAGATACCCCAAAGCCGTCTCATATGCCAGTGTAGGGTGTACATAGTGGTAGGGACTCGGTCCAATGCTCACTTGAATGATGCTATACTCCCGAGTGTCGGCATTGGGCTATAAGGCTGCATTGACCCCCCGTGGTAGTACAAATAACATGTTTTTCCCTATTAAGAATTTGAAAAAAGTAACATTAGTTTAATAAGTCTATTCCATAGCTAGTCACATTCTTCAACTATAATTCACTAAAAGTAAATTGCTTGACCCATCAAGGCTTGCTTATATATATAGATGTATGGAAAACCCCTATATAGTCACATTCTTCAACTATAATTCACTAAAAGTAAATTGCTTGACCCATCAAGGCTTGCTTATATATATAGATGTATGGAAAACCCCTATATATATGGACACTGGTGTCTGTCGCGGGCCTTGACAGATTAAGATTAAAATT
Organism: Lapara coniferarum; assembly: GCA_949316025.1. NCBI lineage: Eukaryota > Metazoa > Arthropoda > Insecta > Lepidoptera > Sphingidae > Lapara > Lapara coniferarum. The sequence goes on from OX438926.1 coordinate 7,983,367, forward strand.
GTAATGTTATAATTCAGTAATTCTTTCTCTGTTTTTTAAACCTAGTTTGCATTTTTTATATGTTTCTCAAGTCAATTGACCATATATTATTTGTATATTATCTTATTCCAGTTGTTCTATGATGGTGTACGACTGGCAGCTGGGTATGAGGATGGTGCGGTCAAAATTTGGGACTTAAAATCATCAGCAGTACTACACCATGTACCTTCATCAGTTCACCAAATAAGAGTTACAGCAATTGATGTGCATCCCGACAACAGCGTCATGGCATCAGTATCTACAGATGGTAATTAATTTTGGCAATGTTAAAATGTATTTTGATTTTAAGTACCAGATGCTTGTCAAATATTTATGTGCAATTTTTAAGGAAAGAAAAATCTTACTAATATTAATGTGAAAATTTGTAAGAATGTATGGATGTATGTATGTCTTATGTTACCATTTCACGCCAAAATGAAAACGGATTTCGTTGAAATATGGCATATGGGTAGATCATGTCCTGGATTAACTCTCAGGCTACTTTTTATCCCAAGAAAATATAAAGCGGGACTTTTATCCTGGAAAAACTTTTTAATGCGGTCAGAGCTGTGAGCAAAAGCTAGTGAATAAATAAATATAAGGCAAATCATAAAATGAGATAAAAATGGATTTGGTTGTTTTTTTATTGCAATCAATACAGATATATGAATGCTAAGACATATGAAGTTACAAGTTAATAGCAAATATTATGCAACTTTTGGTATTATGGGTTTGAGAGATAACATTCCAGTATTCTCTTTTTTATCTCTGCTATACTACAAGCTGATGGGCAGAGAATGCCTGTGTTATAAATTCTACTATCTAGTACTTACACTACATAAATAAAAAAAGGAAATTTTTGTGGTAATTATGGAGCATTTAGCAATTGATACACATAAACAGTTGTATGGAATGGAACCATGATAGGTAATCCCATGCTAATGTATACTATATCATTGTAAAACTTTGTTTATGACAAGTCTTGGCTCTGCTCGTTTGATATAATTTTCCAACAATAAAAATCACACTGTACTGTCTTGGAAAGGTGACTGCTAACCCAAGAATTGTTGATTTTTGTTGCCAATATAAGTACTAATTAATTTAATAATACATGTGTGACTGCCTTGGTGGCCAGTTGTATTACGGTAAGATCTATCCCTGGGTCGGGAAAAGTGATATTGGAAAAATAATATTTTTCTATTCAGTATCAGCCCAGAGTCTGGAATTTGCGACCTGTATGGCGATAGGCTCGCCCGCATTACGTCATGGGACGGAATACGCACGGCAAAAAGTGGGTGCACAATTGCGCCTTTGCCTACCCCTTCGGGGATAACAGGCGTGAAAGTGCGGCGTGTACGGGCGTGTGTGTCGAAAATAATTTTTCTTTTAAATTAATTTTTTTTTCTATTAAGGTAAGGTTATCCTGACTACGACAACAAATGGCAAGGTGGTGGCACAACTGCAGGCTGAAACAGATTTAGAAACAGTAGCATTTGTACCAGATGCACAATTAGGATACTTTGCATTAGGTAATTAACATAATTTTACACATAATTTACACAAATAGTAACCAAATATTTCAATAAGATGATCCCATCACTACCTTTGGAACAATCGCTAAATGGGACCAATCAGTACAAAGTCACAGTTGTTGTTACGCTTATAATTGACTTAATATGATTGTTGTATGCTTATCGAGATGTGTTTATAAATCTTAATCTACTTTTCAGGTACTTTAACGGGTGCTGTAAGCATATGGGATGTAGCTAGGCAGATGATGCGTCACCAATGCGCCACGTCGGACGACGTTGGAGGAGTCACAAAAATGATTTGGGTTAAGAAGCATTTACTCACCGGGTGTCTCGACGGCTCCATTCGCGTTTACGAAGGTCGCTCCGGTGAAAAGAGTCTCATGCTCACTGGACATAGATCCGAGGTACTCGATCTGTGCTATAACGCGAAACAAAACATTATATTGACTACGTCTGACGACGGAACCGCAAGAATATTTAAATACGAAGGAAACAAAGACAATGATTAATTGTTTTTTTTTTTTTTTATATTGGTAATATTGCTGATTATTTTGGCATTTTGTTAATTTATACATTATATTTTGTTTCGGTATTGATTCATGTTTTATGTTTATATTAACTTCCTATCACGTTATAACCTGGTCAAAATCCATGTTTTTATGCATGATTTTTAACGAATTCTTAAATCGCATACATTGTTTTTTCCTATACAGAGAAATGGGGTAAATTCTGATGAATTAAGAAAATACGCTACCAATAAACATTATAGAGCGCTCAATACTTTAGCACTTTCTTTCATGTCTCAAATAATTTTATGGTTTAAGTTTAATTTTGCATGCATGTTTGCACATGTCTGAAACTAGATTGTGAATACTGAATACCCAATGATCGCATTACGTCGAGTCCCGTCGCTCACCTAGGACAGCGCGTAAGGTGTAAGATTGAATCTTATTCAACGAAAATAGAACAAGGGCCTCCGTTTCACGATTGGCTCGGTTATTGATACGCACTTATAGGTAAAAAGTCGTGCAGTCCTGCGTAACCAGACCCAAACAGTATCATTATGTATCCGACCTCACCGACGCCGTTACGCTAATGCAAATACACTCAAGAAAGGGCCTAACACGACCTCTCACCATCAAATGGCCTTGCTTAATTTAGGCGTGCCTACTTTTTTTTGGCTCCCAATTAATAAAACCGTGTAGAGAGGTTGAAAGAGGTATTTACTTCTACAATATCAGGTGTGGCTTACGGCTACGTCTTCGCGAAAAGTTAAAATTAGCTTATGTTCTGTCTTTTTTTTATGGCATCGAATGACTAGACGGGCATGCCGTTCGCCTGATGTTAAGCGATACGACCACCCATAAACAGTAGAAACACCATCCATCACCTCGAGTTACAAAGTACTGTGTGGCATTCCACTGCGTTCGTCATCCTGAGATATAAGATGTTAAGTCTCATTATGTCCGTAGTTACACTGGATACAATGTCCTTCAAACCGAAACACAACAGTGCATGCACACTGCTGCTTGGCGGTAGAATAGACATTGCGGTGATACCCACCCAGACGAACTCTTACATTGAGTCTTACCACCAGTAAAAAAACTTATGGCTTACCAAATTTCATCAAATCTTCAGTGATTTAGAATTAGCCAAAAAAGAGGCCTTACCGTCGATGTATTAAAGCGTAGCATACATAGTTACTTTACTTTTTTTAATATTAGTAAAAACACATGCAATCAGGGCAACCACTTTACGCCTTGGGTGTTCCATCCCATGGTGTGATGGGGGGCGATCCTATAACCATATCAGAATTCAGATACAAATTCCAGGCTGAGTCTGATCAGAAAACCCTAATAGCAGCCTAACCCAGGGTCTTTAGAGCGGTTGTGCTGCTAATAGGGAACGTGCACGTCGTAAGCTCTGCCATCTCGTACTTTCAGCTTCTCGATACTTTGCATTGACTTAAAATATGATGAAAAATAACATAATATAATTGGTTGCTAATGAATTGCTGTGTATCTGGATGCTCAAAAAAATAAAAATAAACATATCAAATGGTGTAAAATTTATTACGATCCTTAGAATAGTACTTACTTTCCATGGTTATGTTATGTACATAGGTATGAGTTACAAAAGCATTTAGAAATATTTCATTACACCAAAATAACTAGCTCCCATCCAAAAAAAGGACATTCTGGCCACGGTGGGTATCAGTAATATTCAGCCGTTACCCATATTTTATAATACACACGCACTCACGCCTTTTATCCCCGAAGGGGTAGGCAAAGGCGCAACTAGTGCACCCACTTTTTGCCATTATTCTTTCCCATGGTGTGATAGGGGGCGAGCCTATCGCCATATCGGGCACAAATTCCAGACTCCGAGCTGATACTGAATAGAAAAAATCAATATCACTGCCCGACCCGGAGATCGAATGCGAGACTTCAGCATTGCAGTCGTGCCATAATACAACTACAACACCGAGGCAGACCATATTTTATAATTTTTGTCATAATAAAATAATATAATATGAACCTATAGAATAAGCCTAACCCTTCTTAGTAGTAGAGGAGGCTCGTGCTCAGCAGTGGGCTGTATAATATAATACTGAGTGCTGATAGCATTGCAAAAGAATATATAAAAAGTGATTGTTCTAAATTGTTTCTTTTTTACCCACCTGTGGCTATTGTGTCGATTTTGTGCTTGCACCTATAGTTCGTGCACGTTCCTTATACAACGAGCTACGCCACCGTGGCTGTCAGTAATGTTAGTATGTATTATTTTAATCTCACTGGTCACAACAGTTTAATCATCGTCGATTCTTCAATTCAGGAAACCATTGCGTAACCATATTATCTAAACCTGTTTCTAAAAATGTACTGTTGCATTTTTTGACATTTTAACTACTTTGAATAAAATTTAGTTCAGCTTTAGTTCCTAATTTTTAATTTTTATCTCGCGTTATCTTATCATTAATTAATTATCTTACAATGTTATCTTGTCATAATGGTAACGAAATTATGTGAGAGTATTGGTAGTTGGTAACACCGCCTTGTGTATGCGACTATTTTTTACTGCCTCCAAGCATCAAAGTGCTAGCTAGCACTGTTATGATCCAGTTTAAAGAATACATCATGCTCCAGGCGGAGCATTGATGTATTAAGTACAGTTAGAAAAGTGTATGGCTCTACCACCTTGACGTTCTAAATTAGTCGCTTGCACGTCGTCTGTAAGCAACATGCAGCTTACAACTAAAGTACCTAGATAAATTGGTGTTTTACCTTGAGAGAGTGTACTAGCACCAAATTGGGTATTTGTACAGTCAGCTGCATCTGAACAAAATCCAAATTTCAAATCCTACGAATATTATAAAGGCGGAAGTTTGTGAGTATGTATGGATGTTTGTTACTCTTTCACGCAAAATCTACTGAACGGATTTCGATGAAATTTGGTACACGGCTAGATCATATCCTGGATTAACATATAGGCTACATACATTTTATCCCGGAAAAATGAGAACTTTTATCCCGGAAAAACTTTTTAACGCGGGCGGAGCCGCGGGCAAAATCTAGTCGCCTATATACTAGACGCCGAACTTTTACGTCCGATGCGCGCTGGCAACTAAGCCCAGCCCAGTACCTACCTATGTTCCCCATAATTTATCACATGAGTACAATTTGTATATGAGAATGTGCTCGCTTATCTTACTACTGATAAGAATGTTGCGGCATTGGCTACTTAATTAATATTCCCAACAAGTTGTTGCACGCGGTTTCACCCGCGCTATAAACCATTCCCGCTTCAAATGTTTTAAATCACTATACCGATCCATAGGGCTATCTGATCGACGCCAGCGCCACCTATTCCATATTTATTTACTACTGGAGCAAGTCATTGATATAAAAAAATAGGTTTTGTGTTAGTCCTGTTTCAAATATCTTCCAAAACCGTTCACTTGTAACAAGCATTCGTATTTATACTTAAGATTAGTAAGAAAAGAGGAAAGATTAAGTATACAGCCAGCATAAAATATAAATAAGCTAAACTGGAAAACGACGCATTTTCCGCTAAAATCGTTATCAAAATTGTGTTTTTGAGTAAGCTAATTATAATAAATAGTGATGAAATTATAAATAAATTTATGCATAATAAAAATTGTTGCATCGTAGTCTTGTAGCAGCATACATAGAGACTGTGGACCAAAAGGTTCTGGATATATTTTTTAATTAGGGAATAACCTTTTGTGCGTTTTTGTAATTGCCCGGGACTGGATCCCTCGGCAGGCTTGACGTCCCAACGGTAATTCCTTGTAAAGACTAAGTAAAAATATTCTACAACATGCTTGAAAATGTGCGAGTAATTCACTTCACATTCACGTGGACAGGTGAAAAAAGGTCGACATAGGCATATCTAACAAGCCCTTCTTTAGTGGCGTAACTACATCATCGGGGCCCCGTGTCAAATTCACTGTATGGGGCCCCCGTAAAAATTGTCGCGGCCCATGACATTCAACAAATAAGTCACGTACACATCCCCCCCCCCCCCGTATCTGAGCTCGCAGCCTGTCTGGTCGGGGAGGCCGGGGGCCCGTGGCATTTTGCCACCTCTGTTAGTAGTGCCACCCTGTAGTTACGCCACTGCCCTTCTTACGTCCTAACGCCTTACTAAATCGATGCTCTGCACTATTATAAAACAAGATGGTACGTGTAGCGGAATTACTATAGAGGTTTAAAAAAACGGTCAATACTCAAAGAATAACTATTCCACTGCATAGAGGCATGAGACAAGGACATGATATTTCTTCTAAAATCTCGCACTGCGGCGTTAAAAGATACTTTTCAGCTCTTAGATTGAATAGGATTCGGCATCACCATCAAGGGTGAACATTTCACATTTGATGTGAGGGCAACATTGCTGTTCTCAAAGATCTCAAGCCTCAACCGACTTTCCTAACCTTAAAATAAAAATGGATGAAACGCTAGGTAAGAAGCGTTTAGGTACATGATCATACCCAGCTTTCACCCTAGGGGGCAGCTTCAGTTGTTTAGTTTCACTTAGGTAAATCAATTTACAAGAGTCACCCTAAGGGCTATAAAAATATAAAAACAATACATGTATTAGATTAAAAGATTGCCGCATAGGCAACTTTCGCAAATCTTTAGAGGCTTCATTAACCATACAAAAAAAACATCAATGTATACCGGTTAGGTTTTGATGCAGGATGATGCAATCTTGAGATCCATTTCATCTCCAACACGTTTATAAAAGCAGTCGTTCATCGGGGCGAAATTAGAACGAGTGTTTTTGTCCATATTATTTGTAAATTTGAAGAACCGGGATTGCTCAAACTTCGGAAATCTATGTGATGGCTTTCCACATTTTTATACTCGCCTGCCAATATTTGGCCAAGAGTCTTATTGGAAGCCTTTAATGGGTATTGATGTCACGTCTGTCCGACAAATTAGGGTAGTTTCCTATGTTCTATTTTGTACATTACTTTATATGTAATAAATAATACGAAAAATATTTTTTTCTGGGAAATGAGCATCAAAATTAGTTAAATAATAATCCAGTTATTGATATTTGAAATATTTTTGTGAGCGGAAATTCTTAGTATTCCGACAATCTTGAACATTCTTTTTCCATTGGATTTTGTACTAAAAACAAGGAGTCAACTACTCTATTCTATATAATACCTACTTAATATAGGTAATACGTTAGTCCCTTCTTCAACACCATGATGCCAATGAGTTTTATTTTGCTCCATTTTACAGCTAGACATTTTGTGGTCCAATATTATATTATGTAGATAATGTTACTTTTCAATTATTATCAATATCTCTGACCAAATTGCACCAACCTATGTAAAAATATATGGCAAACTTAAATTAGCAATGTTGTGTGTAGTCTAGTGTCTCTCCCATATAAGCCGAGTTCGACTACAAAATAGTAGCTGTCTTCAACTTTAAATATCGGACGCAGACTACTTAGAGATACTGGATAGGGTCCATGATAAAATGAGCGGAATAGTCAAATGAGAAGCAAAAAATATCGGTTTTATTCTTGTAAGTATAAAAATACTAGCTTTTGCCCGCGGCTCCGCCCGCGTTAAAAAGTTTTCCGGGATAAAAGTCCCGCTTTATGTTTTCCCGGGATAAAAAGTAGCCTATGTGTTAATCCAGGATATGATCTACACGTGTGCCAAATTTCATCGAAATCCGTTCAGTAGTTTTTGCGTGAAAGAGGAACAAACATCCATACATTCTTACAAACTTTCGCCTTTATAATATTAGTAGGATTTATTTTATTCATAGACTTAACGTTCTCCTGTCATGATTATAGAACAAAATATTTAATCATTGAGACTTCACTGGATGGAATAATAATGTACTGTAACAATTTACTACCCTAAAATAAAATATCCACGAAAAGGAGCCTAATTTTTTTCGGTCCTAACAAAATGGCATTACGATATTACTTTTGTCTGTACATTTAAAGATATGTAATAAAAAAGAAAGTGGGTGACTAGAGTAATGGAAATCGGAGATTTTTATAATTCTTTTTGCCTGTCTGTCTGTTTTTCTGTTTGTTTGTGACTGTACATCTCCTATACTATTGAGCGGATTTCGATGACATTGGGTATAGAGATAGTTTGAGACCCTAAAAAGGTCATAGGCTACTTTTTATCCGGGGAAAAGCGGGACTTTAATCCCGGAAAAACATTTTCACGCGGGCAGAGCTGCGAGTTAAAGCTAGTAGGTACATAAATTGGCGGCTTCAACCCAGAAATATTAGGCTAAATCGCAAGCAGTGCACGAGAACTTTTTGCTACTTATCTCCGTCCTATGATGAGATATCAGGCCAATCGCCATATCCGGCGCTAATTGTAATCCCAAAGAACGTCATTCGTCAACGTCGTACGAATTTATGATAACAATGACATTCTAATCATTTGCGTATAGTCGTGAAAGTGATGAGTTAAGTAGGTATAGCCATAAAAGTTACATAATATTTTATAAGGATAAAATATGTAATTTTTTTATTCGTTAATTACACTAAAGCTCTGGCATAAACTACAATCTACATAATTGCTAAAATACAAAATGAGCAAATCGGCTTACCGCTTTTTAAATACCAAAAAAAAGAAGCAAATAGTTGAACGGTTGATAAGTAAGTAAACCCTGCCACCTATTATAATTACCAAATTTTTTAACGTGGCTCTACAGGCCAGTAGCCTGACGCAAGTCGGCTTTTCTGCAGCCACACCGGATTGTCGAGTGAAAGCTTTAGGCGCTCGCAGCCCTTAAATTACGTGACCATGCACTGAAGGCAACCTACTAACGGCTTACAAATCTCGGCTTAGGACGGTCACTGGGAGAGGTTAAGACATCAGCGATTAGTGGGGAAGATTGATGTTTAACCTAATCTTATCCATTGCTTTCGTCGGCACGCGTGCTGGAACTGTTAGGAGGGTCGGGGGGAGACGGGGAACGCGGCGAGGTCCTCGGCGACGGAACTGCGGTCTTGTAGAGTTTATGAGTTTTAAGAACTCGTTGTTACGACGAATGGTCAGAGTGATATCGTCCTCTGGATCAATTAAAACTGAAAACGGCCGTCTCCATTTGGCGCAGTCGAATTAATGGCGCGATCGAATGGAATAATCACTTACAACTCTAGCAAAATCAACGGCGCATTAGCAGTACCCTTCCAGGTTTATTGGTTTCCGCTTTTCCCACGCAAACCGCACAAAGTCATTGACTGGTGGTAGATCTTTCATATGTAAGAGTCCGTCTGGTTGGATACCACCGCAATGTCTATTTCTACCGCCAAGCAGTAGTGTGCCTGCACTGTTGTGTTTCGGTTTGAAGGATATTGTAGCCAGTGTAACTACTGGACATAATCAGACAGGATCACGAGCGCAGTGGAATGCCTCACATGACACATTACTTTGTATCTCAAGGTGCTGGGTGGTGTTTCTACTGTTTATGGGTGGTCGTATCGCTTACCTACAGGCGAACGACTTGCTCAACAAATTTAATATTGAATATTATGTAGTTTACCAGATGTGGGCGACCAAGTTGGTGTTATTAAGATTTTCTACTTCTATTATTTTATGAAAATACAATAAAAGGCTCGATGCATGAACTCTGAAGTCTCACTTTACATTGCCCGACACCATATTTCTCTGTCATTGACCCCTTCACAGAGACATGGTTCAAATGAATTGCTCATATCCTGCCTTACTCAAGATAGTATTCGTCCTAAAGACGGTCAATGTACTTTATCACTTAAGAGTGCCTTTCCGTTATCAGTGTCACAATTTTAACTTCACTATTAAAAAATGTGTGCCAAATGCACACGTGGTTTATAGTAGAACAGTGTGAGAGAGACGGCTAAAAACCAGTCGTATGAACTTGGCAGTGAATTGAACACCAGCATTAACTCAAAATTCATACTTGTAAACCCAGGCAAAAGGTCCACTCTCGAATAACGGTGTTGTTTCACACATGCCGTTTTAGGGTTGAGTCATGTTCATGGTAGACCGTGGTAGTCACCCGCGTCCGTAGTTAACTTGCAAAGTAGTCGAGTCACTAGTGAATAGTAAAGCAGACGCATGTAAAGTCGAACGTATACGCCGCACTCCCGCACCATATGGATTCGATCGTGATAAAAATACATCAAATTTCAACATCTTAAATAACTTGCTTAATACAGATCGCTAAGTTCGAATTGAGTTAACAGTTGTTAGTGTTAAAATAAAAAGAAGTGATAATAAATGTGTTGAATATTTTAACCTAAAATTGGTATTTACAGTAAATAATTTTTCCCCGTTACTTGTTATATTTTTAAGCTTATCAAGCACCGGTAGCGGTAAAAGAACTTTATCTATAATAATACACGTGGTGTTTCCCGCCACAGTTCACGCCGCAGTATGACGCAATGTTTGCATAGCAGTGCCTCAGAATTTCGGAAGTTTTGAATAATGACCTTTTTACCGTTAACTATACATGTGACAGTGTTTGATAACATTATAGTGATATAGATTTTAGTGCTATTTGTAACTAATAAATATAACAAAATGGCAAAAGTAGGAGATGTTGATGGACTTCCATCTAGGGCGATGGATTCTGGTTTAGAAAGCGCGGATGGTGGAGACCAGGAGTCGAGCGGAGGCGTTCGTTTGAAAAAAGAATTGAGTTTGATGAATGGCGTAGCAATAATAGTTGGAGTTATAATTGGCTCGGGTATCTTCGTGTCACCACATTACGTCCTAAAACATGCCGGGTCTAAAGGCATGGCGCTCATCGTATGGGTACTCTCGGGCATCCTCTCCATGATTGGGGCACTATGCTATGCTGAATTAGGTAAGTGTGGAGCAATTAACATTGCGAAAATTCAACAAACTTTTTTTCGTCACCTGATGAATTATTTCAGATAAATGTGCTTACCATTCATTTAATTAGGTCCTAAATATGACTAGGTATTCGTTATTAAAGAGTTTATAATTTAAAAGGGGAGTGTTTTAAACGAATTTCTTGATTGCAACTGTACCAATAAGACGCTCGTAAGAATGTAGAGCTCATTGATATTGTTCAGACTCGTCATAATATCTTCTAAAATATTTTTTTTGTCTAGACGTTCAGATTTAGAGCCTCTTACATGAGATACGCTTGTGTTTTATAGCATTATAAATGTTATATAATTTGCTAGAATTCAATTCAGTGGCGGTGGCTCTATGATTAAGAAGACAGCAAACTCAATTTCGTTTCAAGATTATGAACAAGACTAGACAAGGATCATTATATCTATGAATAAAACAATCAAATTTCAACACGAGAATCAAACCTGCATTGTTCGCTCGTTTAATAATAGATCCTGTTCAATGCCCATAATTGAAGCAGGCTCAAAAATACCGCGTAAAAGAGGGTTACTTTCTAACAGTTTAAAAAAATTACAATTAATTGAGATTAATTTGCGGAAAATTACTCGAGATTTTGTAAGAATTGAGGTATCACGAGATCGAGATTGCGTTCCCCTTAACACCTAGTCGATTATATCTAAAAACTGAATAAAATAAAATAATCAAATACCGTGACATCAATACCCTCTAATGGCTTCTAATAAGATTCTTGACCGATTGAGAAGTCTGTTACGTGTAAAAAGAAATTGCATAGGTTTTATAAAGTCGAGCAATGTCCATTGCTCTACCATAATGAACGAAATAAAACAAGTTATAGAATTAAAAGTACGACTGCAAAGCTGAGGTCTCGGGTTCGATCCCCGGGTCGGGCAAAGTGATGTTAAGTTTTTCTATTCAATATCAGCCCGGAGTCTGGAATTTGTGCCCGATATGGCGATAGGCTCGCCCCCTATCATATCATGGGACGGAATGACGGCGAAAAGTGGGTGCTCTAGTTGCGCCTCTGCCTACCCCTTCGGGAATAACAGGCGTGTGTGTATGTAGGTATGTGTGTGTGTAGGTATGTGTGTGTATAGAATTAACCAGCTGAAATGTATCGCACCTTAAGAACGAAAACGATACATTTGAAAAAAAAAAACGGAAATTGACTTATCGCCACAAAATGACTTAAAACTGATCCCTTTTTCATAAAAATAATATGAATAAGGCCCGATATATAAGTTTGGTCCTTTTCCCGCTTGAATATGGCTGTGTTTGAGCTATTATTGTATTGATAACTTTGTTTTAAGTCATTTTATAATGATAACTCAATTTTTTTTTTGAATTGTGTCGTTTTCGTTCTAACGGTGCGATATGTGGAACACGCCAGTATTATCCATGCACTTTTTTTTTATTTTGTAATGGCTCAACTGCCAGTAGCTTGACGCGAGTCAGCTTTTCTGGCCACGCCGATCTTTAGGGTGAACGCAGAAGGTGCTCGCAACCCTTTGAATTAAGTGACCATGCTGAGGGCAACCCTCTAACGGGTTACGAACCTCGGCTCAGGACGGCCACTGAGAGAGGATGAGACATCAACAATTAGGGAAAGATTGGTTTTTAGGCCTAATCCTATTAGATTGTGTTGTCATCGGCACGCGGGCCGGAACTGCTAGGAGGGTCGGGGGGGGGGGGGGGGCAACGGGGAACGCGGCGAGGTCCTCGACGGCGAGGACGGAACTGCGGTCTTGTGGAGTGTCGGAGTTTCAAGAACTCGTTCTTACGGCGGAAGGCCAGAGTGATTTCGTCCTCTGGGTCGGTTAATACGGAACGCGGCCGTCTCCATTTGGCGCGGTCGAATGGAAACCATGCACTTGGGGTGTTAATTTCGCCCGTTGGACCGGTGAAGGGAAGCGCACTTGCTGTTATAAAAAAAATGAATGTAAAGTGAATCTCAGCATTCTGCATCAAACCTAACCGGTCCAAAATATGTTTTTAATTTGTAAGTCAAATTGAAAACCTTCATAGATTTGCAAGACATGGCCACGCAACGTAGAGGAGGCCCGTGCTCAGCAGTGGGCAGTATTATAATACTGAGCTGGTTGCATGGCATTTTATTGCCCACGCAACAAACTTTTTAAACTGAGTAATCTGTGTTCATGTAGATTGAACATTTTTATAGTTCAGTGTTCCTACGTATAGATATCTTTTATGTAATTGAGGGCGGCTGGCGTGACTGATTTTAACTATGATTTTAATAATTCTTTCTAGGATAGAATTTATACGACTAAAATATTTAAAAAAAGTAAAGACCAAAATTGAGTCCAGTACCCTAGGCTACATACTAATTATTTATAACATAAACTTTGCTGTAATGGTGAAGTGTATCGATTTAGTTAGAATTTAAAACGTGTTTATGACTCTCTGAAAGCAATCTCTTCGGTGGACGTTGCACGTGGAAGCCATTTTTTGTGCATAGAACCAATGGTACTGTTGTGTAATATGAATTTCACATAAAACACAAATTAAACTACCTACCACATAGGTTTAGGTATCTATAACATACTAACAGGACAAAACGTATTTTCCGTTAATAACCTTATCCAAATTGGGTTATTTTTTGTATGTTAGCAATAATAATTGCAATTAATCTATACCTACTCTACACATACACATATAAATAAGATTGGAGTGTCTGTTTGTTATATTGAAATAACCGTTTTTTACTACATGTATATGAATATATATATACGGTAGGGGAGGCCGGGGCTACAATTAACAAAAAAAGGATTTTTAGTTGTAGATTAGTCATTATTCAATAGCCATATTTGATTATTATGTTATACGATGATTTAATTATTCAGGTATCGTATAATTATCTCAAATTAAACAAAACAGAAACGATGAGGTAAATAGAACTCTTTTTCACAAAAGAGTCAGTTGTTAATTCTTACCTCACGTTCGGGGCTAGAATTAACAGGTCGAGGGTAAGTATTAACAGAAGGGGTAACAATTAACATAATGATATGCTGACTCATGTAGAGGAAAACAAATATATTTATGACACATTTCTTTATTAGGTAATTAATACAGACTTGTATGGGTTATGCTTTCTTATAAACTGACAACAATAATCACAATTTACAAAAATATGTAATCACTAGCTTTTGCCCACGGCTTCGCCCGCGTTAATAAGTTTTTCCGGGCTAAAAGTACATACATAAAAACCTTCCCGTTGAATCACTCTATCCAACACATTTATTTGTATAAAGATTAATATTATGACGTTGATACAACTCTTAACAAATAATGCATTAATTTCGACCAAATTTGATTACCATAAAAACGGTTCTAGAGAGTTAACTTTAAAAGATAGACATATACTGTTGCGAACTTTTTTTTAGATCATTTCAAGAGGAATAATTATTTCATACATATATTTTTGGTATCTTGAACGGTTTTCGCAGCGCACGCAATGGAAGCCCTCAAGGATGAATAATTTTCCCCGCATTTTTCACATTTTCCATTATTTCTTCGCTCCTAATAGTTGCATCGTGATGTTATATAGTCTATAGCCTTCCTCGATAAATGGTCTATTCAACACAAAAAGAATTTTTCAATTCGCACCAGTAGTTCCTGAGATTAGCGCGTTCAAACAAACAAACAAACAAACTAACAAACAAACAAACAAACAAACAAACAAACAAACAAACAAACAAACAAACTCTTCAGCTTTATAATATTAGTATAGATGAACGATACCTGTTTTTTTTTTCTAATTAGCTATATTCAACGGTTTATAGTATATTTAATCTGTTATATATTACATATTAATCAGTCTCTGTTATATATTATTCAGTCTTGCATTATTCATCATTTTTATGGTATTAAATAACCAAAACAAACGACTTATACAGCATTATAAGATCCGGTACAAAACGGCTTAACAAATAGTCGGCTATGGTTTTTTTTTGTTTACGCGGAGAAATTGAATTATTACTACCGCCCAGTGTTCAAGGGGAACGACTGAGCGGTTATGTTGGGTTCACCGTGCCTTACGACCCGACGTTGAGCCGCCCGGAGAGATGGAAAACGTGTCCCTAACCCGGGCCGAGTCCCTAACCTATGTACACCGCACGGCATACCAACCAAAACTCCGCGGTGGCCATCTTCGGCGCATTAGGGACAGCTGCGGGCGTCCTCCGACTCACGTCTAAGTTGTCGTCCGCAACCGCCCCTGCGGCTATGGTTGCCTCTTGTTCGGCAATGAAACCTAACCGGGTTTTTTTGTAACCCATTTCTCAGTAGAAATGGGTTATAAAAGCGAGTGCACCAGTGTGCACCCGCTTACTTTTTTTTCACGAAATTGAAGAGTGAAACGTAGCAGAGCTCAAATTCTTTTGCTACATTTCTGTTCTTCTCCAACACTTCTAGCGCAGCCAACTCGTAGACCTCTTGGGATGTAGTGCCTCGCGTAGTTTTTCGTTTATAGGTTCTCATAATGTCATAAAACAAAACATTTTAAAATAACTATACACAAACATTCAGATACCCTGTTAATAATAGCCCTCACATCCGGGGCAGCTATTACACGTTAAAACAAACCCCGCAAATTTGTTAATTGTAGCCCCAAAGGTCCAGTTAAAGAATTAAATAACATACTAAAATATTGATCGATAATTTTGTCAATTAAGCAAAGTAGAATTATTAAGTATAAAATATGCTGCCAGAGAATAATGAATATTATCATAGCACTGTATAATTTTTGTAGAAATCAAAAAATTGTAAACTTTAAAATGTTCTTTACCTGCGTAAAAATGTCACCCGGCATACAATTCACTTGTACGGCGAGTAGGCCGCAACTGACCGATCCTGTGGCATTCAGCTTGATCTAGTTGACGAATTAAAACTCGCGTTGGAGATTTAGTGTGTATAGTTTTAGAGAATTTCGCTTGTTAATACTTACCTCCGTTAATTGTAGCCCCGTCCTCCCCTACATACACCAAAATATTTTTTTTACAATGTTTGTCTGTCTGTTTGTTCCGGCTAATCTCTGAAATGGCACGATCGATTTTGACGGGACTTTTATTGGCAGGTAGCTGATGTAATAAGGAGTAACTAAGGCTACGTTTTATCCCGAGAAATAATATAGCGGGACTTTTATACCGGTAAAACTTTTTAACGCGGGCGGAGCCGCGGGCAACAGCTAGTCATTAATAATCATCATTAATAACTAGATGTTGCTTGCGGCTTTTTCCGCGTGAAAACCCTTGCCCACTTCAAAAGTCCTTAAAACTACGCCAGCGCCATCTCCTTAAAAAAAGATTAAAAATATCATTATTTTCCCATGAGACCAAATCACCAGGATTAAAAGCTTGAAAGCCCATGTGTTAATCCAGGACATGATCCATCCGCGTACCAAATTTAACCCAAATATGTTAAGTTGTTTCTGCATTTACTTGTAACAAACATACAAACATCCAAATATTTTAACAAACTTTCGCATTTACGTCGTACATTTGTCGTCACCATAGTCTCGTAGCAGCGTATAAAGACCGAAAGTCCTGGATTCAATTCTTCTAGTTCTGGTAATTGTGTGGGCCTTTTTAATTTTTGTGAGTTAAGTTATAACTATCGTATATTTTTTCAAAATGTATAATTAAGATAAAATAACACGATTTTCCTTAAAAAAAATCACGTAAGTACCATGCTATCTTCAATAGTTTACTAACATGACAACACTATCTTGTGATAAGTAGGATTTTTTTACACATAAGTGTAGCCAGTTCAGTTATAGTCCAACAGATGTCACTAAAAATAAATAAATTGTTATTTATTCATTTTTAATTGGACTTTCTATAAAAACGTGTTTCAGTTCATAAACGATACTATAATAGCATAAATGCACAAAAGTTACAACTCTTTTTGTGAACTCGAATTTCGTTCTTTGGCTCTCCCGAGAACTCCGCTTTAGGCGGTTACAGCAATTCATATTTCCACTGACGATATGATTTACTGGTATTGGAGCGCTAAACAGGTTGGACGTCGGACAGGCGACCTGTTGTAAGCCCAATTCTTCCCACAAAATTCTTGATAATATGTGAGATCGACTCACCTCAATAGCAGACACCACAATAGTATGCGATAAAGGTACGTGGAAGAACCGAGGTATAAGGCGGTGCCCCCAGCAGAACGGCGCTCTAGCCGTATATTAGAAGCTATCTATTCGGAAGTATATGTCCAAAAACGGACCTGAAATTCTAACCAAGACAATTTATATAATATATATGGATAGAACTCCCGAAAACTACCCTTTTGCAATATATCGTTTAATGTAACTGACCTCCGATTATGAGATTTATTTAATTTTGTTTAGCTTGAAAACTACACTTAATATGAATTATGAACTTTTTAAAAAGTTATTTATGAATGGAGAGGTTTAAAAATATTTTCTAATGGATCTAAGTTCCATATTTTGCCCCTTTAATATCCCTAAAAGGGATAAATGTATAATATCCCTATAAATAAAATACCACTAAAATTGTTGACTGTATACCTACTCCCAAAGTTACACGTCATTTTGATTTGCAACCAACACTATTAGAAAAGCAATATAATTTGAACATTTTTTAGTTTAAAGAATTCAAAAAGACCTAAAATTTATATTTTTAATGAATGTTTTGTAAATCTTTGCATATTCCCGCCTGTAAATCGTGGGCCGAAATATATGTTACGAATGCCTAAGATTTTAAGTCTCATTAGTCTCCTTCGTCGATAGCAGAAAATGTGATTGGTAGATCGAGTTGAATGCTACATAAATATGTTCGCCACAATTTCGACCCTCTTTCCATAATTAATATTGAAATCAACACCTTAGTTTTATTTTAATGACAAAAAGTGTTCCCCAGAATTGACCCCTCGTAAAAATTGTGCCAACTGCCACAATATTACGTCTACAATTCCGGTTTCATACGCAAATTCAACAATAAAAGTGGGCACATACGATGCGATTTGGTACAGCCGAACCATTAAAATGGTATGCCATCGAACCATATCGCATCGTGTGGGGCACGGTTCGATGGACATTATTATTATTATTGTTGGTACGGCTGGTTCGATGGCTTGTCCATCAAACTTGGTTGCATACAACTGGACATCGCATGGTACGGTTCGATCGTGTGGCGTGAAGACTGTACCGCGTGACGAATTGGTCGCATGATACCAAATCGCATCGTATGTGGATACTATAAGTGGGGACATATTGTCAGTCTCATGCAAAAAGGGGTCAAGAGTTTATAAAATAAATACCCAAATACTATATTTTTTTGTCATGTAGAGATGTCCGCTTTTTGCATGGGTACTGGGCCTCAAAATTTAACCAGACTCAAACTTAAGGGATATTAAAGGGGCAATCTCCATTAGAAAATATTTTTAGACCCCTCCATTCATAACTAACTTTTTTAAAAACGTTCATATTAAGTGTAGTTTTCAAGCTAAACAAAATTACATGAATCCCATAATCGGAGGTGTTTAAAATGAAACGATTTATTGCAAAAGGATAGTTTTCAGGAGTTCTATCCAAATATATATAAACTGTCTTGGTTAGAATTTCGAGCCCGTTTTTGGACATGTCCTTCATTTAATGTGTTTTTACATCTATGTAACTTTTAACTACTGAATTCTAACACCTATATTTTTTAAATAAAACCTTACTGAACAAAGTTATTTTATTTTACTGATGGTCGGGATGGTTTCAATACATCGATAAGGTAAAGGGCCACTAGTTCGTGCTAGTACGTTCGTTAGATTTTTGCGCAAAAAATAAGAAATTTACACATTTATTTCAATTATACATTGGTGCAAAGTCTTAATTCCTTAAACGGTATAAAAGATTTTTTAGACCGTTTAAGGAATTAAGTACTTGATTAAGTAATACCAACATTTTGGTGAGTACAATGAGGGCAATACGATGCTCGAAACTAGTGGTGTAACGAATATTCGTATTCACATTCGCAATCGCAATAAGCTATGCAAATATTGTTGGCTATGACATGTGAAAATAATTTATAAAATAACACTGCAACCATGGGTTTTTTAATACATCAATGACTGCAACAGATTATTTTTACAATGTGTCCTACTTCCTACTAATATTATAAACGCGAAAGTTTGTAAGAAAGTATGGATGTATGGATGTTTGTTACTCTTTTACGCAAAAACTACTGAACGGATTTCGATGAAATTTGGCACACGAGTAGATCATGTTCTGGATTAACACATAGATTACTTTTTATCCCGGGACAATGTAAAGCGGGACTTTTATCCGGGAAAACTCATTCACGCGGGTGGAGCCGCGGGTAAAAGCTAATAAATAGTAATTTTGTTAGTATTTACAGTACTCATACAAAATAGAAATTGTACCGAGATCACAACGTGATAGAATTTATGTTGTTATGTTTGTACGAGATTTCGCTATACATACTAAATCTATTAATTATTAGTTTATAAAATTATAGCAAAATATTATAAGTATAACGAACACATTAAGACTGCCTCGGTGGCGTAGTTGTATTATGGTACGGCTGCAATACTGAGGTCTCGGGTTCGATCCCAGGGTCGGGCAAAGTGATATTGACTTTTTCTATTCAGTATCAGCTCGGAGTCTGGAATTTGTGCCCAAAATGGCGATAGGCTCGCCCCCTATCACATCATGGGACGGAATAATGGCGAAAAGTGGGTGCACTAGTTGCGCCTCTGCCTACCCCTTCGGGGATAAAAGGCGTGATTGTATATGTATGTATGAACACATTAAAATCTTTTAAAATATTAGTTAGTACTTTTAAGGTCAGAAATTACAAAAAACTTTCTCCGTACATTTTGTAGGAAATGTGACTCCATTTGCATTTAAACTTAAGAAAACTTTGTATTCAGGGTCGCTTTTAGTTTAAATTTTTATTTGTGAGTAAAGAAGCTCTATTTGTCTTCATTAAATTGAATCTCACTATCCCAGATTTTTTTTCATAAATAGCTATGGCCTGTTTATAATAATTATTAAATCCTTTAAATTTTTACGTTTTTTTTATTAATAAACTATCATTACTCTCTTTAAAAAGCTTTATCCCGAAACAGAGGCCGTAAGTTCACAAATTCACAAGTAGAGCCAAATTTTATCATGAAATAGCGTTCAAACAAGAGGTCCACAATTATATTAATATAAAAAAATAATCGAACTAAAACTACGTAACTCGTGCATGAAATGAATAACAGAATATCAACATTTATCACACAAATGCTTTCAAACTAATATCATGTTTAGTAATATATTATTAAAATCTTAAAATGGCTTAAAATTCCGAAATAAGGGGCATGTACACGTATCCATGATTATAAAACATTCGAAATCAGATTTAAGTATAAAGGCTATAGAAATTAAAAATAAGTTTGCTCATTGGTGAACGCTGGGCCCACTCGTTGAAAATCTACCACCCCTATGAAGATATGGCCTGAGCTTATCCACGATAGTTTATTGTGGCTATCGATTTAACTTAGAATATGAATTTGGTAATCAAGGTCATAACTTTACTATCAGTAGTACGATAAGCCAGGAAAGCCTATGTAATATGTCATAAATTATGGGGAACATTTAATAACATATATATTACATACATTACTTTGCTGTCTGTGGTATGTATAATGAAGAATAACTAATGTTTATGAGTAAAATTTTCACCAATACGACAGTTTTATTTCCGCGGTTCCGGTGAATGGCGTCACATAAGGAGTTGAATAAATTCAAAACTTTAAATTGCCTAAACACTTTTGTGTTCTTACCGAATTGTATTTTCGCTTCGCAATAATAAAATACAAGGGATTTACTTTACTTCACATAAAAATAAATATTAGTATCAATTAAAAGTAACGCGTTTATGCGATTTTAAATTTTGAGTTTGTTCAGCTACTTTTACTTATTTGGCTGACTGTACCTATCCGTGTTTACTTTTTCTAAAAAACATCCAAACATTTTCACAAACACATTTATAATATTAGTAAAAAGTAAGATGAATACCAAGTTTAGTTATGTTTACTGGTGGTAAGTTTCTCGTATGCAAGAGGTCGTCTGGGTAACTACCACCGCAATGTCTATTTCTACCGCCAAGCAGCACTGGGCATGGACTGTCGTGTTCCAGTTTAAAGGTCATTCTAGCCAGCGTTACGGCTGGGCATAATGAGACTTATCATCTAATCTCTAATGTCTTATGGTGACGAGCGCAGTGGAGCGCCACGCAATACTTTGTGATTAAAAGTTCTATAGAGTGTTTTCCTACTGTTTAAAGGCGGTCGTATCGCTTACCATCAGGCAGGCGGCATAATTGTCTTATCGTTCAGTAGACATAAAAGAAAAAAAACAAAAACAATATAAATGCTCTCTCCATATGAATATCAAAAACATTATGAAAGTTTACCTAAGTACCAATCCGTTTTAGCAACGCATGGTGGATGAAAGATGTTTAATCCTCCCAATCATAGAGTATGTAGGTCCATATTCAGGTATGGGACAATATTATAATAGCAGGCTGATACAATAATTAATATTATTTATCATATAATGATATTATAAGAATTATCTCTCAGTGCGTAGTACTAATCAATGATCCTTTTTAAATTGAATATAGGTACAACGCCTGTCTTGGATCTTGGTACAGTGGTAGGAAAGTTACCGTGACTACTATTTTAAAAACGGACCCATAGTTTTTCAAGCTAATAACACTTGGCTTCCAACCTTGGATTAGTTCTGTTCCCATATCTAATGAACTGCTGGGACCTGTGTGAAGTTGGCAAGTGAGTTTGAAATATCCTGTTTTAACTATTTCCATAGGATTGTACTAGGTTTGTACCGGATTGTACCGTTCTTTAATTTGTTTGTACCTCATGGGGGCAAGAGATATGGTATAATTAAAGTTTGGTCAATCAGCGCCTTGGGTGCACTTACATGAAATCGCGACATATTAAAACCTACCATCATTTTGATGATTTTATGACCGCATACGATATAAAAATATGTTCCGCAGAACTATAATCCCAACCCATCATTGTACTAGCCGAAATCAACGAGTACAAATGACGGAAATGCACGAAATTCGTACAAATTGATAAATTATCCAAAAAGTACGGCCATTTTCAAACAAATCATCACTGTGATTATTTCATGGCTGGATTTAATTTATAAACATGTTCCTCAGAGGTACAATCCCTCTCCATTATAAAGCAATCCGAAACCTGGGAGTACAAACAATGGAAATGTACGAAACTCGTAAGAATTTATTGTTTTTCGCTAAAGCGCAGCTTTTCTATAACTAGTGATTACAGTAATGATTTTATTACTCAATTTGATAGAACAACACGTCCCTCAGAGGTACAATCCCTACAAATCATAGCAAAATCCGAAAACAGGGAGTACAAACGATCGAAATGTACGAGATTCGTCGAAATTTATTAATTTTCCAAGAAGTACAGCCATTTTAAAACTGGTCATTATTGTGATGATTTTATGGCTGAATCCAATGGAGGCATATGTGCTTCAGAGGTACAATCCCTCTAGATGATAGAACAATCCGAAACCAGGGAGTACAAACGATGGAAATGCACGAAATTCGTAGAAATTTATTGTTTTTCGATAAAGCGCAGCTTTTCTCAAACGAGTGATTAAAGTAATCATTTTATTTCTGAATATGATAGAGCAACATGTCCCTCAGAGGTACAATCCCTCCACATTATGGTACAATCCGAAACCAGGGAGTACAAACGATCGAAATGTATGAAATTTGCAAGAATTTATTAATTTTCCAAGAAGTACAGCCATTTTGAAACTGATCATCATTGTGATAATTTTATGGCTGAATCCAATGTAGAAATGTGTCCCTCAGAGGTACAATCCCTCTCTATCATAGTGCAATCCGTAACCAGGGAGTACAAACGACGGATGTGAAGGAAAATCGATCTCAATAATATTATATTTCGATAATGTCAATTTTTTTTTAAAACGAGTGTTATAGTAATGATTTTATTTCTATATGATAGAACAACATGTCCCTCAGAGGTACAATCCCCCCAGATGATAGTACAATCCGAAACCAGGGAGTACAAACGATGGAAATGCACGAAATCCGTAGAAATTTATTGTTTTTCGATAAAGCGCAGCTTTTCTCAAACGAGTGATTAAAGTAATCATTTTATTTCTGAATATGATAGAAAAACATGTCCCTCAGAAGTACAATCTCTCCACATCATGGTACAATCCGAAACCAGGGAGTACAAAGGATGGAAACAAACGAAATTTGCAAGAATTTATTTATTTTCCAAGAAGTACAGCCATTTTGAAACTGATCATCATTGTGATGATTTTATGGCTGAATCCAATGTAGAAATATGTCCCTCAGAGGTACAATCCCTCCACATCATAGTACAATCCGAAACCAGGGAGTAAAAACGATGGAAATGCATGAAATTCGTAGAAATTCATTGTTTTTCGAAAAAGCGCAGCTTTTCTTAAACGAGTGATTACAGTAATCATTTTCTTGCTGTATACGATAGAACAAGATGTTCCTCAGAGGTACAATCCCTCCAAATCATAGTACAATCCGAAACCAGTGAGTACAAACGATGGAAACATACGAAATTTGCAAGAATTTATTTATTTTCCAAGAAGTACAGCCATTTTGAAACTGATCATCATTGTGATGATTTTATGGCTGCATCTAATGTAGAAATATGTCCCTCAGAGGTACAATCCCTCTCTATCATAGTGCGATCCGTAACCAGTGAGTACAAACGACGGATGTGAAGGAAAATCGATCTCAATAATATTATATTTCGATAAAGTCCAATTTTTTTGAATCGAGTGTTAAAGTAATGATTTTATTTCTGAATACAATAGAACAACATGTCCCTCAGAGGTACAATCCCTCCACATCATAGTACAATCCGAAACCAGGGAGTACAAACGATGGAAATGCACGAAATCCGTAGAAATTTATTGTTTTTCGATAAAGCGCAGCTTTTCTCAAACGAGTGATTAAAGTAATCATTTTATTTCTGAATATGATAGAGCAACATGTCCCTCAGAGGTACAATCCCTCCAGATGATAGTACAATCCGAAACCAGGGAGTACAAACGATGGACATGCACGAAATTCGTAGAAATTTATTGTTTTTCGATAAAGCGCAGCTATTCTAAAACGAGTGAATACAGTTATTATTTTATTGCTGTATACGATAGAACAATATGTCCCTCAGAGGTACAATCCCTCCAAATGATAGTACGATCCGAAACCAGGGAGTACAAACGATAGAAATGCTCGAAATTCGATAGAATTTATGAATTTTCCAAGAAGTACAGCCATTTTAAAACTGATCATCATTGTGATGATTTAATGCCTGAGTCCAATGTAAGAATATGTCCCTCAGAGGAAAAGTCCCTACAGATCATAGAACAATCCGAAACCAGGGAGTACAAACGACGGATGTGAAGGAAAATCGAGCTTAATAATATTTTTTTTCGATAATGTACATATTTTTTAAAACGAATGATTATAGCAATGATTTTAATTCTGAATACGATAGAGCAATATGTCCCTCAGAGGTGTAATCCCTCTCGAGCATAGTTTGATCCGAACACAGGAAGTACAAACGACAGAAATATACGAAATTGTGGAAATTAATCGTTTTTCGATAAAGTAGAGCTTTTTTAAATGAGTGATTATAGTTATGATTATATTACTGAATACGATAGAGCTCCATTTTTTTCAGAGGTTCAATCCCTTTAGATCAGAGTAGGATCTGAGTACAAAAGAAAAACAATAAATTTCTACGAATTTTGTGCATGTCCATCGTTTGTACTCCCTGGTTTCGGATTGTACTATGATGTAGAGGGATTGTACCTCTGAGGGACATGTTGCTCTATCATATTCAGTAATAAAATCATTACTATAACACGCGTTTAAAAAAAAATTGGACATTATCGAAATATAATATTATAAAGCTCGATTTTCCTTCCCATACGTCGTTTGTACTCCCTGGTTTCGGATTGTACTATCATGTGGAGGGATTGTACCTCTGAGGGACATGTTGCTCTATCATATTCAGTAATAAAATCATTACTATAACACGCGTTTAAAAAAAATTGGATATTATCGAAATATAATATTATTAAATTCGATTTTTCTTCATATCCGTCGTTTGTACTCCCTGGTTACGGATTGCACTATGATAGAGAGGAATTGTACCTCTGAGGGACATGTAGTTCTATCGTATACAGTAAGAAAATGATTACTTTAATCACTCGTTTAAGAAAAGCTGCGCTTTTTCGAAAAACAATTAATTTTTACGAATTTCGTGCATTTCCATCGTTTGTACTCCCTGGTTACGGATTGCACTATGATAGAGAGGGATTGTACCTCTGAGGGACACATTTCTACATTGGATTCAGCCATAAAATCATCACAATGATGATCAGTTTCAAAATGGCTGTACTTCTTGGAAAATAAATAAATTCTTGCAAATTTCGTTTGTTTCCATCGTTTCTACTCACTGGTTTCGGATTGTACTATGATGTAGAGGGATTGTACCTCTGAGAGATATCTTACTCTATCGTTAACAGCAATAAAATTATTACTATAATCACTAGTTTAAGATAAGCTGCGCTTTTTCGAAAAACAATAAATTTCTACGAATTTCGTGCATTTCCATCGTTTGTACTCACTCGTTTCGGATTGTACTATGATGCGGAGGGATTGTACCTCTGAGGGACATGTTGCTCTTATGTATTCAGAAATAAAATCATAACAATAACACTCGATTAAAAAAAATTGGACTTTATCGAAATATAATATTATTGAGATCGATTTTCCTTCACATCCGTCGTTTGTACTCCCTGGTTACGGATCGCACTATGATAGAGAGGGATTGTACCTCTGAGGGACATATTTCTACATTGAATGCAGCCATAAAATAATCACAATGATGATCAGTTTCAAAATGGCTGTACTTCTTGGAAAATTTATAAATTCTTGCAAATTTCGTACATTTCGATCGTTTGTACTCCCTGGTTTCGGATTGTACCATGATGTGGAGGGATTGTACCTTTGAGGGACATGTTGCTCTATCATATTCAGAAATAAAATGATTACTTTAATCACTCGTTTGAGAAAAGCTGCGCTTTATCGAAAAACAATAAATTTCTACGGATTTCGTGCATTTCCATCGTTTGTACTCCCTGGTTTCGGATTGTACTATCATCTGGAGGGATTGTACCTCTGAGGGACATATTGCTCTATCATATTCAGAAATAAAATCATTACTATAACACTCGTTTTAAAAAAAAATTGACATTATCGAAATATAATATTATTGAGATCGATTTTCCTTCACATCCGTCGTTTGTACTCCCTGGTTACGGATTGCACTATGATAGAGAGGGATTGTACCTCTGAGGGACACATTTCTACATTGGGTTCCGTCATAAAATCATCACAATGATGATCAGTTTCAAAATGGCTGTACTTCTTGGAAAATTAATAAATTTCGACGAATCTCGTACATTTCGATCGTTTGTACTCCCTGTTTTCGGATTTTGCTATGATTTGTAGGGATTGTACCTCTGAGGGACGTGTTGTTCTATCAAATTGAGTAATAAAATCATTACTGTAATCACTAGTTATAGAAAAGCTGCGCTTTAGCGAAAAACAATAAATTCTTACGAGTTTCGTACATTTCCATTGTTTGTACTCCCAGGTTTCGGATTGCTTTATAATGGAGAGGGATTGTACCTCTGAGGAACATGTTTATAAATTAAATCCAGCCATGAAATCATCACAGTGATGATTTGTTTGAAAATGGCCGTACTTTTTGGATAATTTATCAATTTGTACGAATTTCGTGAATTTCCGTCATTTGTACTCGTTGATTTCGGCTAGTACAATGATGGGTTGGGATTATAGTTCTGCGGAACATATTTTTATATCGTATGCGGTCATAAAATCATCAAAATGATGGTAGGTTTTAATATGTCGCGATTTCATGTAAGTGCACCCAAGGCGCTGATTGACCAAACTTTAATTATACCATATCTCTTGCCCCCATGAGGTACAAACAAATTAAAGAACGGTACAATCCGGTACAAACCTAGTACAATCCTATGGAAATAGTTAAAACAGGATATTTCAAACTCACTTGCCAACTTCACACAGGTACTGCTGGGTACTCGACAAATTCCATTAATGTCATTCGGTAAAATCCCACTAAGCGGCTAAAGCGTTTCGAGCTTATGTAGATAAGATAAAAGTAAGGTTGCGATTGAAAACTTTATTGATACGCATATTTTTTACATAAAATATCATAATTTTGTACTTACTTTCTGGTTAATGAGTACTTAGGTATATTGCTACGTAATGGCCACGAGTTGTCGCTCGCATAAGTAATATAAAGTATTCTTTGAATAAAGGTATTTCTTTTAGTATACTCTATACAATATTTGGATATTATTGTTGGTTCAGACAGAATATTTTTAACACTTATTTACCTACTTTTTAATACTGACTGCCTCGGTGGCGTAGTTGTATCACGGTACGACTGCAATACTGAGGTCTCGGGTTCGATCCCCGGGTTGGTCAAAGTGATAATGAGTTTTTCTATTCAGTATCAGCTCGGAGTCTGGAATTTGTGCCCGATATGGCGATAGGCTCGCCCCCTATCACATCATGGGATGGAATAATGGCGAAAAAGTGGGTTCACTAGTTGCGCCTCTGCCTACCCCTTCGAGGATAAAAGGCATGAGTATATATCTACGTATGTGTATTACTTACCTACTTCACCCTACTTACTTATTTACAATATTTGGTAATCAAAACAGAATAGAAAACTTAGATTTCATCATCATCATCAGCCCGTTGCAGTCCACTGCTGGACATAGGCCTCTCCTAATATAGGTACGCCACAGAGCCCGATCTGCTGCTTTATGCATCCAGTTGCTGCCGGCCCTCTGGTGCCCTCTTGAGAGATAACTTATATTTAATGGCACGTAACTATATTTCGTATTTAATAAAAAATATAATATTTTTAGGTACAATGATCCCAAAGTCTGGGGGAGACTACGCATACATAGGCGAGGCATTTGGAAACCTGCCGGCGTTCTTATACCTGTGGGCGGCGCTTTTCATCCTGGTGCCGACTGGTAACGCCATCACCGCACTCACCTTCGCGGAGTACATCGTCAAACCACTGTGGCCAGAATGCGACCCGCCTGATTCGGCAGTCAGTCTTATAGCTGCTATTATTACATGTAAGTACATTACATTTACATATTTATTTATTTATTTACTAGCTTTTGCCCGCGGCTCCGCCCGCATTAATAAGTTTTTCCGGGATAAAAGTTCCGGTTGATATTTTCCCGGGATAAAAAGCCTATGTGTTAATCCAGGACATGATCTACCTGTGTGCCAAATTTCATCGAAATCCGTTCAGTAGTTTTTGCGTGAAAGAGGAACAAACATCCTTACATACATACATCCATACATCCAAACATCCAAACATCCAAACATCCAAACATCCATACATTCTTACAAACTTTCGCCTTTATAATATTAGTAGGATTGTTTTTTTAAGGGAAACAAACAAGCAAATAACAAAGACATAACATAAAACAAACTAAGTAGTACATAACTCAATTAAGTTTCCACAATTAAAATTAAATTAATTTCCACAATTAAATTACCTACCATAAATAACTTTTGTTGTAAAAACACGCAACAACATTAAAGAAACCCTTCAAGAGTAACATGTATGTCATGAGTATTGTATGCTACTGATATTACCTACATCAGTGTTGCATATAGTATAACTAGCTATTGCCCGCGGCTTCGCTCGCGTTAATAAGTTTTTCCGGGCTAAAAGTACATAAAAACCTTCCCTATGAATCACTCTATCTATTAAAAAAAATCGCATCAAAATCCGTTGCGTAGTTTTAAAGATCTAAGCATACATAGAAACAGACAGCGGGAAGCGACTTTGTTTTATACTATGTAGTGGAATGATAACTGATATCATAAAGTTTCATGAGTTAAAAGCTCGTAAAAATCCAAGTACCATTTAATAAATTGATAATTTTGCTAGCTATATTTTAATTCAGATAGCAGTTTGAAAGCTATTCAACAACGCTATATTACAAACTAGAATAAAAAAGTGGTTCAACCTGTTTGTTTTCTGCGAAACGGCTTCTTCCGATGCTGGAAATATTGCCAACAACTTTCTTTTCTTTCTTGGTAGCGCATTACCTTAAAACGGCGGCGTGCGTTTCACGTGGGCATGCCGCTTAATATCATCTATGTATAACTATATATCCGTAACTACATAAAAATTAAAAACATAAAAGTTGACTTGTAAGAATGTATACGGAATGAAGTTCACCTATGCATTATGTAAGTGAAAAAATATAATAAAGCATCTAGATCATAAGTCAAAATTTTATTATTCTATTATTGTATGGCCTAGAGTCTAGTCTATAAAAGAATGAGTTATTTATTTCTAAGACCATGTTGAACAGTCGAATAATCAAAAATGAAACAGTCAATAGTAAATTTCCGAAAGAGCAAAAAGTTTTGGTCAGCAATGATTTATGATACAAGCAGGAGTAAGGAGTATAACTTTTTTATTTAAAGGCATAAATCTTAAGCACTTATTGTCATTACCCCATGCAGCGAGCCGGCTCCAATACTAAGAAGTATGTTCGGTTAAATAATTATTTGTAAGGGGTCTGCCAAATACGTTAGTTCGCTAAATCTTGGAAGCTTGTCCAGATTAGTGTCAAGTATACAGGACGGGACAGTTAAATATGTCTGGATGATAATCTATTTTCCTCCAGAATAATTATTTAAATCTGTAATGTTAAATTTAAACTTCATAATAAGTAAAAGTCACAGGTAATTTAAAAAAAAACCTGGGCATCTTAATGATGTATACGAATAAGTACTATAATGGCTTATATACATCTCATTAAGAGCTCTACGCAATATGGTGTTCATAATTTTTCTTTAAAACCTTTTCAAATATTTGCTTATTTTCAAAAGTCGTAAGCTATAGCCAAATATCTGTACCAGACTATTAATTTTCAAATAATGCTTTTAATTAATCATTTTTTTAACGTGCTTGAAGTAATAATTATCATGTTATATAAGTCACCTATGGCTATATCCTGGTTTTCTGATCGATCTTACACTTCCAAATTTTTATGAGAATTTTCCAAAGGCCAAAGTACGTGAACGTGCTGCGATAATTAGCGGGCACTTGCACACCATACAAGACTATTAGATTCACCAGAAATGTATGCATTGATTTTAATAAATTTGTATTGCTATTTAGTCCAAAAGGTGGTTGGCCATCGCTTGTACGATAACGAAATTATTCATAACCCATCTTAATCCTTCTAGACTATTATAGAAATTATCAGAGTTCCCACCTTATTTTAAAATCTTCGTAAAGTAATATAAAGAAAACTTTTTGAAAAAGTTGCATATTTCAGAAACAAAGAACTAATAAATCGTAGTGTGTTCTTGTGTTAAAAGACCAAAAAGTCTAATTTTCGAAAATATGTATTGTTTGCCATGTCAGGAACGTACGTACTCAATATGGCCCGTAATACTATATGAATTTAAGTATATATACTATATCATTTAGGTATTACTTGCTTCTTGTAACGTTTTGTGACTAGGTATTAAAATAAAACAATTAAATAAAATATAACAATTAAATAAAATATAATAATTAAATGCTTGGGCGGATAATAAAAGTTCCTTAAATTAAAATTGTATAGAAACAAAAGTAACTCACTGAATAACAAACGCCAGATAGAGAGATATGAGGTGTTCTATCATAATATTTCATAATGATATAATAATAAATCGGATGAATATTCTATCGATTTATTGTTTTTTAACAAACATAATATGGTGGGCCATGATCGAAATTTTTAACGTTTCACCTAAGTTCAGTAAATTTTTATGAAAATTTAAAAAATAACATTTTGGTCACTATAATTCTACGTCGAACAGATTAGGTATATTGATATAATAGTAAGAATAACGAAAAATAATCAAAATTTCTTGTATTCAAAAAGTTTTCATTATGGAAATAACGACTTGGCCACCGTCACGGCGCACTACAGAAAAAACGGCAGCACCTTTGGAACCAGTCACAGAGTGCAATTTCATTTGTGGTCGCAGACGCATAAATTCACATAATTTGTGATTGTTTTATATAGTTTTACTAGATTTTTTTAAAAGTGATCTATTGTAGGAACCGGGCTATCTTAGGTCACACTACCATGGAGACATTTTATAAGGCGTAATAAAAAGTACTTCGCTGTAATTTCCGTGAACGATTTGATTATAATGAGGCTGTATGTTCACTGACTATAATTAATATAAACTTATTTTGTCACAAAAATAGCTGAACAAATTTCAAATCACCAACATTTTTTTCTACACAAAATTAAAAAAGTGATTTACTATACTATACTGCCTCGGTGGCGTAGTGGTATTGCGTACGCATTACGAGTACGATTTGCGCGCTGAGGTCCTGGGTTCGAATCCCGGGTCGAGCCAAAAAAATTGTGACTGGGTTTTTCCATCTTAAAATTTACTCAGTCGCAGCTCGGAGTCACGAAGTTGGCGGTGTGATACCCCCGTGCCTCGGAAAGCACGTAAAGCCGTTGGTCCTGCGCCTGATCTCTCTCCGGTCATGTCGGATTGCCGTCTCACCGGACTATGAGAGTGAAGGAATAGCGAGTGCACTTGTGTATTGCGCACACACTTGTGCACTATAATATTTCCTGCGTACCTGGCTGATCTCCGTTGAGATTGGCCGCCGTGGCCGAAACTGGCTAGGAGGATTCATATACTTCACACAAAGAAAAAAAAATGTTTCAGAGCGTGTATAGTTTGAACCGCTCGACTTAGAAATAGGTTTGATTAATATCGTCTTAAAAATCGGTTCTCAAAACTCTGTGTATCGTATCAACGTATCAACGTTCTTTTTTCCTTCTTAGAAACACGCATTACCTTCGCATATTTTTCCTAATTTTTTTGCCGACTCCACTTTAGCATGATAATATGTTGTTGATCCAACGTTTCCATTAAACTGCTATATCGGACCTTTTGGGATAGATGATTTTATATTTTTATAGAATCCTTTTTCCTTTGGGATAGATTTATTTTTTAAATTAGTTTTTCATACCTTCTTTTGTACCTTTTACCTACTCAATATCGCCTTTTACGACTTATGTGTTTTACAGTAATAAAAAAGACCGTATGTAAATGGGAGATCTGGCGTAAGAATTCTAGGTCGGACATCACTTTGTGTGGATTTTTCTAACAAGTAGGTACGTTTTATTACCCAGGACGCACGCAGGCAGATGAACAATAAAACTGAGACAAATCCTTTCTATATCAATATTCTTTTAAAAATAGATAAGAACAGATAGAACTTAGTATAAAAATATCTAAAATAGAATGTTTTATGCAGAAAATATACCTACTTGCCAGTATATAAACCTCCTCCATTATTTTTGGGGTTAACGTACATACTCTAAAAAATCGTATACCTATCCTACTAATATTATAAAGGCGAAAGTTTGTAAGAATGTATGGATGTTTGGATGTATGGATGTTTGTTCCTTTTTCACGCAAAAACTACTGAACGGATTTCGATGAAATTTGCACACGGGTAGATCATGTTCTGGATTAACACATAGGCTACTTTTTATCCCGGGAAAACAAAAGCGGGACTTTTATCCCGGAAAAACTTTTTAACGCGGGCGGAGCCGCGGGCAATAGCTAGTTTATACTATAAAATCACAAGGAACAGCTTGTATCTAAGTGTTAGAATCAAAATGTATGCTGTCCCGACTCCTGACTGCTCACATGAGAGTTGTAGGCTATTACAATGTTACAATCAATAGTTATTAGTTATTATATCTATAACTCCACGCCGAGATAACCTTTTGTACAGTGTGTATTCTTGTTTATGTAATTATTAATTTTACCTTATCGTATCAGTGCTTTTTAAAATCCGCCAGGTCGTCCAACGGCGTCACCGAAATTCAAAATAAACAAATCAATGTCACATATGTGCTACATAATACGATCGTTTCACTCCTCATAAAAGCACTTTACGGTGACGGAATAACAGACAATCATGACACAATGCTGATGCTATCTATGATTGTGAGTAATGGAGCCTCAGGCCAGCTATCATTCTGTCGCTTCAGTGGCATCTTTTCATCCAGTGTTGTACGTACTATAATATATATACAGGAGTACGCGAGCACGGTCGCCTGATTGTGCCTGACAGGATAATGAGGGCTTCCTCCCGCATCGTACTCGCACACGCTCTTGTGCGGAATAATCTTTACGAACAAATAGGACTAACGGACAATCTAAAGACTAAGGGCTCTTGATAAGCTATATATAGTAATTTTTCTGTTCAGAAACTTTAAGGAGACATCCCTGAAATATTTTCAATTTTAAATGATTCCATACCTAACCGAACCGCAGACAAAACGTCTTTCCACTTACCATCGTCAATGCTAACATAAAACAAAAAAAATAATGGGAATGACATATTCTAGATAGACTTAAACCATTAGCATAATAAGTACGTAATTTCCATAGGTACATGTTTTAGTTTTATGTTAACGTTAACGATCATAGAAAAGCGTCTTATCTACGTATTGAGTACGTTTAACCAAGTTTAAGATTTCATTATTTGTATATTTGAAGTAATGTATATAGGTCACAAAAATTCAAACGCACAGGAAAAATAATGAATAGGCAAGATAAGGAACACTTGTGCACCTATACTTAATAAATATATTTCAGAGTATGAAACAAACTAAACTCGTAGTTATTTTGTTAACGATAATAGTATCTCGTAAACTTAAGTAATAATATTTAGGGCCGTAGTAATGGTGCAACTCAATTTTGCTCTGAAATGCGATATCATCTGAGACGCTGTCAAATTAAAGTTAGCATCTTAAGATAGTCGCTATTTAACAAACCTATATTAAACATCAGCTCAAATAACATAGAGTTACAATATGTGACAGTTTTGACAGCTAAGTTTTTTTATGTTACCGCTTACTCAGTTGAGAACAAGCTCTTAAATAACAGTTAAAGTTAACTTTATAAAATAGTTCAATACATTTAAATGTCTACGTGAGCTTTTACTCAAAAGTGAGATAGATTTTTTAATACCGCCCCTAGTCCTGAATTATAGATAGGAAGTCAACAAAGAACCAGTGTATAGTTCAGTGATAACAAATATATAAAACTTGAATTAAATAGTCTTGGAAGAAAGTAGAAACTTAAACAACGATAATAATTAACGACATGCTGTTTGCACGTTTCAATAATTACAACACGAATTGTTATTACATGCTAGTAGGTACCAAATCAACTTTTCTATTAGTATTAAGCTACACAATACACATGTTACGCTCAATTACAGCTGACTTTAGTATCACCCTAATAAATCGGTTGTTCTTTCGCCTTTTGCAGGTTTATTAACCGTCATCAACTGCTATAACGTCAAATGGGTAACGCGAGTGCAAGATTCCTTCACGGCTGCGAAAATATTAGCATTATTGATAACGTTTTTAGCGAGTTTATGGTATTTATTCTCTGGTCACACAGAGAACCTCCAGAATATGATGGAGGGTACCACGACCAAGCCAGGAAGCATCGCCAGTGCGTTCTTCACTGGTCTATTCTCGTATTCCGGGTGGAATTTTTTGAATTTCGTTACAGAGGAGTTAAAAGATCCATACAAGTAAGTTTACTGTTTTACTATTATATTATGCTATAAAGATAAAAATAAAATAAAATTATTTTTTCATCACGTAGGCGAACATAGTTGCATTTATTATGAGTCAAGATACATTAAATTGACTATAATAATATTTTTAATACCAAAGCTATGGTCACTTATATAACTACAGACATTTTTATTAGGAGTAAAATCGATGATGAAAAATAAAAAGTAAAGAGTCAGCTCGGTCTGGCAAGAAAAGCAATATAAGGATATAAGGATGAGATCATTATTATAAAAAAAAAAAAATGGGAGGAACGCGTCGTGATCCTCACCGGTGACGACACTACAGGCCTTAGCCTAGCTAACCTTCCAGCCTTTCACTAGCTAGCCAAGCGATGACGACCCGAAGGAGAAAGGCAGAAAGAAACTCCGGCCTTATTTTTTTGTCATCAATTGTTCATTATTTTTTCCTTTTTTTCAATATTTTTGTGCTGTAGGTATACAAAATCAGATTGGTTATATAAGCTAATGCACGCACATCACCGTTGAAATAAGACAAAATCCAAATGAAGGGATTTAATACATGGACAGGCATGTACAATGGCATGTACAAATACTTAAAACTAGACATACCAAAATAAATAAAAATAATGGTGTACCATGTGTAACCATTAATACTAAACGCCATTCTATCTGGTTTTAACCATGTCTCCGTAAAACATAAAATATCAACATTATATCTCTCTATTAATAATTCTATGTCAAGAACTTTGCCAGAGAAACGATTTATATTTTGATGCGATAATATTAAAAATAGGTCATCTTTCTCTGTTGTCGTACTGGAATGTTTAAATTATACTAAAACTACAAAATCATGTAGTAATTGAGATACATTGAAATACAAAGTACTGCGTGATTAGCTTCTCTTTATGGGCGTGGTGACCATGAAGAAAACGCTGAACATTTGGCACATTGATAGACCATGTCAGGATTAGGATAATATTATAGTCTATTTTTATCCCGTACAATTTCTTTTAAATAGACCGCGCTGGCTTCGAATATGACAAAGTGCACAGTGGGACTTTTAATACCGGAAAAGATCTTTCAAGCAGGTGAAGCCACGTGCAACACCTAGTCAAGCACCAAAAAACGTTAACTTTATTATAACCTACTAAAATAAATATCACACGAGACGCAGCCCGCGTACTATTAGTACCTAAGCCTTTAAACTATAGTGGCGTGTATTTTATACTAGTACTAGCTTTTGCTCACAGCTTCGCCCGCGTGAATTAGTTTACTTTTTGAATCTATCGTGTTCAGACAGACAGACGTGGCGCGTTGTTTTATAATATGTAGGGATTTAACATTATATTTTTCAATTTCCAGGAATCTTCCCCGAGCAATACGCATATCAATGCCTGTGGTGACGCTGGTCTATGCGCTGGCAAACGTTGCCTACTTCGCAGTGCTCACTAACGGCGAGGTCCTTGTCTCCGAGGTTCTTGCTGTCACCTTCAGTGAAAAGATATTGGGCAAGATGGCGTGGATCATGCCGCTTTTCGTCGCATTGTGTACGATTGGTTCTTTGAATGGAGCCATATACGCCTCATCTCGTCTGTTCTTCGTCGGAGCTAGAAATGGCCACCTTCCACTCGCAATATCTCTGATTGATATTAGGAGGCTAACACCTGTGCCTTCACTAATTTTTATGGTGAGATTTTTTATTACTGTTTTTCCTTTGTTAATAAACTACTTCAATCACTATTTTCTGATTATTATACTTGTTTTGATTAGTTTATGTTCGGAATTGATTTGAATTCCGAAGATACCTATAGTATATCGGCAGGAAATTGACTGAAAAGCTAAGGAGTAGATAGACCTATTTTTCCAAATGTTTAACGCCCACAGTTTTCATAATTCAAAAGTTCAGTTTTTTCTTTACCTTTGATAAACTTTAATACATCACTATCCTTTTTCTGTCCTTTTCCGCCCTAATATAGAGAATAGAAATATATTTTTACGCATGATAAAGAACGGATTTGACTTGACTAACACTACATCTAATATTAATTACTTCCAAAGTATCTAATTTCGAAAAAATGATTTCATTAAATTAAAACTACCTAACGATTGTTTTTACTCTCAAAGTTTCGAAGGCACAGCCTTCATGATGACGGGCCGACTTATGAACATGAACATAAATATGTTCATGCTCATATCATGAACACTATTCACTATCTAACGGGTATCCGTTAGATAGTTTTATTTCAATGAGAGACATTTGCGCAAACATAAGAAATCAGAAATGTCAATTCATTTTAACGGTCATTAACAATTTTCTTTATTTGATTATAGTTTTTCATAAGGTCAGTTAATTAACATTAGGATCAATAACCACATTTTTAGTAAAAAAAAACCGTGTTTATTAAAAATAATAGGCGTTAATTAGCTAAATATGAAAATAACCAAATTACTAAAACTATCTAATGATCATTAAGTTAGCGAGGTCTTAGAATGCAGCGGCAATACACGGTAATCAAATATTAAGTGAGAATTCTTAACGCCTTTGCTATTTATATAGTTTGATTTCGCGCTGTGACTTTATTCCTATAATAAACGTATAACAGTGTAACAATCTAGGCATTGTGGTTCTAATGTCCCATTTAGATAACAGTTTTAATTGGGGTGACTCGGTTACAAGTGAAAGTGAACGCTTTAAATACAAATGTATCAAAATGGTAGAGTCACGGTGTAGACAAAAACGAGCCGGTCGATACATCTAAAGCAACACTTTTCCACACAAAACGAAGAGAAGCAAGATTAAGACTAGTAGATTCATTTTCACCGGTCCCTGATAAAGTTCTAATATAACTATCTCACATATAAAACAAGTTACCAGAGATTTTATCTGCCAGATATTTCTACTTGAGACCTGTGAAATCAAAAGTTGTAGTTTATATGGCGAATAAGTTCCGAATAACCTATCAGGGACTTTATCAGCATATGGTGAAATAGGTCTTAAGCTTCATTGTCACCACCTATAAACATAGTATAACCATAGATTCGCAATCAGCACTGTCTGTATTATATACTGCCCACTGCTAAGCACGGGTCTCATATACTAATGAGAGGGTTGAAGCCTTAGTCCACCACGCTGGCCTACTGCGGTTTGGCAAACTTCACATACCCTCGAGATTCTTATGGAGGATTCTCAGGTATGTAGGTTTCCTCGCGGTGTTTCAACAAACAATACACTCGAAACTTCAAAAAGTCATAGGTGTGTGCCTCGGGTTGAACCTCCGGACATTGTCTCGGCAGACCGTTCCATTCCCATATAGGCTATGGTCCACTTTAACCATAGATTCATAACCAATAAATAATATAATTGTTCTGTGTTTTCAGTGCGTGGTAACACTGACGCTGTTAATATCAACGGACCTCGAGTCGCTGATCCTGATCATGTCCGCGGTGGAGGCGATGTTCACCTTGTGCTCGGTGGCAGGGCTGCTGTGGATGCGCTACACACTACCACAGAAGATGAGGCCGATCCGCGTCAACTACATCCTACCTATAGTATTCTTAATCACGTGTACATTCCTCGTAATTTTCTCCTTTTTCGAATTCCCAATCAAAGTGGGAATCGGCATTGCTTTCATAGCGCTAGGAGTTCCAATATACTTCATATTTATTAAATGGAGTAATAAACCGAAATGGTTGCAATCAGCATGCAACTCCTTTAATATAACATGCTCCAAAATGTTCTTATGCATTCCCGAGGACTCTAAAGAATTATGATCTTTGTTGACTGGCCACGTCTTGTGATTCGATTTGGTTTTATCGTAAGTTACACGTGTGATAGCTCACAATGAGATCTGCTAAATATTAAGATGAAATTTGACAAAATGATTCCTATGCTATAGTTTTAATTTCTATATAAATATAGTGTAAGTTAACAATTGTATTTATCTTTTGGTAATACAAATACATACATCACCAAGTTTAGACCTCGTATTATTCATCATTTGGAGAGTTGTTTTGCTACAAATCATCCTGTTTAGGGTTCCGTACCGCAAAAGCAAAAAAGGAACACTTATAGGATCACTTTTTATCTGTCTGTCTTTCAGTCAAGACCCTCTTTGTCTGGAATACATGTATTTATTAATTAATTTTGGCGAACTATTGAACTTATATAATTAAATACCTTACCTACAAGTTTTTCGGAACCCTCGGTACGCGAGTCAAACTCGCACTACTCCGATTTTTTTATAGCGATGGCTTTCGACGCATATGAGACGGCTCCGGAATATCTTGTTGCACTAAGATAGCTGCGCGGAGCCGTCTGTGCGCGATGCTGCCTTGCAGTCCGTCTCAGTTAGTAAAGGGGGGCTAAAGAAGCCCCCGAACTCCGAAAGACACTCTTGGCGATTACGACAGCTGGAGCGCAATCACCCATGTTGTCGTTCGTCTCGGGTCGCCTTATTGGAGTAGATGAGCAAGCAGCCCCCAACTGCTCATCCCGCGACGCCCCCATACCCCCATTCAGTCGCTTCTTACGTACGGCAGGATAGGGGCTCCAAGTGCCCCCCATCCATAGGGCTCGCTACCAATCATCGCTGGTCACTATTTTTCGGTTTATTATAACTTACAAATTACTCAAATAAATGTTTCACCCAACCACATATTTTGGACTTGCTTTCGTGGTGAAATTGCAGTTGTGGCACAGAGACTATCCCGCCCTCACACCCGCCACTACAACTCCTGTAAGCCAGGATCAGTTTCTTTTTATTTTTTGTTAATGGCCCTACTGCCAGTAGCCTGACGCGAGTCGGCTTTTCTGGCCACACCGGTCTTTAGGGTGAACGCAGAAGGTGCTCGCAACCCTTTGAATTAAGTGACCATGCTGAGGGCAACCCACTAACGGGTTAAGAACCTCGGCTCAGGACGGCCACTGTGAGAGAATGAGACATCAACAATTAGGGAAAGATTGGTTTTTAGGCCTAATCCTATTAGATTGTGTTGTCATCGGTACGCGGGCCGAAACTGATAGGGTCGGGGGGGAGGGCACGGGGAACGCGGTGAAGTCTTCGACGACGAGGACGGAACTGCGGTCTTGTGAAGTAACCCAGGATCAGTAATGACACGCATTTTATGACACCAAGCGGTCAAGCTCGGCAAGTCTCAGCTTAGGGAACACTAGTCTGTCTTTATCCCGCAACGAAATTAATCAAATAGAAACGTAGGGAGGAGTTGGAAATATTCATTGTCCACTTCCCTCCGTAGCAAAGCCGGCGACAAAGTAATGAACTAAGGAGGCATTTTAACCTCAAGTATAGGGACGTTTACAACTAGAAAAGCCAGTTGTAAAGCACCACGGTTAAAATTTAAATTAATGGGTTCTATCATATGAGCTGTCAAATTTGATTCCAATAATAGGCATAGCAAAAACGCCGGAAAGCACGGAAATTCCGTCTAGTCTCTACAAGGTTCATTCATGTAGTATACAGGCCCGGATGTTATTTGCATACTATCTAACATTATGTTGCGCTCATCATGCCAGAGACTACACTCACAAAGTACATGATGAGTGGACTGTTCATATTCGCAACCAGGTGTAGAGCATGGACACATACAGAGATGTTCAAGATACCTCATAAAAGTATCTGAAATACAAGATACTTGTAAATAAAGGATTTGAGATACCAGATACAAGATACTTTTGAAAGTGGTATTTAAATACAAGATTCGTATTTTCTAAATACTTTTTTCAAATAAGATACTTTTTGAAAAGAAACATTTTTATCTATTTTGTTAATTTTTAACTTTTCAAGCGGTTTTAACATAGGGTTTTAAAGTTGCGTCAATGACTGCCTCAGTGGCGTAGTTGTATTATGGTACGACTGCAGTGCTGAGGTCTCCGGTTCGTATCGCGGGTCGGGCAAAGTGATATTGGGTTTTTCTATTCAGTATCAGCCTGGAGTTTGGAATTTGTATCCAAAATAGCGATAGACTCACCCCCTAATCCCTATCACATCATGGGACAGAAGACGCACGGCGAATAGTGGCTGCACTAGTTCTGTCTGACGCCTCTGCCTACCCGTTTTTGAGATAAAAGGCGTGTATGTGTAAGTTACCTTAACGAAATTATTACGTTAATCTATACTAATATTATAAAGCTGAAGTGTTTGTTTGTTTGAACGCGCTAATCTCAGGAACTACTGGTTCGAATTGAAAAATTATTTTTGTGTTAAATAGACCATTTATCGAGGAAGGCTTTAGGCTATATAACATCACGATGCAACTATTAGGAGCGAAGAAATAATGGAAAATGTGAAAGAAACGGGGAAAATTTTTCATCCTTGAGGGCTTCCATTGCGTGCGCTGCGAAAACGGTTCAAGATACCAAAAATATATGTATGAAAGAATTATTCCTCTTGAAATATTCTAAAAAAATGTCCGCGACAATGTATGTCTATCTTTTAAAATTAACTCACTAGAACCGTTTTTATGGTAATCAAATTTGGTCGAAATCAATGCATTATTTGTTAAGAGTTGTATCAACGTCATAATATTAATCTTTATCCAAATAAATTTGTTGGATAGAGTGATTCAACGGGAAGGTTTTTATGTACTTTTAGCCCGGAAAAACTTATTAACGCGGGCGAAGCCATGGGCAAAAGCTATAACATATATAGCGCGTAAATTTGTGCTCGGTGTACTAGGTGATGAGGAAAAAAATTTTCCACTATAAAATTATTTTCCCGGAAAAAGAAGTAGATATCGACTTCGGAGCAAATCAATGTCAATTACTTTCTACCGGTTTTTCACCCCGTTTGGGGATGAATTTCAATGTAATACGAAACACGTCTTCCATTAATTCTGTTAAAAAAGGTTTACGCAAAATTTAAAGTACCTACTGCCTCGGTGGCGTAGTTGTATTACAGTACGACTGCAAAGCTGAGGTCTCGGGTTCGATCCCCGGGTCGGGCAAAGTGATATTGAGTTTTTCTATCCAGTATCAGCCCGGAGTCTGGAATTTGTGCCCGATATGGCGATAGGCTCGCCCCCTATCACATCATGGGACGGAATGACGGCGAAACGTGGGTGCACTAGTTGCGCCTCTGCCTACCCCTTCGGGGATAACAGGCGTGAGTGTATATGTATGTATGTATGTTAAAGTACCTAGATTGGAATCACGTTGTCCCATACAAACATTGCCCTCCCTTTTCACCCACTTACGGGTGGAATGTCGGACAATCCTTTCTTATCCGATGCATATGTCATACAAAAAACATACCCTCCAAGTTTCAGGTATCTGCTATCAGCGGATTAGGCTGTGCGTTGATCCATCAGTCAGTCATTCAGGACAAAGCATTTTATATGTATATTGTATAGATTCGTCTTTTGAACATAGATATTAATAAATTAAATTTTTAAGGATACGTTCAGATTATTATGTAGGTAAGAATAGTCTTAAAACTCATTTAGACGTATCAATTATTGCATGCAGTATTCGTACGCAATTGTTGCTTATCAAGTCACCCCGTCTGAATATGCGCAATGGTTAGGCAATTTCACCCGCGTTGGCGTATGTATAAGACTCTTTTAACAGATATTCAACAAACTAATGTTGCTAGCAATTATTGAGTACGATAATTGCTAGCGATAACTAATCTGTATAATGACCCATTCACATGACCCCATTTTCTAGTACATACAAGAGCAATAATTGAATGCAATACATTAGGTATGCGCAATAATTGACCTTCTAGAATTGTTAGCAACTGTTTGCACATAGATATAAGTAAAAAAAATGGAATGCAATTATTGAATTAAAGCACACACACACACACACACACTCACGCTTGTTATCCCCGAAAGGGTAGGTAGAGGTGCAACTAGTGCACCCACTTTTCGCCGTTATTCCGTCCCATGATGTGATAGAGGGCGAGCCTATCGCCATATCGCGCACAAATTCCAGACACCGCAATACACAGCCTAAATACCTACACAATACACAGCCTGCCTCGTGTGAGACCGTGCGGTAACCCCTGATGATTCGCCTCCGCAATAGAGCGACGCATCGAGCATTTAGGAACTCGGCCGAAACGGGACAACCGTACAAGGCGATCGACCGCACAACTTCAGCGTATAAATTTCGGCAAGGGTTACTCGGACCTTCCAAGTGCGGGCAGTGCTTAGGAGTCCGAGGTCGCTTTCTGCCCGCAACAATTTCGCCGACATCTCAAAGTGGGTACGGAAGTTCCACCAGCTGTGCAGCACTAATTCCAGATATTTTATTGTGGAGCCAATGGGAATTCGCACCCTCTCCACTATGAATATTAACATCACACCTGTTACAGATTCCCACGCGGGGCGCGTACCTCGACTCTACCAAAAACTCTACTACTAAGAGGTTTTATCACCACAGTCCAATTGGAATAGTAACAAAAAATCAAGTAAATTTAATTTTGACAATATAATATTATTGTTATACATATTCTATTAGACCTAAGTAGTATGGAGATGTCAGATGTGAGTAACCAAGTGTGGGATAATAATATTCATTATATTTTCGTCATTTTACATTTACACATTACTGCTTTTTTATTATTTTTTATGTCTGTGCGGAAGCATGTCTAACGTCGCGATGGGACGTGTATATGTAGGTCGACAATGTTGATCAACTTTATCTATAGTAGTAGCTCTGCGATTATTTTTTACCCGCCGTCAATACTGGAGGAACACGGCTTTAATGCAAACAATAAATATCTATACAAGCGCTAAATTCAACAGGAAATTAATATAAGTAAGTACATATTTTTTTATTGAGACCGTAATCATCGAAGCGTTAAGCGACATGATTCTATTGAATTCTAAAATCACGTACACCTATTGACTATAAGTCAGTCGCGACTTCTCTTTTGTGTACCTACCGTGAAAATTGGCAAAATTAAAATTTCGTAACTGTTACGGAAGCCTACAAAAGCAGACTCTAATATAAATGCGCAGTTCTAAAGTGTCATTGTACTTCTTCAAAGGCCTTGGTGATGCATATTTTTAAATTTCATATTATAATCCCGCTATTGAAGGGAGTAAAATGAATCGTGTAGTTTGGACTTTTTAGGTGCATACAACATAAAAACTTGGATATATTTTAATAGTACCTATCCTTAGCAAACATGCTTTAGCTTTTTTTTTTCGAACCTGTGTACTAAAGAGGTAGAGACTATCCCGTCCTCACACCCGCCAGTGCAACTCCTGAAAGCCAGTGTAAGACATTTAATAACCCCAATCTCGGTGTGTCTCTGGAACCATTAACCACAAGGAAAATAATGAAACAGAAAAATAGGGAGTTCAAAATATAAATTATCCAAATCCCTTAATTACAAAGGAGCAGCAAAAATATTAAACTCTACAACTGTAATATACGCAAGATACATGTAGTTGATTTTTTTTTAATATCTAAATGTAAAGCCAATCACTTCACGATATGCGCTGCACGAGTGCATAATAAACATTAACCGTCACCCCTAACCTTGAATTACAAAGTATTTCAATAAAGACTCCAATGTGCTGCACCTAATGTCACCTTGAGATATGAGCTTGTACACTTGACGGCAGAAATAGACAAAATGATTATGCCTCTTGAGAGTATATTTTCCATGTGTATTATAATTCTCTAGAACATATTATATTAACCAACTATGTA
The DNA here is from genome assembly GCA_949316025.1 of Lapara coniferarum. Lineage (NCBI taxonomy): Eukaryota > Metazoa > Arthropoda > Insecta > Lepidoptera > Sphingidae > Lapara > Lapara coniferarum. Next base: position 8,027,882 of record OX438926.1, read on the forward strand.
TCCAATGCAAGGCAATAACCCTGTATTACATACTGCCCGCTGCTGAGCACGGGCTTCCTCTACTACTAAGAGGGGTTAATCCTTAGTCCACCACGCTGGCCTATTGCGGGTTGGCAGACTTCACATACCTTCGAGATTCTTGTGAGGAATTCTCAGGTAGGTAGGTTTCCTCACGATGTTTTCCTTCACCGTTAAAGTGAACTATAATAGATTTAAACCAACTATAGCTAAACAAAAGAATTACTAACAAGAAATACTAACAGTATTCTCTGTTTACGGCACTGTCCAGTCTTGTAGCTTGCTTTTTTTATGTTTTCATTAGGTGCCTTAAATACATATTGTGGCGATTTTTCCATAACATTGTAATTTTCATTAAAATCATTCATGTACAATGTTTTTTGAAAATGGGCTGTACATGTTTGTACGTAAAAATAGGAATAAAAAGTCATAACAAGTTATGTTTTCTTTTGCAAAGTTTAAATACATGTTGGGATTTGGGTTCCCCATAAAAAAAAATATATATGCCCTTCCATATTAAAATTAAACTGTTGAAATGCTAGAAGTCGAACATCAGATGATGTATATACCTACTGTAATATCGTTAATCTTATACCTAATGTAGACCTTAGGTTTTAAGGTTAGCTGCCCTTGAAAAAACTTACCTGTAGGTACATCCACTTCCTAATAACATTATTATATTTGTAGATAAAATATGACGGTCGTTATCTAATGTCTAATAAACGGAACAATAATTATGAGTGATGAATAAGTTAGCGCTCGAGTAGAAGTAAGCGCGGACCCTAATAATATTTTTAAGTACCAACTAAGTTCATTCTTCGTAGTTATATTGATTGGCCTCCTCTACTACAGAGAGGGTTTAGGCCGTAGTTCACCACGAACAATAATTGATAAACAATACACACATACTTAACTTCGAAAAGTCAGAGGTATGTATGTGCCTTGGGGTTTGAACCTCCGGACATTGCCTCGGCAGACCGTTCCATTCCGAACTAGGCTATCGTCCAGTTTCATTTATGAAATTGTAAAGAATGATGCACATAATAGACAGTACCTAAGTATAATGCTTTCGCCGCCAAGTGTGTGGCGTCGCTGATAGAGAGACTCTCCAAAGCTACATTACAGCGTACAACGCGGACTTCACAACTAATTTGCGATAGGGAAAAAATGTTTTATATTTTTATGGAAACATTGAAAAAGAAACAGTCGAAAGCAGGGTTTGAAACCGTGACTTCCAGCGTAATTGTAATAATTGCTAACAGATATCGCTGGGCATCTCCTTTAAGAGATAAAATAGGGAACTTGAAATTGGACAGACGAATGTAGGGTCGAAATAGCTCAGTTGGCAGAGCAACGGCACGGTACGCTGGAGGTCGCGGGTTCAACCCTGCTTTCGACTGTTTCTTTTTCAATATTTCCATAAAAATATAAAACATTGTCCAGGCACTACATGGCCATTAACATGTATAAAAATCATAACATAGGATTAGATAGGGGATACAACCAACAAATTTATTCCGCATACGTCGAAAGTGGATACATAATAAGTACCTATATAATACCTGTGCTGCATTATAGGTATACTGCCCCACTGCTGGACTTGGGCCCCTTCTGGTACCGAGGATTAATGCCTTATTCACGACGCCGGTATTGTGCGGGTTGGCAGATTTCAAATAGGTCCCTTCGATATTCTTATTGAGAATTCTTAGATATATAAGTTTGCTCAACATGTTTCCCATCGCTAAAAGTATATAATATTGTAAAATTCAAAATTATAAAGTTGAAAAAATCATATTAAGTAAGTACGTAACATTTTGTATTTCGCTTATTTAGGGTACCCGTACATCTGGGTTGCTTTATTATCTACATTATTAAGTGCACACCCAATACACATTTACGCCTTTTATCCCCACAGGAGTAGGCAGAGGCGCCACTAGTGCATCCACTTTTCACCGTGCGTATTACGTCTCATGGTGTGATAGGGGGCGAGCCTATCGCCATATTGGGCACAAATTTCAGACTACGTTGATATGAAAAACTCAATATCACTTTGCCTGACCTGAGGATCGAACCTGAGATCTCAGCACTGTAGACATACCGTAATACAACTGCGGCACCGAGACAGTCGCAGGCAGAAAATTATAATATTTGAAAATATAAGGACACAAGCATTGCCTGAGGAAACCTGTATACCTGCGAGTTTTCTCTAAGAATTTCGAAGGTATGCGAAGTCTGCCAACCCGCACTATGCCAGCATGGTGGACTAAGGCGTAACCCCTCTCAGCAGTAGAGGAGGCCCGTGCTCAGCAGTGGGCAGTATTATGAAATCCTCCTAGCCAGTTTCGGCCACGGCGGCCAATCTCAACGGAGATCAGCCAGGTACGCAGGAGATATTATAGTGCACAAGTGTGTGCGCAATACACAGGTGCACTCGCTATTCCTTCACTCTCATAGTCCGGTGAGACGGCAATCCGACATGACCGGAGAGAGATCAGGCGCAGGACCAACGGCTTTACGTGCTTTCCGAGGCACGGGGGTATCACACCGCCAACTTCCTGACTCCGAGCTGCGACTGGGTACTTTTTTTTAAGATGGAAAAACCCAGTCACAAAGTTTTTTGCCCCGACCCGGGATTCGAACCCAGGACCTCAGCGCGCAAATCGTACTCGTAACGCGTACGCAATACAACTACGCCACCGAGGCAGTCAGGGCAGGCAGGCAGGGCAGTATTATAATACAAAGCTGATTGTATTGCAAGCATTTCCTAACTTTTTATTTATCTATGTTAATATCAAATCAGCCTTTTGAACTAAACCGCAAAAGTGTGTTCACACCAATGTCTGGGGTTTATTACAGCCACAGTACAGTTTTTAAAAATAGTAAGAATTCGAAATAAAAAAAAAGTTATTTCCTTTCCTTTTAGGTACAGCCATATATTAGGACTAGCTTTTGCCCGCGACTTCGTCCGCGTAGAAGTCGAAAATGGTTCTAATACGATTTTTAATTTTTATTTTTTTTTATTTTGTTAAAACATAGAAATTATTATGTTGAAATGATTGAACATATAAAATGTATAGCAATCTTTACTATAGTGTAGGGATTAAATACAGAAAAGAGATAGAGACTCTACTCCGTGGGATTAAACATCAAAATTAAATAAATTTTTGTTATATTTTATGAACACGAAACTCAGCCTTTGATTTGGTGAAAGTTGCACAGGGTATTATCTTTTTACAACGAAATCAAAATACTAAACACCTCTCGCAGTATTTCTTTGTAAACAATATTTTGTGTTGTTCCTTCGCGAGCTAGAATCACTAGGCTCTTCTGTGCGCTTACTTTGGAGCATGGGAGTATATAGGGAAGGGGGACCAAGGGAAGGAATTGGAAAGATGACGCGTGTACATAAATTTATATAAAAACGAGTTGTAACATTGAAATTGTTTTTAACACGCTTTTATTAGCGGAAAAATATAAAGCGGGACTTTTATCGCGGAAAAACTTTTTTAAGCAAGCGGAGCAGCGGGCAAAAGCTAATATAATTCAATACATTATGTCTACTTGAGATATAACTCAAACTTGAGATAGATTTATTAATACCGTCCTAAGTGTGTGCGCAATATACAGGTGCACACGCTATTCCTTCACTCTCATAGTCCGATGAGACGGCAATCTGACATGACCGGAGAGAGATCAGGCGCAGGACCAACGGCTTTACGTGCTTTCCGAGGCACGGGGGTATCACACCACCAACTTCCTGACTCCGACCTGCGACTGAGTAATGTTTAAGACGGAAAAACCCAATCACAATGTTTTTGGCTTCACCTAGGATTCGCGCCCAGGCCCTCAGTCCTCAGCACGCAAATCGTACTCGTAACGCGTCCGCAATACAACTACGCCACCGAGGCGTTTATATTTATACATATAGTATAGAAATATAACACACACACACACATACACACACACTCACGCCCTTTATCGCCGAAGGGGTAGACAGAGGCGTAACTAGTGCACCCACTTTTCTTCGTGAGTATTCCGTCCCATGATGTGAGCAGCTTATTGCCATATCGGGCACAAATTCCAGACTTCGGGCTGATACCTACTGCGTAGAAGAACCCAATATCATTGCCCCACCCGGGGATCGGGAACCCGAGACCTCAGCATTACAGTCGTACCGTAATACAAATACGCCACCGAGGCAGTCAAGATATTTAATTAATACTTATATAGAAACATAAGTATACATTTATTACGTTTTATAAATTACATTTGTTTATTTACCGTTATTATGTACTACATACTTACTTTTTATTATACACTCGCCTCTGTTTATCTCTGCATCACCATAAGGCCGTCTGGGAGGAAATGCATAATTATGAAGTCATTAAGAGCCTATGTGAAAAACATATGGAATCGTGATGGGCGTGACTTAGCGTATTTCAAATGCGAGGCGCCGCACGGCCCCGCTGAGATAGATCGCGCGCCTCGGCCCTCGTCGCATCGCGTCGTTGCGACAGGTCGTTGCACTCAAGCCCGCGAAAAGATCGTCATTGCAAATGCATGTCTGTGTTGTAAATATTATAGTTATTATAATTTCTAATAAATTTATAACTTATAAAACATAGAATTTATTTTAATTCGTTTATAGAACCATTATTATGTCACTATTATCTACCTAATTACTTGAACATTATGTAAAATGACATTGTAAGTTATCTAAACTCATCGAAAGTATTATTCACTTATAGTTGACTTTTGTTGACAAGATAAAATTTGGTGTGGTGGTAGGTTCGAGTCTTACCCCTACGTAGGTCTGTATATAGGTAAAAAGCAAAGCAGTATGAAACTTCTATAATATGTTTTAAATTATATTTTGCTTTGATTTATTCTTGTGGACTTTCCTAACTTTGGTGGACATAAAATAAATAATAATACAATAAATGCAGTCACTATTTTTCGGCCCGACTCGGGATTCGAACCCGGGATCTCAGCACAATAGGCGTATCGTGTGTGCAACTACGCCTTGGAGGCAGTCAAACATAGCATCACACCTTTTCTCCTCACATTTCGTTAGCTATTTTAGGTCTTATCAAATAGGAGACGAGCTTATTGCCACATACCGGGCCCAATTCAACAGACCGAGTTGATACTGGACAGAAAAAAATAGTATTTGCCCGACGCGGGATTCGAACCCGAGACCTCAGCGTGGAGGCCGTACCGGGCACGTAATACAACTACGAGTTGCGACATCAAGGTAGTTTCGACAAGTCATTCACGATGAAACTTCTTCCCTGGAATGTCAGGTCTATTTTACGTAAATGATGCTTCACTCTAGTGCCACCATACAATTTAAAAATCGAATTTTGTATGTAAAGGATGTTCGAAATTTATACAATGCAATAAAATTACATAGCTTGATATGAAGATTGATTACATTATTATGGTTGAATAGTCACTATATAGGATATAAATGTTACAAATGTTGAAGGTGGCCGCTACCTATCTAGATAATTTTTATAATTTTTAATTTGAACTGTATGTAATTTGGGGTAAGAAAAATATAGCAAGGTCATTCTTACTACGCGGGTACTTATGCTTATAGAAAATTTTAAATGTTAATTACTTACAATTTTTTAAATATTTTTGATATTTTGTACAGAAGAATAGACTGATATTTACTGCAACAGCTACTTCTTCAATTCTAAGGCATTTGTTTTTGTTTTGCAATATAACAAAGCTCCGATATCCTTATTGAACTGAATGAAAAATAATGATGGCCATATTTTAAAAGGAGACGGGAAAAACTTCATAGAACTTTGGGCTTAGTGTTACAGAGATAATTTATGCATTATTTTATAGTTATATTAGAACTATTTCCAAATGAGAAAGAAAAATCTGTCTGTCCAATGGGAGTAAAGAAATAACCGCTGTAGAGTAGAGCTTCTAAATCATTTTTCGGTGAATAACTTTTTTTTACCTGATGACATAAGATGTTCACAGTACCTAACCATTGCCCATTGGATTGCCCTATTGAATAGCGAACAGAGCTAGCTTAGACAATAACCAGAATTGAACATATCACATGGAATTGACGAGGACTGATATAAATATATAATGGCTCATTTACACTCTCGCGCGAGTGGTACGCCGAACACAATACGAGCCACGAGGCGAGGTGTGAAGCTAGAGTGTTAGTGAGTCAATAATGTATTTCAATTTGACATTACGTCGGGAGCGCTGAACAAAGTTGCCAGTAAAATTAAATAATATCGACTAATATTAAATATCCCAAAAAGTGAAAATGTCTTTTTAGTTTAATTTCTAAAATACCTATAGTTTTTAATTCTTATTCTTTTTCAGCCTTTAAAAGGCTACTATTGCACATAGGTCTCCCCCAAAGAATTATTAATACTATTATGTCAATATTATTCTTGTTATACATGCTTGGTATTCTTTGAGTATGTAACCAACGCTCTAAGTTGGTGCCAGCGCCGTGTGTAATATTACACGAACCACTTGGTGCCACTTTTCACCTTTCTATAACTCAAAACCTATTTAAAGTAAACACATAAAACTGTGTGAGTTTAATTATATCTATAAGGACATCTAGAAGCCCAAATTTCATGAAGCTAGCTCAAACGGTTATAAAGATGTCAAAATCGTAAATTTTTGTACTGACTGACAGACTTATAGTATCTAAACCTAACCTACTTCCAGATGACCTAGAAGGATGAAATTTGGAATCCAGCTCGGTAATTATGTGTAAGCGTAAGAAAAAATCTAAAAATAAAAAAGTTAAAAAATACAGGGGTCCACATAAAAAAAACATATTTTTAATGGTAGCGTTGGAACCGTTACAAGCAAATATTTGAAACAATCCCAATATATGTTTTATTATATTTGCTTTATAAGAGAAATATAAAGATAAAGTTAAGCCAAAACATTAGTGGTGTCCCCATAAAAAAACACTTGTAATACGCGCTAAACAGCCGGCCAACGGTGTGTCGTCGGCGGCGCGCGGCACCACACAACTCAATACCTACCTAGTTTTCTTTACAAAAAGTAATGATATCCCACCAAAAACATAAATGTAAAAGATCTCACATTTGTAAATACCAGCAACTATTATAGGTATTCAATAAAGCAAACAAATATAATTTAATACTTGTTCATAATGTTATTTTGTTCCTATAAATACATATTTAGATTTTGCATAAAACTTGGCACACATTTAGATCTCCATTCTTTTTGCGGCGAAGCCCACAGCTAAGCATAATTTTGGTATTGAACTTGGCTATCCTTTTTTACATTTATGTTTTTGGTGGGATATTTTTAAATGCAAGACATAAAAATAGAAGAATATTGATACATGCTTCAAAAGTGTAAGGTCAAGCCCAATTTCGGCCGTCTCCTTTATACCTATTAGAGTTTGTGGCCAGTCATGTCTAGCGGATTTTGATTTTAAAGCCAATAGCCTTTAAAGAAAAATAAATCTAAATGGCGGCCTTTATTTAAAATTCTAACATTACATCTGCCTTTTGTGCACAAAACAATGCCCAGATATCGATTTTGAGTTCGATTGGCCTTAATACAAAAAACTTCAAAATGGTGGCTACTTTTTTCAATTCTGACATTGGATCACTCTTTTGTTAATAATGTTACACCCAGATATCGATTTTGCGGTCGATTAGCCTTAAAACAAAGAAATTCAAAATGGCGGCCACTTTTTTCAGTTCTGACGGTGGATCTGCCTTTAGTAACTAAAGTGGTACTCAGATACCGATTTTGAGATCAATTGGCCTTAAAATAAAGAAATTCAAAATGGCGGCCAATTTTTTCAGATCTGACATTGGATCCGTCTTTTGTACCTACAGGCCTGCCCAGATGTCGATTTTGAGATCGAATGGCCTTAAAACAAAGGAATTCAAAATGGCGGTCATTTTTTTCAATTCTAACATTGGATCCGTCTTTTGTACCTACAGGCTTGCCCAGATATAGATTTTGAGGTCGATAAGCCTTAAAACAAGGAAATTCAAAATGGCGGCCACTTTTTTCAAGTCGTAACATTAGATTCGTCTTTTATACCTAAAGGCCTGCCCAGATATCGATTTTGAGGTCGATTGGTCTTAAAACAAAGAAATTCAAAATGGCGGTCACTTTTTCAATTCTAACATTGGATCCGTCTTTTGTACCTACAGGCTTGCCCAGATATAGATTTTGAGGTCGATTAGCCTTAAAACAAGGAAATTCAAAATGGCGGCCACTTTTTTCAAGTCTAAACATTGGATCCGTCTTTTATACCTAAAGGCCTGCCCAGATATCGATTTTGAGGTCGAATGGCCTTAAAACAAAGGAATTCAAAATGGCGGTCACTTTTTTTAATTCTAACATTGGATCCGTCTTTTTTACCTACAGGCTTGCCAAGATATCGATTTTGAGATCGATTGGCCTTAAAACAAAGAAATTCAAAATGGCGGCCACTTTTTTCAATTCTAAAATTGGATCCGTCTTTTGTACCTAAAGGCCTGCACAGATATCGATTTTGAGGTCGATTAGCCTTATAACAAGGAAATTCAAAATGGCGGCCACTTTTTTCAAGTCTAACATTGGATCCGTCTTTTATACCTAAAGGCCTGCCCAGATATCGATTTTGAGGTCGATTGGCCTTAAAACAAAGAAATTCAAAATGGCCGCCGTGTATACCAATTCTAACATTGGCTCTTAACATTTTAGTTATTATTGATTCATAATGTATAAATAAATGAGTACTACAAAAAATCATACTAAAATAATTTTATGGTGTAAAAATTTGAACAGCCTTTACATGCAAAATACGAATTTTTTAAATGTATGAGCGGCACGCAAGCGTCATTTACACAAAATTGGGCCGGCATTCCAGGGCGTCCCTAGCTATGGATTACGCAATATAAATAATACATACATATACTCTCACGTCTTTTATCCCCGAAGGGGTAGGCAGAGGCGCAACTAGTGCACTCACTTTCCGTCGTGCGTATTCCGTCCTATGATGTGATAGGGGGCGAGCCTATCACCATTTCGGGCTCAAAATCCAGACTTCGGGCTGAAAAGAAAAAAATCCAATATCACTCTGCCCGACTCGGGGATCGAACCCGAGACCTCAGCATTGCAGTCATAACGTAATACAACTACACCACTGAGGCAGTATAAATAACAAAAAAAAAAAGCAGTGACTATTGTTTTTCAATCAGGGATTCGAACCCGGCACCTCAGCGTACCGATCACGAAATATAACTAAAGCAGGTCTCCGACTAGAAATAATTTACAAAGGTGAAAGGATGTAATAATTACGCTTGCTGCCTATCTTATAGACCTAATAGAGCCTATAATTTTATATTGATACACGGACGTGAGCTGGATACACTATAAAACAGAATTTCCAGGGCACCGTCAAATTTGCCGCGCGGTAGCGCGGACTAATCCCTACACTAGACGGCCAATTCGAACTTTGAAGGCGTCCGAAAATTTCGAGCGCATGTCCGTCGTCAGTAAAGATTCCGGACGACTGAAGCCGGCACGGGCCACTCCCATAACAGCGATGGCGTATTTGGACGTCGCGGATGAGAGAAAGTGACGGGTGGCGCACGCGTATGCCGAAATGAAATGGCGTAAGCGCCAAAACAATTTTCTTTTAATTGTGATTATACTATTTAATTCATTTTAATTGTGTATTGATAAAACTTTGAAAAAATTGATGTATTGTATTTAAATAAAGTTACGAATGCACATATTCCACCATTTAGAGATAAAGCGTGTTTAAAGAAAATATCAGAGGTAAGTTTGAATTTTTTTTCGATCGAGAAAATTTATAGCAATTGTGTTTTGGCTTTGACATATTATTGAGTTATATGTTCAATTTACACATATCCAAAAATCTAACTTCTGATCTTAGTAGTTTACGAGAAATTTGAATTTAAAAGTCCTTAAAGTTCCTGACATAGGCTCTTAAGTCGATCTTCATACCTTTTATACAAATTGAAATAATAAAAAAGTATGACTTAAGTATGTAGTTCAGGGCTCAAGCACTTGTTAGGTGAAAACAATGTAAATACCTAAACTACAATAGTAGGGACAGCCCTTGAGATAATGATTTCAAGTGTCTTGCCACTACTTATTGCAAATATTGTCCATACCTACTGATGACAAAAATATATAATTCACTAGTGGTAATTCTGTCGCATGGCGAGAGATTTATACTGTAGCGAGGGGCCGTCTCAATTCCACAAATTTTATTTCTACCGCCATGAATTTTTTTGGTCCGGTTTGAATGACATTGTCCATTGTGGTCAACGTAATTCCTAGGCATTATGAGACTCAACATCTAATGTCTCGGGATGACCTGCATTGTATAGAGCAACGTATAGTACATAGTAATAAAAAGTTCTGTATGATGCTGCTACTGTTTATGAGTGGTCGTATCAGTTACTATCAGGTGAGTGGCAAGCTCGTGTTGTAATTCAGTATCAATAAAAAATAAATACTCATCAAGGCCTGAGGAAAAAAGACGCTGTGAAACTTCACGTAGTGGGAGAGCCCATATATTCTACGAAGTAAAAGGTAGCAGATTTGATTGGAAGGGTTTAAACAAAAATAAGCCACTTATTCCTTACTAAATATTTAGTAAGACACAAGTAGTAGTAGGTATTGTGCATCTCAGGAATTTGAAGAGATTATAATTTATATCTAGGGGCGGGAATGTAAGTATTGTAGGCATCTCTTGTTAATCATGTAAAAAAGTTTTAGATTCGAAAAGTCAAAGAGGCCGAGACCATAACAGAGATTCTGAGAGAAAGACTGAAGTATCTGAGAGGAGATGAAAACCATATTATATTATAGCGAGAATTAATTATTGTAATGTATAAAAATTCATATATATTTGTTTGTTTTTTCGTATTTTATGCGTTGCCATACGTTTCATCCGATTGATATTCTCTTGGTTGCGGGATGGTTATAGGTGTAGTTCAATAAACTTACAGTAGGTGGTGCGCGTGGCCTTTACGCTGATCTCCGAAATTATATTAACTATATTAATTTATTAATCGTTAGATTTCAATGAAATTTTGTGAATGTGTTTGGGTGGGTCCAATTTTCTGGAATAGTTTTGGACCCGATTGGTGGCACTGTTGCCGTAATCTAAAAAGTTAAAACATACATAGAAGGCAATCAGTGACGTCTACCGTGTCAACTAGTATAATAACTTATATCATGCAATCATTCTTCTGTATGCCTTTCTCGCGATGCGTCTATCATAGTGCAGTAATTTAAACTGAGCAAGAGGACTGAAGTACACTTTCGTATGAACAAAATCCATATACCTATAACTGGAAGCGACCCCGAAGTTATATTATTAGTTTCTGATTCGATAAAAATCATAATATTGATTAATGCCGCTAACGGACAATATTTGTGTTTTCTGTAGACAGTAAATACAAATAATTATATCAATAAAGTGACACAACAGCAGACAAGTAAATAAAATCTTCGATAACATTTAAAAATGTTTCGCAAAAACGTAGACATCCGTAAACACTCGCCGTGGCACTACAAAATTATCTACACTGTGTGTAGGTACCTACTACAGAATGTATATCAGTGTTAGCGATTGGTATGAAGAATATAACACAGAAGAGATCAGAAAACAGTTACCTAACTACTGCATAGAATTCATGCAACACACCAAGAGATCAGTTGCTACTTACCTGTTAGTCTAAGTACTTACCAATCAGTAGTCAGTACCTACCGGATTGTTTATAATAAAATAAAATAGCCCTTATTCTACCACAATCAACTACATTAACCGATAATTATTGTTATCACATTACTATTATTAGGATCTTTTATTTTATATCTATAGAATTTAGAATATAGGTACGTTATTTGCATGCAGTCAAATCAATTGTTATTATTTATTTATTTTTATTTGTTGTGGTCGTCACCCTCTTAGCGTAGGCCTCCCCCAATTGCTTCCATTTTTCTTTACGTCTGATTATCTAATTGGTTAGCCGTTGCTAAACTATCATGGAAAACGATGTTGAACTAGCTGATCTGCGCTATGTGTTGTGGCTACATTTTCAGGTGTACAATTCATCAAACATAGTTTATTTTTTGGGTGATTAACGATTTATTAATTGTATCTAATTAAGGTAATTTTGAGCCTCATTCTCCATGTTTCTAAACATTACTTTAGATTAAACAAGCCAAGACGGTTGAACTTGGAAACTTGCCCTGAACCTGAACTTTTTTTGAACCTGGGATACCGCTATACAACATTGTGTAATATTCGTGTAAACATGAGTAAACATTTAAATTTTATAATTTCCTTAAAGATTACCTACTTGTTCTTGTGGAGTTTTTTGGCAATATAATTATACATTTTTGGATTTTACTAATTGTTCTTTTTTCAGCGAAATTTATTATCACCAATATTTTCCTGGAAATAAGTAACTATCTTAGCCTGTTATACCCTCTCGAATCTCGATAAACCTTCCCGTACCACAGGAGTCGGGACACGCGCGACTACATCAGCCGCCTTGCTCGTGGGTCCATTTGTCCCCGACTTAGCCTAGGTATAATATGTTCCACAAAATAAAGCTTAATACCTATTTTTGAGTTATTAGATTTTCAATGTTGGCGTGATACGCTAACGAACATTTGAGTAAACAGACATACCTACAGACGTAAATGATAAAGTTGTTGTTTTACGCTCTGTTACCCAATTAATAACATTTAAAAAGATTTAGATTATAAGTGATAAATCATAAGAAAAGGCCATTTGGATATTTCGATATCCTATCACTATATCCTTATAATCCTAATAATGCTTATACAACTCCGGTCTACTCCAAAATAAAAATAGTACACGATATTCGATTAGAGAGAGAAAGAATGGTCAAATAATTCCAATATTCAAAAAATATAACTTTTAGGAATAAATTCCTGCACTTATGCTCTTTTGGGAGCGAGCTCTACATTATCTAAATGTAAAAAGAGAGCAAACGGATATAGTAAACTAATAGTTTACTATCACCACCGACCATGAACGCTCATAAACCAGAGGAATCATGGATGCGACCTTAACAAAACAATGAATGGGGAGTTGATTTGTTTGGCCGGAAATCTCACTATTTGCATGACACATAGCAATGGTGTTATTTGTTGCGCTATTTTAAGGTACGCTTCCACCAATAATGTGGCAGCTAAGTTGTTTAAGGATGCGTAGCGAGGATATAGTGTGGTTTGTGCGTACGTAGCAATAATTGACGTAAAAACGCTGTGACATTAAAATCAGATAATTCCTGTTTTCTAAATATACAAATACATTAGCAGCTAACCTTGATAATGTCACGTCATCGGCAATATTTGTATGAAATTTTAACTTCTGGTTTTTGCTTATGGAACTCATTAAAAGTTTAACACATAGACAAAGGAAACTAATTCTATGTTTGACTAACAAAGCCTTGTAAGGTTTGGATGGAAAGCAGTCGCTTTATATGAACACTGATTGACATGACTGACTCATTGGCAGCAACGGAGCCCATAATATTACATCGTGTGCATAATAGGAATATTCAATTTACTCAGTTAACTAAATAATCCAATAACATTTTCTAAAATTCTTACCTTGTAAAAAAATATATTTGATGCTGAGTAAGTACTAACTGGCGATGCCCGCAGCTCTTTACAAATCACCGAATATTTGTTAGCAATAGCCAATATTCGGCTTTTAAGACAAATCTTGTTCAATAATTATAATAAACCGATGACATTTGCATTACAATTTTTTAATTTTTATTATTTCGACAGCACAGAGTGCCTGATCAACAAGAATGTATAGTGGCCAAAGCTCTACCGAGGGTTACTTTTTATGTTTAAGGATTGTTATACGTAAAACACATGCCCACCTAAACTACTAAAGCAGTCATATAACATAATATTGTATTATTATAAATTAAAATTTCTCGTCCATGTTCAAGAATCTTGAAAAATTATATTTTCATATTATTTTATCGGTAAAGGCTTGCGCAATGCGTTGGTAACGATGACTAAGTACTCACCATGTAATGACAATTTTAAATTGACCTTGGTTATCTATGACAACCAAAGCTACAGGGACCTTTAAAGCGCTTCTATTTCCCGGATGAAAGTAATACTCTGGTTTCTGTGTCATGTGTACTACTTACAGGGACGGTATTGACAGCGCTACGCGCTGTAAAAACCCGTGTAGGGTATAATTCGGATAAAGCATAAATCGGGCAGACAAAATTGTATGTTTTTATAACAGTTATCTGGGCTTTCAAAACTTAAAAATACCTTCTTGTAACCTGAGAAATCAATTATTATACCTTTAATATACTTTCTTTTTCATTTGAATAGTTTCACATAACTACTACTAAATTCGCAAGAAAAATAACAACAAAAGACATGGGATTGACGAGACAGACGACATGTACAAGAAACAAAGGGAAACATATTGAATCTTCCTCTTCGAACAGGTACTACACAGACATCCGTTGTCAGCTTTAGTATCTACCATTTCAGTATCTACCATGAATGCTCTAAGGTTATCCAGTCATAGTTGTCGCCGAAAACGCACGAAGTAGATTACATGCGGCAAATTAATTAATTATTATGACAAACAAATAATAGCGTGAGACGTGTATAGCTTTAATCAGTTTTTTTGTTCGTAATCGGCGGTAGTAGCTTCGCAAAAACAATGACTCAATATACTTAACTATTTTTACAAATGGACAATGCAACTTATCAACACGGAAGGCTTCTATGCCGTTTGCTTGTTGTATGCAAATACTCTGCATATTTACTACGTAGGTATCAACACACACGCTCACGCCTTTTATCCCCGAGGGGGTAGGCAGAGGCGCAACTAGTGTACCCAGTTTTCGCCGTTATTCCGTCCCATGATATGATAGTGGGTGAGCATATCACCATATCGGGCACAACTTTCAGACTCCGAGCTGACACTGAATAGAAAAACTCAATATCACTTTGCCCGACCCGGGGATCGAAACCGAGACCTCAGCATTGTACTTATCAACACGGAAGGCTTCTATGCCGTTTGCTTGTTGCATGCAAATACTCTGCATATTTAATACGTAGATATCAATATACCTACTTTATTTATTCTATGGAAAAGATAATTTACGGCTAGTTTTTCAATCACATAATTTTTTTCTGATGAATAACTTTAAAACTTTAGAAGGTTCACTTCCGAAAATATGTACTGAATTTAAAATATAATAATTTTTGAAGATTCATAATACGATTTATGTTACGAAATAATAGTCAGTAAAACCCCTATTGGGTTTTTAAATTCAAATGAAAACACACAAATAACTTGTAAAAAATCTAAAATGAGTACCACGGACCTAATATGCGCTTATTTGCACACACGATAGACAACTTAGATGACTACTACAAACTTTGAATAGAACTGAGGATCTTTTTCATAGTTGATTTATTTTCTCTGCTTGAAACCAAGCAGAGTTAAATAGCGTTGAAATTTCTTTGCGAATTAAGGATTTGCATTTTAAAATGTAAGGCTGTGTATGGATAGGTAATGTCATATAGTTTTAGATAGGTACCGATATTTATAATATGACACAGATATCTTATATAATGAATAGGTAAGCTTTTGGAAATTACCCATAAAAAATATTAACAAATATTTATAAGTATTCGATAGGAAAGAGATATCAACTTCGAATTACAGATATGGTATGTAAATAAATAGATACTATGAGTAGCAACAATATAAAGAGCAAAAAGTTCGAATTGATATAAGTTACTCGTTAGTTGTCATCACAGTATCACAGTAATCAGTACCTTAAACATATTTTTTATAGATCCAAAGTAGAGACCTTCATACCCTCTATTACAATCTTGTATCCTGCCAATGTCGCAGTCCTTGACCCTCGAGACACGGCCAATTCAAATCGCAAATTAAGTAGTTATCTACGTTCATTCCTTGTCAGTCACTGTAAATACACGTTATAATCAGTAACGGTGTTACAACCGACCTAGAGGCTCCAACAAGTGTCAGGTGAAAGTCTCAACTCAGACGCACAAGCAACTCCGAGTAACACGCTCGTGATTTCCTGTGATCCGCGAAACAGTTTATGATAATCGTAAATAAAGAAAAAAAAAACAGTAGAGAGGTGTAATCCACCGATGCGCGGGCGCACAATACATCATATTATCACGCTCAGCGAGACGCATTCGAGGCTGATTGTGTGATAGTGTGGTGCAGAGGCGCGGGCAGGCCGCCGCGCTCCGGCGGACCGCCGCTCCGCGCGTACACTCAGTCGCGACCATGTTGACAACGTGCGCCGTCGTAGTCCTCGCGGCGTCGCTCGCCGCCGTCGCCGGAGTCGCCGATACCGGCACCGACCCCATTCAACTCGATCTCAACAACACGCTGCCAGCGGAACAATATTTCATTGACAAAATATTCGACAAGTACGGGGACAAAGGTGTCATCACATTTGAGGTGAGTTCCGAACATTTTTTGCGATGTTTTATTTTGCGTATTCATTTCGATTGCTAAAACATACTTGCAGGTTTGTATAATACTTATTCAACAAAATGTAAATAACACAAAAAATGTGACGCGACTGACTCCTCTGCCGTTTGTTGATCTACTAGTTTGGAAATATAACCGTAATTTGCCGATTAATATTCGCGTTTTCTTATAGGTAATATAAATCAGCATGTCACATTATTTTGTCTTGGTATATTTTATTAGTTTGTTATACATTATATTGATAATTGTATTTTCCACGCTTAATAACTATTCGAGTCGCATTATCGATTTCTACTTCGCTGCCTGTTATGATTTTCTAAAGCACCTTTCCCTATTTCGTAAACGGAAGTTCATCGAACTTAAATATTATTACTATGTACGTATTTGTTTAGATATAACATTACGATTCCTTATCTATTCGATTAAAAAACTATATCCGCTTATCTATATGTTATTGGATCAAACGGGCTACTATACCTGTGCGATTTTATGACTTAGCATTCGTACCTGTTCAAATATTTCAATGTATGTAACGTTCTCATAATATCAACTATGTTATTGATGTTTCATTGATGACTAATAGTTTGTTTTAAATTTATCTCACTTCGGAATCGAGCCAGCTAATATAATAACATAAATACGAGTAAGAGTCTTTGTATTTGACCACTAACATTGTGCCTAAAGCCAGTAATGGACAAGCTAATCTTGCTCTTGAGTGTCTTGAGGGACGATAATTGCGGAAAAGGAAGTTTCGGATTCGTATCCCGTCGGGCAAAAACCGGCGCAGCTGGTTGATCATTGCGTATTTAATAATCAAACTATCTTACTTGTACCTACCAATATCATAAATGCGAAAGTTTGTAAGAATGTATGGATGTTTGTTACTCTTTCACGCAAAAACGATTGAACGGATTTCGATGAAATTTGGCACACGGGTAGATCATGTTCTGGATTAGCACATAGGTAACTTATTATCCCGGGACAATATAAAGCGGGACTTTTATTCTGGGAAAACTCATTCACACGGGGGGAGCCGCGGGCTAAAGCTAGTATGATATATGCGAAAGTTTGTGAAAACGTTTGGATGTTTTTATGTTTGGATGATTGTTAGACGTAAACGAAGAAACAACTCAACGGATTTATATGAAATTTGGCACACGGGTAGGTGATGGACGGCAGCGTGTCTCACGCTGCCTCGGACGCTAAAAGGGCGTCCTGCGGTGTACGGGGGCTTCTAAGCCCCCGCAACAATAGGAAAAGGACCGCAACAGCGGTACGCGCAGGGGCGGTTGCGGACGACAACTTAGACGTGAGTCGGAGGAAGCCCGCAGCCGTCCCTAATACGCCGAAGATGGCCATATAAAAAAAAAAAAACACGGGTAGGTGATGTTCTGAATTAACACATCGAGTACTTTTTATCCTGGTAATTTACTCCCATGGAAAATAATGGACATTTCAAACTATTTCTTTAAGTATATGGCGTTGGCATCGTACTGTGTTTAGAGTCTTATTTAGCGGGTAAGGCTCTTCACGCGATCGAAGCCGCGAGCATTACCTAGTCTATGTATATACTGGACACTATTAATATGAAATCCTTATTATAAACGTCTCAAAATGTCCGCAATTCTACCGTTCAAAAATTTTACGCTTTTATCAACAGTGCAACGGTTAATTGAATTACAAATAGCAAAGCATCCTTTAATTATTTAACGAGGTTATTTGTTGTTATAGAGTTGCTGTTGTAGAGGCTATTTTAAGTATACTAAAGACTTGGCCTTTAGTACACTTAAAATGAACACAGGCGCCACACAATATTTTAACCCCTCCAAATAATAATAATATTTATATAATATTTCTCCTAAATTTTACATCGCTCAGCATTCTTGTTTTGCAATATCCGATCTTATTAAACATAAATTAACCCGTCCGTAAAGTATGATTACAATATGTAGATTTTATATTACAGATTTCCACCATAAAATTGAAATTTTTCCACTTTACATTTATTATTTTAACTTAATCTTTGAATAATATTTCGTTTTAGCATTCAATCACACAGTGGATTAGGAAGTGAGGAATTCAGAATAATTAACAGCTGGAAAACTACTCTAGATTTATAATAATACGTAAACAAACTTTGTTCCACGTGTTATTACAATGTTTTTGTCCTGTTGCATGCACGGTGCATACTGCATTCACATTCGGGTCTTTTATTTCTACATTGGCCTGAAGTCCATTAAAACCGCGAAAAAGTGTGCCTCACGGGTATTGTTCTCGTACATAAAAGATAAACACGTAGTACGAATGCTAACAGATGTTCCGATTGTGAATTCATGACCAACATTTACATAGTTTGTTTAGCTTACTTAAATCGAATTATTGTTTTTTTGATTATGCGAAACATAGAACACATGTAACAATCAAAATTCTTATATAGATACGAGCTTTCATATACACAGGTACATTTGGAGGTTACAAAGGGAAGATTGATTCATTATCAAAGGCGACTCTATCACCATATTCAGACTAACGTTCGGAAAAATCCTATCGTTTTTCGAATTGAAATTCACATGCATTCTTATTATTCACTCTTCAATCAATCCCAGTCATTTCATGACTGGAATCTCAGCCTAAACACACCGACAATAAACCAACCAGGGAGTAAGAAATATGTACAAATAAATATGTTTCTTTCGTTCTAAAGTGTCCTGTAACTATGTAAATTCGACTCTGTATTTCTACATCTAAAGTTTTTCATTTTTTTTTATTTTTTTTTTATCGTAGGCTCGACAACGTGGCTTCACTGCATCTGATGGTAAATGTAGTGAAGCCCAAAAAGTTGTGTCGACCGGCAAGAGATAAACATCCCTGGTCGGTCGGCACAATTATGCCGGCCTGCTTAATTGCTTCTTCACGCTCCGCTTGAAGGACCCTAAGTCGTAGGAAGGAGGGAACACGTACGCTGGCAAACTGTTCCACAGTTTAATGGTGCGGCAGAAATATGAATTACTGAACCTTTTGGTTCGAGCCGGGATGGAACAGACCACTAAGCTGTGGTTCCGCAAGCCAGCACGCGTGGTTCTGTTTAGGAAAGGAGAGGAGGGGATAAGGTTAAACAATTCTTCAGAGCACTCACCATGATACAGACGGTAGAACACACTGAGCGAGGCGATGTCGCGGCGCAGCTGCAGTGGCTCCAAACTAGTGGCTTTCATACAAACTAGTGTCATTTTTACGGGGTTCCTTAACAAATTCACTTGATTATGTATAATAGATATTAAAGAAATTTGTTAATACTGTGTAGGGCTTGGACGTCGTAAGTCTGTAGCAATTGGAGTGTTACGGAATTACCCAAGTATATTAATTTATTTTGTTCTGATTGTTACTTTTGATAGTCTCTAAGTAGGCACTTAATAAATATAGAAATTGTTGAATAATTGAATTGAAATTTTCATTATATCTTAATTTCTTAGTATCTTTGAGTGTTCAGACTTAAAATTATATTCTAAAATACCTATAAGTTTATCTCATTATCAAACGTATAAATTACAAACAACCTTCAACTTTTAGCAACATTGTAACATGTTATTTTGTACCTAATTATAATTATTTAGGTACTTAGATTTTCAAAACACTAGATAATGCAAGTGTGCCAGAAAAGAACTCCGGCCGTTCTGATACACTTTAACGACAGCTGATGAATTATGTAGTTCAAATTATTTTGTCGTAATAATGTCTTCCAAACTGAAGCGAAATTTCAATCTGTATTTAAAGTAGTCTTATTTTTAGAAAGAAGCGTGTAGTTAGCGTGGGTACGGACTCCCTGACCCCCCTCCCCCCATATAAGGCCGCGCGTTTAAGTCGTAGCGCAATCTATACTAATATTATAAAGCTGAAGAGTTTGTTTGTTTGTTTGTTTGTTTGAATGCGTTAATCTCACGAACTACTGGTTCGAATTGGAAAATTCTTTTTGTGTTGAATAGACCATTTATCGAGGAAGGCTTTAGGCTATATAAAATCACGATACAACTATTAGGAGCGAAGAAATAATGGGAAATGTGAAAAAAACGGGGAAATTTATTCATCCTTGAGGGCTTCCATTGCGTGCGCTGCGAAAACGGTTCAAGATACCAAAAATATATGTATGAAAGAATTATTCCTCTTGAAATGATTTAAAAAATGTCCGCGACAGTATATGTCTATCTTTTAAGATTAACTCACTAGAACCGTTTTTATGGTAATCAAATTTGGTCGAAATTAATGCAATATTTGTTAAGAGTTGTATTAACGTCATAGTCATAGTGATTCAACGGGAAGGTTTTTATGTACTTTTAGCCCGGGAAAACTTATTAACGCGGGCGAAGCCGTGGGCAAAAGCTATATAATATATAACCTGTTGCGTCTTTTTTCATTGCCTCTCTTTACCTTATATAAATACCACATAGCGTTTGTTTTGAACCCGCCAGTGCCTTCGCAATCAGTAAGACAAGTGTTGAACATTGTACTAACCTATCAGTGAAAACTTGTAATTGGCAATTTGCCACTATTATAATCTACTAGCTTTTGCCCGCGGCTCCGCCCGCGTGAATGAGTTTTACCAGGATAAAAGTCCCGCTTTATATTTTCCCGAGGTGAAAAGCCTATGAGTTAATCCAGGACATAATCTACCCGTGTGACAAATTTCAACGAAATCCGTTCCGTAGTTTTTGCGTGAAAGAGAAGATCCATACATTCTTACAAACTTTCGCGTTTATAATATAAGTAGGATAGTTGTAAGTTTTCTACAACCAATAAAATAAAAAGTCGATGACTATAAACAAAATGGTTGGAATTCGAGAATAGCATGAAAAGAAAGCTCTTAGGTTGAGTTAGATCTTAATTCCCACAAATACTAATTATAGAAACGAAAGTTTGTGGCGATGTTTGTTAGAAATTACAGCCAAAACTTAAGAAGAAATTTAAATGAAATGTTGCACACAGATAGGCCATGCCCTGCATTAGTGTATAAGCAAATCTTTATCCCAGATACGTATGGTAGGACTTTTTTGTGCCCTACGGTCCGTTGGCGTACCCTGTGGTTCGGGGGCATCTAGAGAATTCCGCTCCTGCATCTCCTGCCTGTCGTAATAGGCGACTAAATGGGGCTAAGTGAGAGTCGTGGGACGAGCAGTGGGGCCTGCTCGCTCGACTACTCCAATGTAAGCGACTTCAAGTTGGAAGAAAATGCGGGTGGTCGGTGTCCCGCTGTCGTAGGTCGGTCTCTCGTTGTTGTAGACGACAAAGGGGTCCTTTAGAGGTCGGAGGCACCGTGGCCTCCTCGTTTAGAGAAGGGCCACAATGCGGCATCGCGCAGGGATGGTTCCGCGCAGCTATCTTAGTACAACAAGATACCCCGGGGCCGTCCCGTATGCGCCGAAGAAGGCCACCGCAGGTTTTGGTTGGTATGCTGGTATAGGGTGTACATAGAGCTAGGGACTCGATGCACTGCTCGCTCGGATAATGCTATACTATATCGACATTGGGCCGTAAGACCTGTGTAACCAACATAACCGTTTCACTTGCCCCCCAGTGGTGGCAGCCATAACGAGTTTCTCTACCGCTAAAAAAATGTAGTATTTTTTGCACAGGTATTCAAGTGGAACTGCGAGAAGCACCAGGAATTAATTACATCACATATAAAATGATAATGTCAACTTTTCAGGGTTTCGAACATCTTTTGGACAGTTTGGGTCTTGGCGGTCGAGTATTCAACTCACCGCATGATCTCGCTCTACATCGCATCAATGGAACTTTTCGCCAACTCCACGATGTCCAACATCGCCATCGACGCTCGCCGTCAGCAACCGTGGGTTGGTATTTTCATAGTTTATATTGTAGAGTACCTTGCTTTTATAACATTAACATTCACTATACGAGTAATACCGAAAATAATATCCTCCGAACAATAAGATGCTATCAGCTAATAATCAAACTTTAACAAACCTTTTGTTGATTGAGATTTAATCCGCTTAGGAGACGATTTTCCCTGAGGAAAATTCCATACCTCTAGAGCAGCCGAATTAGGATACTTGCAATGTTCGTCAGTCATAAGAATTTTTTTTTTGCAAATCACTATTTAAATGGACAAAATCAATGGAAAATTATTACTGATATGATATATTTTATGTTATCTACCAAGATGTCATAGTCGTCTAGTAGAAAGTCCGTTTATTTTATTCTATGAGAAGAGACATTTAAAACTAAAACTAAACAAACAAATATAAACTAATTAATTTAAACATTTTTTTAAACTAATTTTAACACATCGAGAGCCTTGAAAGTTTGCACCGTATAAAATGAAAGGAGGAAGCAAATTAATTTCAAACGAATTGAGTCTCCGTGGTTAATTTTATGTCATCCTTGAGTGGAAATTGTCATAGCCACTGTGTCGGGCCTTCGCGGTGTATAAACATTGCTATTATACTGCTACATAGTGACTAACAAAGTAAATTGTACGAATGTTTCTTTTTTATATTACACTGAAAGTGCATAGTATTCTTGGTTTTGTTCTGCAATTAGTAAAGTCGCGATTAAACAAAAGATAATTAATACTATGCTCAAGAAAAAAAATTTTTGCTCTTTTTCTTTTTGCTCTACGAGCCCCCTTGACTATATTTTAGAAACAAGGTCACCCTAAAACAGTGTTTTTCAACCTTTTACACGACACGACCCCTCTAGTATAAATAAATATTCCGCGACCCCCCGCCCCCTCCCTTAGCTATTTTTCATGTATTTTATTATGTTAAAAATATTCAATCCACACAAAATTTTATGCAATTCTACAATTAGAATTTGGATAAATATATATAAATGTCGTATCTTTTTCAACGTTATTGCTTTTCATGACCACCTGCGACCCCTTTATAAGAGCAGGTTGAAAAACACTGCTCTAAAGAAATCTTTATTATTCAACTAGGTGTTGCTAGTGGCTTCGCCCGCGTGAAAAGTCTTTCCCGCTACAAAAGTCTCAACGATGCCAGCGCCATCCACTTAAAGAATTAGATAATAAATATCCATTACTTCCCATGGGAGCAATTTACCGGGAAAATTAAAAGTAGCTTATATGTTATCCAGGACAAGATCTACCCACGTGCCTAGTTTCATCCAAATCCGTTTGGTAGTTTCTGAGCTTACTTCTAACAAACATCCAAACATTTTCACTAACTTTCGCATTTTTTTATGACATTGAATAACGAGACGAGTATGCCGTACGCCTGATAAACATAAACCGTAGTAACACCATACACCTTGAGTTACAAAGTACTGTGTGGCACTCCACTGCGCTCATCATCCTGAGACATAAGATGTTAAGTCTCATTATGTCTTGTAGCTACACTGGTTACAATGTCCATCAAACCGAAACACAACAGTGCATGCACACTGCTGCTTGGCGGTAGAAATAGACTTTGCGGTGATACCCGCCCAGACGGACTCTTACATATGAGAGACCTACCACCAGTAAATCGTATTTATAATATTATTAAGATAAGAAGTAAGACTATAATTATACTATAGGACCTGAAGGGCAACCCTAACTATCCAAAGCAATTGCTTTTTTACCAGCTATACTAGGAGCGATGACGTTAGGTATATATTCTCTGGTTCATACCTATTTCATATTTATTTTTATTTGGTCATTACTAACTATACATATACACACTCACGCCTGTTATCCCCGAAGGGGTAGGCAGAGGCGCAACTAGTGCACCCACTTTTCGCCGTCATTCCGTCCCATGATGTGATAGGGGGCGAGCCTATCGCCATATCGGGCACAAATTCCAGACTCCGGGCTGATACTGAATAGAAAAACTCAATATCACTTTGCCCGACCCGGGGATCGAACCCGAGACCTCAGCTTTGCAGTCGTACTGTAATACAACTACGCCACCGAGGCAGTCAAACTGATTTTCTCTAAGAAATTACTTTCTCTATGATTGTATATTTAAATAATATTTAATGTGACTACAAAATTTCTGGGAGGCTTAATAAAATAAATTTAGCGGCGTAAAATAATTTGCTATTTATCCACTGGTGAAAGAGAATTGAAATTGAATTGAAGCGGATTATTTCTGTAATATCTTTGGTAATGCCATGAATACCGCTTTAAGTGTTCACGATTGTCTAATTAACATGTTGCACGCTCATTATCGTTTATTGTTCTACGTGATTAGGTAATTAGTGTACACACAAACGTCTATTTAAAATAAGTACCTGGAATTAATCCTATTTTTAAATATGATTCAATTTGTAGTGATAGATTATTATATCTTTAAACCTAGTTTTTTGCTCCATTACCATTATGTTGCCAGCAAAAACTAGGATTGCTTTCTATAGTAAACGTACCTATATAATGCTCTTCAGTTGACGGTCACAATACCATTTGTAAAGTAAATAATATAGATGGATAAATAATGTGCAACCGAAAATACTTTGAACAGTGACAAGCGATTAATCGATATCAAGTATGTACTCAATATAATGTTACATGTGTCGATGTCGATTTACAGGCATACCCAATGAGATATGGAATATTTTGATTTTTTTTACCGAATAAGTTGGCAACTTACAAGAGAAGAAAGATAAAGTATTCGTGATTCCTCTGTCGTAGGTGTTTATAGGCTTTGGATATCACTCAACGTTGGGGGACGCATTTGCGCTTTTGCTTTCTCTACCTACTATAAAAAAGCTTACTTACACATCAATAACAAACGCGAGGGCTTCGAGATCGCAGATTGGTACACGAACGCGACTCACTGTGGCGATACAGTATGCGCATGCCGTGTGCAGTCAGCGGTTTTCATAATCATCATTAAAAAAATCATACGAACGCGCGATAGAACGGGATGCAGTGTGGGCAAAGCGTGGCTCGAGGAATTATATGCAGTAATTCTTGATCCTATGTTTACTACATAGTAGTAGTTTTAACAAATAGGTACCTAACAAAAAATTGTTTTAAAAATACTCAATCTGTTTGTACTTTTAAAGCAATCTATCTTTTATAGTATAATCAAGAGCATTATGTTAACCGCAAAAACGAGCATTTATAAAAGGCCTTGGTGCCGTCTCAGATATAACATTTTATTACGAAATTATTGACCGCTTTACAATAAAGAGAAACAGAAGTTATGAGCCAGCAGGACGCACCGACTGACGTCTGTACTTATGAATGACAATTCCGCGATTATCCTATTACGGCTGGCAGCTGCTTGTACAACCGTATTAAACTCAAGTACCTATCTAAGTACCTCGTACATTTTATCAAGACGCCTAGCCTGGTAGAAAAAAATGTATGGCTTAATAAGTTCGAAAACCTACAAAAAATAGAGTATACTTGTATCACAGTACGTAGGTTAAGAAATGACATTTAATGTGTTCCCATTCCTCCAAATGTTTCTATTCAAAATCTTATGTTTTTATACACGCATTTACAAATTGTATTATCAAATACGTACTTTAAATCTTTACGACATTGTAATCTTATCCTTAATAAGTGTTATTTATGGCTTATCAGCTTTGTATCTTAATGTTTTCAAATTTATGTTGTCGTTAGATATATCTAAGGAAAAATTATAAATTATAATGATCAAGAGTGTGTTGGACGGTTGGACCTTATAAATTATTTCTAATTGTACATAGCAATAGAAAAATTCTACAATGACGCAACCTTACAAATCACAAAAATACATAAAGTCGATGACAAATAAATATTGAGTACATGAATTCATTGTTCTTTAAGTATTGTTCAACTTCCATAATGTAAGTAATCGATAGTTTAAAGCAGAGTAGATACCTACCTAGTACCTACTATAACTAAAATGTGCACAAGTTAAATATAAGCAGATAGGTATATACAGTCAGCAGCATAAATATCTGTACAAAATCAAAATTTCAAATCGCCAATATACGCGTTAAGTTAAATTGAAAAAAAATATTTTTTATGAACTAAAGCAAATGTCTTTTATTTTATTTATTTATTTATTTATACTTTATTGTACACCAGAGATATAAAACATAGGACAAAAAGAAAAATTAAAAAGTACAAATGGCGGTCTTATCGCACAAGGCAATCTCTTACAAACAACCATGGGATGGACAAAAGAGAAAACGGAAAATAAATTAATATGGGGCAGCATAAGGTGTACGACTTATATTACGCATATTTTATTTTTGTGAAGGGAAAAAAACACAAAAGTGTGTAGGCAATTAGAAAATTTGATTTTGTTCAGCTACTTATGCTGGTGACTGTACTGTCAGTCATATAAGTAGCTGAAAAAATTCAAAACTTTAAACCGCCTATACTTACACTTTTGTGTATACAATCTTTTTTTCTTCACAAAATTAAAATATAAATGATTTGTCATACTTCACACACAGAAAAAAATCAATTAAACTCAACGTAAAGGTGATGTGAAATTCTTAAGCAATTCAGCTACATATGTGGCTGACTGTACCTACTACATACATTACATTCTTATAATAATAAAAATAATACCAGCCCAGTATTAAATACTGTCCCACTGCCGGGCACGGGCCTCCTCTTCTACTGAGAGGGTTTAGGCCTTAGTCCACCACGCTGGCCTAGTGCGGGTTGGTAGATTTCACATACCTTCGAAATTCTTATAAAGAGCTTCTTAGGTATGCAGGTTTCCTCACAATGTTTTCCTTCACCGTTAAAGCGAACGAAAATTGATAAACAATACACACGTAACTTTGAAAAGTGAGATTTGTGTGCCTTGGGTTTTGAACCTCCGTACATTGTCTCGGCAGACCGTTCCATTCCCAAATAGGCTATCGTGCACTCATTGTTATAATCTTATTTAATTTTCCTATTTATCTTAATTTCAGGCCAACCAATATTGCAGAAATCATGTCTATCACCACGAGAAATGTTGGAGGTGTATGGAATGGAAAACGAACCGGGAGTAATAACCATTAAACCAAAAACATTTTTAGAAATGTGTCCAGCGCTAGTATATCAATTAGACCAACGTTCATGTTACAAAACCGAATTACCTGCGCCGAAATTGGACAGACTTTGGAGTGAGTATTATTTAAGAATTCAATATATACCTATATTATAAGTATGCACGAAAGATAAAACATATTTATCCTACACTTATTATAATTCACAATTATCATTTCAGCTTGGATTTATGCCACGCTAAGTATCTTGGTAATAAGTGCAACCGGACTGATTGGAGTAGCTATTGTACCCTTACTGAAGTCAGTAATGTTCAGCTACGTTCTACACTTCCTAGTCGCAGTCGCCGTGGGCACTCTTTGCGGCGATGCATTGTTACATCTTTTGCCACACGCATTGAAGTCTCATGGACCACCTTCGGCTCAACAAGAAGAAACAGAAATCGTACTCAAATGCAGCGTCACTTTTCTAACAATACTCCTTTTTTATTCCGTCGAAGCCATCATGCAAACTGTTAACGGCGGACATTCACACTCGCACGATACAGATAAAAGCATCGCAGAATTAAAAACAGACTCTACCAAACAAGTAGAACCTATTGAACTTGGTGCTATGATGCCTGGATCGCCACCACCACCGGTAGAACGTCCGATGTCGTCTACCGCGTTGATGGTCATTGTCGGTGACGGGTTACACAACTTAACTGATGGATTGGCCATAGGCGCAGCATTCAGTGGTGATCCAGTAACAGGTTTCGCTACAGCGTTGGCAGTGTTTTGCCATGAACTACCACATGAACTCGGAGATTTTGCCGTGCTATTACGATCTGGGATGACTATAAAACGTGCTCTTTATTACAATATTCTGTCATCAATACTCAGTTTCATGGGCATGGCAGGTGGTATTTGGCTAGCAGAAGATCACGAATCAGCATCGCAGTGGATTTACGCAGCAACAGCTGGCACATTCTTTTACATAGCACTCGCTGATCTAGTGCCAGAAATAAACGAAAACAACAAAGGCAAGAGTATTAATTTGTTACTGGCAATATTAGGTATACTTGCTGGTGGCATAATTATGCTCATGATTGCATTACATGAAGATTCAATTCAATATCTTTTTAGGAACAGCGAGAAATAATTTTAAATTCTGGCATTGGTAGGTACCTACGTACATACGGTATACCATGTCTGGCCTAAATATATCGTAGAAAAGTGACTAAAGAATAACTATAATAAATAGACATGTTGTTTATAAATAATATGTATGTGAAGTGTTTACAAAATACTCGGTTTTATAATAGATACCTCAACCTTAGCCTTTAGATAATGATAATAATGTCCCTATCAAGTAAGTAGTCGATAATCACTAATCCATGAAAAATGGCCGATAGTAAAATTTTATGATGTTACAGCATTTTTAAATAGTTTAGGTATAAATGTGATAATTGTACTCTCGGTTGTTTGCGACGGTACTAGCCGCTAGGTTTAATTGTCTAGAAATATCTCTTGGTTGTTCGTATGGGAAATAGTGCTCAGATAATAAACTAATAATAAGAAAAATAGTGCGTAAGTTAAATTCAGTCTGATTCTAAGGTATTAATAAAGTAATATACAACCATTTGATTAAAGTTTATAATAAATGTGATTGTTCCTTTTTATATAATCCAATATTATATTATAATATGGTAGCTAATACGAATATACAATGAGAATTATGTACGCAATTGCCTATTGTTGTAATCACTTTTGTGAATAAATTTAATTTAAAAATAGCGATACCAATAAATATGATGTGTTTATGTTTATGACAATTTAACTAAGAATAAGTTGTGTACATATAGAGTAATATAAGTAGGTATTAATTTTTAGTGTATTTTTAGCATGCTTAAGGATTGTGTTTGATTTACCTATATAATAATTTATTTGCAATAAAATTAAAACGTATTCTACACCTGCATCTAATACCTGCAATAAATACATTTTTGTCTGGTAATAGCCTGGTAATCTGCCTACCCCTTCGGTGATAAAAGCTGTGAGTGTGTATGTATGTACAATTCATCCATCCATCCATGTGTATGTATGTACGAACCAAACCTCTCTCCAGGATTCACAAAGATAAGTTTTTGGTATAGATAAAAGATCTTGACTATAATTTCTAAAAGGGAACAAGTCACCACAATCCACTGCCTCCTTAGCAAGCCTGTCCGCTCTTTCATTTCCTTCGATTCCCGAATGACTGGGAATCCAAGAAAAATAAAGTGCCATTGGAGAAACACTTGAAGGCCAGTTCTCTTATTTGTATAATAAGTGGTAATGTGTTATTATTCTTAAAAGGGAATTTAGCAATTGCTTGAAGAGCACTTAAAGAA
Source organism: Lapara coniferarum (assembly GCA_949316025.1). Lineage (NCBI taxonomy): Eukaryota > Metazoa > Arthropoda > Insecta > Lepidoptera > Sphingidae > Lapara > Lapara coniferarum. Next base: position 8,057,807 of record OX438926.1, read on the forward strand.
TCTGTAAAAATAATTGCTTTATCAAGTTTAAATAAAAGGATATATTCAATGGCCTTTAGAATACCCAAACATTCACCCGTGAAAACGGAAGATTCCACAGGAAGTTTAATTTTCTGCACAATATTGAATTGTGTATGGAGAACACCAATCCCAACGCATTGCAGTGGGCCAACTTTTGAAGCATCCGTATAGGTATAATTGGTGAAAACCCTCAAAACGTTCAGCCAGGAAAGCATTGAATTCAGCTCTAGCACTACCAGATTTTTTATTAATACAGTTGTAAAGTATTTTAGGGGTGAAGATTAATGAATCAAAGTTAATACTATATACGGCAAGCCGGTTCGAACGAAAAGTTGGCGCGGAAATAGCATGGAATTTATGTAAACCTATGATTAGGCACGGGAGAGATTTATGAGATGGAATATTCAGGTAATGTGTTCGTAATGATTCAAGTAGTGGGATAAGAGGATGGTTTGAAAACTGAATAATTTTAAATAAAAAATTATCAGACAGAAATTGTCTCCTAAGATAAAGGGGAGGTTCGCCCCATTCAACTTGCAGAGCATTGATTGGGCTTGATCTCATTGCTCCTGATATGATACGTAAGTATTTTGACTGTAGGCGATCTATTTTTTTAAAAGCATTTACATTACCGGGCTCAAAAATAAATGAACCGTAATTAAAGATACCTACTTCTAATAATAGCGTTGTATACTAGTTTTAAAGATTGTGGGTGACCACCCCACCATACTCCACTGAGACATCGTAACATATTAACATGACGCTCTACTTTATTAGCAACATAGTCGCAGTGGGCAGTCCCAGACATTTTGGAGTCCAATAAAACACCCAAATATTTGAAAACTTTTTTTACAGGGATTGGATTATTGTTATATATAATATTAATTGGAGGTAGAGTTATTTTCTTGGTATAAACTACAGCTGCACACTTTGACGGGGCAGGTTCTAAACCATTTTGAAAAAGCCATGATGATAAAGAAATTAACGAAGAGTTAAGAACTGAACAAGCGTGCTCAACTGAATCGGAAGAGTAATATAACAGCAAGTCATCTGCATATTGTAGAACTTGAACGTCATTGGTAATATAATTCCAAATCGTGGGTATATATATTATACAGTAAGGGACTAAGCACTGATCCTTGCGGCAAACCTTTCCAAACGTGGCGAGTTAATGGGGTTTCTGATGATAAAATACTGATTGCTCGATTATTTAAAATGTTTAAGATAAAATTCGTTAGATTATATGGTATTTGAAGACATTGTAATTTAAGTTGAAGAATAGACGGTAATACACTATCGTAAGCGCCGTTAATGTCAAGGAATACAACAACAGTAGAACAATTTTTTGAAAAAGACATGCGGATATCTGTAGTAAAGATGCTAAGGCAGTCCAAAGTACTTTTTCCTTTTCTAAAACCAAACTGGGAATTTGCTAGAAAACCTCTACTTTCAACAAACCAATCAACCCAATTTTTAACTAAATGTTCGGCCAATTTCATTAAAACTGAGGATAGGACTATGGGACGATATGAGAAAATATCAGATGGAGTCTTGAGGTTTAAGAATTGGCAACACAATATGACGTTTCCACGCCAAGGGAATGCTTCCTGTTGATATTACAGAATTGATCAATGAAAGAATGAAGATCATTATCACTGAGATTAGACAAAAAAGAGTAAGGAATGCCATCAAACTCAGGAGTAGAGTCTACAGTATTCTGAACTACACCTTTTAATTCATTTATGTCAAATGGCAGTTTCAATGCTGAACAGCTATCAACATCTTTGCAGACAGATACGAACATTGGTTTTAAAATAAGCTCCTGAGGAACCCAAGGAGAAGCTAGGTTATCTAAAAAGTCATTAGCTAATAATTCCGGGATACGGAGAGAAGGGGACACAAAGGCAGACCTAAAACGTTTAATATTATTCCAAACAACAGTGGGATGTGTGTTTGGAGAGATGGAGGCACAAAAACTTTGCCAACCTTCTCTCTTTTTCCTTTTGAAAAGTTTACGTGTTTCAGCAATTACTTTAGAAAGGAGCTCAAAGTTTTCTTGACTCATATTATGATTATATTGAAATTCTACCTGCTTACGCTTTCTGACAGCACTAGTACAGTCAGAGTCCCACCAGGGAGGCATGGGAATTTTTCTAATTTTTGTATTACTTTTGACAGGAAAGACCTCATCCGCGGCGGTAATAAGAATTTGAACTTAAGCTTCAGCACACAAATGCTCCTTGCCATTGGCAACATTAGGGAGAGAGAATAGCTTACTGTCTACATTTTTACAAAATTTTGTCCAATCGTCACTGCTTTTATCTGGCAGTTTGAATTTTAAGAAAATTCTTTTTGTTGGCATATGACTATGTGGAAAAGGAAAAGTGATTTTAATTGGGAAATATATAGTTCTACTGGCAAAGCATTATAACACATAAAAATTATTTTTGGTAAGACTTGCCCATCAAATGTAAGAACAACCGTTAGGGAGGGTTTCCATACAACAGATCCGTCTATAACCGCTTTGAAATTAAGACGTCTTACTTTTAAAATAGGCCCACAGCCAATTGGAACAGAGGTGTTCTCCAAAACCTCTTCCAGAGACCGCTCTGCAGGTACTCCACGCACTAAACCAATGCGGGTTACATTGAACGTAGGTATAAAGGCCTTTAAGTTAGATTTAATGAGGCTTTCATGACAAATAAAAGAATTGGCATCAGTGTGTGAAGAGAAAGCCATGACTATTTTATTTCTCCCAATCCTTTTTACACTTCCATTTACAATATTTTTAAATTCATGCCTTTTTAAAAATTTACCAAAAGTTCTGACTTTTGGTAAATTTTTAAAAAGGCATGAATTGATCCTCTGGGATGGAGGATAGTTCCGTCATTTTCTCCTGCTGGGTCCTTTTGAACGTGCAATAAAAAGGGCGCGCTATCACTTTTTTCGTAGGTTTTGCGGCCCACAGTTTGGGCGGGAATTGTTTGAGATGTAGACTCAGAAGAACAAATTATTGGTTGCTACTGTGAAACATCGGCACAATCGCAACCAGAGGTGTTAGTAGAGTTGCCGTCGTGTTTTCGCCTTTTTTATTGCATTTTTGCATACGAATCGACGACTACGTTTAATCGGTCTAGCAGACGTCGAGCCGTCGGTCTCCATGCCCGACTCGGAAATATACTGCGATTTCGCAGTTTGATCTGTTTCTGTAATACTAGTGGATTTATTAACTAAATTGCCCGCCGGGAGAATAAATCCCCCCGTGTCAGGCGGTGTATTCATAATCTTAACAACTAATTATGTACACTAAACTACAAAATTTACAAATAATTACAACCCAACTGCTAGGCTACCAGCGACTGATCAAGAGTTCTGACCGCCCTGGGCTAATTATGAGGACGCGCCCCCGCCAGGTGTAAGTGATACGGTCGGCCTAAAAAGTAGTATGTTAGTTTGACTTTGTTTACTAATGTGAAAATGTGAAAATTTTAACATGGTTCATACTACCTGTAAAAGTTTTCAGATCGATCTGAAAGTGAAACTAACGTTGTCCATTACCTAATCTACACGACATTCAACCTTAGCGTAGCACATTTTTTTAGCTGACCGTACATAAAGGCGCCTTATACGACCTCGCGCATTATACGACCAAAATCATGACAAGTGACTGCAGGCTACCAAGTAGAAAACCAAATCCATGTCTTGTTTGGCCGCATGACTTGTATTGGCTTAGTTTCTATAGACAAGTTAGTTGTTGCGGCCATTGACCATGTGCGTGGTCATCTAGTGTGTGAAGTTGCATTTATCCTTTAGGCGACTTTTATACTAATAAATAGTAATTTTTGTTAGTTAGTTTCAAGCACGATTTTGTTTTAAAACGACAACAAGTTTGAGTCTCCGTACGACAAAATGTCTGAAACAGACGTTGGAACTTGGTGGCTAGATTGAAATTAAAGTAAGATATGAAAAATCTGGCTCGTTTATTCCATTAGTCTTTCCGATGATGTATAAATTAATCAGATCAGTAAATTTTTTAAAAAATCACAATGAAGAATTAACTGAAATAGTCGAAATTTTAGATACGGCCTCTTAATTCTTGACTGAAGACCTTTGTATTGACCAGACATATTGCTAGCATTATCATAGCTTTGGCCAGTCTTTAATATCAAGTTCTAAAGTTTTATCAATTGTCGCAAGAACAGCCTTCTCCATGTCTTCACCTTTGTGACCGCAATTGGGTAAAAAGGTGACAAAACGTTCGACAGGTTCTCCGTCAGGCAAAACATAACGAATTATAAATGTCAAATTGGTATGTGAAATATCTACAGTAGAATCAATGCTAATCGAATAATATTTTGCTTTTTTAATTTCTCCAATAATCGAAAGTCTATCTTCATCAGCGAGAAGTTAAATAAATTCATCGATTATAGAGGATGACAAGTACGATGGAGAACCTCTGCCTTTTTGTCCAAATCTCACCAAGGATGCTTAGCCATGAAAGGATCAAATTTGGATATAAGCTCAATACAGCAAAGAAAATTTCTGCTTATTGCAGATCCAATAATTTCATTTCGACCGTGAAATGGAAGGCCACGAGAAGCTAAAAACTTAATTGTTTCTATTACACGTAGTAACACATTTCGCCAATAAGTTATTTCTTCATTATATTGTTTGATTATTTGGGTATCCAATCGTTGTAAAAGTTTTCCTCTACATACATATTGTCCAAAACATTTACGATGATCCGGAGAATTGTCATGATCAGTTATTAAGTTAGAATTTTTCCAGTCATTAAATCCACTTTAAAAAAAGAAAAAAAAAACTTTTTTTTTTACTTTTGTAAAGGCCGCAGGAACGCGTTGGATGCGGGCCGCTTTTGACAGGTCCATCTGGAAATCTGTGGGGGAGGCCTATGTTCAGCAGTGGACGTCATATGGCTGATGATGATGATGAAATCCACTTTTGGCAAATATGGATGTTGTGTGATGATGTATACTACCTATTAACCACCGGGGAGTCCCCGTGCGTCGTTGACGTGTTTCATCGCGCGCGGCGAGTTGCACTGTTGCCGTCGAGCGAGTCGCTCGACCACCGACCGATTCGATTGATAAATCAGTGTTTGTTTTACGCGCGCTTTTCAAAGTAACAAACCAGGGAGTCCCAGGCTTTTTCAGTTCACAGCGCATTTAGTTTTAGTATTTTGGCTCGGTCTAGTTGAAATATGTAGGGTAGATGCAATGATGCTAGATTAATAGTGTATGCGATGACACGATTTCAGCGCGCCCCCCCGATCCTCGCGCCCTAGGCTACAGCCTAATTAGCCTAAGGGTTAATCAGGCCCTGTAGGCTACTCTCGACGCCAATACCGATCGATTGGATATTGTCCAATTGGATTTGGTATTCTTGAAAATCACACCAGCGCCACATTGGACCAATATTAGGTGGCTATTTAATGAACTAAACTCAATTGGGATTGACATTGGAAAATTCGTTAGCGGTACTCTTGACGTGATTTTGACATTTCAAATTGATATTAGATTGCGGTGTGATTGCGTTGTCAAAGAAAAAATTTCAATAAAAAAATAGTAACTTTACTTTTATTGTATTAAATTTTCATTGGAAATTTTTAAGAATAATGTATTAACTCAAACTCAAACTCAAATCATTTATTATGTAATTAGGCCCCTAGGGGCACTTTTACACGTCATTGTTAACAATTTTTTTTTAAACTATATGATTCTACCAGTGCTTCGGAAAAGCCCACTGACCTGAGAAGAAGCACCAAGAAACTCAGCGTGGTTATTTTTTTCATCTTGTTTTTTTTTTTAACACATATTTAAATACAAATGTCATTTAACAATATAAATTCATATTATGGAACATGTGTGAATGCGAGCAACCTAATCCCAAGCATTTGTATCTTCCAAATAATCTCCTATTGTGTAATAGCCTTTTTTGTAAAGTCGTTCTTTGACAGTTGTTTTAAATTTTTTTATTGGAAGATTAACAATATGCATTGGAAGTTTATTGAAGAAGCGTACGCATTGACCAACAAAAGAATTGCTTATTTTATGGAGACGAGTAGCATGTACAACAAGTTTATTTTTATTCCTAGTATTTTTATTGTGAATATCGCATATTCGGTCAAAATTTGCAATATTTTTTCGAACATACATAAGATTTGCAAATATGTATTGCGATGATACGGTAAGAATGTTTATCTCTTTGAATTTTTCTCTAAGAGAAACACGAGGTCCGAGACAATAGATAGCTCTAATAGCTCTCTTTTGCAAGACGAATACTGTATTAATATCCGCAGCATTACCCCAAAGAAGAATACCGTACGACAGAATACTATGAAAGTAACTGAAATAAACAATTCTTGCCGTGTCTATATCAGTCAGACGTCTTATTTTTCTGACTGCATAAGCCGCTGAACTTAGTCTACCTGCCAATTTTGCTATATGCGGTCCCCACTGGAGTCTCGCGTCTAGTGTGATGCCCAGAAAAGTAGTTGACGCATCAGGATTCAACTCTTCCCCATTGATTTGTATATTGGTTTTTACTTGTCTTACATTGGGCATAGTAAATTTAATGCATTTAGTTTTTTTAGCATTTAGTAACAAGTTGTTTAAATTAAACCAATGCACAATTTTAGAGAGAGCATCGTTCACTTCGTCATAATTTTGTAACATTCTTTTAATTTTAAATATTAATGATGTATCATCCGCGAACAATACAATCTCATGATTATCCCTTACGTGGTAAGGTAAGTCATTAATATATACAAGAAATAGAAATGGTCCCAGAATTGAACCCTGTGGAACTCCCATAGTGACCGCAGATCCGGGTGAGATTTTTCCATTAATATCAACCCTCTGAATCCTGTTACTCAAATAGGATGTCAGAAGATTGAGAGCCGTGTTTTTAATGCCGTAATGGTGTAGTTTCCTGAGCAGAGTATCATGATGTACACAGTCAAATGCCTTAGACAAGTCGCAGAAGACGCCAAGAGCATCGTGCGACTCTTCCCAGGCCTTAAAAATATTTTCCAAGAGATCCACCCCCGCATCAATGGTGGACCGATCCCTAGTAAATCCGAACTGCTTCCTATGAAGTAGGTTATTGTCGTCAAAATGTGTCAGTAATTGATTTAGCATAATTTTTTCAAATAACTTACTTAGAGTGGGTAATATTGAAACAGGTCGGAAGTTCGAAGGATCCGATAAATCACCAGCCTTGAAGAGAGGTATCACCTTGCTTTGTTTCATCAGATCAGGAAACACACCCGATGCGACAGAACCGTTAAATACCGCTGCTAGATGGGGTGCGATGACATCAATAATAGATGATACATTTTTAACTGAAATTCCCCAAAGATCAGCAGTTTTTTTCTGATTAATACATTTAAATGTCTTTACTATATCCCGCGTATTAATAGGTTTGAATTAAAAAAATATATCGCATCGAGGTACATTACGTTTAAGTAGCAATTCAGCCGACGTGGAGGAAGACTGAAGATGTTGAGTAGTCTTTGACGGTATGTCGGTGAAAAAATTTTCAAACGCGGTTGCTACTTCCAAGTCTGCTGTTACATATTTTTGATTAATATTAATATTAAAATCAAGGCTGCGTGCTTTTTGCCTACCCGATTCTTTATTTATAATGTTCCAGGTGGTCTGAATCTTATTTGTAGCTGATTTAATTTTATTCTTTATATATAATGACTTAGCAGTGAAACAGGCTCGTTTAAAGATTTTGGAATAATTTTTCACATATTCCCTAAAAGAGGGACGTTGGTCATAAGCTCTTTCGGAATACAATCTATAAAGTTTGCTTCTACTTTTAATGATACCAGCGGTTGCCCATTCATTAAAAACAAGTCTATCACTAATCACTAATTTCTTACTAGTAAAAATTTTACTAAATTCACATTTTATCAAGTTAAAAAGTGAAGTATATAATTTGTCTGGATCATTTTGAAAGGGCAACTCAGGAAGACATTTTATCATGTTACTTTTAAAACGGTTCATGCGGCTTATATTACAAGGAATAACATGAATATGTTTCCCTTGAACCATATTTTTATTATTACAAATAAATGATATTAATTGACCACAGTGGTCAGAATCTATCGAATTAATTACTGCCTTATATAGTATTTTATAGTTAGTAAAAATATTATCAATACATGTAGCACTGGTTGCAGTAATCCTAGTTGGCTCAAGGAACACATTGTACAAGTCATAAGATTTAAAAAGATTAATGAAATTAACTTTCATTTGAGACTCTTCCAATAGATTAATATTAAAGTCTCCACAAAATATAATTATTTTATTTGAATTACAGATCCTATGTAATATATCTTCAATTATTCTTAAGAAATCAGCGTGGGATGCACATGGTGGTCTATATACGCTTACAACAATAAATTGCTCAAATTCAATACATGAAATCTCTGAAACTCGTTCAACAGACAAACTCACAATATCAATCCTAACTCACAATATCAATATTGAAATGGTAACTTTGGTGTTCGCCTATAAGTTATGGCACAATACCCGATTACGGGAATTAAAAAGAAGGAAAAATGAGGGAAGAATGTCGAGGCCTTTCAAAACCTTATTATACCTATATATTTATACCTATAATACCTTATATTGTCCTTACCAGACGATGAATTTCGAGCAATTTCTCGAATAAAAAAAAACCTTTATTTGTACATAGAGCTGAAACCATATCTACCCGTCCCCAAAAGAAAAAGTGAAATATTACCTAAATTTAAAACTAGTACTTCTAGATCTATCTTTATCATAATCATTAACGTAACCTAAATATTTCAAATCAATAATCTGAGTAAAAAATATTTCTCAAGTACCATTTGCTAAATTAAAGTTCGTATTTTAACGTTTAGATATTAGTAGCGTTGTCCTTTTACACCACCGGGAGCTACCAGCGCCTTGTTGGAGGTACTAAGGGGCTCATTGTATCCCAATAGTCGGTATCTCGGTGTATAAAGCAGATGACGGCATGCGCACTTTTTAAAAGCCCTTTTGCCATGCCCGGGTGGCTTTCCAAAAAATCTACTTAGGCTTCAATTTGCACATAAGTTGGTCTAGATATTTTCATGTACATAAAAAACATTTTTAGGCTATATGGTACCGAATATCTTCGCCTTTCTAGGTGTAAAAATTCACGCATAACGAATTTTAACAACCAAATACTGCTTTTTCAGTATTTTGCGAATTTATTTACCTATTTTAACTATATAAAAACAAAATGCACACAGTCAGATTAGTTATATAAGCAAATGCACACACATCACCGTTAAATAAGGATCTAATCCAATTGAAGGAACTTTACAAACATAAAACACTACACCTTCATAATAAAATTAGAGACAACATCTTCTACGCTCGAAAATGGTTTTGTTATAAGTGAAAACAGAAACTAATACAACTAATGCCAGTTATGACCTCAAACTCCTGTTACAAGACTCTAAATCTTAACCAAAGCGCCAAATGATGATAACACAACAACGTTGGCGCTTAAGTAAGCGTACATTGATTATTAAGAAACTTTATGTGGAATGTGTGGAATAAATAATGCTAAATAAAATTGGGAGTAAAACAATAAAATCAAATATCACAAATAATTATTTTAGTTCCCGTAAATATTTGACTTTTTAAAAAACAGTCCATGGCAAAGGACAAACAGCATACAGCCTCAATCTTTCAAATACATTCATTTTAATATATTTTTTTAATGAGACGTGCGTGAAAATATTAAATATTGGAAGAGAAATGAATTTTACTTATGGATAAAGGATTTCAACCGGTAATTGCTAAGAATTTTGTCTTTAATGTTTGTTTTACCGATTTCTTTGAAGCTTCTGACATCTCTAATGTCGGCTAACTTCATTTTTAACGACGAACCCGATACCCAATGACAATGCAATTCTAATTTTAATCCAATTACAATAAATTGCGTTTCAAGAGTACGAAATCATGTGACGTACAAATTGAGATTGGAATTGGATTGACATTGGTATTAGAATTATCTTGGCGTCAAGAGTAACCCAACTGATAGGTAATATTTACAAACTTACTAAATAAAAATCAGAAAAATTAAAAACACGTCCGCCGCGATCCGAAGTTTCCCGCGCTTTTCTATACGTAGTTATACATACTCTAAGGTTCATTAAGGATTATTATTTTTTTAACAGTGTAATTCTGTGGGGTAACGCCCGACTACAATATAAATCTAATACCAATGTCAATCCAATTGCAATCTCAATTTGTACGTCACATAATTTCGTACTCTTGAAACGCAATTTATTGTAATTGGATTAAAATTAGAATTGCATTGTCATTGGGTAACAGGTTCGTCGTTAAAAATGAAGTTAGCTGGCATTAGAGATGACGAAGCTTCAAAGAAATCAGTAAAACAAACATTAAAACCTATATGACTTGCGATCGCTGTCATTACATTGTACGAAAATGACATTAAGCGGTGCTCCACAGAAATTGTGATTTTTGTTCTGTTATGGTGTAAAAAGCGACCTTATATTCAGCCCTGATGTGTGAGCCCTGATGAGTGCTATCCGTGTCTACTTCGCTCCCCATCAGGATAGGCAGAAAAAAAATGTTTGCGCATTGCATTATCGTGTGCATTATATTTGTTAAATAGTCACTAAGCTCACAAAGCCGCTATACTAGTATAAATCTTGAGTATAAACTATAATCTTCAATTTAAATCTGGTCACACAGGACACTGTTCTTGTCATTTGTCAAAATTCAGACAAATAAAAATTCGTCAAATCGAAACATTGATTTAAGTGATACTTGGACACAAAGAGCTTTATAATACTACAGAAACTTAGAGCATTATTGCATAAAAGCTGATTACAAGAGATCTTCCTAAACTATTCAAACATTGCGCGACCAATAATAAATATGTTTAAAGGCTTGGTAAGTTTAGAGTAAAAAGTGAATCGAACGACTTTGTGCCTATCTCAAGTCTCACAAGATACTGAACTTCACGAGGGGGAAGGATAACACCTTCTGTCTTAGGTATACAATTTTATGTGGTATATCTTTTGCAATGAGTTCAAAACGAATATCAACGAACTTTGTAACAGTTTTATGGGTATTTATTTCTTATTGAGATAATTCGATTTAACTGTTTGGTGATGCTTTTTAAATTAATACTATCTCTAAGATTATATGGTTAAAATTGTTTTTGCAATAAATAAGACTACTTATCATAACACCATTTTTATCATTTTAGGATTCATTTTTTATATCTTGAATTATGTACCTAACAAATGTATTTTAAACAGTTTTTTGTCTAACTGTCTTTGTGTTTTGATACTCAGGTATAGAAACTGTTTATTCAAATTTAGTCATGATCTACTTTATGATTCTACCGCAGGTCAATAGTGATTTTGTCAATGTCAAAATATAGGAAGTAACCATCTGTAGGTGTACTGTGTGCCAGCTGCTACAATAGTGGCACAGTTTATTGGCAAAGATCCATATATCACTTGATAAATAAAAACAAATAAATATGGCAGTACATTCAAGCAAAATAAAATTACATACCTAAATCTCAAAATCAGGAAGGTTTTAAAATTATATGGTTTATTGCAAAGGCCTAATTTTTGGGATGCTATCCATATATATATATAAAGTATCTTGGATAGAATTTTAAGTCTCTTTTGGACATGTCCTTTAATTGTCACTATTTAAACAGTTAACCTTCCTGAAACTTTGTGGTTAGAGTAATTCAGAAAAAATATTGTATTTATTTAAATTTAGAATGTCAAAATGACATCACATCATTGCAAAATGACCTAGGTAAATTAGCTAAAAAATAAATAAGAATAATGAAATATAATTGATGAGCCCATCAAATTCTTCGTGTATTGACAACTTTGGCAAATAAAGCAAGATATGGGCATTATAGTATCATTTTTAAAAACATCTGTGAGTTTTAAGTGACACCAACAGGTGCAGGTGTTTCAAGTAAATATTTAAGAGTAACATTTATTGCAGATCATTTTTGGAGCCGGTGTGTACACAGGAGTGTACTTCGCTCAAAATTATGAGGTAACATCATAGTGGCACAGTCTGATATTAGTTAAAACCAACAATAAAAAATGCTTGTAGTTAAAGTAAATTACAAAGGAGGTCATGTGTAGATTGTGATCATTATACTATTCTATAAAATAATAATCTACTCTTGCAAAATTCTCTCATTCGATGATATTATTATTATAAGGAACTTCTGAAAAACATTTCTGGTTCAACAAATAAAACTAGGATTTGTAGTGCTATTTATGTGGCCTCTTTTGTTGTGTCACATTTCTGTTTTGTTATTGTTAGTTAATTTTAGATAGAATAATAATATTTTCTTAATACAGGATGCTGTCCGACTAATTTGTAAGACTACTATTCAGGAATGTGACAAGGCCAGGGATAAAAAAAAATGGTTTGTTTGATTTTTTTGATTTGCTCCATATTAATTAGGTTATTTATTGAACCAGGGCATAGAAGTTATCGTTTAAAACTTATAAATATCAACTGGAAACATTAAATAATATATAATTTGTACCTATTATTATTTTCAGATTGAAAAAGTAGAAGATCCAAAGGCATTGTTTGAAAAAGTGCAATCTTATATAAAGACAAAGTTGGCTGAGGTAAATGATGGAAAAAAGGGAGGAGGAAATTGATGGCAGCTGTGTATTGATATTAGACAAGATGAAATGAAACATTAAGATTTGTACATACTTTTTAATAGGTCTACATGATGATAATTTAAATAAAATTAGTACATACACACATTTTCTAAGCTTATCATTTATTTATATAAGGGAAATACCACCCCCAATATATTCTACTCTAGTAGAAGGTTCTTCAAAAGCTAACCAGTCACTTGAGTGTGTTGGTAACAGTCCCATACTTTGGCATTTGTACAAAGCAAGTAATATGTTAACAATATTGCCAATGAAGTACACAATCTTTTGGCCTGTAGCCTGAGTTCCCTCAACAATTTTGAATGTACTTTGAGTAGCAAACAATGCTTTTACGGGTCTAACGATTAACATACCAACCATCATAATGGGAAAGATTGAGATCGAATTACCCGCCATATACATTATAAATAGGTTCATTGGCACTTGTTTTAGAGGACCAAGAGCAACATCCCAAAGTTTTTTAATCAACAGTAAATTAGAGTCTGACTCCTTCGAAGATTCTGTATAGCTCGCAATTGCTGATTGGCAGTATCCTGGCGGAGAGGGCAACTCAGTCGTTTGTGGCTTATTCCTGTAACATAATTTCGTACTTAGTGGTTTTCCCAGGAAAGAAATATAGAAGTATCAACATCGTACATACCTCTGGTTAAAGTCCAGTGCCCATTTAAATTTTTTGTTAGATTTAACTTGCGACATTGTACTATTTGATACTTGCTTTCTCTAAGAAATAATGTATTCAGTATTACACTACAAATTAGTTCAGATATTTTAATGGCTGGTAAAATAAAGTAATAATTGCCAACCTCGGAAGTCGGAACATTTGTCAACAATGTCAACTCACAACTGTCAGTTCAGTGTGACCAGAATCAGTGTTGCCAACAATATTTTGAAGAATCCGTCAAGTTAGTCGTATTTTTCCGTCAAAAACCCGTTAGGTCAACAATTGACACGGTGTAGCTATAATTTTTGCATGGGGGGGGGGGGGGGTGCAAGCGTGTGTTCTTGCCGCCCCATGAAGACCTCCTTTGTCATGTACACCCCTCCTCACACATAAAAATGTTATTTTCCCGTCTTACAAATGACGGGAAATCCGTTAAGTTGCCAACACTGACCAGAGTAGATTATTGAAGACTATGCTAGCTATTGGGCAAAATTCCATTGCGTGCGCTGCGAAAACGGTTCATGTCTATCTTTTTAAGATTAACTCACTAGAACCGTTTTTATGGTAATCAAATTTGGTCGAAATTAATGCATTATTTGTTAAGAGTTGTATCAACGTCATAATATTAATATTTATCAAAATAATTGTGTTGATAGAGTGATTCAACGGGAAGGTTTTTATGTACTTTTAGCCCGGAAAACTTATTAACGCGGGTGAAGCCGTGGGCAAAAGCTAGTTATTTTATATATTGTATAATATATAGCCATTGATGTATAATGGATCAAGGACTATCTAGCGTGGAGACCGAATCCAGAAATTCCCTAACAAAAAAATAACCTAACCCCTCACTCTAACCGGCATAGCGGTGATATTTTATTTTCAACTCTATCACAACTATGTAGAGTGTAAAATTCCATAAGTAAATTTAATATCGCAGTCTTGTAAGAATACAATATGTAAGAGGATATGAGCTGAATGTTAAACGATAATAGGTCGAAATTATAGTGTATTTAAAAATTGTTCCAGGCAGTGAAACGTATCGAAATGTCAAACGCGCGCAGTTGATGAGAATGTGATTGTTCATTGACAGTGATTCTAAGTTTGAATTTTTAAAAAGTTTTATTTTACATCTGTACAAAGAGGTTATAAATATTAGAATTGCCTGCTTAGAGTTTCGGCGTTAGGGCACGAGTGAAATTTGGACAATAGAAAAAAATAAAATAAATAAATAATTATAATTACATAAGTTGATAAAAAAATGCTATGCAATAGCTTTACCGCGGCAGTCTCCGAGTGCCACACGTTTTTGTTCTTTTTATAGTGAAGCGACTTGTTTGTCCGCTCCGATATTAACTATCGATTGATATTTGTTAAGCCCACTGATTGTGTAACAAAGATAATACAAAACTTTTTAATTGAAAAATAAAATGTGGCAGTGTAAATTAAATATTTTCTTTTTATATATGCGTAAGTATAATATGATAACCAATAAAATAAACTATTAGAGTTAAGTATTGACAAAAGTCATATAGGATACATAATTCCTACAGAATAAATTCATAACCAGATAATATACACATTTAAACGCTTAGGCATGTTGCTAAACAACACAAAATGTTGAGCAAAAATAACATTTCAATGTGTTTGATCAATCAAAACTTCTTCATCAATTAAATCGAATGCTACAAGAAATCGAATCGGTAACGCATTAGTACATCCCCAATTGATTACAAACCGAACTGTCAAAAGTTAAATAAATGGTTGGATGGACTATAATTATAGTATTTTTTTTTATATACTCGTGATCTATTCTAGATGAAATTTATTCAAATGAAACGAAAATAAAAATATTGCATTCCCTATTCCATTTATTGAAATTTGATATGTCTTGTTGATGGCCTCTTTATTAGGTATAGGTATTCTCAATACATATATATAGCTATAGCTTCCATATGGGGGTGGGGATCCTAGGATACCAAATGGCGTAGCTCAACAAATAAGTCACTTATAACCCCACCCTCTCTACCCCCCGTCACCAATAGTAATATTATAAGCATATTCAATTTCATTGGTGTTTTTGTGTTAGGTTTTGTTTCATCCTATTATAAATGAAAATGTTTGGATATTTTTATGTTTCTTAGAAGTGCACATAGTTGCCCGAGATAAACATATTTCTTGAGAACTTCAACAGGTGCGCCATCGATGATTACTGATCACGGAATGACGGGGTCATTAAACATAACCTTCAAGAGGGCCTTATTGACGAGAAATCCGACATCGCCCTGTGAGAGGCTGTCACCTTCTCGGAAGCAGAGTAAATGGCCTGATTCCAAGGTGACTATGTCCTCCCTCTCTCTATCGACTTCAGATAACTCCAGAACATGCCATCGTATATTGTCTAACTCTACCTGCAATTAAGCTAAATGTTCGTGGAGCCTCCCACCGATGTTGTGACCGCTGCCGTATCCAAGCCTGATGAGGCGTCTGGAAACTCAGATCCGTTTATTTTCTGTGCCTATAATTGGGAGGTAATGCTCTAAATCGCTCCGCTGGGCAAGGTTAGCGATCGCAGTGAATGGAGCATACCAGAAAACGCTGCTACCCATTCTCTGATCTACGGAAGCTTCGATGTTCTGGCTTAGACATTAGTCGCCTTGTACGATACCCGAAAGTGTAATGGGTGGCTGGCAGTGTGGTGTCCGGCAGAGTAAAATAGCATCAACATTAAATTAATTACCTATCATCAATAATAATTTAATATTATCCTCAAGAGTCAAGGGAACTATTATAATAGCTGACCAATATTTCCGTTTCTTTATACACTAAGACATTATCAATATTCAATGATACCTCTGTTTCAGCCATGTCCATTGTCCTATGCCACAATATTATACCTTGTTATTCTAAATACATGGCAAGCGGTCTTTGCTACGTGGGCGTTCCGGGCTCCGAATAATAACTAGGTAAAGTATTCTGCGGTTCCGGGCGACAGACAATCAATGGGTTTTTTTTGCAAGCTTTTCTAGAAAAAGTTTAATTATGTCGATAATGATGTTCAAGTCAGAAGAAATGGATTGCCCCAAATAGTAGAGTTACAGAACAGAATACACTCTCTAGACTAGAAATATAAACATAACTAGAGACTTAAAAATATAGAGTACTGCGGAAACTCCTCAAGTAGCTCTAACAATGCAACAGTTTTTTTAAATGCATTTTTTAAATAGCTTTTATGTTTATTACCTATTATACCTACATATCCCACCAAAAACATTTTCATGTACAGTTTTGCCAAGACGAGATCATATGGCTCGCACTGACACAAAGTTAACAGATTTTGTGTAGAGCCAAGCTTCTAACTCTACATGCCTTACTGGATAACTTTGTGACACGTCAAATATTCGTCTTTAAATCCATTCAGAACAGACCCAGGCACCAAAAATAAGATACTACATCATCTTAAAATCGAACGCTGATGCAGTAGACCTATGCATGGTCACAGATTTAAGGTATTAGGTGTATCTATGCCTACTTACGTAAAAAAGATTACTTGTAGTTCCATGTCAGGAACTAACAATAGCGCCTGTCTTCATTTTCCGCAACAGTTGCCTTACATCCAGTAAGTACCACCCACCATACCATACCAGCCATGTATTATATACTGCCCACTGTTGACCACGAGTCTCCTCTACAATCGAGAGGGTTTTAGGTCCACCACGCTGGCCTAGTGCGGGTTGGCAGACTTCACATACCTTCGAAATTATTTTTTAGAGAACTCCGTTAAAGCGAGGGATTATAATTCACAGAGTACACACATCACTTTTTGGAAAAGTCAGAGGTGAGTCCGTTCCACTCCCAACTAGGCTATCGCTGCTATTGCCATTAGGTTCCACCGCGCATTGTACAAAGATACTTTATTGTCTACCTAAATTCTCCTGGCGCTAATAAAGTAGGTATATCTACAAATAAGAGAATATAATCATAAAAAGGACGTTTCAATGCGATAAATTGTTTATTTAACATAATATAATTTCATAACAAAAACGTGCAACAGAATATTTTTACATAAGTAGATACTAGACACTAGATAGGCAGGTACTTATTTATATATTGTGTATCGAGGAATGATGATTTCTATACACAATATTACAAATAAGTATTATAATCATGACAATGTTATGATAGGGCAAATATTATCCATCTGTAAGAATAAAAAAAAAGCACAGCAAACTCCTTTGCATTCATGGCCCGTTGAAAAAATTACGCTCTGAAACATTTTTTTATGTAACACGCGTCAACCTATTGTCGCAAATGACTTGAGTTTCACTGGGTAAAACCAAATTAGTGTCTATTTCTTTAAATTTTTCTCTCGGTATTATATGCTCCTTGCAAAAAGCAGTTATCCTTATGCAAGCTTCCTTTAATACATCTTCTGGCACAGTTAAAACGATCCTCATGAAGTTGGGATATTCAAAACACTGCAAAAAAAAACACCTTAGATACTAATTTGTTTTGCTTGAAATCCTAATAATATTAAATAACTACCTACATTGTCAGTTTGAGCTTCTAAATGTTCCAAGGTTTGAGATAATGTTTGGGTGTTTCTTAGAAGTACCTAATCGCAGGTAGGATCATAATATCTTTAAATAAGCATCTACTCCACCATTAATATCGATAGCTAGTAAATGTAAGTATTTGATGGTGGTAGATCTCTCACATTATGTCGGTGGGGGGGTACCACCGCAATGTCTATTTCTACCAGCAATATTTTTTAGCAGCAGTGTGCATACACTGTTGTGTTTCGGTTTGAAGGACATTGTAGCCAGTGTAACTACTGGACATAATAAGACTTAACATCTTATGTCTCAAGATGACGACTGCATTGGTATGCCACACAGTACTTTGTAAGTCAAGGTGCTGAATGGCGCAGGGGCGGTTGCGGACGACAACTTAGACATGAGTCGGAGGAAGCCCGCAGCCGTCCCTAATGCGCCGAAGATGGCCATACAAAAAAAAGGTGCTGAATGGTGTTGCTACTGTTTATGGGTGGTCGTATCGCTTACCATCAGGCGAACGGCATGCTGGTCTCGTCAAATGACGCAATAAAAAAAATTACTACTGTTTCAAAAATGTTTATAAAAATTGTAAAACTAAAACAATTGACTTTTTTATTATTTATGTTTCGTAGGTATTGGAAGTCCGCACAACCCACCCTAGGCTATCGTGGTGGATTAAATCTTCAAATCACTGAGTGCAGGCCCGTGCCCAGCAGTGGGACAGTATAGAATACAGAACTGGTATTGATGTAATTAAGTACGTTATTATATGTATTAATATCGCTATAGTTCCGTATTATAATATTAATTGTAGCCAATGGCTCCGCAAAGCAGAATTTATATCCATCAATTAATTACCTGATTCTGTATACTTAATTAAGTCGTGGAGTTTTATAGCTACAAGTACTTATGATGCGGCTGGTAATTCCTCAATAATTCTAAAATATAAGTATGTAACATCGTAATTGGCAATCAGTTGCGTAGTGTAATTGGGAGGGGTGGGGTGTCGGTTGGGTCCGCCCCGGGCGGAACTTTTAAGGGCTCCGCAAAATATTGAAAATAAAACTTAATATATTTTATCTTTTGCATACTAGCGTCCAGACGGGAAAGGGGGCGGTTGGAAACCACGCTACGCCACTGTTGGTAAAATGCCTTCAACTCAACATACCTGCCCTGGCAAGCAAAAAACTGACTGCTCGGCGACCAAACGTTCAACAAACTGGAGTTCATTTTTGAATTCAGGAAACATGGACATTTTCACTTCAATCATCATGTACATAGCACCCTGAGGCATTACCGGTCGTAATCCTGGCGCTCTTCGTAAGTCTTCATACGCAAGTTTTGCTTGATTCTAAAAATAATATGATTTTGATTACCAACCATGCTATTTACAAGGTTGCTTTAAATGTCTCTACCTACATAAAAAGTTACTGAAGTCTGAATCTCAAATGCGCTAATATACCAGCGTTCGTTGAAAAAATGTAGAATTGTCGAAATTTTTAAAAACTTTATTGTTTCAACGATCGGTTCGGTTGACGTATTTACTGTTTGAACACTCATATATGTAATTAAAATTGTTTTAAGTTTCGTCATGTTAACAATTGTAGGTAGGTAATACATACATATAAACTCACGCCTTTTATCCCCGAAGGGGTAGGCAGAGGCGCAACTAGTGCACCCACTTTTCGCCATTATTCCGTCCCATGATGTGATAGGGGGCGAGCCTATCGCCATATCGGGCACAAATTCCAGACTCCGAGCTGATACTGAATAGAAAAACTCAATATCACTTTGCCCGACCCGGGGATCGAACCCGAGACCTCAGCATTGCAGTCGTACCATAATACAACCACGCCACCGAGGCAGTAATCGGTAGGCAGGTAATCGGCATAGTTATAGCGAATGACACAAAACTACTTACCTCAATGAACAACAATACTTCGTCGAAGAAACTTTGGGGGGTGTATTTTAATATGGAGGGTAAAGCTCGCTGTATTAGTGTATTTGGACCAAGTATACGATTAGCGAGTTGACCCAGACCCTTGCGTACTTCTTTTTGAAATATATTTTGTCTGTCGTGAATAACAATCCAACCCATACGCCAGCCAGGAACTAAAAACCGTTTTGTAAGTCCACTACATGTTAATATAGGAACATCTTGTGAAAGTGTCGATAAGGCAGTGAATTCGTAGTTAGAAAAAACGAAATGCTCGTATATTTCATCAGCAATGATAGGCACATGATTTCTAGATGCTATATCCAAAATCTCCAGTAAATGATCTTTGCTATACACAGATCCGCATGGGTTTGACGGATTTATTACAACGATCGCTGCTGTGTGATCATCTATTTGGTTTTCTAAATCTTCTAGGTCCACTTTCCATTGTTCATCAGGCTAAAAAATTTAAAAGTTAAGTTACCTATAGACGATGACTTGGCATAATTGCACACACGTATCCAAGGCTTACACATTTATAAAGAAAATAAAGCGTAAATAAGAGATATGCAAATTCGATCAGCTACAAACTGGAAACTTGTTATGTGTGTTTCTAGAAACCTGTATAATAAGACTTCGTATTCTCCCTGCGCCTCAAGTTTTAATTTTTTGTAGACATTTATTTAAATATGTTTCGACATATTTTTTTATTAAACACATATTTCAAATCAACATAATACTTCCAAAAACGTATTTCTATTAATAATACAATATGCTTACCAATAATCTATAATATTTAATTTCTATGCCCAGCCCTTCAGCTATAGTCTTGTATATCATGAATCCTGGACGGGGTACGAGAACATTTTGTCCTGAATCAGCTAAGACAGAGATAGCAAGTTCGATAGCATGCGAGCAACCGCTGCATAATATGACGTCATCTGCTGTTACATTTCCTTGATGCGCGCTGTATTCAGCTACCGCCTGTCGTGCCTCCGCATGCCCTTTAGCTGGACCATAACCACGGCTTATATGCAATTCAACGCTTTCGTGGACAGCTTGCAATACTTGTTCAGGAGGATTAAGATTCCCAAAGGTTGTTGGGTCACCTGATATTATACGAATCAATTAGTATCTATATATTGCGTTTGTTATTTATTGAGAATTCATCGAAATCCCATTGACCTTGACTCGATAAGTGGGTCGCTAATTTAAACACGTGACGCTTCGGGATATAAATGTCAACTTTAATAACTTCTAAAACTTTGTCTCGGTTATAATTGGTATTATTAGTAATATAAGACGACTCTGAGTTCATTATTTCTATTTTCTATCTTTTAATACCTCTCTGAAACCTAATGTGAGATTTGGCAGGTGGTTTGTGAATCGTGCAAAAACAAAAATCGGCTTTCAGAAATTAAACTTCTTCAGTTTATAATCGTAACTAGGATAAGTAACATAACTACCTACGCCTTATCTTTGCATATCAGTTAAGTATAAATAATGTGTCAAAGGCTCGTTTTTCTCAATGACCAAACAAAGCACATTACATCGCGCTCTAGAAGAAACTTAAAAAGGTCGGTCGGGCGATCGGGGCTCCTAAGCTGATTTGGGATTGAATACCTCGTTGAGATACTTACATGATAAGAGAAATAATAAATTTTATCGTCTGTACGATTGTTTGCCTACGATAACTTGGGTAGTAGGAAGTGCTATTTAAATGAATAATTTGAAGTATAGGCAGAATTATATAAAAAGAGAATTTTCAGTAGATAAGCAGGTATAAAATATTATGACCAACTCATAAGAAGTGAAAAAAATTACTGACGTATTTATAACAGACGTTTAAATATAAACATATTAGAATAGGTTTTAGGTATATTTTCATTTTAATTGGTTTTGTAAGTAAACGCGTTATTAGTTAATGATTTTCAGAATTTTTATGTAAGTAGTTGACACAATTATTTTCAATCCAACTCGGGTCAGTGCCTACTCAAGTAATAAATTAAATGCAAATAAACTTACCAACGGAAAGGGCTATTAACTGCTTACTAGGGTTTGGCTCCACCTGAAGGTTCTCTACGATATTTCGAATAAGATTATGGGTGTTGCGAGCCAACGTTGATGCACGCACCTCCCATTCGTTGCTGCCTCGTGACCGTCGCGACATCGGCACAAAACTTGTGGATTATGGAACGCTGCGGCCTGTGGCGATACTTAAACTTGAATTGTGAATATTGCTCGCATTTCGATACACCTCACTTTTGTATCGGAACTGTGGCGTTTGACGAGCACAGGCTCTCGAGTCGTGGAACAGGTTTGAAAATGTAGATGAGGTGACGGCAATAGAAGCAGGTTGTTTATATATATTCCGTATCGCGCTTATATAATGGTACCAAGCTATGTGAATTTATTCAAGTAACTAAATATCATCAGAGTTCCAAATTAAAAACAAATTAACAAACCCTCTTTTGTCCAGCGCCTAAGTTTTTTTGTTCATTGGCTTTTTATTCATCTACTTCGAGCAATGTTTTTTTGCTACATCGACAAAAATATATCTGTTTATGTTTGTCTCATTACGTGATTAACACAAACAATACGCAATAGATTGTGTAATTAATATGTGTACTAAATAATAATAACATAACCTAGGATACCTACTCACTTGCGTAAATAAATAAGTGCAGTCATTGTTTATTCCAGATATGTACTGTAGGTATCTAGTATGATGTACCTATTTGTATTTTTTGGACTTACATAATATTATATGGGATATACCTAAGTAGTAAGTACCTATATTACATTTAAGAAAATAGGTAGGTACTAAGTATCATATAAGCCCAATCTAACAACAGTCACAGATTTTTTGTCAATGCAAATACAATTAGGTAGGTAAGATCAAGGGGGCAAAGACCGTCTGTCGAGTAAGACCATATAAGAATTACGACAAATTCTGAATGGCTACAAAGATGGCAGTTTTATATACGAAATCGTAAATCTTCTGTAGGTACCTCTTATGAATTTACATAGATAGCATTGTTTATAATACAAACATAGGTATACATATAAAAAAAATACAATTGAAATTTTGTTGGGAGTTCTAATCGCATTTTGATGGCACCACGTTGCCAAAAATGTCGTGTGAAATTGATTTTCGTACTATTTACTCGAATCTGTTGAGGCAAAGTTATTGATTATAAATTTCTTTACGCGATCATGTCATTTACAATAAAACACATTTTTCACAAATGTACAATAGTTGAATACCGTAGGACCTAAATATGCAGTAGTAGTGAAGACCGGCTAGGCTTTCGAAGGCCTGAAATTGGCAAAGATCGGCATACGTCAATCTTAACCTCGAGGTTAATATCGACGTGTGCCGATCTTTGACAATTTCAGAAATTGTGACCATTTTCCACCTAACCTATTTTTTATTAGTACAATTTAATTTAAGTCAAAGGTAAATTATCACTATTCCTACTATCATAAGAATTTTGAAGATATATTGAAGACAAGACAAATATATGTATATTAAAAAAATAGGCCTAGAATTGGCGGAGATATCGCGTAACACTTATACAAAAAAACTGTTAAATTAATAACCCTCTTTTTGAAGTCGGTTAAATTTTTTTTTTTTACCCCTAAATGACGTAATATGCCGAACTTACCCGTTAAACGGTTTGCATTACGCAATGTCTATATTCTTGAAAACAGTCTATTGACATATCTAGTATTTAGTAGTTTACAAAAGCTAGTTTTAAAAATGTATTTGTCTTTGTCACTGGAGAAAGGGTCATCACCGTAAGCAGAGGAAGAAATGCAAATATATTTTTATATGTAGATACAATTTATTCACGTTCTCTTCGCCCCGAACGCTTCTTTAGCGCCCAATGGACCCTGAGGTCTTGAGAGAGAAACCCGAACCCTTGCGACAATTTTACTTCCATCGGCTTTATAGAGTTTTACAATAAAAACATCGAAAAGATTCTTCACAGAATTATAATTGCATTCGTAGCAGTTGAAGGAACACTGGAAAATGAGCCACTAGATTCAGGTAAAGCAACGTGTTTTAACAGATCCAATATCCCACGTGATCTAGAAGCTCGTATTAATGTATCTTACTATAATTTACTATAATTAATTAAGTAGTAGTAGTAGTGCCCGATGTGTCTGTACATTGACAGAAATATGATAAAAAGTAAAGGTAGTAACTAAAGAAGAGTAAGGCCTCATTTACGGAGATGCGGGGCGTCGCGCGTTACGTTGGCGGCACCACTCTTCACTTCTGCCATCTTTATAAACATCAAATCAATCAAACAGCAACAAACAACATCGTATATTGTCATACGTTTGTGTTTACCACGGAGTAGGTGTTTACCTGTGTGATGACGTGGGCCCCTGTAAGCGCCGCGCCGCCTCTGTATAAAAGGAAAAAATCGCCCGACATAGCGGTTGCGAGCGCCTTCTGCGCTCACCCACAAGACCGGTGTTCTTGTATAAGCCGACCCTCGTCAGGCTAACAAGAGTTTAGTCAGGGACAAAAAAAAAAAAAAAAAAAAGACATGCCGCGATCCATTCGACCGCGCCAAATGGAGACGGCCGCGTTCAGTTCTAACCGACCCAGAGGACCATATCACACTGACCATCCGCCGTAAGAACGAGTTCTTGAAACTCATATTGGTATTGAGATATATTGAGCTTCTAAATTGATGCTCGAAGCGGAAATAGAAAATACTCTGTTCAGTAATCATTATACAATTCGCAAATACTTTATAAATCTAATTTTTTCTAAACTTATTAATTAGAAGACATTTTCTAAAATGATCACTAATATTTTTTTTAAATAATGATTCGATGGATATGTTATCTTTCGAAAAGTACACTTTTTAAGCCATACAGCGGATAACGTATACCAGAGGTCGCCAAATAGCGGACCGCCACGCGCGACTCATTTTGTGCGTACCGCGATAACACAGCTACTTGCTCTATAGAGTACTTCATTTAATAAAAATGTATCCCCCGCATCATCTTTGTTGACACCAATTTGAAAACAGCCGGGCGAAGTAACGAGCTAACAAGCCAGACAGAGTTCGCGGATTGCGAAAGCGTTGATCGTTGCGGTGGGGAAACGTTTCCTATTGATATGTAAAATAAATAGTACTTAAAAAACTATACGATACTGAGTTGCTTTTTTTAAATATTATCAAAATGAATAAATAAAGAAAAAATATTCCTTCTACTCATATTATCTATCAATAAAATATTTATAACTATTGACACTATGCACCCCAAGATTTTTTACAATAAAATACATTTTACAAACAAAAAAAATATATTAAAATTGATTATCTATTTTAATTTATTTTTCTATAAGGCGTGTTTTATAGTTCTTTTTTAAACTATTATTTAATTTTCATTTTGAGCTGTGTTCTACTATTGCCCAACAGATCTCACTAAAAAAAAAAGTGCCATCTTGTACAAGTTGATAAATAGGATTTTTAAATATAAGAGTACCCAGTTTAGTTATAATTCTACTATAGTCCAACAGATGTCACTAAAAATAAATAAGCTATTATTTATTATTTTTTTAGTTGGATTTTCTATAAAAGTGTGTTTTTAGTCTAAAATATTGAACTGTCATCGGTCCGCGATATGTATGCTAATTTTTTATTTAATCCGCCGTTTTGGAGGGGGTCAAAATCATGTTCAAAGTTTCCATTACATACATACATGATACGTCTGAAGCTAATGTAAGCGTGTTAAAAAAAAACCTTTTTATTTCCGTAATTACATTTGTTTAATAAATATTTTATTCTATAAAATGTTGTGGACCACGATTGTGATATCATTTCTTAAAACTAATTAGTGACCCCTGGCGTATACGCTCTTAATGTACCGAATAGTCTATGTGGCCCTCTGGAGGAACTGCAACACAGCCTAGGTCTCGATCGAATTAAAGTCCTTTCACAGTCCACAAACGCTAAGTTATGTGGCAAGTTATATTCCTTAGTTTCCTATATAACCTGCTACATTGTGTGAATGTGATCTATGGTACCTACTATAGCCTTTTTGGAATCCAGCTTGCTCGGGAGGGTGGAAACGATTCGTGATAGCCCTGGAGAACAGATTATAAACATAGCTCAGAAGTGCGATGGGCCTATACGAAGAATAATAATTCTTATAACCTTTCTTAAAGCACACGAGCTGTACTCTTGTTCAAGGCGTTAAACCCTCTAGATAATGGAAGAGCCTCTGAAGGACTTTCAGTATCGGCGCACCGCCCGCTTACAGAAGTTCTGCAGTGATTCTGCCCTTGCTTGCTGCCTTGTAGAACCTCTCAAGCTCTCTTAATATCACTACCTTCGTCGACACTACATTGCCGTCTTTCCGTTTCACCTTGGCCTGGCTTTACTCTATAGACAGTTCTTTTGCGAACACTTTGGAGCCTTTGTTCCGCTCGATCATCTCCTTGATGCTTTCATTATAAGCACGGATGTCGTGTCAAGAGAACTTTCCTGTCTGACGTCTGTCAACCGAGCTTCCGATATGCTTCCTTCTCTTTCCTCCATGTATGCTTCAACGTCCTCCGAAACCTGCAATGTCATATAACGACGTTGGTAACTTAATAATTTCAATTTATTAAAAAAAACACTAATTGTGTGCAAAAAAATAAACCTAGTCCATTCGGGTTAAGTAAATAGTGAGTCTACAATGCAACTGAAGGAATTAAACGGTATACTGACATTGAAGGCACGGCATCAATTATTTATGATATTAAAAACAAAAATATGTTCTTTACATTCTCATATTTTCTTATAAGTTTGTGTATAGAAAAAATCGTATAAATAACAACATAAATTTTATTACGTTGTGATCTGGGTACGAAAATAATTTAAAGTACTTAAATGCGTTTAGTAAGTTGGAAGTTTGTGGTTATCAAAATATATAATTTTTATTTAGAGTATAATATTAAAAAAAATATTATTTAAACATAGTTAACATAATCCGTTGCAGTGTTATTTTATAAATTATTTTCACATGTCATAGCCAAAAACGTTCGCTAGATATTCGCATAATTTATGGCGAATACGAATATTAAAAAAGATGCGAATATTCGCGAATGCGAAAGTGAAAATGAAAACTCGTTACACCACTAGTACTTTTATTTATTTAAAATTCCGTCGCACTCTATTCTTCGGATAAAGCTAAGTATTCTAATTAGGTACCTACCTACTTTTTTTTTTCTTTTTTTTTTGTCCTTGACTAAACTCTTGTTAGCCTGACGAGGGTCGGCTTATACAAGAACACCGGTCTTGTGGGTGAGCGCAGAAGGCGCTCGCAACCCTTAAATTTAAGCGACCACGCTGAGGGCGACCCACTAATGGGTCACGACCTCGGCTCAGGGCGGCCACTGAGAGGATAAGACATCAGCGTTTGGGGAAATATGGTTTAAACCTAATCCTATTAGTGCGTACGTAGTAGTCTTCGGCTCGCGGGCCGGAACTGCTAAGAGAGGGCAGGGGGTTGGGGAACGCGACGAGGTCCTCGACGGCGAGGACGGTACAGCGGTCTTGTGGAGTGTATGAGCTTTAGATGCTCGTTCTTTTCGCGTAAAGCCAGAGTGATTTCGTTCTCTGGATCTGACAGGACTGAACGCGGTCGTCTCCATTTGGCGCGATCAAACGGAGTATATATAGACGCTTTACGGATAAGCGTGTTCGGGTGGTTTACCGCCCTGTCGAAATAGCGTCTGCTGGCGCACTGCATAAAGTGCCTGATGGTCGGCATATTGGTGTCCACGTGGAGGTTCCGATTGCGAACGTACCACGGGGCACCAAGTGCATGTCGTAAAAATCGATTTTGAAGCACCTGCATTCGCTGAAGGCGACGGGGCGGTAAATGAGCGAATACGGGCGACGCGTATGTCATTATCGGACGGATGCATGTTTTAAAGATCCTAATCTTGTTGCGGATTGACATTTTACTGTTTTTGTTTAGGAGCCAGTGGAGCTGGCTCATCGCGAATGCGGCTCGCGCGCGTACCGCATTTACGTGTGGGATGAAGGTCAAACTCTGATCAAGGGTTACTCCTAAATATTTGGCTTGGCCCTTCCAGGGGATAACCTGGTCGGACATGCGGACTGAAAAGTGAGGGACATGGACTTTCCTTTTCCGAGTGAAAAGGATGGCCTGACTTTTGGTGGGATTGACGGTGATTCGCCATTTGCGGAACCACTCACCGAGTTCGTCGGCGGCGGTTTGCAAAGTGCGCACCACTTCGTCGGGGTCTCTACGTGAAGCGTAGATTGCGGTATCATCCGCGAATAGTGCCAGATGGGCGTTTTGTGGTCTAGGGATGTCGCTCGTGTAAAGCGAGAAAAGAAAAGGGGACAGGGCGGAGCCTTGTGGGACTCCGGCCGTGATGGTGTGTCGGGAAGAGAGAGTTCCCTCCACGCGAAATCTGAAACCGCGATTCGACAGGAAATCTCGTATGATGTGCACGAGTTGTGTGGGCACGTTGAGAGTGTACAGCTTGAAAAGCAAGCCGTTGTGCCACACCCTGTCGAATGCTTTTTCGATATCGAAGAAAATAGCACCGGTAGGCATTCCTTTACGGAATTGTTCGTGAACGTACTCCGTGATGCGGAGCACCTGATTGACACAACTGTGTCTAGCGCGAAAGCCAAACTGTTCCGGAGGGATCAAATTTTGATTGAAAGCTACTATTTTAAGGCGGTCGAGGACGATCCGCTCGTAGATTTTGCCCAGAGTACCGAGCAGACTGATGGGTCTATAAGAGGAGGGTTCGAAAGCGGGTTTCCCCGGCTTGTGGATTCCTATCACAACTGCCTCTTTCCAGACCTCTGGGAAGAGGCAGTTACGAAACGCGGCGTCGTAGATGGAAGTTAAAATTTGAACTAGATGCTCCGGGAACATCTTAATCATACGGTTAGGGATTAGATCGCCCCCGGGGGCTTTCCTACGTTTGAGTGCCTTGATCAGAGTGGTGACTTCTTCGATCGTCACCGGCGCAAGGGGATCGGGCGGCGGGTCGACGTCCGGGTTGACGTTGTCGTATAACGGTCGCGGTATAGAGACTGGCGGTGGCCGGACCGCGTTCCTATCTTCGACGAAAGTGTCAACCGCAACAAGAATGTCGTCATCTACGGGTACAGAGGTGAGCGAGCATTGAGACTCCAGGCTGCCGGCCAGTAGTTCCGCTTTCTCGTCGTCATCAAACGCCGGGCGTTGATTCGGACGATTGTGCGGAGGCATGGAGGCCACATCGTTTCTCCTGAAGGAACGAACCAGTTGCCAAAAGGCGGTATGTGTCGGATCGATATCGGCAAGGCGAGTGTCCCACCTCGAATCGACGACCTCTTTTACGCGACGCTTAACCTCACGTTGGAGGTAGCGCGCAAGATGTCGTCGTTCCGGGACGGGTCTCGTCGCGCAGGCTTTGAGCGTAGCGTTACGCGACATCACCCACCACCGAACGTCTTCGGGAAGTTGCCAGTGACTGTGAACAGTCTCTGGCACCCTCTCGGAGCTTTCGCTCAAAACGTTCTGAAGGTGGTCGGTGAAGACGCGTATCGCGCTGGTCGTTTCCTCAGGAGTCACGATGTTGGTCGGGATCGCGGAAAGATCAGTGGATGAGGTGTCTGCGAGCTTGGTGCCTAAAAGACGCCAATTCGTTTTCACCTTCATCGGAATATTAGGACCTGTGTCTGTTGGACTGTTTTCGGGGACTAGATCGAGGATCACAGGTCTGTGGTCAGAGTCTAACTCTTGTAACACTTGCATGGAACGCACGCTAAGGCTTACGTTCCGTACAAGTGCCACGTCGAGTATGTCCGGTCGGTGGTCGTCGTTATAACTATAGTGGGTAGGTTCTGAAGGAACCAATAGGCTTAGATTGATTGTGTCAAGACAACTCTCTAGGACTGCACCTCGCTCGTTGGTCGAGTTGCAGTGCCAGAGAGTGTTCTTGGCATTGAGGTCTCCCGCCAAAATGACGGAATCCCCCAGATCAAATAATGTTTCTAGTTCGTTGGAGTGAAGCTCCTTAGTGGGCGAGAGATAGGCCGATATGATGGTGATCGGCGGGTGTCCGGTCATGGCTAGCCTGCAGACCGAAGCCTCAATGTTGCTCAAGCCTATCGGTGACTCTAAAGGAATACAATGAAGGGACCTTTTGTAATAAATGAGAGTGCCTCCTAAACGGCCACTGGTACGATCATTTCGCACCAGTTTGAAGTTTGGGATGTTGGGATCGCGGTGAGAGGGCTTGAGGAACGTTTCCTGGATGAGGAAAACGTCAATTTTGTTGTCGCGGACAAAAGAAGAAATTTCGGCTTTTTGGTCCCGAATGCCGTTACAATTGAAAAACCCCACTCTGAAGGAGCGAGGTTTTGTCCGCTGGGGGAGTTGTCTGGCGTTGGTAGCCATTTATGAAATTAAAGAGGGGAGACGCACAGCGTTGACTGTGGCCTCGAAGATTTGCTGCTGGATCAGAGCGATCTCAGCGATTAAAAGGGGGTCTTCTACTCCCGTACGGGTGAGCAGACGGGAACGCTCAAAAAGTTTCCCGTGGAGAATCATTATCTCTGGGGAGCCTAACAATGAGGCGACTGAGGAAGAGGCGTCGCTTGCCTTCGCCGCCACCGTCGCCGACTGAGAAGGGGTGGGAGGGGTGGTGGGCTTGGGTTTGGGTTTGGGCTGGGCTGCCTTTGAAGAAGGAGCCACAGCTGGGGGAGGAGAGGGTCGAGTAGAGGCCGGGGCAGCGGGAGTGACTCCGCTGGGGGCCTGTGAAGGGGGATCAGCGCGCGCCGTGGGAGGAAACCACGGGTTGCGCACTGGCGTAGGTGCCAGTTTGAATGTGGTGGCCTGAGGGGCCGAGGGAGCCGCAGCTTTAGGAGCTTTGGCAACTCTTTTGGGGGCGCGAGGGCATCCGCGATAATTCGCTGGATGGCCGGTTTGCCGGCAGTTGGTGCACGAAGGCGGCTCCGTGCACTGAGAGCGGTCCTTGGGACGGGGGCACTCGGATGTGCCGTGTTCGCCGAGGCACTTGACGCACCTGGCGGGGAGGCGACAGCCACGAGAATTGTGGCCGTATTTCTGGCAGTTGTGACACTGCCCTATCTGGGTCGATTTGTGTGGGGCTTCGACGGTGAAGCCGCCTAGCCCCGAGATATCTTTTATCTCAAACAGACGTTTGACGTCGGAAGGGGACTGAAGGATGGCGAGAACCATCTCGTATTGTATTCCCGGCCGGGAGGCGCGGGACTGTCTGTGCATCCTGTGCACTTCTAGGGCGACTATGCCTTTCTCTTCGAGGCCTTCTTTGACCTCGAGAGTCGACATTTGGACGGGGATACCGCGAATGACGTAGCGGAAGCGCCGCTCGTCCGGAAGAGAATACGTAAAATAGTGCCAATGTTTGGCGTCTAAGAATTTAGTCAGCGCCCTGTGGTCCGCGATTGAGGCGGGCTGCAGGGCAAGAAGCTTGTGGATCTTATTCCACGAGTTAGACGCGATGGATATGCGCTGTTTGCGCAATTCTTCAAATATGTCCCGCATGGACATATTTGAGGGGAGTTGTAAATTCAACCTCGGGGGTTTTTTAGGCCCCTTTGGTTGAGTCGGCGGCGGTGGCGGTGTCGACGCAGACGCGGACGCGGTTGGCGCTGAAGGCGCGGTAGGCGCAGAAGGCGCGGACGGGGAGGTTGGTGCGGGAGCAGCGACACTTCTCTGCTTCTTCCTCCGGCTGTTCTTCACCGTGGTGAAGCCGTCCTCGTCGCGTTCCGACGAAGACGCCTCCTTCTCGGATTCACAGGCGGAGGAAGAAGCCGAGATCGGCCGTTTCTTTGGGTTATTGGAGGCTGCGGGAGTGCTGGGGGACGTGTCCATGTCCTCATCCGATTCCGCGGAGCCGCCCGAGGTTTCGGTGGTCTCCGTCGAGGTCGTTGCCTCGGATGACTCCGAGGTGTCTGAGGACTCAGACGGTTCCCTGGCTTCCCTAGCCATAGTTAGAATTTCTTGTCGGACCACGTTGTCCGACCGGAACATCTCCCTCACCACTCTCATTATTTCCTCCCTGGAAATAATAGGCGCGGCGAGGGGGGTGTTGACTAGTTTTGGTTGAGCGGCGACGACAGGCCGCTCGGGAGCCAAATCCATAGGCCCAGAATCAGCCATATTGGCGGCTGAGTCCGAGCCTACGGTAAAAAAGGATTTAGGGGCCGCGTGTGTGTTCACTAACCCCGGGTGTGCACGCACCGCCTGTAAAGAACACACAAGAAACCAGGCGGGTTCACACAAAACGAGCGCGGATCGCGACGCGGTATGGGACGCGTTGAACTAAGTCCCCGGGTAGGAACGCCCGGGGGTGAGTAAGTGCGTATCCCTCCCCGCCGGGTATAGGCGAGGGGGGGTGTACTTAAAAAATAGGTGTGCCCTAAGCTTGTATCCCTTTTGCCAGTCTTATTGTGCAAAAGGGTTCCTAACAGTCCGTGTACCGTAAGCGGTATTGGCCGGGGGCAGCACGCTCAACCGATACACGGGATGGATTTTATGGAAAGGGTAGGGTTGGGAAGGTGATATACGGGGGAGACTGCGGTGTGCCTCCGCAGCCTCCTGATCCGTACCCGTCGGCTTTGCCTTGCCCTGAGGGGGCGCAGCGCGTGGCCGGGGCCGCGACTCGGCTTGTTAGCACCGTTAGGTTTCCGCCGAGCCAATACCCTGAAGGGGCCAAACGTCGATAGAAACAAATTGGGCTAAACCCTGTCCTGAAAAGGACGCGGCTTGGCCCGAAATAGGCTAACAAAATAGCAAAAGGTTGCCCCTTTGCTACCTGTTTGGCCTTGGCTGTAGCGAGGTCGCTACGGAACGCACCGAGCAGGTACTCGGGCGGAACAATGAAAGTTGTAGCGAGCGCTACAACAAACAATAGGTCCGTCCGAGACGGCTGCTCAGAGCGGAATGAATGAAAGTGTCCACCTACCTACTTACGACACCAGCCCTATATTATACACCGCCCACTGCTGAGCAGGGGCCTCCTCTACAACTGAGAGGGTTAAGTCCACCACGCTAGCCTAGTGCGGGTTGGCAGACTTCACCTACCTTCCAAATTCAGAGAACTTCTCAGATATGCGGGTTTCCACGGGATGTGTTCCTTCTATTAGGTACTTACAGCGCAAAAAACAAATACATTTCTGTATCGATATCAATGTTCATTCAGTACATCAAGGAGTTAATCGCGTATTACGACACCTACGCAATTAACTCCTTCCGTCCGCCTGTTGCAATTTCTTATCCCTGCGTTTTTATTTCAGACCACTAAGTTCGGAAAAGCTACATTTAGACTAGGTAGTAAGTACTATCAGTACCCAGGTAATATATTGCGAAATAAATTCCAGATGCGTTTACACCAGCAGCAATATTTAAATAGTTCTGTATAAACCTATACATGTGAGTCACTGCAAGTCTTACACGCTTATTTTTTTACGGAAACCAGCTTCCTGTAACATGACGAAATGTGGATTGTTCAACTTGTTGCCCTTGCTGATCTTCTGCCAAGGGCGTAGCTGCCGTTGTATAAACTATTTAAATGATACGAGGCCCCCAACCTTAGAGGATCCTCTTAGCCCGTACGCTAAGCCAAAATTTCAGAGAACATTTTTTTTCTTCCCGCTGTTAGTCCCTTTAAGGGAAAGGAAACAATGCCCAATGTAAGGGACTCCCTTACCTTGGGAATTGTTTTAAACGTTTTGGTATTTAAATATCGTACATTAGATAAACAATTATTATTAAATATCCAAGCATAATAATATTATCTATTTCTAATAACTATATCAATTTGGGTAAAGACTAGGGTTTGAAATCTTGTATTCCGCATTACAGCGGTTTACCGCATGTTGATGACACCTGTGGCATTCCAGCACTTGTGCGGTAAATGCCGCGGGGGGAAAATTTGAGCGTTAGGACGATTTGTTCAGCGTTTTTGGTGACGTTTTTAGGTCGCGGTAGTAGAATTTGCCGTTTTCAGCGACCACACACTACTATTTTTCCAGACGATAACAATATTTCGTGACAAACTGCATTTAATATTTTAGTGGATTTGCGTCTTCCGCCCACTAATTGTAAACTAATTCACTAACAAAAACGACCAGCCTCTAAAACCAACATTTGTCCGTTACAAGAGGGTTCTAAACAGTAAACGACCAGCTTTATTGGTAAATCCACTGAATTGGCAATATTGATACTGGCAGGGATGGTGCGTGCGCGCATACACCGTGTTTAACTTGTGCTATCTAAGCTTGTGCTTTACATTCCCCTCCCAGGCTCGCACCTTTCCTGAGGAATCGAACGACGACGAGACGAAGCAAATCTGAACATAATTCGAACAAATGCATCGATTCGTTTATTGTGGAGGAGAAAGGTCTTCAAAGTCTATTTCCAAATAAAGTAGGTACCTATGTATTTTCAGTCCAAGTATCTACTTAAAAACCACGTGCAAGTATTCATTTTATGCTTGCACGTAAATAATAAAACGCTAGAAAACCAGTGATAAATGACACAGTAAACCTAAAAAAAGTAAAGCTCTCAACGTGTGGGTATGCTTGAACTAGTTACTTAGTTCACCTATCTTATCGATCATTACGTATAGATATGACTTTTAAGTACCTATGATCACTACCTTATGTACTTCATACTTCAAACTAGTTCAAACATGAATTAGGAAGGCAAAAATACCTAGGTGCTAAAATTCCCTAAAAAATAAGGTCATATTATATTTTGGGACGAGAATCGAAGACTGAATACCCACCTACAGGTCCCTCGACTAACCTTACATTCTGTAGAAGTAGTAAAACCGGCAACCAAGATAAAAGATAGGTATCTATATATTTTTTGCGCCCTTATTTTCAAAACCATAATGTATGTCACTTTTACTTTCATTGTAATTTATTGCTATTTGGTTATTATTTAGTTAACACAGTTATTTCAGTTTTTTATTCTTGAAATTAAATGAAATAATTTTATTCGACCCATAAAATGTTATACATTATTTAGATTCCGTCAACATTAACTCTACCATAAAAGCGGGCAAGAAACTCTAGAGGTTCCATTCGACCGCGCCAAATGAAGACGGCCGTGTTCCGTATTAACCGATCCAGAGGACGAAATCACTCTGGCCATCCGTCGTAAGAACGAGTTCTTGAAACTCCAACACTCCACAAGACCGCAGTTCCGTCCTCGCCGCGTTCCCCGTAGCAGGTCCGGCCCGCGTGCCGATGACAACACAATCTAATAGGATTAGGCCTAATAACCAATCTTTCCCTAATCGTTGATGTCTCATCCTCTCTCAGTGGCCGTCCTGAGCCGAGGTTCGTAACCCGTTAGTGGGTTGCCCTCAGCATGGTCACTTACCTAATTCAAAGGGTTGCGAGCGCCTTCTGCGTTCACCCTAAAGACCGGTGTGGCCAGAAAAGCCGACTCGCGTCAGGCTACTGGCAGTAGGGCCATGAACAAAAAAAAACTCTAGAAGCTTGTTTATACTTGCAACAGTAGAATAAACTATAATGTTCCTGAGTAGTTATGACTAAATAAATACTACCAATAATTAGTAGATAATATTTTGTGGGATCGAAACTAGGATGTCTTTGATTTCTAGTTTTTGTAAAAATAATTATTTATTTGTTTGCATATTTAAAAAAACTATTTCCGAGAAAAAGTACGTAAAGTTGTTACATAGAGAGTACCTATCTAGATAATAATATGTACAAGTAACAAAAGTAATATTTTAGATTGTATGTGTTAATTTAAAAAATATCGTAGTTACCTAGCTACCAAACTAGTTTATTACTTACCTATCTATTTAATAAAAACGGATTTTGTATAAAGCGTGTTTTTTGTTTTTTTTTTTAAGTATTATTTGTTTTTCATTTTTTAGTTCTGTCTTACATAGTCTATAGTCCAACTACAAAATAAACGAAAGTGTCATCTTAGGATTTTTTTACACTTTAAGAGTAGCCAGTTTAGTCATAATGCTGCTATAGTTCAACAAATGTGACTAAAAATAAATAAACTATCATTTATTAATTTTTAGTTAGATTTTCTGTAAAAGTGTGTTTTTTGTTTAAAATATTGAATTGTCGTCGGTCCTTGATAAGTATGCCAAATTCCTATTTAATCCGACGTTTCGAAGGGGGTCTAAATCAAAGAGCATTATAATACTACGGAAAGTCAAAATCATGTTCGAAGTTTCCGTTACAGACATATATATACGTATGAAGCTAATAAATGCGTGTTGAAAATTATTTTTTTTTTTGCTCGTATTTACCAGTGGCCAATGCGCGCATGCTTTTTATTTGTTGAAATGACTCTTTTTCGTTCAAACCCACTATATGCCACTGCTCATACTTCCTCTGTCACTGTGTTGTCTGAGGGTAAGGCACTATCTTTTGCTCGTTCTGTGCTACAAATTGCTCACATAAATCTCACTTAAATAAAACCAACAATTTGATTTCACCCTGTATTTTATTATGAATATTATTTACTACTAGTCAATTTTTAAAAAGGGATTATGTACTATAAAAAAATATATTATGTAGTCATAACTGATAGATGCAAAAAGTGTTGCGTACATTTTAGGGTACCTTTATAGTAGTTTTATTAACATCAGTAAAATGTGCCTTACAAAAAACAATGATTCTATCACAAGCTTCTATCAAGATACTTTTAGGCACTGTTAGCACGATACGCATAAAATTTGCATAATTGAAGCACTGTAATAGAAATATTTCAATAATCACTAACATATTCCTTTATTTAAAAAAGAAATATTTTAAAATTTTGTATTCATGCCTTTATCCCGGGCTGGGTAGGCAGAGGCACAACTAGTGTACGCGTACTACGTTTTGTCCATGTTCGTCCCATGATAATATGATAGGGGGCGAGCCTATGGCCATATCTGTTACTACGCAAAAAATCCCAATATGGCTTTGCCCAACCCGGGATTCGAATGCTGTAGAACACCTCAAAGCGTTGTTGTACCGCGCACCCGATACAATGTTACACCATCGAGGCAGTCAAAAAAATAGTGTTTTGATTATCTATTGAAAAATACTAAATATTTTATTGCTCGTTATATTGTAACATACCTTTCCGGGAATGCAAAGTATTGACTGCTGAGAACATAATTGTTTAATAAACTCAAAATCATCAGTGAATTTTGGAAAATACTCGATTTTTATTTCAATCATCAAATACATAGACCCCTGCGGCATGATTGGACGTAAGCCTGGAGCATTCTTCAACATTCTACATGCTCGCTTAGCTTGGTTCTAAAAAAGAATAATCATTAGCAGATAATCGTGTATGCATATTGAATTACAAATTATGACTCTATTATCAAATAAGTTTGATAAAAAAATAAAAATATTACCTCTATAAACAAAATCATCTCATTAAATGCATCTTGCTCAGTATTTTTTAATATCGTTGGCAAAGCTTGTTGAATCAATGTATTTGGTCCGAGAATCCGGGCTGACATATTAAGCAAGCCCCTTCTCACCTCTTTGTCTAAGATGTTATGTTTGTCATGAATGATAAACCAGCCCATTCGCCAACCAGGGACTAAAAACCTCTTCGTTAATCCACTACATGT
Organism: Lapara coniferarum; assembly: GCA_949316025.1. Lineage (NCBI taxonomy): Eukaryota > Metazoa > Arthropoda > Insecta > Lepidoptera > Sphingidae > Lapara > Lapara coniferarum. Next base: position 8,095,406 of record OX438926.1, read on the forward strand.
TATTATAGGAACATCGTGGGACAACAAAGACATTTTTTTTTTTTTTAAACGGCCATCTTCGGCGCATTAGGGACGGCTGCGGGCTTCCTCCGACTCACGTCTAAGTTGTCGTCCGCAACCGCCCCTGCACGTACCGCTATTGCGGTCCTTTTCCTGTTGCGGGGGCTCAGAAGCCCCCGAAACACCGTACCGTGTCCGCCTTTTGGTGTCCGAGGCAGCGTGAGACACGCTGCCTCGGACATGTCCATCACGGGGGTCACAGAAGTTGGCTAGACTAATGGGTGGGCGGCACGTCCCGCCCACCCGTGACCCCCGGAGGCCCCTATTAGTCGCCTTTTACGACAGGCAGGGGATACCGTGGTGGAATTCTCCAAACGCCCCCAATCCACAGGGCGGGAGACGTCGGTCAGTCGTCCACCCGACGCCTCCTACGTCTCGTCTGGCGGCGGGAGGGATCACCACTGCGCTGGCGATCCCTCTCGGCACTCTCCTTCCGCGAGAGGACCGCCTCGCAGAAGTGGGCCACCGCCTGCCAGGCCTCTCGGCCGCCGACCATGGAAGCAACCACGGCCGGCAGCGAGAGGTCTTCTCCGACGACTGTTCTGAGAGCGCTGCGCTCCTCATCCCAGGCTGGACAACACTCCAACGTATGTTGGGCCGTGTCCATTGGGCAGTTGTCACAAAAGTGACACACGGCCGACTCCTCTATACCTACCACCCGAAACAGGAACTCACCGAAGCAGCCATGCCCGGTGAGCACCTGCGTCAGGCGGTATGTTGCCGCTCCGTGGCGCCTGTCCAGCCATTCGGCAAAGACAGGACGCACTGCCTCTACGACCCGGTGCCCCCACGACGGGGCCTCCAGCCTGAGACGCCACTCCTCCACGGCGGCTCGCCGTAAGGCGGCCCTCTTGGCCTCCACCTCCTTCAGGGCCGGACGCTCCCCGCGACTGAACGCCTCCTCCCGCCAATGGAATACATCGGCAAGGGATTTGGCGTCCAGGTCCCAGGGCAGAAATCCGGCCAATAGGCAAGCCGCCTCGAAAGAGACCGTGCGGTACGCCCTGACCGCCCGCTGCGCTAAAGCTCTCTGCGGGGCGCGCAGAAGGGCGACGCAGGGGCGGCCCAGGGAGTCAGCCCAAACGGGGCTGCCATAAAGGGCTATGGACCGCACGACTCCGTGATACAGCCTCCGGCAAGGGAAGCCAGGACCTTCCAGGTTGGGCAGCAGGCGGGAAAGAGCGCCCGCTGCCCGGGACAATTTCGTCCTCAACTCCTTAAAGTGGGTGCGGAATCGCCATCGGCTATCTAGGACTAAACCCAGATACCTCATGCTAGAGCCGATGGGGATCCGCACCCCCCCAACGACGATGCCGGCACCGGCCGGTGGCCCTCTCCGAGGTCCGTGAAAACACACGGCCTCGGTTTTCTCGAGGGCCACCGTCAACCCTAAACGGTGGATTCTTCGAACTACTTGGCCGGTGCCCGCCGCCGCCAGAGTTGCGGCGTCCCGGAAGGTCCCAGCAGTCGCTGTGACTAACGTATCGTCGGCGTAACAAGTCACGCCGACGCCCCGGAGATTGGAACCACGGAGCACCCAGTCGTACCCGATGTTCCACAGGAGAGGGCCCAAAACCGAGCCCTGTGGAACACCGCACGACATCGCTCTTCGGTGCCACCCATCGGCGCCCGGATACACCACGTGCCTGTCAGACAGGTACGCGTGCACCAGACGCCGGAGATAGGGCGGCACCACGTGGTACCGCAGTGCCTCGTGGATGCAGGGCCAGGGCAGCGAGTTGAATGCGTTGGATATGTCCAACGACACCGCTATCACTACACTGCCTCTGGCCACTGCATCCTCCGCCTGTGCCTTCACCCGCAGAATCGCGTGGACAGTGGAACGTCCCCTCCTGAATCCATACTGTTCGTCGGCCAAATTCGGACCGACCCTATCGAGGTGCTCGACGAGGCGGGTATGGATGATGCGCTCGAAGAGCTTTGCCACCTCGTCGAGCAACACGATGGGCCGGTAGGCCGACGGCGACTCTGCGGGTCGTCCCCCCTTCTTCAGCAGGACGAGCTTCCCGGTTTTCCAACGCACCGGGAAGACGCCCTGCTCCAGGCAGGCGGTGAATAAGCCGCGGAGCCTCGGGCCCAGGTACTCGAGGGCTAGCACCCAGGCTTTCCCGGGGATGCCATCGAGCCCTGGGGCCGTGTTTTTGCTCCGCAGCCGAAGCACTGCCGCCCGCATTTCAGCGGGCGAAACCTCCGGGATATCCCTTGCCGGATTCTCATTCGACGATGACGCCACATCCGGTGGCGCCATCGGTGGAGGAGTGAACTCCTCGGTGGCCGGGAACAAGGCCGCGACGACGTTGGCCAGTAATTCTGGCCGGAGACTCTGCGACAGCGGGGGCGCCGCTGGGCGAAGCTTCTTCATCACCATCCGGTAAGGGCGCCCCCACGGGTCCCTGTCGAGAGTACAACAAAGACATTGCGGTGTACTCGTGACCCGAAAACGCAAAATCTTCGTATATTTCATCAGCTATTATAGGCACACGATACTTTAATGCTATTTTCAAAATTTCTCGTAAATGGTCTTTTGTATACACCGATCCACATGGATTAGATGGATTGTTTATTATAATCGCTACGGAATTTCTGTCAATTTGATTCTCCAAATGTTCCAAATTAACTTCCCAGTTGCGATCAGGCTGAAAGCAAACACATAGGGCCTAAATACTTACATCACGATAAGTATGTCACATGCTGATTTCTATTGTAAAAAGCATAGCATAGAAAAAAAATGATTTCTCGTATTTGAAATTACATGCGTCTCGTCGTGTAATTAATTACCTATATACTTCGTAGAGTTAAGAAAAAGAACAACTAAGTACAAACAGGAATACTTAACGTATCACGAGGGTATTGTTACTTTTCTATTGGTGACTCTATCATTATACTATTACACACACACACACACACACACACACACACACACACACACGCGCACACACAAACACACACACACACACGCGCACACACACACACACACACACACACACACACACACACACACACACACACACACACACACACACACACACACACACACACGCGCCTTCTATCCCCGAAGGGGTAAGCAGAGGCGCAACTAGTGCACCCACTTTTCGTCGTGCGTATTCCGTCCCATGGCCATGATTTGATAGAGGCGAGCCTATGGCTATATCAGCCACATATTCCAGACTCCGGGCTGATACTGAATACAAAAATCCAATATCACTTTGCCCGCCCCGGGGATCGAACCCGACACAATAGACATCGGCATTGCAGTCGTACCGTAATACAACCACGCCACTGAGGCAGTATATTATTATGAACCACTATTATAGACATGTAGCAATAAAATTATAAGTACATAAACCTCTAGGTATTCATAAAAATCGGCTTCTTGACATTAGCATGAAGAATACCTAATGTATTTTTTTCTTTTCTTAACATCTAAAGTACATCTTCTGTAAATAAAAATTAGTAAGGGCTCATACACATAAACACGACGCGACGTAGTTTCACGATGCGACTTAGTATCGTGGAAATCTACGACGAGCAACGTAAAAATTCACGACACGACATCGCAACACGCCACGCTGCACGGTACGACGTCGTAGAAAGTAGAAACTCATAGTACACTCCTTCGCTGGTGCCGCGTTCATTTGTTCTTGGCGACCGACGATTGGTATCGATAGCCTGGTTTGAAAATAAAAGCTGGGTGCCAGTTTACAAAAATAGTGGTCCATTTTTCGAGATTAACTGCAGCACCGTAGCGACGTCGCCAAGCCGTGCATCGTGGCGCGTTGCGATGTCGTGTCGTGAATTTTTACGTTGCTCGTCGTAGATTTCCACGATGCGACATCGGGTCGTGGAACAGTGTCGTGTCGCGTTTATGTGTTAGAGCCTAACAGCTATTTACCAATAAGTCATAATATTTCATCACAATCCCTAAGCCTTCACCAACAGTTTTGTGTATCATGTAACCTGGACGTGGCACCAATATGTTCTGCCCTGAAGATGCTATAACTGAGATTACAATATCGATGGCATGAGAGCAGCCGCTGCAAAGTACAACGTCATTTGCAGTCACAAAATCTTGACGAGCACTGTAATAATCGGCCACCGCTTGTCTTGCTTTCAGGTTTCCAATAGTTTGACCGTAATTCCAACTTTCTTTTACACATAAACTGTCTTTTATAGCATTCAGAGTATGATCAGAGGGCCTAAAATTACCAAAACACGTAGGATCACCTGAAATTTATATTAATGTTACTACTTAAATACACAGACAGACTGGTGCAAAGCCATCATAATCCCCATTTTCAAGGGCAAAGGGTCACAGCAAGAATGCAAAAACTACCGCGGAATAAGCCTTCTCAGTGTTGTCGGTAAATTGTATGCAAAGGTCCTGATTAAAAGAGTGATTAATGAAACGGAAGAAAAAGTGTGGGATGTGCAAGCAGGTTTTAGGAGTGGAATGGGGTGCACAGATCAAGTCTTTTCCATAAGGTGCATAACGGACAAACATTTGGCTAAGTCAAAAAAAGTCTTTTGTGCCTTCGTAGACTTGGAAAAGGCTTATGATCGTGTACCGAGGAATGAACTGTGGGCAACGCTGTCATTAACATATGGGATTGAGGGTCATCTGGTGAGGGCTTTGAAGTCTCTCTATGAGAACTCCAAGGCCTGTATCAGGGTAAATGGAGCGCATTCAGAATGGTTTAACATCGCAAAAGGTGTTAGACAGGGATGTGTTGCGTCTCCATGGCTCTTCAATCTCTATATGGACAGCTGTGTGTCAGCTCTGAAAGAGATAGAATGTGGATTGAGAATGGATGAGTGGCGTGTCAAGTGTCTCCTTTATGCCGATGATCAAGTTTTACTTGCACCGTCGGCGAGGGAGCTGCAAGACATGCTAAATTTAGTGAATGGTGTGTTTAAGGACAAGGGGATGAAAATCAATGCGAGCAAGACGAAAGTGATGGTGATAGAAAGAGAGGAAAATGCTACTGAATGTAGCATTAGTATAGATGGTGAGCAAGTGGAACAAGTGAATGAGTTTGTGTACCTGGGAAGTATGATTACAAGAGATGGAAAGTATGACATGGATGTTGAAAGAAGAGTTATAGCAGGAAACAAAGTGAATGGCGCCCTGCGTGCAATAGTGAGTAGCCAGGCGGTGTCTGAAAAGGCAAGAATGGCTATTCACAATGGTGTGCTGGTGCCGACGCTTATGTATGGAAGTGAATGTTGGGTTTGGCAAAAGAAGCATGAAAGTCGAATAAATGCGGTGGAAATGCGTTCCTTACGGAGTATATGTGGAGTCACCATTGCTGATCGCATGAGGAATAGTTTGATAAGAGATCGATGTATGTTAAAGGATGATGTGGTGACTAAGATTGAAAGAAGTATGCTGAGGTGGTTTGGGCACGTGGAGAGGATGGATGAAAGACGGATCACAAAAGGTATTTATCGAGCGAATGTGGATGGTACGGCTGGAAGGGGACGCCCGAGGAGAACATTTTCTGACCAAATAAATGATCTTCTCCGAAAAGGGCAGGTCAGGAGTACCCTTAACAGACGGAAATGTATGAAAAGAACTATGAATGTGGAAGAGGCGAAAGAGGTTTGTCAAGATCGTAGCATGTGGCGCTCAATAGTCTCTGCCTACCCCTATGGGATAAGGGCGTGAGTGTGTATGTATGTATGTATGTATTAAATACACAGATATTATACAACTCTACGCATCTATACCTACATAAATAAATTTGTACGTCCGAGCTCTATTCTTCTCTTGGATAATTTGCAGATTAAATTGATAACTAAGTATTTTAATGAATCTATAAACACGTTATATTATGTCAATTATTTTCGTAAAATAAATTGGAACTGTTCATCTTAGGGTTCTATATAATATCAATGTCTAACATCGACATATTTTGTGATACCATTGCGACCATTAACACACTGACCAAGTCAATATTCAACACAACGCTACCTAACCGAACCTACTTATTTCATTACTTAATTATAATTGATGCCTGTAATTAAAAATGAAAGTCAAAACAAGCATTCATAGTAACTAAGCCTAACATTTTTTTTGCCGCTCTTCCCCTTTTTCTGTGACTGGAGGTCGTCGATAACCACCATGCAAGCTAAGCAAAGTACCTACTTGGCAGGCCTTTTAGAATTATTAAACAATTCATTATGTCATCACATTTATTTATGCACCCTCGGAACAAAATATTAATGTTTTAAGGCGGTAGCACAATTTAAACAGGTGTTCATTTTTCATGCAGACACTAGGTACACTAATAAAATTATAGCTATGTAAGTCCACTAAAAAAAACGTAGCGTAATGTTTTTCGAAAACAGTTATTTTTAGTTAATGTGTAATATCATTGTGTTAAAAGGTTTATTTGAAAAACACACTCAGACACACACATACCGTTGTTAAAAATAATTACGTAGGTATAAGAATATAGGTACTTCTTAGAATCTACTCACCAACTGAAAGCGTTATGAATGCTTTATCCGGATTACGAGCTACTTTTAGGTTTTCTACTACATCTCTAATAGGATTGTTAGTGAGCAAAGATAACTTGGACGCCTGAACATGCCACCCAGGGCTAGTGCCGTTCTGATGCAGACGTGCCATCAGTATAAAATTCCTATACAATAAAAATTGCCATAGTATTGTGCCACGCTTTTATAGTGCTGCGCTAAAGCCTTGAAAAAAAGTGCAGTCTAAAAGTGGGCACATACAATGCGATTTGGTACAGCCGAACCATTAAAACGGTATGCCATCGAACCATATCGCATGGTGTGGGGCACGGTTCGATGGACATTATTATTATTATTGTTGGTACGGCTGGTTCGATGGCTTGTCCATCAAACTTGGTTGGATACAACTGGACATCGCATGGTACGGTTCGATCGTGTGGCGTGAAGACTGTACCGCGTGACGAATTGGTCGCATGATACCAAATCTAATCGTCTGTTAGTAGTATAAGAATTCAGAAACTTGAAAACGGTTTCTAGTCCCACACGTTTTTATAAATTCAGATCAACTATAGGTACAGCGACTATATAATAGTCGCTGTATAGGTAAGAATGGTGCAAGATTAGTGTGACAATCTCAACAAGAATATTCCATATTTCTTTGTTTTTCTTTATTTATTTAGAGGCATAGGGCGGTATTAATAAATCAAGTTTGAGTTACATCTCAAGCAGACATAATGTATTGAATTATGTCTGTTACTTGTATGTTACTTGTCCCTTAGATTCTCTTGGGAGGATATTCTAGATCTCAAAGGTGCATAAAACAGGTTTCTCGATTTGATAATGATGGAAAACTCCTGTAGGTACAATAAATGATTACCTAATCTTCTATTATTTTTAACTAGCGGCCCGCCCTGGCTTCGCTCAGGTAGCAAAGCATATAACATGCTGAAATTAGTTTTTTTTCATACAAAATATTTATGTAATATACACATAAGCCTTCGTCTTGAATCACTCCATCCATTGGTGAAGTTTTTCTGAGATAAGAATTAGTCTAGGTCCTTCCCAGGGTCTTAAACTATCTCCCTACCACATTTCATCGAAATCAGTTCAGTGGTTAGGCCGTGACGGCTCCACTCGTGAGAAATAAAAACCGGTATAAAATTCCCGGGTTATGTTCTTCCGGGGTAAAAGTAGCCTATCCTCAGGATCTCAACTATCACCATACTTTCTCATTTATAGACACGCGCCGCCGGACCCCCGGTCGGTACCGCCGCGACCGCTATGTCCGTGCATTTTAAATCTGTAATATCTTCGAAAATATTTATTTCAATTACATGTTGTAAAGGGCCATATTGATCTATATTAAATGCACAATGTATTTATGGTACTTAATTGGATAAGGATTAACTCTATATTGCTTAAAATCGCTTCGTAAATAAGCCATTATTTCTCGTCAAAAGTAAAGGATAATTTTTTTTTATTGTGGGTTATCCCTAAGAGATAGACATATACCATCGTGGACGTTTTTGTAGACCTTTTTACATACATTACAGTACATTATTTTGATCTATCTCGTAGAGTTTAGCCAGCGTCTGCAATGTAAGCGCAAAAAATGTGTTTATCTAGGACATCACATTAGAAACCTATTAAATTATCAATGTTCCTCTACTATATTATGTATGTATTATACATATAAACCCTCCTCTCGAATCACTCTATCTATTAAAAAAAAACCGCATCAAAATCCGTTGCGTAGTTTTAAAGATTTAAGCATACATAGGGACATGAAGACATAGGGACAGACAGCGGGAAGCGACTTTGTTTTATACTATGTGATTCGCTAACCATACTCACATAACTTACTAACAAATAAGAAACAATTAAAATGCTTACTTTTAGTGGCTATCTGTGTTTCTAAAAACTAAGATGGATTTAAGTAAAATAAAACTATGGAAGTCAGGAAAAGCAAAACAACAAAAAAAATATTTGTATATACATATAGGGGAATGCATGTTGTACACCGTACATTTCTTATTTTTTTATTTTGTTCAGTGTTTAGTATTTGTACATGCTTGACCAGTTATTAAATAATTTGGATTTTATCCCATTTCAATGGTGATGTGCGTGCATTAGCTTATATAAATAATGTGACTTTGTATAAGTGAATCGTTACGCGTTTAAAGTTAAAGTTCGAAAGTTGAAGTTTTTGAAGTTAAAGAATTAGCGGGATCATAGTAAATTTCTAGTTTATGAATTTGATATTATATATGTATTTTTAATTATATATTTTATATATTTATTATAGACATATTTATATAATTGTTTTGTTTATAAATATATATACACATATACTATTATAAGTATTACCAAAAATATATTTGTTGACATAGTGTTTACCTAATATTTAAGTTAATTTAATTGTATCGACACTATGATGTAAATTAATTTCGTGCACCTACTATGTTTTTTGTCTCTGCACCACTCCAGGTTGACTGGTAGAGAATGCCTTCGGCATTAAGTCCGCCTTTACATATTTTTGTATGAAATACAAATAAATAAATATAAGTACAACATAAAAGTAATGGGAATAAACGGTTCAATGAACAATTGTTGACAAAAAGAACTTCTTTCTGCCTTCCTTCTTCGGATTGTCATCGCTTAGGTAGGTAGATACTGAAAGTGATATCTTAGCTAGGCTAGGGCCTGTATTGTCCTCACCGATGAGGATCGCGACGCATTCCTCACATTATTTTTTCAATAAGAAACATTAAATCTCTTTTTAACACGCTTTTATTAGCTTCAGACGTATGTATGTCTGTATGTATGTAACTTATAATTTGAACATGATTTTGACCCACTTCAAAACGTCGGATTAAATCGAAATTTGGCATACTTATCAAGGCCCAATGGTAATACAAAATGTTTTAAACTAAAAATACGTTTTTATAAAAATCCAACTAAATAAATAATTCTTAAGTTTTCCTTGTGCTTCAATAGATGGCGCTAGCATAGACTTAGATCGAGCTATGGTTTACAAGCAAGCTACACTATATAAGTTCGCATTTTTAGAAATCCTAGTTGTTTTTTAGTGAACTAACAAAATTATTCTTAATAAACTCGAATTGAGAATAGTGTAAATAAGAAAAACATGTATTTTATTGTAAAAAAAAAAAGCGTGGGGTGCATGGTGTCAATAGTTATAAATATTTTAGTGACAGATAATATGAGTAGAAGGATTATCATTCTGATAAGATCTTAAAAAGCACCCCACGCTATTTTTATAAACCGGGTGGAGGGGAAACGCTCTCAGAAACGAATACAGGTGATAGTATTGGTGATTCCTGACATGATGGCATTAAAAAAATCGCGATCGCATTGTTACAATTTTAGTAGGATTTTCTCAAATTTCTGTACAGCTTCACGTATGGATAAATAAATCAAACTATTATTCTGAAAAACATAGAAAAAACGGTCAATATTTCAATAAAATCGTAATGAAACACGTACATCAGCTGACGGGTTAACGACCGCGGGCCGGTACCGGCGCAACGCGGCGGCCGCCCAGTTTTTTGTACGCTTTACACTGCGCGCGCATGAATTACAGAAATACTAAAATCGTAAGTATTATCGCTTAGCTTTGCAAATGAATATAGTTTTTCGTTAATTTTATGGTTCTTCTCTCTTACCGTTGCGGTATAGAGAGCGTTTCCCTTTCACCCGGTATATACTCGGACGACGGTGTCCATTAGGGCTTTCAGTCTCGGTGCATTTACGAGTCTCGGGAACAAAAAACGAGACTTGGTCCGGTCTCGAAAAAAAACGAGACTTTCGAGACTATTCCAAAAGTAGTCATTATACTCGTAGGCCACGACTCATAGACTTTTTAGACAGTCTATACAAGATATATCAAGAAATTACTTTATAAATCACACTGTTATAAACCCACATGGACGTTAAATTACCAATTACTTATACGAATTTTCAATTTTTATAGTTGTCACGTAAAAGACAAAGAGCGCTGGATAATTACTTTCAGAGCGAGGATTTGATTTAATTACAAACTAGCTTTTGCTCACCGCTTCGACCACGTGAAATACCTTTACTAGGATAAAAAGTAGCCTATAGCCTTTCCAGAGTGTCCAACTATCTTCATACCAAAATTCAACGAAAGCTGTTCGGTAGTATTTGAGTAATTTGGCGTTAAGACATACATACAGACTCAGCGGGGGATTGTGTTTTATAATTTTTAATGAAGTAAAACACACCAAAAAAAATCTCTCTAATTCTACGCTAGAAGTACGTATAGATTGGCATTAGTATTTGGGTCATCTCGTGTCTCAAAGTCTCGGGACTTTTGTATTTTTAACGGTTCTCGCGTCGCAGCTTTTTGGGGTCGAAACTATAGTAAGTAACTATAGTATACTATAGAAAATGTCACGCTATAGTAAGTGAAGACTCCCTTCTCGTAATAGACGTAGAAGAGACTATCTCCAGCCTCTTTTAAAGCGGGCGAGCAGACGGCGGTTGGGCGATCGGCGATCCGCTACCGTATAAATAAAGTGTATGAGGGTGCCGCGTAGTGTTTCATGCTTATTTGACATTTTATTCGAGTCTCATCTTCAAACAGCGAGAGACTCTGCTCTAGACCGACTCCTACGTGAGTTGCGATAGCATGCACATGTGCACTCCGTGACCTTCGATATGCTTAATTATAATGTTACATAAATGGTTTGAGTCGTCTCATGGCCTGGGATTTTCGTAACTTTCCAAACCATAATTAGCAGGAATTTAGCAATAGTTTGAGTATTTCCCCCTATCGCTACCATTTTCAAAAAGAGATCTTTCCCAATTTATCATAACAATGATGAACTTAATTATAAACACCCGTATATGTTTCAATAAGGTTATCTTGCGACTTCCGACAGATTATGAAAAATTTAATTTTTCTGTGTCGCCACTTACCCGAATTTAAAAAGATTCTGATAGTTTAGTAATTTTTTCAATAGTAATAATTATTTGATGCAAGTTTCGAAACTCTCGATTTTCCCGAGACTGGAAGCAGCAGTCTCGAGTCTCGAAAATACAAAAAAATCGTCGAGACTCTCGAAATTTTCGAGACCGAGAGTCTCGAAATGAAAGCCCTAGTGTCCATAGCGGGGTTTGACGAGTCAACTAACGGTATATTATAGGTATTAAATATAATATTTATACTATGTAATTGCTTTTTCATAAACGACTAGTCCGAATGCAATAGAATGTTGATTTTAGTGAGACTGCTTCGGTGGCGTAGTTGTATTACGGTACGACTGTAATGATTAGGTCTTTGTTTAGGGTTCGATCCCCCGGGACGGAAAAAGTATTGGATATTCTATTCAGTATCAGCCCGGAATCTGGAATTTGTGCCCGATATGGCGATAGGCTCGCCCCCTATCAAATCATAGGACGGAATACGCACGGCGAAAAGTGTGTGCACTAGTCGCGCCTCTGGCTACCCCTTCGGAGATAAAAGGCGTGAGCGTGTGTGTATTTATTTTAGGTATCATAAGCCCCAAAATTAAATGAAAATAATCAAAAACTTAAAAATAGTTTATTGAAAGAAATGATTTCTTTTTTATCTCGTATACAGGGTAACTGTATCGATGACATATTCCCGTTAAAGGCATGTAGATTAGGTCAAAAGCAACCGATTTACCCACGAAGATCGATCTATGTTTTATCCGGGAATTAATAGTTTGCGTCTTGCGAGCAATGAACATTTATAAAATTTTAAGGTAAAACATTTATAATAAGACCAAATTAAATTCATTTAATAAAAAACTACAGTGGGCTTATAATGTGGCAAGAAGACGCAACTCGTAAGACGATGTCGATTAATTTTGATGTTTGCGATTGATCGAGAGACCAATACGTGAGTCACGGGTTAGTCTTAACCAATCGCAATAAAACGAAACGGAGTTGTGTCGTGTTTTTTTTGCTACATTGTAAGCCCACTGAATGGGCTCTTTTTTGGCACACGGGTAGATCATGTCGTAGATTAACACATAGGCTACATTTTATCCCGGGAAAATATAAAGCGGGACTTTTATCCCGGAAAAACTTTTTAATGCGGGCGAAGCCGCGGGCAAAAGGTAGTACTTATATACACTCGAAAAACATAACCCTACTTTTTTCGCAGTCGGGTAAAAAATTTAACCGCCTTCAAGAACAACTAATAAATACTAAAAACCCAAAACATAATTTAATAGTGAATAAATATACCATAGCATTACTTATATACTGGTAACCAATTTTGGAGCCAGTGCTTAATTAAAATTAAACACTGTTTTCGCGTATTTATTAATGTATCTATCTAGCTTATCTAGTAATTTTAATTTTAATTATAATTGCCCACTGCTGAGCACGGGCTTCCTCAACTACTGAGGGGTTAGGCCTTAGTCCACCACGCTGGCCTAGAGAGGGTTGGCAGACTTCACATACCCGAAATTCTTACGGAGAATTCTCAGGTATGTAGGTTTCCTCACGAAGCAAGGTTTTCCTTCACCGTTAAAGCGAACGATAATTGATAAACAATACACACATAACTTCGAAAAGGTAGAGGTATGTGTGCTTCGGGTTTTGAACCTCCGGACATTGTCACGACAGACCGTTCCATTCCCAACTAGGCTATCGTCCACTTTTTACAGTGTTATTGGATTTTTGTATTCAGTATCAGCCCGGAGTCTGGAATGTGTGCCCAAAATGGCGATAGGCTCGCCCCCTATCACATCATGGGACGGAATACGGACGGCGAAAAGTGGGTGCACAAGTTGCGCCTTTGCCTACCCCTTCGGGGATAAAAGGCGTCGGTGTGTATGTATGCACAATCTCGAAACTAGAAAGAAACTCAAGTATCTTAGATTAAATTAATATACTGTAGGCGGGCAGCCCCCATACGGTTTACTATGCCTACATACAATAATTATTTATTTGATACATTTTCACAACTATTTGGAATACAATAAGTAATTAAATTCAAAAGGAAAATTAACAAAGCTATCTGGAAATCAGGTCACTAGCCATAATTGAGTTAATGCATTGTCAACGAGGCGCAAATTACACAGCGAAAGACAGTTAAGCGAATCATTATTGTTTCTTGTGATTTATGAATTTAGTGCAAGTAAGTCGTCACCTTGGAGCAGTGGTAGCGTAGTTTAGGTCCGGGGTTCGAATCCTATGTGGGCGAAACGTACCTTAAAATAGAAATAAAACCAATTTCACTGCCGTAACTAGTCATTTTTCAGGGGACACAGTGTCCTTGACTTAAAAAATAAAACGACTTCTGTGTGCTTGCCGATATGAAAATGTAGTTAGTTTAAAAAGCTGTTGTAGAAGGCTGCCTCAAAATTGCCCGCGTGCCCAATTCTGGGGTTGGCACGGCCCACCCTGCTCTGCTCTATATATGCCTATGACCATTTCAAATCGCTAAGCATCTATAATATCCTAATGACTAGGTGCACCAGCGACAATGTCCTAAACTTGAGATTACTGGGGTGAGTTCCATTCAATTATTCCATTTTATTGAAATACACACGCCTCAAATTAATTCAGTGTATGCTGTTATAATGCTATCAACGCATACTTATTTCCTTTATTGAAAGTGGTTAGATTCAACTACGATTTAAATTAGTGAGATTTTTTTCATCTTCGATTATTTTTATTGTTTATTATATTATTGGGGCGTAGTATGTTAAATAGATAGTAAAAAACAAAAAAGAGCCCATTCAGTGGGCTTACAATGTAGCAAAAAAAACACGACACAACTCCGTTTCGTTTTATTGCGATTGGTTGAGACTAACCCGTGACTCACGTATTGGTCTCTCGATCAATCGCAAACATCAAAATTAATCGACATCGTCTTACGAGTTGCGTCTTCTTGCCACATTATAAGCCCACTGTAGTTTTTTATTAAATGAAATGATTTCTTTTTTATCTCGTATACAGGGTAACTGTATCGATGACATATTCCCGTTAAAGGCATGTAGATTAGGTCAAAAGCAACCGATTTACCCACGAAGATCGATCTATGTTTTATCCGGGAATTAATAGTTTGCGTCTTGCGAGCAATGAACATTTATAAAATTTTAAGGTAAAACATTTATAATAAGACCAAATTAAATTCATTTAATAAAAAACTACAGTGGGCTTATAATGTGGCAAGAAGACGCAACTCGTAAGACGATGTCGATTAATTTTGATGTTTGCGATTGATCGAGAGACCAATACGTGAGTCACGGGTTAGTCTCAACCAATCGCAATAAAACGAAACGGAGTTGTGTCGTGTTTTTTTTGCTACATTGTAAGCCCACTGAATGGGCTCTTTTTTGTTTTTTACTATCTATTTAACATACTACGCCCCAATAATATAATAAACAATAAAAATAATCGAAGATGAAAAAAATCTCACTAATTTAAATCGTAGTTGAATCTAACCACTTTCAATAAAGGAAATAAGTATGCGTTGATAGCATTATAACAGCATACACTGAATTAATTTGAGGCGTGTGTATTTCAATAAAATGGAATAATTGAATGGAACTCACCCCAGTAATCTCAAGTTTAGGACATTGTCGCTGGTGCACCTAGTCATTAGGATATTATAGATGCTTAGCGATTTGAAATGGTCATAGGCATATATAGAGCAGAGCAGGGTGGGCCGTGCCAACCCCAGAATTGGGCACGCGGGCAATTTTGAGGCAGCCTTCTACAACAGCTTTTTAAACTAACTACATTTTCATATCGGCAAGCACACAGAAGTCGTTTTATTTTTTAAGTCAAGGACACTGTGTCCCCTGAAAAATGACTAGTTACGGCAGTGAAATTGGTTTTATTTCTATTTTAAGGTACGTTTCGCCCACATAGGATTCGAACCCCGGACCTAAACTACGCTACCACTGCTCCAAGGTGACGACTTACTTGCACTAAATTCATAAATCACAAGAAACAATAATGATTCGCTTAACTGTCTTTCGCTGTGTAATTTGCGCCTCGTTGACAATGCATTAACTCAATTATGGCTAGTGACCTGATTTCCAGATAGCTTTGTTAATTTTCCTTTTGAATTTAATTACTTATTGTATTCCAAATAGTTGTGAAAATGTATCAAATAAATAATTATTGTATGTAGGCATAGTAAACCGTATGGGGGCTGCCCGCCTACAGTATATTAATTTAATCTAAGATACTTGAGTTTCTTTCTAGTTTCGAGATTGTGCATACATACACACCGACGCCTTTTATCCCCGAAGGGGTAGGCAAAGGCGCAACTTGTGCACCCACTTTTCGCCGTCCGTATTCCGTCCCATGATGTGATAGGGGGCGAGCCTATCGCCATTTTGGGCACACATTCCAGACTCCGGGCTGATACTGAATACAAAAATCCAATAACACTGTAAAAAGTGGACGATAGCCTAGTTGGGAATGGAACGGTCTGTCGTGACAATGTCCGGAGGTTCAAAACCCGAAGCACACATACCTCTACCTTTTCGAAGTTATGTGTGTATTGTTTATCAATTATCGTTCGCTTTAACGGTGAAGGAAAACCTTGCTTCGTGAGGAAACCTACATACCTGAGAATTCTCCGTAAGAATTTCGGGTATGTGAAGTCTGCCAACCCTCTCTAGGCCAGCGTGGTGGACTAAGGCCTAACCCCTCAGTAGTTGAGGAAGCCCGTGCTCAGCAGTGGGCAATTATAATTAAAATTAAAATTACTAGATAAGCTAGATAGATACATTAATAAATACGCGAAAACAGTGTTTAATTTTAATTAAGCACTGGCTCCAAAATTGGTTACCAGTATATAAGTAATGCTATGGTATATTTATTCACTATTAAATTATGTTTTGGGTTTTTAGTATTTATTAGTTGTTCTTGAAGGCGGTTAAATTTTTTACCCGACTGCGAAAAAAGTAGGGTTATGTTTTTCGAGTGTATATAAGTACTACCTTTTGCCCGCGGCTTCGCCCGCATTAAAAAGTTTTTCCGGGATAAAAGTCCCGCTTTATATTTTCCCGGGATAAAATGTAGCCTATGTGTTAATCTACGACATGATCTACCCGTGTGCCAAATTTCATCGAAATCCGTTTAGTAGTTTTTGCGTGAAAGAGTAACAAACATCCATACATCCAAACATCCATACATTCTTACAAACTTTCGCCTTTATAATATTAGTAGGATTAGCTTTTGCCCGCGGTCCGCCCGCATTAAAAAGATTTTCCGGGATAAAAGTCCCGCTGTATATTTTACCGGGATAAAAAGTAGCTTAGTTAATCTAGGACATGATCCACCCGTGTGCCTAATTTCATCGAAATCCGTTCAGTAGTTTTTGCGTGAATACATTCATACATTCTTACAAACTTTCGCATTAGTAGGATGTACATGTTATGTATGTATGTATGTAGGTATGTTTCTTTGGCACACACTAGACGCTAAACGGGTTGTCGTATTTTTATGTGAGTGGTGTGAATAGATTCGTCTTAGCCGTGAAAGTGACACTGGGTACATCATCATCATCATTGGCCTAATACATCTATTGTAGATGATTTAAACAGCGTCAACTGCCGGAGGTTCCTCTGAGACACTTTCCTGATGGCTGTAGAGACCAACCCGAGAAAGAAAAAATCGGCCACATGACATACAGACATTAACGTTCGCCCTGGATGATGAGGAATTGCTAGCGCGTTCGTGTCGTTTTGCGCGTTTCACGGCTAGGTCGTTAAGCCAAGAATTATCGTGTGAGGCTACGCCATCTAAAACAATTTTTCGCCAGACGGCGCGATCCTTAGCTAGGTTTTGCCAGCTCCTCCAGTCAACATCAAAGGTGATCATGTCTCGTTTGATGCTGTCCTTATAGCGCAGTTTAGGACGTCCTACCGGCTGCTTGGCATAAGCAATCTCGCCCATGAGAGTTTGTCTGGGTAAACGGAAAAGTTCCATTCTGTGCACGTGCCCTAACCAGCGCAGCCGTCTCTTTTTCAAGAGTGCGGTTATGCTTGGCAGCTGTGCAGAGCTTAGAACCTCTTCGTTGGTGATCTTGTCCCTCCATGTTATGCCCAAGATGCGCCGAAGACAACGCATATGAAACGCGTTAAGCCTTCGCTCCTGTTTGACGTACGATGTCCACGTTTCAGCTTCATATAAGAGTATGCTTAAGATGCAAGTCTGATATACTATCATCTTGGTCTTGGTTGTTAAATGTTTATTGTCCCATACTCTTGCATGCAGCCTATCAAACATCGTGGCTTCCTTGCCGATACGTCTCTCAATCTCTGCATCAAGCGAGAGATTGCTAGATACGGTCGATCCTAGGTAGCAAAAACTTTCAACACGTTCCAAAGGTGCACCACTCAGCAGGATAGTTGGTGGGACTGTGCATCCTTGCGACATTACAACGGTCTTCTTTGCATTGATGGACATTGAAAACAGTGCACATGCCTTGGCAAACTTGTCCACGATATTTTGGAGCTCCTCTTGAGAGGTAGCAACAAAGGCTGCATCATCTGCAAACAAGAGGCAGGCTGCAAACAAATCCTCGTGATAACGCTTGGATTTGAGCAGAGAAACATTGTACAATTTGCCATCGTGTCTTGTGTGCAAATGTATACCCTGCTTGGCGTCCCCAAAAGCAACTTTAATCAGAAGCGAAAAGAAAATGCCAAACAGGGTAGGTGCCAGAACGCAACCCTGCTGCACACCCCTGCGCATGTCGAACGGTGCCGAAAGCTGACCGTTAAAAACGACCGAGCCCTTCATAATATCTTGGTGGAAATTTTTGATCAAGGTCAGAATTTTAGGTGGGCATCCTACTTTCTCTAGTGCAGCATAGAGGCCTTCTCTGCTGACGGTATCGAAGGCTTTATCATCCCACCAAAAACACAAATGTAAAAAAGGAGAGCCAAGTTCAATACAAAAATTAAACTTGGCTGTGGGCTTCGCCTCAAAAAGAATGGAGATCTAAATGAGTGCCAAACTCTATGCATAATCCAAATATGTATTTATAGGAATAAAATAACATTATGAATAAGTACTAAACTCTATTTCTTTACTTTATTGGATACCTATAACAGTTGCTGTTATTTAAAAATGTGAGATCTCTATATATTTTAATTCTGATAAAAACTGGCCAAGTCAAATCTAACCTACTTTAAGTGATGATATTAGCATCGCGCATATCCTGCGGCACGTAGCCCTCCTGCCAACACTTCATTATCAAGTTGTAAATGATAGGTTGAGTACACTGCACTTTTAAGAGTTCCGCAGGAACACCATCGTTTCCAGGGTTTTTTCTGTTTTTGAGCAGTTTAATAGCGTTTTGGAATTCTTCCATCGTTGGTGGTTCATTGAGTTCGTTTAAGGCAGTTAATGTCGGTATTGAGTTTATTGCTTCTGAGTGTATATAAACAGGTTGAGAATATAATTCAGAATAATGTTCTACCCATCGTGAGAGCTGGTGATCACCACTGCTGATAATGGTCCCGTCAGCCTCCTTTAGGGGGGCTGTTTTTCTAGGAATTGGACCCAGGGCCTTTTTAATGAAACGCCCGCAAAGTTTCCAGTAGATGCACAAGCTTAAATGCTGCTGCATAGGTTTATCCAGTAAGCGTTACTAAAGAAGCGCACATTACGTTGCAAAGTAGCTTTAGCTTTGGATAGGTTTTTTTTTTTTTTTTTTTTTATTCGGGCACGGCAAAGTAACTGCACCTCACCTGATGGTAAGCGCGATGCAGTCCAGATAGAGTATCGAATGGCAGCAGATAGTTATCTCATGCCATTCGACACAATCATGCCGGCCTACTGAGCTGCTTCTTCACGCTACGGCGGAAGGACCCAGGATTATAGGAAGGAGGGAACACGTGCGCCGGCAAACTATTCCAAAGCTTGATGGTGCGGCAAATAAAAGAATTGGCGAACCTATTGGTTCGGGCCGAGATGGTTTTAACCATCAAGCTGTGGCTTCGGTTGCCGGCACGCGTAGTTCTGCTGAGGAAAGGAGAGGAGGGGATCAGATTAAACAACTCTTCAGAGCATTCGCCATGATACAGACGGTAGAACACGCTTAGAGAAGCGACATCCCTCCGCAATTGTAGCGACTCCAAGTTGCTCGTTACGTCTGCATCATCCACAATGCGGATAGCCCGCCGCTGCAATCCATCCAAGGCATCGAGCAAGTATTGGGCGGAACCGTCCCAGAGGTGCGAACAGTATTCCATACCCGGCCGTACCTGTGCTTTATACAAGCGGAAGATTTGACCGGGCGTGAAGAACGGACGCACCTTGTTCATGATTCCAACCCTGCGTGATGTGGCAGATATAACGCCTTCGATGTGATTCCTTGGATTCAGATCACAGCGGATATCCATACCAAGATATTCAGGTCATTCCGCATTAAGAGTGGAACACCCTGAAGATTGGGGAGAGGAGAAAACGGGGATCTTTTGCACGTGAACGCACACACCTGCGTTTTTTTGGCATTGAACTCAACCAGGTTCATGGAACCCCACGTGGAAATGAGATCCAGAGTCCGGTTGAGCTCAATGACAAGATCATTGCGCCTCCTCACAGTGTCCACCCGCAAACCAGGGGGCTCATGGTAGTATCGCCCATGAACCGTGCTGTCGTCTGCATAACAATGAATGTTGCCAAGCGATAACAAATCATTGATATGCAGAAGAAACAGGATGGGCGACAGCACCGAGCCCTGTGGAACCCCGGCATTTACTGACATGAGCTTCGAAGCGTGCCCATCAACGACGACACGTATTCTACGCTCATGCAGAAAGCCAGAAATCCACGCACACAGGTTGTCGGGCAAACCATATGCCGGAAGCTTGGAAAGGAGACCACGGTGCCAGACCCTATCAAAAGCCTTAGCTATGTCGAGGCTCACAGCTAGAGCCTCGCCATGCCTATCAATCGCCTCCCCCCAGCGATGCATGACGTACGCTAGAAGGTCACCCGTTGATCGGTTCTGACGAAATCCGTATTGTCTGTCGTCGATCAACGAGTGATTCTCCAGGTAGCGGGTCAAGTCCGAGTTTATTAGCCGCTCCATGACTTTGCATAGCACTGAGGTTATAGCGATTGGGCGGTAATTGGTAGGGTCAGTCCGATCACCTTTTTTGGGGATCGGTTGCACATTGGCCTCCCTCCAAGATTCAGGCACTATACCTGAGAGGTAGGACGCACGGTAGAGGCGTGTCAGTGCAGGAGACAACTCCGCTGCACATCTTCTCAATACCACCGCCGGTATACCGTCCGGACCACTGGCTTTCCGAACGTCGAGAGACCGCAGCTCACGCCGCACATCGCACTGTCTGAAGCGAATATCAGGCATTGTGAATCCGCAATCAGACAGCGCCGGCGGCGGCTGTGAGCCACAGTCTTCGAGCCGGGAGTTAGCCGCTAAGAGATTTGCCAATAGAGTGGCTTTCTCCTGCGGCTTGTGTGCCAGTGATCCATCTGGATACCTTAGCGGCGGCAGTGAGGGACGGCAGAAGTTAGACTGGACGGCCCTGGCCAGACTCCAATAAGCACGGCTGCTCGTCGGATGGTTGGCCAAAGCACGCCCAATCCTACATATCCGCGCGGCATCCGATCTAACATAGGCCTTCTTGCAGGCCTTGGCGGCACGGTTATAAGCTGCTTTGAGGGAATCAATATTAGGATCCTTCATTGCGCGACCCCTGATCCAAGCGCGATACGCCGCCTGTTTTTGACCAACAGCATCGGCGCAAGCGCGATTAAACCAGGAGCGTCCACGGCCCTTACTTGCGACCTCAGAGGAAGGACTGTAATATTCCATTCCTAACCTGACCTCGCCAGCAATAGCGTCGGCACTCGCCGAAGGATCTTTTCCCTCGAAACAACGCTGCCGCCAAGGGATGGATGCGAAATATTCTCGCATACCATCCCAATCTGCCGACGAGTAATGCCAGACCCTTCGCTTAACCTGCACAGGACGTGGAGGTGAAGCGAAAGGTATTGACGTCCCAACCAGGCAGTGATCAGAAGAGCCCAGAGGGGCACTAACGGTCACTCGATACCCGGTCGGGTGACTCGTCAGTAGAAGGTCCAGCAGTGAAGGCGCATGACTCACCACATCCGGGATCCTGGTAGGCTGGCTCACCAGTTGTGTCAAGTCATGTGTCAGAGCGAATGCATGGGCAGCTCTGCCAGCATGATCAGTCCTGGAGGATCCCAGCCACAACTCATGGTGCGCGTTGAAATCCCCCAAAACCACCATCTCCGCTGACGGAAACTGCACCTGCGCGTCATCCGCCGCCAGGCTGAGGTACCTGAACAGCCGAGTCGTCTCATCGTCCCCGTGGTGAGACCTGTAAAGGCACACGTAGATACGGCTCAAGGAGCCAAAATCCACGTGCACCCACAAAGTGGAAAAGGAAGGGTCCTCCATGCAGCGCAGACGCCGACAACAGACGTCCGATCGAACATACAAACATACCCCGGCCTTTGGCTTGAAGTTTTCTTCAAGCGAATAGCCGGGGTACAGCAGGTATGAATCTGTGTCTCCGTCAAGAAGAGCAAAGCAGGCCGGGCCGTCTCAAGATGGTGGTGGACGGCATTGAGGTTGGTATGGAGTCCGCGGATGTTGGCGAACTCCATAGTGAAAGCGGTGGTGGGGTTGTGCACCGCTGTAGGACCTGCTTTCTTTGTAGGCACTGTCATGAAGGGGGATGGGATGCGTGAAGAAGCATCGGGAAGCCTGTAAATGGGCACTCAGTGGGCCGAACGGGCACCAGAACACGAGAGCCAGGAATAGGTGAACTGATCCGCCGGACGGAAGGGCCCCCGTACCCTCCCGGGATGGGCCGCCGGGACCCCACATCCGGTCACCAACCGGCACGACGGACCCACCCAAGATTATGCGCGGCATGGTGAGGCAGCCTCTCGAGGTGGTTAGTCTCGATTGGGCCCCTGTACTATACCGCGGGCGGCCAGCGGGTCAACCGTTTCTACAGGTCTCCCTGGCCGGCGGATCAATACGCCTTCCCCGACTGTGATCCGGAATTACCCACACGGAACAACCTCATACCCAATTACAGGCGCCCCGAGAACCGAGAAGGTGTTCGCGAGAACTGCATGAGGGGTTTAAATGATGGTTGAGAGCTGCTTCGCGTTTTGAGTCCAACAACTGTTTTAAATGCTCAATATTATCTTCGAACCAATCTTCCTGTCGTGTATTTTTTTTGTATCCGAAGATATTAGCAGCTGTATATGTTAGAAGTTCTTTAACGCCATCCCACTCCTCAGAAGCAGATGCACAAATATCCCACGTAGCAACTTTATCAAGGATTGCCTTCCGATAGAGCTCTACTCTCTCCTTGTGCCAAGTATTGGTAAGATTTAGTTTCCTAGTAGAAAAAGGACGAGAAGAATTATTTTTTCTCGGTATGAGGCAAACAGTAGTCGCTACGAGAGAGTGGTCGGTGTTACAGTCAGCGCTGTGGTAGGATCTTATGTGAAGTATGTCGCGGAGATCCTTATATTTGGTGAGTATTACATCCAACTGGTGCCAATATTGTGAGCGAGGATGTCTCCAGAAGACTTTGCGCAAGAACTTCCCTTTGAAATAAGTGTTGGTGACACACAGCAGGTTATTAGAGCAGAACTCTAGGAGACGCTGGCCATTCTCATTAATATTTCCTGTGCCGTGGTCAACGAGGCAATTAGACCAAGATGTTTTGTCCTGCCCTACGTTAAAGTCACTTAAGATGACAACGCGGTCGCCGGTGCATACACTACGTACAGTTTCGCTAAGTTCTTCATAGAACTGCTCTTTCTTGACAGATGAAGAATTTAAAATAGGAGCATATGCAGATATTAGTGTTACAAATCCGCTTGTGGTAGATAGACGTAGAACCATTATACGTTCTGATACTCCTACTGGACTTTCAATAAAGGGCAGTAGCTTGTTTTGTACGGCAAAGCCTACACCGTGTTTCCTCACTTGGCTGGAATCCTTGCCTTTCCAGAAAAACGTGTATTTAGATTCGCAGATGGAACCTTCGTCTGACAAGCGGGTTTCCTGTAAAGCTGCCACACTTACTTCTAGTCTATGTAGTCGGCTTCGATAACTGTCGTCTTGCGAAGTTGGACGTCGCAAGCAGAACTTCCACCCGTGTCCGGGAAGCCCGTCCTCATAGTACGGACGTTCCATGTTGCTAAGCGTATAGTATTACGTGAGCTTGATTTTTTTTTGTGTTTAATTGTTACATTAGCAGCAGGTGAACAAGATAACGGAACTAGCAGTCTAGTTTTTATCCTAGTGTTTCCATCACCCAGAGGAAACAAACCAGCACCGAGACGGATGAGCACCTTACTGACTGGGGGCTGCCCGGGTTGGAGCGGGCGGTAGCTTATCAATGGGCCTGCGGTGGACCCTCCCACTGTCGAGAGTGACCCCTGGCGCCCGCGTTTACGTCTATCTGCGCGGACTTGTCACCGGTAACTGCCACTCCCCGTGTTGGTTTCCACCCAGCTTAGACGCTATGGTGGGTGAAGTGTCCTCTCCACAATTGGACGCTGAATCGCCTGGGACGCGATTTAGGTAGCGCAGGCATGCCCAGAACCTAAACTACCCTCTCGACCTAACCGGCAGTACCCACAGGAACGACGAGTCGATATGTGTGATGCCGGGTCGGTTGCAGGAACTGGCTCGTGCCTTACGGAGATACCGTTCCGGGTTTGTGTCAAGTTTTCCTTCTCTAAGCACTTATTATGAGCAGATGGAGTTGCAGTGCTGCCTATTACCTCAGTCGCCTCTTATGACTCCTCAGTAAGAAGAAGGGGGGCTATTCTACTCTGCCGGCACACACCACGGCTATGGGTACATCAGAATTTAAAAAAAGAACGAGATTGAAGATTTTGGCGGCAAGAATACATACATACATATATACATATACACTCACGCCGGTTATCCCCGAAGGGGTAGGCAGAGGCGCAACTAGTGCACCCACTTTTCGCCGTTATTCCGTCCCATGATGTGATAGGGGGCGAACCTATCGCCATATCGGGCACAAATTCCAGACTCCGAGCTGATACTGAATAGAAAAACTCAATATCACTTTGCCCGACCCGGGAATCGAACCCGAGACATCAGCATTGCAGTCGTACCATAATACAACTACGCCACCGAGGCAGTCGGCGGCAAGAAGTAATAAAAAAAAAATTATGTTTTCAAAATACATCGAGCGTGGTGTCAAAATAAAACATTTTAACGTTGATTAGGAGTATATACATAATTTATATGTTTTATTGGAGTTTGGAATAGGAAATGCTAATAAAGGTGCTAGAAAACTAGAAAGGTGGAAATTAAAATATATTTAAAAAAAAAAACAAAACGCTCGACTGCGTCAATATCTGCCATACTTATTAAATTAATTGAAGAACTGAAAAAATAGAAACAAGATTTTAATTTGAATATTTTATTTTTATGTTAAATTATTTTAGTTGACAGTGTTTTCAAATTGTTGTTGTTTAAATTAAAATCTTGTTTCTATCTTTTCAGTTCTTCAATGAATTTAATAAACATGGCAGATATTGACACAGTCGGGAGTTTTGTTTTTGTTTTTATTGTTAAAAAGGTTTTTAAGCATAATAAAATTACATCAATCTCAATATCGAAGCACGTATAATTAATTATACGATTTATTGCAAAGGGAGGCCTCTTAGGTAGGTTTTTAGGAGTAAGTATCCATATTATATAACCCCGTTGTTGACATGCCCTTTGAATTTGTTCAGCTACTTACATATCTGGCTCTGTACATTTAACTTTGCTGTTTTCTTTGTAGGATTACATAGTACATTCATAGTAGGTACATACACACATACTCACGCCTTTTATCCCCGAAGGGGTAGGCAGAAGCGCAACTAGTGCACCCACTTTTCACCGTTATTCTGTCCCATGATGTGACAAGGGGCGAGCGTATCACCATATCGGGCACAAATTCCAAACTCCGAGCTGATACTGAATAGAAAAACGCAATATCACTTTGCCCGACCTGAGAATCGAACCCGAGACCTCAGCATTGCAGTCGTACCATAATACAACTACGCCACCGAGGCAGTCATACATATTAGGAACATAAAATAACATAATAGGTGTTTTTGTGTACGCAGGTAAACGATGTACCTACCTGTTTATATATTCATCTACAATTTATAATAATTATTAGCGTGTCGCAAATAATAAGTATAACCTATAATAGATGCTTGTCATCCAACTTAGCATATTATTGTTTGAAATTTCAATAAATAAATATTTTTCATACGTTCAAAGCACTTACAATTTGCTACGCAAAGTGTTAAGTGTTCATCATTGTTATTCTTTGAGTTGCGAACCCTTCGTTGGTCATACATGCGCAGCTGTTCATAAACTTTTATTAAAACCTATGTGACTTGCGATCGCTGTCATTACATTCTACGATAATGACATTAAACGATGCTCCACAGAAATTGTGATTTTTGTTGTGTTATTGTGTAAAAAGCAACCTTATATTCAGTCCTGCACGTGTGCATTTTTTTTGTAAAAAGTGTGCTATCCGTGTCTATCTCGCCCCCCCGTCAGGATTGGCAAAAAAAAATGTTTGCGCATTATTGCCATATCGTGTCCATTGGTTAAATTGTCTAAGTTGTTATTATAAACATGGATAATAAATATACTGTATATTCGAATAAATATACCTATTACCTGATATACGTGATGACTGCCTCGGTGGCATAGTTGTATTGTGTAGGAGTTTCTAGTACGATTAGCGCATTGAGGTCCTAGGTTCGAATCCCGGGTCAGGCCAAAAGCACTGTGACTGAGTTTTAACAGACTTAAAAAAGGAGGAGGTTGACAATTCGACGGTCTGTTTTTTTTGTGTATGTTACGCGATTACTCCGCCAATTGTGGACCGATTTTCAAAATTCTTTTTTGTTTGAAAGGAGATACTTCTGAAGTGGCCCCATAGTCACCAAGTCAGGATCTGATGATTGGATCCTGGAGAAATCGAGGGCAACCGTAAAATTTTATGAGCCCACACATACTATTTTTCGCAAATCTTATGAAGTAATTTATTCTTTGGTGTTTTCGCGTAAATAACATCACGTCCTTTACGTTTTCAGGGGTAGGCAGAGGCGTAACACGCCAGCGCGATAGTCGCACCGGACCGCGTGCGCAATACAACTACGCCATCGAGGCGGTATATTTCTTACTAGTAGTGCTCGCGGCTCCGCCCACGTGAAAAAATTTTTCCGGGACAAAAATATTTTCCCGAGATAAAAAGTTGCCTATAGGATGAGTCCTATAGGCAACTTTTTATCCCGGGAAAATATTTTTGGAGTTATGTAACTTTCTATTAGTGAAAGAATTTTCAAAATCGGTTCAATAGTTCCTGAGATTAGCGCGTTCAAACAAACAAACTCTTCAGGTTTATAATATTAGTATAGATTAACACAAAAAAGGAACAAATAAAAACCTTTTTAACAAAAAATTCAACCGCCTTCAAAAACGACTCAAAAATATTAAAAACCAAAAAATAATTAATAGTGAATAAATATACTTACGATGGCATTACTTATATACAGGTAACCAATTTTGGAGTCATCGTATCTGAATATACGTCATACGTCTGAAGCTAATAGGTAAAACCGTGTTAAAATGGGGGACAAGATGGGATTTCAGTCGCACGTCATGGAAGACTATGATGTAGTGGACTTTCCGTAGTATTATAATGCTCTTTGTAGTGGACATTATAATGCTCTTTGTGTGGACACCTGTCACGTCAACAACGCTGATGTCACCTTTTTAATAAAAGCGAGCTAAAAACAGCTTGCCATCTACTCCTCCGTTATACCTATACGTGTTAGAAATTTGTTCGGGGTGCCAGAAGGACTGTGCCAGGTAAAAGTAAAGAAAATATTCATGCCAGTTTGGCACTTTGGCCGGTCATTGTATAGAATGGCTGGGATATCCAGGCAAAGCGTGAAATGACTATTTTCCACTTTGTCTATTCATCGTATTTGTACAGGCGTGTCCAGGCACAGCGCAAATTAACCATTTCATACTTTGTCTAGTCATTGTACAGAAAGACTGGGGTGTCTAGACAAAGTATGAATGAACCATTATATACTTTATTTAATCATTGTATAGAATAACAGGCATATCCGGGCAAAGCATGAATTAACCATTATATACTGTTACATGCCCCAGCATATAAGATACACTTGCTCACACACTTATTACAATCATTCACTATATGT
The DNA here is from genome assembly GCA_949316025.1 of Lapara coniferarum. Lineage (NCBI taxonomy): Eukaryota > Metazoa > Arthropoda > Insecta > Lepidoptera > Sphingidae > Lapara > Lapara coniferarum. Next base: position 8,123,264 of record OX438926.1, read on the forward strand.
TAACTCACAATATTCGCGTCAATATCGCTTGGAGTTAACGCTGGTAGTTCACTTATCGCTCGCTCTTGATTGCGTCGTAAACAAGAGGCAAGGCGGCGGCGGGTGCTAGGAATTTGTTTGAGGTGCCAGAAGGACTGTGCAAGGCAAAAGTAAAGAAAATATACATGCCAGGATTTGTTCGAAGATCGGGAGGCGATGCAGCAGAGAAGGAAAACCAACACACCACCTCTAAATGCAATGGCGGTACTGGCCACAACGTTTCGGATGATACAAACGCTGACACGCCATCGGTCGGCGAGTACTATTTAAAAGCTGCTATCCAAGCTGGAGAGTTCTGGAATCCCTTACCAATTTTATACCATGGGACAAGAGCGTTCCATACCCATTTACTGCACCTCTCATCATCATTAGCCGCATGGCGTCCACTGCTGAACATTCACAAGTCAATAGGTTTTTACTCAGAACAATAACTAAAGCTATATTATTCTGAGGGTTTTAATAAAAGTATATGACCAGCAGCGCTGTAAAATAAAGTAGGTAATAAACTTGGTAAGGTAGCCCCTGCTTTACTACGACGTAGTCATTGATTTATGGGTTTTCAATACATCAATGGACGTTTAAAAAAGAGACAACCAAAAATTCACAAGACGAGGCTGTATGGGCATGAATCCTTTGCCTTCTCTACAATAAAAATTTATAGGAATATTGCCAACTTAATGGATTTCCCGTCATATCTAACGGATTTGGGTACCTTGAAAACGTGAAAAATTGAGTCTATACTAGGGCCAATTTAATAGATCATATTTGACATCTGTCAGTTATAGCTAAATAGTGAGATGACCTGCTTAAAACACATTGATTACATGAATTGAATCGATATGAACTTCAAACATCTGTGAATTGAATGCAGTTATTGTGAAAAAGTACTTATAAGTACAGTAATTCTTATCCATTAAAAATCAAATCAAAATCAAATATCAAATCCCTGTCTCTTTATTATTTTCTATCGTAAATTTAGATTTAGATAATAAAAATGTAACATAAATGAGTTTATTTCTATTTGATTATCTTTGTAATTTTTTAGTTTATGAAAAGAATAATATATTTTATAATAATCACAATGTGGTTAATAATTCGGTAATCGTTAAACATTCCTTCAAAAGTAATCATTGCATTCAATTCAACTTATCGATTCATCAATCTTTCGATTTTATGGGTAACATCCATAGCGTTTATAAAGAAAAAGGGATCACCGACGTAACCTTGTAACGAAGTTCAGTGTTTTAACTTTTAAAACAAAAATTGTTTACTATGTTTAGAATGATATATCTCTCAAAGCAAATCGTAAATTTGCCTTCTTTTGTCGTTATTACAATAAATATGTATTTTTAATTGAAAAACTTGAGCAATTGTGCAGTTCTAACTTTAAAAAACAATAATATTGTGTTCCCTCATTACAAGGTTACGTTGTTGGATTTAGATGAAGTGTCAAATGTGATCTATAAAATTGGCCCTACTATAATGGCTGACGGAATATTTGACCGGACAAAACATACCTTCAGCCAAATATGTAATTTACATTTCTCAAATGTATAGAATGGTACACATGATAAATTTGTTGAAAGGCAGGTTATTTAGGCCGAGAAAAACATGCTCCCCCTCCCCCATGTGTAAGCTATATCTACACTCGTGTACGTAAAACTTTAGAAGATTTAGGACTATTATTGACGAATAAAAATTTTAACGAATTTTTGAAGGAAATATACAACGAAATTGACGGATTTTTATAAATTTTGTTGGCAACACTGAAGTAATGCTAAATAGTGATGCGACTCGAGTCATTTCAGTAAGTTACTCGAGTTGTACTCGAGTTTTCGAGTCAAATATTTTGAAGTTTCACGCCATGCAACTCGAGTGTCATTTTTTATAGCAGTTTTTAAAAACCTTCATTAACCTGTCAATATTCCCTTGCCAATTAAGCGACAGTCGTTTTGCACGCCTACCTATAGGATTCTAATAAGAAATTTGAAATAACAGCTGTCAAACTGACATGGAACATTAAGAATAAGTTATTAGTAATTCTACTAATATTATGAAGGAGAAAGTTTGTAAGAATGTATTGATGTATGGATGTTTGTTCCTCTTTCACACAAAAATTACTGAACGGATTTCGATGAAATTTGGCATACAGGTAGATCATGTCCTGGATTAACACATAGGCTACGTTATATCCCGGAAATATACAAAGCAAGAAAAATATTTACCTAAACAGGCAATACCGAAGTTCGTGACGTTAACAGTTGACTGAGAAGTAAGGTTACCGAGTCGACTATTCGGTGCGGCGAGTTGACTCGGCAACTCGAGTGCAAATTGATCAATATTTTTTTCACTCGAGTACGATTTTTGCAAACTCACTCGAGTAAAAACACGACTCGAGTCGCATCACTAATGCTAAATGCTAATTGCTATTTACAGTTTTCAAGATTTTAATTTTTATGTTTCCAATCAGAGTCTCCAATTTTATGCCAACATGAAACGAAGTTATTTATTTATTCCCCGTAAATTAAATGAAATAAGTTGTATTAACACAAGATTTGTCACAAAAGCAGCTAGTACAAATGAGGACGCAATTACTTATTGTGCGAATATCGTAAGGTACGTACCAAATGTAATATTATCATATGTGTATTGGTTAAAATTATAACTTATAATCGGTTTTTGCACATGTAAAAATCCATTAAGTCATAGGTATTTGACGACTTGGTACTTTGAATCTATTTTACAGATAGACAGCACGATTATGAGAATTTTTTGGCTACTCTTCTTATGACGAAGGCTATTCGGTCTCCAACATTGGTAATAAGAGCTTTTAATGTTGAAGTGGCGCGCATACAAGACCAGACATCTGATTCACAGACGGCTGCATTCAGGCTTCGATTCTGGCAAGATGCCCTCAAAGATATTTACAAAAATGATCAGCAGTGGCAAAACATACCAGCAAATCCCATTGCCCAGGAATTGTTCAAGGTCAATTTTTTTACAGTACTCATACTCTATATTGAGAGTAAATTAGGTTAACCAAAAAAATAAAAAAGGACATTATTAAATAATTCCTTGTAAATAGGTAATTAATGACTGTAACTTGTTACTAGTGCTAATTTCATATTTATATTAAATTGCAGGTCTGTAATAGTTACAAACTCTCCCGTAGACACTTGGAAAGACTTATAACAGCAAGAGGCAGTTTGTTGAACTCAAAATATTTCCGAACCATGGAAGATATTGAGCGATATGCAGAAGACACTGTGTCCAGTGTTTATTATCTTATTTTAAGTGTGGCTGGTGTAGCCAATGTCCATGCTGATCATGCTGCATCACATCTAGGAAAAGCACAAGGAATAGCAAATATATTAAGGTTTGTAAAAATCCTCCCACCTTTAATCTGTCAAGCCCCGCGACGGACACTGGTGTCCATATAATATATAGGGGTTTTCCATACATCTATCTATACTAATATTATAAAGCTGAAGAGTTTGTTTGAACGCGCTAATCTCAGGAACTACTGGTTTGAATTGAAAAATTCTTTTTGTGTTGAATAAAGCATTTATTGAGGAAGGCTTTAGGCGATATAACATCACGATGCAACTATTCTATAATTAAGAAATAATGAAAAATGTGAAAAATATGGGGAAATTAATTCATCCTTGAGGGCTTCTATTGCGTGTGCTGCAAAAACGGTTCAAGATACCAAAAATATATGTATGAAAGAATTATTCCTCTTGAAATGATCTAAAAAAATTACCACGACAGTATATGTCTATCTATTAAGATTAACTCACTAGAACAGTTTTTATGGTAATGAAATTTGGTTGAAATTAATAATATATATTATAAATGCGAAAGTAACCCTGTCTGTCGCGCTTTCACGCCAAAGCTATTGAACCGATTTAAATGAAATTTGGCACACAGATATTTTTATCCCAGAAATACTCTTTCACACGGGTGAAGGCGCTGGCAAAAGCTGTTGTTATTTTATTATTATTTTAGAAATAATTTGTGTTGGTGCTTCACCTAGTTTCCTATTTTAATAACTTTTAAACTGCCAATATTAAGGTAAGGGGAAAACAAAACCACTAGATAGGATTAGGTTAAAAACCATCTTCCCCAAACGCTGATGTCTTATCCTCTCAGTGGCCGCCCTAAGCCGAGGTTCGTGACCCGTTAGTGGGTCGCACTCAGCTTGGTCGCTTAATTTTAAGGGTTGCGAGCGCCTTCTGCACTCACCCAAAAGACCGGTGTTCTTTCATAAGCCGACCCTCGTCAGGCTAGAAAGAGTAATGTCAATGTTGGTCACTAAGCGACCCATCTTTCTCCAGCAAGTACCCTTGCAGGATCTTTTTACTTGTTTTCATGCTCCATATAAAATTATTTTGCTGCTGGCTGCATAACCCACAATATTGTCTGGGGTTGAGCAGCCTAGGCACAAGTGCCCAGTGGTCCGGGGGCATTTGAGAGGTCTGCCACAGTATCCCCTCTGTCGTAAGAGGTGACTAAATGAGGGCTTCAAGAGAGTCGCAGGGCAAGCAACGGTAGGCTGCTTAGACCAATTTAAGGAACTCCAAGGCAGCCGATAATGCGGGTAGTCGGTCTCCCGTTATCGTAGACGCCAAAGGCGTCTTTTAGAGTTCGGGGGCATCTTAGCCCCTTGTATAGAGAAGGGCCGCAACGGCATCGCGCCGGGACGGTCCCTTGCAGGTATCTTAGTGCAACAAGATACCCTGGGATCTTCTTGTATGCGCCGAATAAGGCCACAGCGGGTTTTGGTTGGTATGCTGGTGTAGGGTGTACATAGTGTTAGGGACTTTGTCCAATGCTCGCTCTCGGATGATGCTATACTCCCGAGTGTAGACATTGGACCGTAGTCCGTAAGACTGTGAAACCAACAAAACCGCTCCACTCACCCTCCAGTGGTGATAACGATAACGCGTTTTTCCCTGCGAAAAAAAGGAAAGCCTAGGGACCAGCAATTTTTTGTAACCCTGCCTTGGCTGTTCCTTAAATTAATATTTAATAGTATAATGTATTTGTAGTGATAAAGAAACTTTGAATAAAACATATTCTCATGAATTTTTCAGGTCAATTCATGTTTCGAATTTTCACAAAATGGTATCTCTGCCTATGGATATCCTCATGAAATACGAAATAAGTCAAGAAAATGTATTGAGGGCCATGGATAGTGAACATATGAGAAATGCAACTTACGAAATAGCTAGCAGAGCAAATAGTCATTTAGAAAAGGTATGGACATAATATATAATCAAACACATATTTACGCACACACTCATCACACACACCAACACACCCGCGCCCATAGCATCACACTCATAACTATAGATCCTTTGTCACATTTTTTGTGTCTACTTTCGCAACTTAGACTAAAGCTGTGATTCCGCAGAACGGCAGACGGCACTACTATGCAGTATTAAATTGTATGAGACCGATTTCGCACACAACGACAAATGACGCGCGGCAAGTGACGTCCTGCCGGGCGTCATTTGCCATCGTGTGCGGAATCGCGGTCACGTCTCGGAAGGTACTTAAGTGCGCTTAGAAAGTTGGAAGTTTATTGTTACACGAAATATAAATTATAAATTTTCATAAGTACCATAAATACTAACAAAATTATTATTAATGCTTTGTAAAGATAATCTGTTGCATTGCAGTGTTTTATAATTTTTAGCCAAAAATATTCGCAAAATATTCGCATGGTTTATTGCAAATGCGGATGCGAATATTAAAAAAGATGCGAATGCGAATATTTGTTACACCACTAATATAAGCGGGGTTTGACGGGTTAAAGTATTATTATATTTAGTCTGATATTTTTTCTTTGGGGGAGGCCTATGTTCAGCAGTGGACGTCATATGGCTGATGATGTTGATGATTTTTTTCACATAAATTATTCTTACTTTAAGTACTAAACATAGTTACATACATAGTTATAATTTATGTGAAAAAAATAGTTCTATTTTCAAAATCAACGGGTTTGATTCCTGGCTAACGATATTGATTTATCAAAACTGCAGTGATGCGTTTTAGTTTTCATGAAAAGCTGGCTCTAGAGTCTACAGAGCATATTTTCGTATTTAGTCATTCACACCCTCTTGAAAAATTCATCTGTATATACTCCATTTTTTTTTCAGGCAAGAAGTATTGAAGTTCCTAAAATTGCAAAACAAATATTTTTACCAGCTGTGGCAGTGAACTCTTATTTAAATAAATTACAGAAATGCAATTTTGACTTGTTTAATAAATCATTGACACTTGGAAATGTCACTTTACCCATCAGTTTATACTATAACAGACTGCTGAATAAATATTAATATTCTCAATTTGCTGTAGTTACAATTCAAAAACCAATGATTGAATGTAGTATTAGAAATGAATAATAAACGTTGATTTTTAGAATGATAACCTTTGTTTTATTCCTGTACCAACCATAATACTAAGAACAGTAAATTTCGAAACTATGTCTCAAATCATACATCCTTACATATTATAACAAACTACGCGTCTGTCTATCTACCTGAACGCGATAAACTAAAAAACTACAGAACGGATTTCTATGAAATTTGGCATTTAGTTTGAGACCCTGGGAAAGATCCTACTAATATTATAAAGGCGAAAGTTTGTAAGAATGTATTGATGTTTGTTCCTCTTTCACGCAAAAACTACTGGACGGATTTCGATGAAATGTGGCACACGGGTAGATCATGCCTTGGACTAACACATAGGCTACCTTTTATCCGGTGAAAACATAAAGCGGAACTTTTATCACGGAAAAACTTTTTGACGCGGGCGGAGCCGCGGGCAAAAGCTAGTTAGTTTTTTTTTTGTTGATGGCCCTACTGCCACTAGCCTGACGCGAGTCGACTTTTCTGGCCACACCGGTCTTTAGGGTGAACGCAGAAGGCGCTCGCAACCCTTTGAATTAAGTGACCATGCTGAGGGCAACCCACTAATGGGTTACGAACCTCGGCTCAGGACGGCCACTGAGAGAGGATGAGACATCAACGATTAGGGAAAGATTGGTTTTTAGGCTTAATCCTATTAGATTGTGTTGTCATCGGCACGCGGGCCGGAACTGCTAGGGGGGTCGGGGGGGCGACGGGGAACGCGGCGAGGACGGAACTGCGGTCTTGTGGAGTGTTACGAGTTTCAAGAACTCGTTCTTACGGCGGATGGCCAGAGTGATTTCGTCCTCTGGATCGGTTAATACGGAACGCGGCCGTCTCCATTTGGCGCGGTCGAATGGAGACTAAAGCTAGATTGAAATAATATATAGTATTATGACTCATTTCCACTTGCGTTTCCACTCTCGCTTCGCACTTCACCTCGTGGCTCGTATCGTGTTCGCCTCGCAGCTCCTGTGACTCCAATTTCTGTTTATATTCTCGCGGTGGGTTCATTCATTTCAAGTGAGCCACGAGGCGAATCGTTAGCGCACTATTTACACTCTGGTTTTGTGGTTCGCCTCGCGGCTCGTCTCACCACTTGCGCGAGAGTGTAAATGAGCCATTATATATTTATATCAGTCCTCGTCGATCCCATATTGTGATAAGTTCAATTCTGGTTATTGTCTAAGCCAGCTGCTCACTATACAATACCATCCAATGTCAATGATTAGGTGCTTTGCACATGTTATGTAAACAGGTACTTAAATAAAAAGTTATTCAAAGAAAAATGTTTTGACGCTATAATACTTTATAGCGATTATTTCTTTACTCCCATTGCGCAGACAGGTATATTTTCTCTTTTGGAAATGGTTCTATTATGCCTATAAAATAATGTATAAATTGTCTCTGGAACACTAAACCCAAGGTTCTATGAAGTTTCGCCCGTCTCCTTTGGCGCGGCGCGCGATAAAATGCGCGCGTCGGTCACCAAACAACGAGCCGTGCCGCTGTTCTTAGCGGGTGATTGCTCATTGCAGCGAGCGGACCTCCTAAATAGTAATGGATTTAGTTGTTTAAGATGTGTAATCTATTATATAAAAATGAACGCCTATTTTCTTGGTCACGGCATCACGCATGAACGGCTGGACCGATTTCCTTATTTTTTTTTATGTGCTTATCATTTTATATTATGATTTTTTATACATGTCAATGGCCATGTAGTGCCTGGTTAATAATTTTTGTGGAATCCTGAAAAAGAAACAGTCGAAGGTGGGACTCGAACCCACGACCTCCGGCGTACCGTGCCGGTGCTCTTCCAATTGAGCCACTCCGACTCCCACCTTCGATTGCCAATTTCAGGTTCCGTACTTAATTATCTTACAGGAGATGACCAGCGACATCTGTTAGCAGTTATTACAACTACTAACTCAGGTAGTGGGTTCGAGTCCCACCTTCGACTGTTTCTTTTTCAGGATTCTATAAAAATTATTGTGCTTATTATTGTCAGGAGGTTCTTATGAAAGAAAAAATTAAGAAAATTGCGCGGAAAAACGGCTGGACCGATTTTAATGAAATTTTGTTGTGTGTCTCCAAGGGGATTCGAGAATGGTTTAGACTCGGGTTCTAGGATTTTATTTCCTTTTTAGTGCAGGACAACGTGTCGGGGCAGCTAGTATATTATATAAAAGCTTGATTTTTTTTTACTTTTCTCACATGTAGTAACTTTTTTTTTACGGCGGCAAATTTTGAGTCCGCCCCGAACGGCAAGAACCCACGCTACGCCACTGAATGAATAAAAGGTAATAGGTATAGGTACAGATTGTAATGACTGTATTGCTCTCAGGCGAGTAAATTATAGTTGACTAGCTTTTGCCCGCGGCTCCGCCCGCATTAAAGAGTTTTTCCGGGATAAAAGTTCTGGTTTCTATTTCCCCGGGATAAAAAGTAACCTATGTGTTAATCCAGGACATGATCTACCCGTGTGCCAAATTTCATCGAAATCCGTTCAGTAGTTTTTGCGTGAAAGAGGAACAAACATCCAGACATCCATACATACTTACAAACTTTCGCCTTTATAATATTAGTAAGATAGGTAGACCATAATGTGATCTACTTATCTGATCTTTAAAATTGTTTATTTGAAAACCAATAGGTAATCAAAATATTTTTGAATTCTAATTATTCACATTCTAATGCTACTGAATAATTACACATTAAAAGCATTGCCTGCTTGAAACACGATGTAGCTTTCACTCGATTTCACATTGCGTTCAGTAATTTACAAATAACTAACAATTTAGTTCAGTTACAATATTACGTAGGTGGGCAGTTACGTGTGTGTATCGATCGTGTACCTACTGTTAGTGGGCAGTTTAAAAGCAGTAAGATCGGAAGGTCTTGTCTGTCCAGAGATACTGTCATGGTGTGAGAAACGTCAGCAAGCAGATTATTTCAAACATCCATCGCAGATGGAAATTATGCTGAGTATCGATAGCGGCCCCTTTGATTAATTAAAATTATTTTTATTATTCTTTTACTATGTCAAAAATGATAAAATATAGGTTCTGACTGAATATTATAGATATCTAGCGTGGCCAAAATGAGCTTTGAGATGGGAGCTAGTTATTTTGATGTTACTGAAGCAAAATTAGGGGTTTTATTTGTTTGTATTGAATATTATCTTCAGAACCCTAATGCCAAATCTAGCGTAACATTGTCGTAGCAAGGCTTTTTATTATTATTTTCCTCTTTATTTTAAAAGATTTTTTTTATACATTTTTATATAAGTGATCATATAATTAAATACATATAAAAAACTTAATCACCCTCCGATGGCGAGGCTCAAGACTCAAGCCACGTGTGGTAAGGGATTCAAGTGAAGAATCTCCTCACAATGCATGCCGTGTCCAAAAGTACTGCCTTCTGCATCTGGCTCCTTGCCCAACTACTAATTGAGAGCCTCTTAAGATGTCGGTCAAGGCTCTTTGGTATCAACCCATGTACAAAAACGACAATCGGAACAATAATTATGGAGTCCACATCGCACATGTCAGTAACCTCACATGCCAAATATAAATATTCAGACATTTTCAATTTTGTCTCTTTCGGCTTTAACAAGGTTATCGTCAAGCGGGCCTGTCTCGGTGGCGTAGATGTATTGCGTATGCGTTACAAGTACCTAGACGATTTGCGCGCTGAAGTCCTGGGTTCGAATCCCGGGTCGGTTACTCAGTCGCAGCTCGGAGTCAGGAAGTTGGTGGTGTGATACCCCCGTGCCTCGGAAAGCACGTAATGCCGTTGGTCCTGCGCCTGATCTCTCGCCGATCATGTCGGATTGCCGTCTCACCGGACTATGAGAGTGAAGGAATAGCGAGTGCACCACCTGTGTATTGCGCACACACTTAATTGTGCACTATAGTATCTCCTGCGTACCTGGTTGATCTCTGTTGAGATTGGCCACCGTGGCCGGAACTGGCTAGGAGGATTACGCGCTTGCTACATATCTTATTTTTTACTTCGCGGAGAAAGTGCATTACCGCTATCGTCCGGCCTTCGTGGGAGACGACCGAACGGTTATGTTGGGTTCGCCGTGTCTGACGACCCGGCGTTGAACCGCCCGGAGAGATGGAAAAGGTCGGGCGACCGCTGAGCCGAGTCCCTAACCTATCTAAACAGCACGGCATACCAACTAAAACTCCGCGGTGGCTATCTTCGGCGCATTAGGGACGGCTGCGGGCCTCCTTGGATGAAAAGTGTCGGTAAGTTGTCGTCCGCAACCGCCCCTGGGCGGTGCCGCCTGGAGCGACCCGTCTCCCATTAGGGGGAGGGGGCAGAAGCCCCCAAGCATCGAAAGACGCTCTCAGAATCAACGGCAGAGTGACGCCTACCTGCCACGCTGCCGTCCATCACGGGGTCGCAACAATGTGCTAAGTGAAAAAAAACTAACAAAACTAAAGACGGACAGCTCCCTGCCGCTCGCCCGCGACCCCCGGTGGGCCCCATTAGTCGCCTTTTACGACAGGCAGGGGATACCGTGGTGGTACCTACAACCCACAGGGCGGACTTTGTGCGCATCGGCCCTAACCTTCGGAACAGACCCCAAAGGCAATAGAATAGGTATTTGACTAATTTTTGTTCTTAACATTTATCACATATTTTGCTCGTATTAATCTTAAAACAGAAAAATTTATTAAAATCTGATAAAAATTCAACACAACTCCGCACCGACTGCACGCCGATGCGTGAAGGGATACTTGTGGGCCGAAGCCCACAGTGCAGTGTGTATACCTGTTAGTTACATAACACATTTAGGCCTAAAAGGGCCCGCGAACATTTCCCCTCTTCCCTCTCTGGGAACCTTTTTTCTTCCTTTACTCTTCCTTCGCTATTCTCGCTGGGGTTGCCGGTGGTTCACTTATATACCCACAGTTTGGCCTCACGCTGCCGTAGACGCTGAGAGCGTCCTTCGGTGCGCGGGGGCGTCTGAGCCCCCCCCCCCCCCCCCCCCATAACAGGAGACGGGCCGCACCAGGCGGCACCGCGCAGGGGCGGTTGCGGACGACAACTTAGACATAAGTCAGAGGAAGCCCGCAGCCGTAATGCGCCGAAGAAGGCCACCGCGGAGTTTTAGTTGGTATGCCGTGCGGTGTACATAGGTTAGGGACTCGGCCCGGCGGTCGCCCGATGTTTTCCATCTCTCCGGGCGGCTTAACGCCGGGTCGTAAGGCACGGTGACCCCAACATAACCGCTCGGTCGCCCCCCACGAAGGCCGGGCGGTAGTGGTAACGCACTTTCTCCGCGAAACAAAAAAAAAAAAAAAATATATACCCACAGTTTGCAGGGTCCCCCGGTGATAGCCGCAGCGGGTCTCCTTCCCCATTTCCCCTAGGGACCTTGCGATCGATCGCTTGTACTTATACTGTTCGCAGGGTTGAGGGTATCCCCGGCGATAACCGCAGCGGCTCCCCAAAAAAACCTTCGGCACAGTGGGATGTTTTTTTTATAGTGGAATAATTTGTTCTGTGACTCGCATAATATTATGTTTAAACTTCTGAAGTAGGCTGGACTTTAACTAGTGGGTAACTCTGTAAACTGTATATTTATACTTACAGTACCTATGTAGTAACCTTTACGGTAACATATTATCTCAGTTTTTGCTGATCGAGTACCTAATGAGGTAGTTTCCTAGATGTTCTATTTTGTACATTATTTTATATGTAACTGAAAATAATATGAAAAAGAAATACTTCTGTGAAATTAGCATCAAAATTGGTTGAAAAATAAAGCAGTTGACATTTGTAATATAGTCGTGATTAACCCCTGGAATGCCGGGCTCAGTTTGCGTAAAAGACGCGTGCGTGCCGCCATACATTTGAAAAAATCGGATTTTGAGTGTAAAGGTTGTTCTAATTTATACACCATAAAATTCTTTTAGTACGAATTTTGAAATTATTTATTTACTTATTTATTATGGATCAATGGTCACTAAAATATTCAGAAACATTGTGAGATTTGGCATAGACGGCCGCCATTTTGAATTTCGTTGTTTTGAGGCCGATTGACCTCAAAATCGAAATCTGGGTATATCTTTGGTTACAAAAAACGGACCCAATGCTTGAATTGAGAAAAATGGCCGCCATTTTGAATTTCTTTGTTTTAAGGCCAATCGACCTCAAAATCGATATATGGGCAGGTCTTTAGGTACAAAAGACGGATCCAATGCTTGAATTGAGAAAAATGGCCGCCATTTTGAATTTCTTTGTTTTAAGGCCAATCGAGCTCAAAATCGATATATGGGCAGGTCTTTAGGTACAAAAGACGGATCCAATGTCAGAATTGAAAAAAGTGGCCGCCATTTTGAATTTCTTTGTTTTAAGGCCAATCGAGCTCAAAATCGATATCTGGGCAGGCCTGTAAGTAGAAAAGACGGATCCAATGTTAAAATTGAAAAAAGTGGCCGCCATTTTGAGTTTCTTTGTTTTATGGCCAATCGACCTCAAAATCGATATCTAGGCAGGCCTGTAGGTACAAAAGACGGATCGAATGTTAGAATTGAAAAAATTGGCCGCCATTTTGAATTTCTTTGTTTTAAGGCCAATCGACCTCAAAATCGATATCTGGGCAGGCCTGTAAGTAGAAAAGACGGATCCAATGTTAAAATTGAAAAAAGTGGCCGCCATTTTGAGTTTCTTTGTTTTATGCCCAATCAACCTCAAAATCGATATCTGGGCAGGCCTGTAGGTACAAAAGTTGGATCCAATGTTATAATTGAAAAAAGTGGCCGCCATTTTGAATTTCTTTGTTTTAAGGCCAATCGACCTCAAAATCGATATCTGGGCAGGCCTTTAGGTATAAAAGACGGATCCAATGTCAGAATTGAAAAAAGTGGCCGCCATTTTGAATTTATTTGTTTTAAGGCCAATCGACCTCAAAATCGATATTTGGGCAGGCCTTTAGGTATAAAAGACGGATCCAATGTCAGAATTGAAAAAAGTGGCCGCCATTTTGAATTTCTTTGTTTTAAGGCCAATCGACCTCAAAATCGATATCTGGGCAGGCCTTTAGGTAGAAAAGACGGATCCAATGTTAGAATTGAAAAAAGTGGCCGCCATTTTGAATTTCTTTGTTTTAAGGCCAATCGACCTCAAAATCGATATCTGGGCAGCCCTGTAGGTACAAAAGACGGATCCAATGTTAGAATTGAAAAAAGTGGCCGCCATTTTGAATTTCTTTGTTTGAAGGCCAATCGACCTCAAAATCGATATCTGGGCAGGCCTGTAGGTTCAAAAGACGGATCCAATGTTATAATTGAAAAAGTGGCCGCCATTTTGAATTTCTTTGTTTTAAGGCCAATCGACCTCAAAATCGATGTTTGGGCATGGCTTTAGGTACAAAAGACGGGTCCATTGTCAGAATTGAAAAAAGTGGCCGCCATTTTGAATTTCTTTGTTTTAAGGCCAATCGACCTCAAAATCAATTTCTCGGCATATCTGTAGTTACCAAAAACGGATCCAATGTCGGAATTGAAAAAAGAGGCCACCACTTAGGACTTCTTTATTTTAAGCTAATTAACGTCAAAATCGATACTTGGCGATAGTAAAAAAAAGATCTAATGTTAGACTCAATAAAAGTGGTCGCCATTTTAAACTTCTTTGTTTTTAAGACTGATTGGATTTAAGATAGATATTTGGGCTTGTATTTAGCCAAATAGAATAAATCGAGGTGTAATATATGTATGTACGCGCGTGAGAAGTTATACTTCTTTGGCATCATTAACCTTTATAGTTTGGGAAAATTGCAGTCTTGGCTTCGGCCTTTGAATTTTGAAAAAGTCCTTGGGTGTGGTAAAACAACAACAGACAAGGCTGCAAGGCTAAGCGCCTTTGTCTTCTCCTTTTACTAAAAAATAAATTATTATTAGAAACTGTAACGGTTTTGATTTAAATAAAAATATGTACCACTGACTTTACAGAAATACTTTCATACAAAATATCACCAAGCGAACGACCGGCACGAAGGCAATGACCAACTAACTCGAACTGTCAAACGTTCTATGCTTTTATAGCAAAAATTGTAGATCATGTCATTAATACCCGCACAAAAAATATTTTTGCCCTAACATTATATTATATAATTATTAAATATAGAACTTAGAGAATAATAAATATATATGACATAATTTGTACTTAATTTTAGAAGATTCTTAATTTAAAATATTTATTATTGATTACTAGCTTTTGCCCACGGCTTCGCCCGCGTTAATAAGTTTTTCCGGGCTAAAAGTACATAAAAACCTTCCCGTTGAATCACTCTATGACTATGACGTTGATACAACTCTTAACAAATAATGCATTAATTTCGACGAAATTTCATTACCATATAAACGGTTCTAGTAAGTTAATCTTAAAAGATAGACATATACTGTTGCGGACATTTTTTTAGATAATTTTAAGAGGAATAATTCTTTCATACATATATTTTTGGTATCTTGAACCGTTTTCGCAGCGCACGCAATGGAAGCCCTCAAGGATGAATAATTTTCCCCGCTTTTTTCACATTTTCCATTATTTCTTCGCTCCTAATAGTTGCATCGTGATGTTATATAGCCTATAGCCTTCCTCGATAAATGGTCTATTCAACACAAAAAGAATTTTTCAATTCGAACCAGTAGTTCCTGAGATTAGCGCGTTCAAACAAACAAACAAACTCTTCAGCTTTATAATATTAGTATAGATTTATTATTTTAAAAATATTTTTTTTTTTATAATTAATTAAAAAAAAAGACAACCAATAATATCACTTAAGACGAGGCTATATGGGCTTGAACCCTTTGCCTTCCCTATAAGGGGAAAATTATAATAAAAAAACAACCGTGCGAATTTTTGTGTCACACATGCGCGCGCATCGTAAAATTTCACTCCCATAAATTTTTCATAACGCGCTTAAGGTATAACTTCAAAAAAAAAAAGATACAGTAATTGAATGGCCACCCACCAGGGCATAACGATGTAGGGGAAGAAAAATATTATAGTAAGATAATTTCTACTACGCGGCTAATTATGCTTATAGCTATTGTTGAATTACTAACGACCCCCGGATTTTTAACCGATTTTGATGCTTTCACAGAAGAATTTACTTTATTAGCTGTTTGCTGCCACGGGCCACTTCTTAAATTCGAAGACAAATTCCTTTTTTTGCGACATAACAAAGCTGCAATATCGTTATTGAAGAGAATTGAATAAGCTTTGATGGTGATATTATTTAAAAGTGCTATAATTAAAACCTACTATAGTTTGTGGCCATGTCCAGCGGATTTTGATTTTAAAACCAATAGCCCTTAAAACAAGAACATTTAACATGGAATGCAGTTATTAAAATTCCAACCTCGATTAATTAGTTTTGGCTAAAAGACAAGCCCAAATATCTATCTTAAATCCAATCAGTCTTAAAACAAAGAAGTACAAAATGGCGACCACTTTTCTTAAGTCTAACATTAGATCTGACTTTTACTATCAATGGCATGCCAAGTATCGATTTTGAGGTCAATTGGCCTTAAAACAAAGAAATTCAAAATGGTGGCCACGTTTTTCCATTCTAATGTTCGATCCGTCTTTTGTACCTACAGGCCTGCCCAGATATCGATTTTGAGGTCGATTGGCCTTAAAACAAAGAAATTCAAAATGGTGGCCACTTTTTTCAATTCTGACATGGGATCAGTCTTTTGTACCTAAAGGCCTGCCCAGATATCGATTTTGAGGTCGATTGGCCTTAAAACAAAGAAATTCAAAATGGCGGCCACTTTTTTCAATTCTAACATTGGATCCGTCTTTTGTACCTACAGGGCTGCCCAGATATCGATTTTGAGGTCGATTGGCCTTAAAACAAAGAAATTCAAAATGGCGGCCACTTTTTTCAATTCTAACATTGGATCCGCCTTCATTACCTAAAGGCTTGCCCAGATATCGATTTTGAGGTCGATTGGCCTTAAAACAAAGAAATTCAAAATGGCGGCCACTTTTTTCAATTATAACATTGGATCCGTCTTCGGTACCTAAAGGCCTGCCCAGATATCGATTTTGAGGTCGATTGGCCATAAAACAAAGAAATTCAAAATGGCGGCCACTTTTTTCAATTCTAACATTGGATCCGTCTTTTATACCTAAAGGCCTGCTCAGATATCGATTTTGAGGTCGATTGGCCTTAAAACAAAGAAATTCAAAATGGCGGCCACTTTTTTCAATTCTAACATTGGATCCGTCTTCGGTACCTAAAAGCCTGCCCAGATATCGATTTTGAGGTCGATTGGCCTTAAAACAAAGAAATTCAAAATGGTGGCCACTTTTTTCAATTCTAACATTGGATCCATCTTCATTACCTAAAGGCTTGCCCAGATATCGATTTTGAGGTCGATTGGCCTTAAAACAAAGAAATTCAAAATGGCGGCCACTTTTTTCAATTATAACATTGGTTCCAACTTTTGTACCCACAGGCCTGCCCAGATATCGATTTTGAGGTCGATTGGCCATAAAACAAAGAAATTCAAAATGGCGGCCACTTTTTTCAATTCTAACATTGGATCCGTCTTTTATACCTAAAGGCCTGCTCAGATATCGATTTTGAGGTCGATTGGCCTTAAAACAAAGAAATTCAAAATGGCGGCCACTTTTTTCAATTCTAACATTGGATCCGTCTTCGGTACCTAAAGGCCTGCCCAGATATCGATTTTGAGGTCGATTGGCCTTAAAACAAAGAAATTCAAAATGGCGGCCACTTTTTTCAATTCTAACATTGGATCCGTCTTTTCTACCTACAGGCCTACTCAGATATCGATTTTGAGGCCAATCGGCCTCAAAACAAAGAAATTCAAAATGGCGGCCGCTTTTATCAATTCTAATATATAATTAAGATTTGCATCCAATGGAAACCCAAAAATAACCTAAAAAGAAACAACCTGTAGATGTTCAGTTTTCATACATTTTGCAGAAATCGGCCCGAGCGTGGATCCACGCTCCGGCAGAGTTTGAACACTTTTTTTGAGCGTGGATCCACGCTCCCGGCACGCGAGGGCTTAATCGGGGCGAGGTCGGGATATCGCGCTATCTCTTTCGTACGCACGCAGCGTTATGGTCGGTCACGCCCGGTGACGTCACAGTCTGATATTGCTGTTATTTGACAATTCCTCCTTCTACCAAATTTCAAAGCTTTATTAACTTACTTATTGTTGCGCCGATTTTGAAATTTTTGCTCCGTTAGATTCTGGATGGCATATAACATGTTTGATAAATTTGTTTTAAAAAGGTAGTCAACAAGCCTATTGGACCTACTTACTTACTACTACCTAGAACCTACTCGCAAACAGTAACCAACGTAAAGCCCATAAAATTTGACTTGTTCTTTAAAAAATATCACTATGAATAGAAAATTCTCTATTCATAGTGATATTTTTACTCGGTGGCGTAGTTGTATTATAGTACGACTGCAAAGCTGAGGTCTCGGGTTCGATTCCCGGGTCGGGCAAAGTGATATTGAGTTTTTCTATTCAGTATCAGCCCGGAGTCTGAAATTTGTGCCCGATATGGCGATAGGCTCGCACCCTATCACATCATGGGACGGAATAACGGCGAAAAGTGGGTGCACTAGCTGCGCCTCTGCCTATCCCTTCGGGGATAACAGGCGTGTGTGTGTGTGAGTGTGTGTGTGTGTGTGTGTGTGTGTGTGTGTGTGTGTGTGTGCGTGTGCGTGTGCGTGTGCGTGTGCGTGTGCGTGTGCGTGTGCGTGTGCGTGTGCGTGTGCGTGTGCGTGTGCGTGTGCGTGTGCGTGTGCGTGTGCGTGTGCGTGTGCGTGTGCGTGTGCGTGTGCGTGTGCGTGTGCGTGTGCGTGTGCGTGTGCGTGTGCGTGTGCGTGTGCGTGTGCGTGTGCGTGTGCGTGTGCGTGTGCGTGTGCGTGTGCGTGTGCGTGTGCGTGTGCGTGTGCGTGTGCGTGTGCGTGTGCGTGTGCGTGTGCGTGTGTGTGTGTGTGTGTGTGTGTGTGTGTGTGTGTGTGTGTGTGTGTGTGTACAGAAAATTTGTTATTTTTATAAAGGGTTAATTATCCAAATACCTTAGTTGCTACTTAATAAAATACAAAACATTTTATATCAACAACTAGTGTAAAAAGAAAATATTTTAGTTTAAACACCAACTAGTCGAAAATATTTTGGTGTAGACTGGTTCCTGTTTGCGTAATTACGTCTAATTATAAAATGTAAGAAATTAATAATCAGGTTTAACAAGAAAAAGAACATGGTGCTTTCATTTTTATTCATACAGAAATCATTCACTGTTTCATTCTAAGCTTCTTCATGCAAATAAATACTTTGTATTGAGAGATTCAAGCAATTATTATTTGGCAACCTGAGTACCTTATAGTATGTTAAAATATAGCCACTAATAACACTACAATTGATACACTTTTAATATATTTCAAATGAGTATGAATGTTGTCATAGCACATTACAAATTTCATCACAAAAAAAAACAAATAAATGTAAATAAATTAGTAAACCTTATAGAAAATTCTCAAAATCATATTGTTATTAAAAGGGGAATCGCTTTTCACAATCCACATTTAATAACTATGGTACTGGATTAATAGAATCTTTATAGATCTTTGGTTACACATATTAAAGTCCATAATAATTATATGTGATGTGATACAAATAAAAGTACTTTGTGTGATTAGCCTTCTAAACCAAGTGCATATTAATATGTAATATTATAATTTTTGAAACCTGCTGGGAGTAATTTTATGAGGTGCACTGTTTAAAAACTATTTCTAGCTAAATAAATAATACTTGGTTTGAAATCAACAATGATAATTATCAAAAACAATATATATGGCTGTGAAACTAAATTGCAATATCTGAATTAAAGATCTTTTTCAATAATAGCAGTGCCAACATATAAATATACTATGACTTTCCACTTAAATATGTTAAACATAATATAAGGATAAAAAACAGTAACAAACACAGCCAATCATGACAATATTAATAGTTGTAACTCTAATTTGGAATGTAAAGTTCACAAAATAAAAGTATTTTACTAAGAACCACTTAAGCCTAATGTAAAAAAGCTAAGTACTAATGTTGTAATCACAATGAGCTTGCTGCACAATATTAAGCTGCCTCAGTAGTTTAATTCCCACAGATTACTCAGACGGTGTCAAATCTTTTTCAGGCTCCCCTTCAAACAATATCTGCTGCAGGAGATCATAAATAGGTTCAAATGCCTTTCGACATGCTGAATTGTTTGGTATGAGGTAGTCATGCATATCATGGTGGCTTATGGTACCGTCACTTTGTATAAAACCTTTATCTATGGATACCATCTCAATCTTATTCATATTAACTACCTTCTCACGCACAAGTTGATTAATTTTTGAATTTTTCTCCCGTAACATATTGGGATATTGGCCACGAGGCAGTAGACTCTGTAATGAGAGTTATACTTTACATAATGTCAATATGTTTCGAGTTATGATTTAAAAGGGATATTCTATGAACTGCTTACTTACAGGTAATACAATATAAGCACTTGGGTGTTTTTCCCTGACTGTTTTAACTATTTCTAAAATACCCTCACATACTTGTTCAGCAGTATGTTCAACATTGTTAGTTCCAACATGCACCACTATCACCTACAAAAATATTCATAAATTCATTATTAATAACTAATAATAACCATAATTAACTAGAATAAACCAATATATACATTACCTTAGGGTCTACATGATCGAGTTCTCCGTTTTTTATACGCCAAAGAACATTTTGAGTTTGATCGTTATGGATGCTAAAATTAAGGCAATGTAAAGGTGCAAACCATTGGTTCCACACTTCTGTGTGTTCCAATGCTTGCAAAATAGAATCACCAATAAAAATTACATCGGCATCTTTTCCCTTAGCGTCGGACAGGAATCTATTATGCTGAAATAAAATTAAGCATTATGTATCATTTAAGACGATGTTTTATTTTTCATAATCAATAGTTATAGCATAAACATTAAGCTTAATTTACAATCAATAGAACATATAAAAATCACGTTTAGTAAAAATAGAACCAAATTAGATCGCTAGCGGATTAATGTACAGTTGAAACTTACAATACTATTCCATCTTCCATCACCCTCGGTATCTTGTTGGGGCGTTGGGATGGTACAAGGATGCATTCTTATTAATTTACACTAAAATAAAGTGTATAACCATGTAAAATGTTCTTTCAATGTAAAATTAAATACTTTAGCCGAAAAAGACAATAAATAAAATAACTTGTTAGTTTCGTTGGTTCATTGGTTTTTTAATGATCCAAAAAGTGCCGATCTGTCAAACACAACTTGGCTCGACAGTCAATTTTTTTTTTTTTTTTTTTTATTTAATTATTACGGCACTGGATACTAGTCCATTGAGCCCGTCTTTCATATATTTTCATCCTCAGTCCTAACTCCTAACTAATATGTCGAAGTAAAGCAGTGGCTACCTTACCAAGACTTTATCAAGGAGTTTTGGCGGCAACGAAAAAACACTTGATTGGCACAGTTATTTCAATTCACTTCATTTGAGCACTTTAATAGAACTATATTGGATAATATACCACCATAATTATGCAATATAACACTAAGTATCACCAAAATAATGAATTAAAACAAGAGCACCTCATGACACTTCCACATTCCCGCCAAAAACTCCCGACAGTCAACTTTTTTTTTTTTTTTATTTAATTATTACGGCTCTGGATACTAGTCCATTGAGCCCGTCTTTCATATATTTTCATCCTCAGTCCTAACTCCTAACTAATATGTCGAAGTAAAGCAGTGGCTACCTTACCAAGACTTTATCAAGGAGTTTTGGCGGCAACGAAAAAACACTTGATTGGCACAGTTATTTCAATTCACTTCATTTGAGCACTTTAATAGAACTATATTGGATAATATACCACCATAATTATGCAATATAACACTAAGTATCACCAAAATAATGAATTAAAACAAGAGCACCTCATGACACTTCCACATTCCCGCCAAAAACTCCCGACAGTCAACACTGAAACAGTGTTGCCAGATGTTTGACGGTTGAAGTCGCCGAAAATTCTTTGTGAAGTAGCCTAAAGTGGCCTCATCGTATATGTAGATGTGAAGGAGCTAAAAAAAAAAGGTCCCCAGTTTTCAATTATTGTGTGTAAGGTGACCTGAGTACATGTTTTGTACCCTGAAAGCTAAAAATATGCTCAAATCTGAGGTAGCCTAAATTGGCGACTAATCACCATTCGCGTAGCCTAAACGGCGACCGGTCGCCATTTACAATTTTTGGTCGCCCCGACACTCCACAAGATAGCCTAAATGGCGAAAAGTCGCCTAATCTGGCAGCACTGCACTCAAACGTCAACGTCAATTTCTTTTTTAAATAATTTCCTCCTTATAGGGATGGCAAAGGGCTGAAACCCATACAGCCTCGTATTAAGACGCGTGATATTTTTGGTTGTCTTTTTTTTACCCGACTGCGAAAGAAGGAGATTATGTTTTTCGAGTGTATGTATGTTACATGTATATTTCTTTGGCACGCTCTAGAGCCTAAACGGCTTGTCATATTTTTATGTGAGTGGTATCAATAGATTCGTCTTAGCCGTGAGAGTGACACCGTGTACATCAAAATAAAAAAAACAAAATTGAGGATTTTTGGCAGCAAAAAGTAATAAAAAAAAAAATGTTTTTTTTTTTTTAATACTTTTTGATGAATAATTGAAGAACTGAAACGATAGAAACAAGACTTTAATTTGAATATTTTATTTTGGTTTCAAATAATCTTAATTAACAGTGTTCACAAACGTAGTCAGAGGCATCTGCTCACTCCGAGATTTTGTAGCTCTGCCTATATCACATACCAATTCATGAAAAGTGAGCGTGTTATGCCTTGCACGGAGACTCAAACTTGCGTTTTCAATTAAAATCGTGCTTCAAACTAACTTACAAATATTACTGTTTATTGGTATAAAGGTCGCCTAAAAATAACATATACATACCGGGTGGAAGGGAAACGCTCTCGGAAACGAATACAGGTGATAGTATCGGTGATTCCTGACGTGATGGCACTAAAAAAATCGCGATCGCATTGTTACAATTTTAGTAGGATTTTCTCAAATTTCTGTACAGCTTCACGTATGGATAGATAAATCAAACTATTATTCTGATAAACATAGTAAAAAAGGTCAATATTTCAAAAAAATCGTAATGAAATACGTACATCAGCTGACGAGTTAACGACCGCGTGGCCGCCGCGCCGCCTTGTCGGCGTTTGCTTTGTAGTTTGTACCCTACCCAGTTTTTTGTACGCTTTACATTGCGCGCGCACGAATTACGGAAATACTAAAATCGTAAGTATTATCGCTTAGCTTTGCAAATGAATATAGTTTTTGGTTAATGTGATGGTTCTTCTCTCTTACCGTTCCGGTATAGAGAGCGTTTCCCTTCCACCCGGTATACACTCACGCCTTTTATCCCCGAAGGGGTAGGCAGAGGTGCACCTAGTGCACCCACTTTTCGCCATTATTCCGTCCCATGATGTGATAGGGGGCGAGCCTATCGCCATTTCGGGCACAAATTCCAGACTCCGAGCTGATACTGAATAGAAAAACTCAATATCACTTTGCCCGACCCTGGGATCGAACCCGAGACCTCAGCATTGCAGTCGTACCATAATACATTATACAACTACGCCACCGAGGCAGTCAAAAAAAATAAATGCGACAATTTCTTTATTTTCAATGTAAATTCTTATAAAAAGAATGTGTTTACGCAGTGAAAACGAGAATATACGTCCAAAAGTAATGCAGAATGTAAGTAGACTCAGTGTGTTCTGAAAATAAAAATACCAATATAAACTATAGGTACATCTTATATTATAGGTGGACACAAAATTAAATCAATATGAAATGCAATGCAATCAGCCCTGTATTATATATTGCCCACTGCTGAGCACGGGCCTCCTCTATTACTGAGAGTGTTCAGGCCTTAGTCCACCACGGTGGCCTAATGCAGGTTGGCAGACTTCACATACCCTCGAAATTCTTATAGAGAATTCTCAGGTACGTAGGTTTCCTCACGATGTTTTCCTTCACCGTTAAAGCGAACGATAATTGATAAACAATTCACACATAACTTCGAAAAGTTAGAGGTGTGTGCCTTGGGTTTGAACCTCCGGACAATGTCTTGACAGACCGTTCCATCCCCAACTACGTTATCGTCGCGTTATTATTTGTAAAATAAATAACTGAAAAAATGTAATAGTTAGCATCGCCCTAATCCTTACTAATATTTTTAATTCCTGCATTAGAGACGGCATATTTCCTGATCTTATGAAAATTAGTAAAGTAGTGCCAATTTTTAAAGCAGGTTGCTCAAACACTCCTTCTAATTATAGGCCTATCTCTATTTTACCAGCTTTAAGTAAAGTATTTGAAAAAATATTGCTTAATCAAATGCTGGTGTTCTTCAATAAAATAGAATATTACATGATATGCAGTTTGGATTCCAAAAGGCAGGTCTACACAAGATGCTGGACGTGCTTAAGTTAGAGCTGTATTGAATGCCTGGGAGGGATCACGGGATGCTCTAGGGGTGTTTTGTGATCTTTCCAAGGCATTCGATTGCGTCGATCACAGTACCCTTATTTTAAAACTTTGTTATTATGGTATTAGGGGAAACGCGCTAAATCTAATATCTTCATATTTATCAGATCGGAAACAAGTGTTTATCGACAACGTCTTCTCTGCAGGGTCCTTAGTTAGGATTGGGGTTCCCCAAGGGTCCATTTTGGGTCCTTTTTATTTTTGGTCTATATAAATGACCTTCCCTACATGGTTAACAATGTGGCTGTAGTTGTGTTATTCGCTGACGATACTTCGTTAACATTTAAGGTAAATAGAAGGGAAGAGAATCTTACAGAGCCAAGTAAAGTACTCAAATTGATTTCCGACTGGTTTTCTGCGAATAAAGTACTTTTAAATGCGGCGAAAACTAAATGTGTCCGATTCTCGTTACTCAACAATAAAAATGAAGTAAAAATTGATTTAGACGGGAATAAACTAGATTTAGTACCCTCAACGGTCTTCCTCGGGGTCTCAGGCGATAATAAATTGCAATGAGGACCCCATATTCAAAAATTTGCAAGCAAATTGAGTTCTGCTGTCTTTGCTATTAGGAAAATTAGACATTTAACTGACGTGGCTACGCAAGATTGGTATATTTTGCTTACTTCCACAGTATTATGTCATATTGCATTCTTCTGTGGGGTTCTGCTGCAGATCTGCAGACCATTTTTATCTTACAGATGCGAGCTATTCGTGCGAATTCTATTTGAAAATTAGTCCTGCACACAATATCAAACCATGTTAACACAATAGGTATATCAGAAGTTGATTGCATAAAATATGTTAGGTGTATCCATCTACAATATTGACATTATAATTAATATGATATAATTATAATCATTATATTATTATTCTCGCGTTGACATATTATCACTTTGTTAATGACGCCCGACCAAGACGACCGACCGATCATTGTGTTGCGCTTGCCTGTTACTAAACTTATCAATTATTTTAATTGTGCGTATTGATGTTAAAATTAGAATAATAAATTAACAAAAATTATGTTTGTAAATGTAGGCGTATGCACATTGTACACCGTTTTTGTAGTCTCTCATTTTACTATGAAGGTATAGTGTTTTGTGTTTGTAAATTTCCTTCAATTGGTTTTCAAAAAAATAGTCGTTCCTATTATGCATTAGGGGCTAGGATGTGAAAAAAAAATCACGATGTCTCCGCTTCGTTTTATTGTGATTGGTTGAGTGACTGACGTATCGATATTTTGATGTTTGTGATTCATCGATAGACCAAATAAAAACATAAAACAAGATAAAAAATAAAAACACCCGATTAGCACAGTTATTTCAATTCACTCCATTTGTTCCCTTTAATAGAACTATCCTACTATCCTACTAATATTATAAAGGCGAAAGTTTGTAAGAATGTATGGATGTTTGTTCCTTTTTCACGCAAAAACTACTGAACGGATTTCGATAAAATTTAGCGTACGGGTAGATCATGTCCTGGGTTAACATATAGGCTACTTCTTATCCTGGGAAAATATAAACCGAGACTTTAATCACGGAAAAACTTTTTAATGCGGGCGGAGCCGCGGGCAAAAGTGAGTATGGGATAATATATCACCATATGTATGGAATATAACACTAAGTATCACCAGAATATAGAATTAAAATAAGAGCATCTCATGACACTTCTAAGTTCCCGCCAAAACTCCACTTTCCAGGTCCCGCCAAAAAAAACTCAACAATATTTATTATTTTTTGCACCCCATACAAACCGGCTAAGGCCAAAGACCGTGCTGCCAAATTATACAATGTTCAATGACTACTAAAAGTACGCTGATCAGTGAATGTACAACACAAGCTCAACCAATATTATTCACTAGCTTTTGCCCGCGGCTCCGCCCGCATTAAAAAGTTTTTCCGGGATAAAAGTCCCGGTTTATATTTTCCCGGGATAAAAAGTAGCCTATGTGTTAATCCAGGACATGATCTACCCGTGTGCCAAATTTCATCGAAATCCGTTGAGTAGTTTTTGCGTGAAAGAGGAACAAACATCCTTGCATCCATACATCCAAACATCCAAACATCCATACATTCTTACAAACTTTCGCCTTTATAATATTAGTAGGATATTAGTAGGATTCAGATCAATCTGAAAAATACAGAATCATTCACTGTCCAGAAAAAATCGCATTTGTTTCTAATGCCAAATTGTATCGAATCCGGAGTGTGCCAAAAAACTTATACCTTGGAGTGTTCCAACACTAGAGGATGTCATGTCATTCTGTCTATATTTTTCAATATCATTGCTATTATGCGTATTTCAGATTCTGAATTCTGAAAGCCATTCCTGATGTGTAAATAGATTCGACGTATCTTACAATATGGCAGTATGGTCTTTGACCATACACAGTGCTCTGAGGAAGGAATAAAAAGTAAAGAACATGTCCAAAAATGGGCTTGAAAATTTAAATAATTTATATATATTTGGATGGAAGTCCTGAAAACTAGCCTTTTGCAATAAATAGATTAATTTTAAAGATCTCCGATTTTGAGATAGGTACATGCACGAATTAAAGATAGAACTGTTCTGTGGGTACATGCTATTTTTAACCCCCGACAAAAAAGAGGGGAGTTATAAGTTTAGGGTATGTATCTGTGTATCTATATGTCTGTCTGTGGCATCGTAGCTCTCAAACGAATGGACCGATTTGGACGCGGTTTTTTTGTTTGAAAGCTGATGTGACTGCGATGGTTCTTAGTTATAATTTATGAAGATCTGTTCAGGCGTTTGAGGATTATCAGCTCATTTCCAACTTAAAAAATCCGATTGACTTTAAATTTGGTGTACTGTGACATTCAATATATTTGTAAACATGAGCCGATGCTGCGGCATCAAGTAGTCTGCGGGATACCCAACTCCTTAGCAACTTATAGCAGATATAGTGTGTTCGGGCTCATAAGGATGGGCTCAACGAGTACGTGATAGATAGTTAATTATCAAGGCCCCATGATGGAGAATAAAACAATTTAAAAAGTTTGAAATAAAAATTAAATTAAAATTTAAATAACCCCCGACACAAAAAATCTCTAAAAAGTAAAATAATAATAGTGTCTTTGTCGTTTAAGTACCTAGTAATATTTTGACCCAAGCGTCCTCACGTCGGGGGACCGAACTCCGGACCAGGGAGTTGAAAATACTTCTTTAGCGGTCCCCTAACGCGACGACGGCTGGGTCAAAATATTACTAGGTACTTAAACAACAAAGACACTATTATTATTTTACTTTTTAGAGATTTTTTGTGTCGGGGGTTATTTAAATTTTAATTTAATTTTTGTTTGGCTTGAAAACCACACTTAACTATGAAAAATTACAGAACTTTTATATAGGACCTCGATCTGTCAACTGTAAAAGACCTAATACGACATGCACGCTAAACATTTTTTCAATGGATCGTAATACATAACCCTACAAAATTTCAGAATGTGAATGCCACGTGGCACGCCATTATAACTGACTTTTTTTTTTTTTTTCATGGCTATCTTCGGCGCATTAGGGACGGCTGCGGGCTTCCTCCGACTCACGTCTAAGTTGTCGTCCGCAGCCGCCCCTGCGCGTACCGCTGTTGCGGTCCTTTTCCTGTTGTTGCGGGGGCTCAGAAGCCCCCGTAACACCGTACCGTGCCCACCTTTTCGCGTCCGAGGCAGCGTGAGACACGCTGCCGTCCATCACGGGGGTCACAGAAGTTGGCTAGACTAATAGGTGGGCGGCACCTCCCGCCCACCCGTGATTAATGACTGCCATTAAATTTAATCGGTTAAATGGACAACAATTATCGATAAATTTTCGAATTGTAGAATTTTTTTTATTTTTTATATTTTTTGCTTTGTTTCTGATGACAAAGAGGTTTCTAGTAATTTGTTTTGTTTCCAAAGTGAAAGTTATCATGTTAATTGTGTTTGCGCGTATTAATTCATACTAATAACTATATAATAACAAAATAAGTTTAATACACTGCCTCGGTGGCGTAGTTGTATTACACTACAACTGCAACGCTGAGGTCTCGGGTTCGATCCCCGGGTCGGGCAAAGTGATATTGAGTTTTTCTATTCAGTATCAGCCCGGAGACTGAAATTTGTGCCCGATATGGCGATAGGCTCGCCCCCTATCACATCATGGGACGGAATAACGGCGAAAAGTGGGTGCACTAGTTGCGCCTCTGCCTACCCCTTTCGGGGATAACAGGCGTGTGTGTGTGTGTGTGCGTGTATAAGTTTAATACACAGGAATGTTACAATGTATTTAGTAAAGAGAAATGAGCAGGTAAAATACCTTTTTTATGACATGTTTACATTTAGTGAAATACAAACCGAAAGAGTATGTAAGCATCTTTATTTTATGCAATTCTACGTAAGACTGGATATGAGCAATATTGTCAATTTAACGCATTTCCCGTCATATCTAACGGATTTGGATACCCTAAAAACGGGAAACATTTATTATAACGGCTGACGGAATATTTAAAGGTACAAAGCCTACCTTCAGCGAAATATGCAATTTACATTTCTCAAATTTATAGGATGGGGAAGGGGTGGTATCCATGACATATTTCGCACCTTTAGGATGAACACGACACAATTTAAAAAGACAGAAAATTGAGTTATTGTCATAAAGGAAGTTCTCAATACAATAATAGTTCAAACATAGCCATATTCAAGCAGGAAAAGGACAAAACTGTTATATCGGTCCCTTTTTTATTATATTTTTATAAATAAGGGACTAGTTTTTAATCATTTAAAATTGACAAATCAATTTTTTATTTTTTGAATTGTGTCGTTTTTGTTCCAAAGGTGCGATTTGTTGAAAGGCACAATGTGACATGTGACAGCTATATCTACGCACGTGTACATAAAACTTTAGAAGTTTTAAGGCTTTTATTGACGAATAACAATTTTAACGGATTTTTGACGGAATAAACAACGAAATTGACGGATTTTTTAAAATCTTGTTAGTTGTTGGCAACACTGACATTCCCGTACGTACTTCGTCTAAAATATTATTCAAGCATGCGCCATGCTCTTTGAAAATTGAATATTTATATTATAATACCTATTTCCAAAGAGAACTAAAACACTCTGGAAAACCTATTCAAAACAATAGGTAATTTGCATCAATATAATGTTAATTTTTTCATAGATACTTTCGAATTACCTGCATAATATTACTTTGGGATAAATTATTATATTCAGTGGTTTTTATATTTTGTCTTTTTACACAAATCGCACCTTTAGGATGAAAACGATACAATTCAAAAAGATGGAAAATTGAGCTATCGTCATAAAATTACATAAAACGAAGTTCTCAATACAATAATAGTTCAAACGCGGCCATATTCAAGCAGGAAAAGGACAAAGCTATTATATCGGTCCCTTTTTATTATATTTTTATAAATAAGGGACCAGTTTTTAGTCAATTAAAAATGACAACTCAATTTTCTATTTTTTGAGTTGTGTCGTTTTCGTTCTAAAGGTGCGAAATTTTAACCAAAGAACATTACAATACTCCGGAAAATGTTTACCGTGTAGTCGTGAGTTTCTTGGTGAATTATTTATCACAGCTTTTGTAATTATACTTTGTATCATTGATTAGTGTTTGTTATAAATATATTGCACTCACAGAGGGTGGATCTACAATGGAATTTGATAATGGTTCGCTAGCAGCAATAGAAAGTAGACACAAAAAGGAAAAAAAAGAAGTGCAGGCTAAAATTCAAGCTCTTAAAAAAGCTGCAAAAAACGACAAGTCAAAGAAAAAAGACCTCGTTGCAGAAGTGGCTAAGCTGGAATTTGAACTTGAAGAGCGTCATAAACATGAAATTGAATGTGCCCAAACAGAGGTGCCAGTGAATGGTACAGATGAAATAACAGAAACTGAGCCAGCAAAGTTAAAAGTTTCAAGAGCACAAAAAAGGAGGGAGAAAAAGTCACAACAGGCAAAAGAAAGAGAAGAAGAAATAAAACAACAAGAAAAAGAAAATATTAATGGCCCTAGGAATGTGGAAATGCAAGCTTTATGTACTAAATTAAAAGAAAGAAATTTAAAGATATTCCCTGTTCCTTCAGATGGTGATTGCTTGTATAAAGCCATAGCTCATCAACTGGAACTTAAGAAAAATCTAGTGATTTCTGTAGATGAATTGAGAAAAAATGTTTCAAACTATATCAAGCAGAATAAGGATGATTTTATTCCATTTATGAGTCACCCAGATACATGTGATATGCTCACTGAGGCTGAATTTGAGCAATATTGTGATAAAATTACAAAAACTAAAGTTTGGGGTGGTCAATTAGAGATCAGAGCGCTTTCAAACTCTTTGAAATTTCCAATAAATGTAATACAAGCTACTGGCCCTGAATGCATTGAACAAGGGGCAGAGTTTGACAATCCTCCCTTGGTGATTACTTATCATAGGCATATGTACAGTCTAGGTGAACATTATAACTCAACTTGTGTTATTGAAGCTGAAAGTGCCTGAATAAACATTTTTAAAATACAATGCATTTGTATTTATTCAATTCATTGTATCATTGCAATGTGATGATTCCATGTTATGTGATTTTGTTGATAGTTAAAAGGAACAAATGGATTTTATAATTGTAATTTTTACTCAACTCAATTTTTTTGTTTCCAATATGTATTATTTTCTTAAAGTTTTGTTAAAGAAAGGTGAATAACTTAAACTATTCTTTTTTCTAGCTGGAATTAAATACTGATGTACTAGAATTTTAGGACAAAAATATTTAAAACTGAGTTTTAGTATCAAATCACAATGTTGGGTTATCACTGGGATTCAGAACGTTTATAATGTGGTTTAATTATACTTTATTAATTCACTAGCTTTTGCCCACGGCTTCGCCCGCGTTAATAAGTTTTTCCGGGCTAAAAGTACATACATAAAAACCTTCCCGTTGAATCACTCTATCCAACACATTTATTTGGATAAAGATTAATATTATGACGTTGATACAACTCTTAACAAATAATGCATTAATTTCGACCAAATTTGATTACCATAAAAACGGTTTTAGAGAGTTAATCTTAAAAGATAGATATATACTGTCGCGGACATTTTTTTAGATCATTTCAAGAGGAATAATTCTTTCGTACATATATTTTTGGTATCTTTTACCGTTTTCGCAGCGCACGCAATGGAAGCCCGCAAGGATGAATAATTTTCCCGGCTTTTTTTACATTTTCCATTATTTCTTCGCTCTTAATAGTTGCATCGTGATGTTATATACCCTAAAGCCTTCCTCGATAAATGGTCTATTCAACACAAAAAGAATTTTTCAATTCGGACCAGTAGTTCCTGAGATTAGCGCGTTCAAACAAACAAACAAACTCTTCAGCTTTATAATATTAGTATAGATTTCATTATTGCAGTGTAGTGTATAAAGCACATCATAATCGGTCAAGATTATCTTACTAATATATTAATTTGGAAGTGTGAATTTATCCGCCGTTGGAGGTTTGGGTATCTGGATGTCTGGTGGGAGGGGGGACTCGCTAACTATACCTTATATTTTGTAGGACAAATATTTTTTCACGTTATTTAAGATAATTATCTCGATAATTAACAAAGAGAAATTCGGTTAGTAATCATTTTTTTTATTCGTCAAATCAACATATTCTATCCTTGCTACCCCTATTAGCTACCATTTACCAACATTACTGTAAGGAAAAAGTTGGGCGTCTAATATAAAGGAAGCTACTCACGAAAAATCAGCTTGTTAGTAATAAATTATGAAGTGTGTACCAGGGAACCTGTACTATTATTTTTTTTACTGAGATCTTAACATGATAGGATTTATGTTATTTATACGAGATTTCTCTATACTTATTCTGTATTATTAGTTTATAAAATTATTGGAAATATTCTAAGCATATCACTAACACATTAAAATATTATAAATTATTGATGTTTTTCCTTCAATGTCAGTATAGAAGCCCCCGCGTAACTAAGGACGCTCTCAGCGTTTACGGCAGCATGAGGCCTACCTGCCACGCTGCCGTCCATCACGAGGGTCACAACAATGTGCTAATTTAAACACAAAAGACGGACACAAGAAGTGCGCCACCGCAGACCAGGACCTCCGGCTGTCGACCATGGAAGCGACCACGGCCGACAGCGAGAGGTCTCCTCCGACAACTGCTCTGAGAGCGCAGCGCTCCTCATCCTAGGCTGGGCAAAACTCCAAAGTAGGCTGGGCCGTATCCAGCGGGTCACAGTGGTGACACACGGCCGACACCTCCTTCCTCACCATCCGCCACAGGTACTCACCGAAGCAATCATGCCCGGTGAGCACCTGCGTCAGGCGAAACGTTGCCGTACCGTGGCGCTTATCTAGCCATTCGGCGAAGACAGGACGCACTGCCGTGACGACCCTGGCCCCGCTGTCGGGGCCTCCAGCCTGAGAACTTCAGTTGCACTGATGACTCGCTACTTACCTAACCCGAATGGACTAGCTATGTGTTTTATTACCACAATTTGTTTTTTTTTTTCTCTTAAATTGAAATGATTGAGTTACCAAGGTCGATATATAGCGTTGCAGTCTTCAGAGGACGCTGAAGCATAATATCTGAAGTTCCATTGACAGGGAAATCCTTCTGACACGACGTCTGTGCTTACAATGTTGAGACCATCAAGAAGACGATCGAGTGGAACAAAGGCTCCAAAATGTTGAGGGCCAAATAGACTATTGGTACATTAAAGAGCTGAGGTGCTTGTACAACATCGCCACCTTGTC
This sequence comes from Lapara coniferarum, assembly GCA_949316025.1. Classification (NCBI taxonomy): domain Eukaryota; kingdom Metazoa; phylum Arthropoda; class Insecta; order Lepidoptera; family Sphingidae; genus Lapara; species Lapara coniferarum. The sequence goes on from OX438926.1 coordinate 8,156,166, forward strand.
AGTCCAAGTACAAGAGCAGAGCACGAGGGCTACTCTACTACACAGAGGCGTGAGACAGGGAGATACAATTTCTCTGAAAATAGTCACTGCCGCGTTGGACGATATCTTCAAGTATTTAATTAGAAGGGATTAGGAATTAGCTTCAATAACGAATACATTACTCACCTTTGAGTTGCCGCAATTTTGTCGTCTTGTCAGAATCATTTGAGGACCGTAGCATTATGCTCATTTGCCCTATGACCTCAACCGAGTTTCCCACCTCGTAAACCTTAAACTGATCAAGACAAAAAACTTGTCCAATGCTCATTTTGTGCATATACCAATTAGTGTTGAGAACGCAACTTTCGAAGTTGTCGACGAATCTGTCTATCTAAGAAATAGTCCAGTTAGGCGAGTCCAACTTCAAGATGGAGGTCAAAACCAGCTCGGTGGAGCAGCGTTCGGGAAACTAGGCATGGTCCTCTTATTCACAATACCTGATTGCTTCGGAAGGGGCCGTCAACCTATTAGTCTAGCCAACTTTTTGTGACCCCTGTGATGGACGGCAGCGTTGCGGTTAGGCCTCACGCTGCCGTTGACGCCGAGGGCGTCCTACGGTGCGCGGGGGCTACTGAGCCCCCCGAACAACAGGAGACGGACCGCAATAGCGGTACGCGCAGGGGCGGTTGCGGACGACAACTTAGACGTGAGTCGGAGGAAGCACACAGCCATCCCTAATGCGCCGAAGATGGCCACCGCGGAGTTTTGGTTGGTATGCCGTGCGTTGTATATAGGCTAGGGCCCGGCGGTCGCCCAACGTTTTCCATCTCTCCGGGCGGCTCAACGTCGGGTATGTATCATATAACCGCTCAGTCGTTCCCCTTGAACGCTGGGCGGTAGTAATAATTCACTTTCTCCGCGTAAAAAAAAAAACTGTCAGGTGCAGTGGGGTCACTTTGCAGCTAATATAATTTCACGTAACGTACGATAAAATCTTTTGGTGCCATACAAAAATCCCATATTCGCATTCGCGAATATTGGAATAAAATATTCGCATTCGCGAATATTGAAAATTAGACATTCGTTACATCACTAGTTGCTACTAACTGATTAACTGGTTCCAGCAAGTCCCTTCTACTTTTACCAGGTTCTCTGTTCATGAGTGGATATCCACCACTGTGCTTGCTGGTATACCTATGTGCCCTGTGCCTCGGTGGCGTAGTTGTATTGCGTACGCGTTACGAGTACGATTTGCGCGCTGAGGTCCTGGGTTCGAATCCCGGGTCGAGCCAAAAAACTTTGTGACTGGGTTTTTCAATCTTAAAAAAAATACTCAGTGGCAGCTCAGAGTCAGGAAGTTGGCGGTGTGATACCCCCGTGCCTCGGAAAGCACGTAAAGCCGTTGGTCCTGCGCCTGATCTCTCTCCGGTCATGTCGGATTGCCGTCTCACCGGACTATGAGAGTGAAGGAATAGCGAGTGCACCTGTGTATTACGCACTATAATATCTCCTGCGTACCTGGCTGATCTCCGTTGAGATTAGCCGCCGTGGCCGAAACTGGCTAGGAGGATTTCATTTTTTTTTCATGTGCCCTGTTTAACTTTTTATACAACTGAGCTATTTCGGCGACATACGTTCTTCTACGAATGTCCTCAATTTTAACCTCATAGTGTAGAAATACAGAGGGCACAGCTCTCTCTATAGCTTGTTGAATGATTGTGACCCATCTGTGGTGCCCAGTCAGAGACCGCGTCTCAGGGCCGTGTATCGTTACTGGTAACACACTTAGAGCAAAGGCTTTTATCTTTAGTCACGAGGTATTGAAGGTGGGAAGACGTTGCTTAATTTTCTAATGTTGCCCAACCAAACTGGATTACAAACTGGACCACTCATCCCAGTTAAACATATTTGTGGACAACATTACAAGTCGAGCTTCCAATAGTAGTTAGCACAGGTATAACGTTTTTGATAAGAATTTAGTCTTGTTCATTGTCATTTAAATGGTTAGACAACTCGGTGTAGGCTTGAGGTCTTTGAGCTAGTGCTAAGGCCTTCCAGCGATTCTGTCAAGACAACAATGTTGCCGTCATATCAAAGGTAAAATATTCACCACTTATGGTGGTACTGCACCCTATTCAATCCAAACGCATGAAGGTATCCTTAAACGCCGCAGTGAACAGTTTCGGGGAAACAACTTGTTTTTGTCTCATGCTTTGTATGTAGTGATAGAGTTGTGTTACAAGTATCGGCGCTTCAACCGCTTTTAGAAGCTCTGTAGTGATATCTTTCTCGCCGGCCACTATATTTTTGATTTGTCTAATTGACTGCCTCGGTGGCGTAGTTGTATTACGGTACGACTGCAATGCTGGGGGTCTCAAGTTCGATCCCCAGTTCGAGCAGTAATATTGGATTTTTCTATTCAGTATCAGCCTGGAGTCTGGAATTTGTGCCCGATATGGCGATAGGCTCGCCCCCTATCACATCATGGGACGGTATACGTACGGCAAAAAGTGGGTGCACTAGTTGCGCCTCTGCCTACCCCTTTGGCGACAAAAGGCGTGAAAATATATATGTGTGATTGAATTAAGCTTAGAGTACACCTTGTGTACTCCTTGTACACAAGGTGTGGATAGGATGTGTTTCACGAAAAATAAAATAATAAACAATGAAACAAACCTAATGATTGTATTCAATCATAATAATTTATTTTTAGTAATCATAACAGCTCCATGTAGTTAATGGTACATTTAAAACAAAAAGTTCACACACTGGTATAATTAAATATTATGTGATTAGCTATACGCCGTTTTGTACCGTGGCTCCTTCTGGTGCACCTTCTTCAGTGTTGTGCTTGTTGGGATCATCTGGTTTCATCGCTGGGAAGAGCAATACTTCCTGTGAAACAAGTGCATAGAAATTAGAATTTTAAGTTTAAGTCCCGCTTTATATTTTCCCGGGATAAAAAGTAGCCCAAGTGTTAATCCAGGACAAGACTACCTGTTTAGCAAAATTTCATCGAAATCCGTTCAGTAGTTTCTGCATGAAAGAGTAACAAACACCCATACATCCATACTTAAAACTTTCGCGTTTATAACATTAATAGGATATGGCTACAGTATAGCAATCAACTGCGGCCTATTGTAACTTTGACATAGCCTGGCCAATTTTATTTGCATGCTAAAGAAAATTACGCCCAAAAAAAAATGTTTAGGTACCATGCATAAGAATTTAGGAACCATATTTCAAATGACAAATTTTTTCGGCAATTCAAAGCTCTTAAATGTAACTATAATTACCTTGATGTTATTGGAGTCAGTTAAAAACATTGTAAGTCTATCAACACCCAGACCCCACCCTGCAGTAGGAGGTAGTCCGTATTCGAGAGCCGTGCAGAACGCCTCGTCAGTTGGCGGAGTCTCATCATCTCCTGCTGCACGATCCTTTGCTTGTTGTTCAAACCGTTCTCGCTGCGTAGCTGGGTCGTTCAACTCGGTATACGCATTGCAAATCTCTTTCTTCATTACAAATAGTTCAAATCTGAAATAATTATCAAAATCTAGAGCCACATATTTTTTCGATATGCACATAAACATTATTGATAAAAACTCATAATACTTATTGGCGCATATCTAGAAGCTGACGTTAAAAATGAATGCATTTTTGAATATCGCAAATCACGAGAAATGGCGTATGATGATTTGGCACAATATGAATTTAGTGTTGTTTATATTCAGGGGCCATTGTCAGCAACTTAGACACTTCCGTCAGAGGAAGCACGCAGCCGTCCTTAATGCGTCCAAGATGGCCACTGCGGCGCTTTAGTTGGTATGCCGTGCGTGGGAAGGCACGGTAAAACCAACATAACCGCTCAGTCGCCCCCCCCACAAATGTTGGGCGGTGGAAGTATTCTCCACAAAACAAAAAAAAAATGTTTATATTATTACAGGTCCATGACCATCATATTTTTGTTAACAAACCTTTCGGTCAATCCTGGTATGTCTCGGTGGTATTTAGATAAGGGGCTCATTATCTGTGGATGATCTAATATAAATGTTGGATTGATACATTTGTCTTCAAGGAACTCGCCTACTAGCTTGTCTAGAAGTCTAGCTGTTGTTCTTGGTGGTGGGCATTCTACCTACAAAAAAAAATAACAAGAGTTTTCAACAGCATGTCAAATATTTATTTATTTATTTACACTTTATACCTACATGGAGTAAAGGCGGACTTAATGCCATAGGCATTCTCTACCAGTCAACCTAAAGTGGTGCAGAGATACAAGAGGGCAGGTGCGTCAATAATGGAAAATTAAATGAGGATTGAGGATTGATAATTAAATCCTACTAATATTATAAAGGCGAAAGTTTGTAAGAATGTCTGGATGTTTGGATGTTTGGATGTATGGATGTAAGGATGTTTGTTCCTCTTTCACGCAAAAACTACTGAACGGATTTCGATGAAATTTGGCACACGGGTAGATCATGTCCTGGATTAACACATAGGCTACTTTTTATCCCGGGAAAATATAAACCGGGACTTTTATCCCGGAAAAACTTTTCAATGCGGGCGGAGCCGCTGGCAAAAGCTAGTATTATATAAATTTTATTTAGTTATCAATTAAGAAATAATAAAATCAAGCTTACTTCATGTTTCTCACAAAGCTGACTGAGTAGAGCATTAGCTTCGGACGAATCAAGTTGATCAGAGGGCGGGAGTTTCGTGTTCAATACTTTCTCTAAAGTAGCGATCATAGGTACTCGTGCAAATGGAGGCGTGAAATCAACTTCCATTTCCTCGCCTTCAGGTCCGTCTGGGTGGTATTTAACCTGGAAATTTTCGTAAAATAAAAAAAAAGTTAAAAAAAATGTGGTATAAAGTACATCAGCATACAATTAAATGCACAATAAAGATAATTTTTTTTTGTCAGTCTGTTTAATGGATGAAACTCGAAAATAACTTAATTTTGAAAATTCTTTCATTAATAGGAAAATAGTTTAAACCAGTTTTATAGTCTACTTGTTAACCTAGGAATGCGCGAAGATATTAATAAGTAAATGCGTAAAGATCGCATTATTGCATGTAAGTGTAAGGAACCAACATTAACATTATTTCTATGGTTACCACATACTGAATAAGTTCTTACCTTGTATGTACCATGAATACTCTTCACCATTCCTGACAACATTGTTTCAGTAATAGTAATAAGATCATTGTAATCAGCGTATGCCATATAAAATTCACAAGTTGTAAATTCTGGATTGTGTGTCAAATCGATTCCTTCATTTCGGAACTGCCTTCCAATTTCATAAACTCGGTCTAATCCACCAACAACCAACATTTTGTGGTATAACTCAGGGGCTATCCTCATGTACAGATCCATGTTGAGGTCATTGTGATGAGTGATAAATGGTTTAGCTGTTGCGCCTCCAGGGATCATGTTCATCATTGGAGTTTCAATTTCTAAGAATCCCAAGTCGTCCAAGAACCGCCTTACGTAAGCAATAATCTTTGCTCTTGTGTAGAAAGTTTGTCTTACCTGAGCAGATAAAAATACATTCTTAATAAATTGTCTTACAAGTTACAATTATGTTGGCAAAGGCTACAACTATGTTGTGCCAATGTCCATGACAAAATGACACTGATAATGATTTCTAATGCTGGGCTACAAAATTATTATAAATCAAAGTTGTTATAAATTATACAAGCATTAGTGAGAGTCTGAAATAGAATTAGAATTTCATTAGAATCTGCATATAATGACAACAAAAGAAAATGAAAAAGAAAATATGAAAATGACATCCCACTGATAAATTTGTCACAAGGATACATTATAATCATTTTTTTTGTTTTCTATTAGCATTAACACTAGTAGAAAAGCATCATGACTATGGTCCCTGAAATTATTATGTGATTTACATGGAATAATAGTTTCACAACAGCATGGTTCTATTAGTGAACTATTAATACTATTATTAATCTCCTTCCATCCTCATAAACTGTCTGGCAATTACTGTTAAAGCTATACAAACCTTGTCATTCAAAATGAGGTCAAGATACCTCTTTCTGAATCTAGTTTCTTTATCTTTAAGACCAAAATGTAAATGTGGTAGCATATGTAGACATGGTGAGAGTAATTTGATAGTTTTAGGTATGACAGAAAGTTCCCCTTTTTTCGTTTTTCCAGGATGACCGATGCAACCTATAATATCACCTCTCCTTAATTTATCAGTGTCCACGGCAAACTTATCTTCAGATTCATACATCTTGGCATTGGCCATGACCTTAAAAATAAGAAATAAAATAAATGAAACATAAACATTGATAATATGGATTTTACAGCAGTGTTGGCAAAATGAAAACAAGAAAATAGGTGGAGATTTATATAATTTTACTTTCCGCACTACACTTATTATGAGCATTTTTTTAAAAAGTCACTTATAAATGGCAAGGGTCTAAAAATATTTTTTTAATGACTCCAAGATCCATATTTTGCCTCTTTAATATCCATTAAGTTTGAGTCTGGTTAGATTTTGAGGCCCAGCTTCCATACAAAAGTGGACATCTCCTTTTAAGGAACTTTTGTTAAAAAAGTACTTTAACAAAAATGGCACTCTCCATTTTTGTGAATTTATAATCAGAGAGCATAACTTTATTTATTGCAACCATTTTCAGCCAACCTCATCAGGTTACACAATTCTAAATTTCAACATATAGAATTAGAGAATAGCTTACAAATATACATACCTGGATTTTAACTCCTTCAGCTCTTAAGTCATAGAATATGAGCTTAGCCCCCGATTCTCGAATGGAATGCACCCTGCCAGCCACTGACACTGTCACATTTTCTAATACTTCACCACTATTTAAGTTGTTGTACTTTTCAATGAATTCTTCTAAAGAGGTGGTAACATTGAACTTGTGAGGATATGGATGGTTATCTTTAGATCCCTCCTTAAGCGCTGCCACTGCAGCTGTACGCAGCTTGTAATATTCATTTGGACTAATTTCCTCCTCTTGGTTCGACGCTTTTTTTTCTGTTACGGCAGCAGGCGTTACTTTCTCCGCTTTCTCAGCCTTCTCTTTCAATTTTTGTTCGGCTTTGAGGCGCCGTTTTAACTCACTACAAAAATAGTAAACAATAAAATTTAAATATATTTTCTAAAGCTATTAATAAGAACACCACCCACCACTTAGGTATGACGATCGAAATATTGGTGCGTCTGTTGAGGAGACCCTTCAAAGGTAGAGTTGTAAAATTCTTCAATACATTCATAATCACTGTCTCACACAATACTCACTTTTTAGATATTTTTTCACTGGAACTATCTGCCATATTATCGTTCAGATGATGCTTTGCTAACGTTATAAGGATAATCTAATCTAAAATGTGGCTAACCTAAAAATTCACCGACATGAACGACACGGATTGACACGTCGAGACCAATGATGCCAATTTCCGCAATCTTGCCAAATTGGGAGAGATTTGAACTCCGAGGGGAACATTTTGAAGACCAAAGAATAAGAGCCTTTGGAAGGGAAAAAGTAACCTCTCAGATGCGCAGACCTCAAGCTTGTCTTATCAAAAGTAATGATAAAAAATGGGTTATTCTTAAAATGCCTATTTTTGAGGATTTATATTTTTTTCTCTTATTTATTCATGTGCATAGATATAAATACAAAGATTTTTTAGTCTTGCACTTATGGAAATTCCGCCTCCAGTCGAGGTTTATAGGTTTAAAGCAGCCATTGGCATTTGGTATCATTCAAAGAGCATTATAATACTACGGAAAGTATCATTGGTTGACTCTAGAGTTCCCAATGTATATATTACTCTTTGCTCTGGAGTGCAGACTTGAATAATGTAAATGAGTAATGGCACAAAAAATAGCGCACCACTTACTATATGTCGCTCTAATGAGCTGCTTTGACGTCTGCCGTATGCTTTTGTGATGAATTTAAGTTCTTCACGAGACGTATAATACTAATGTAGCTCAAGCGCAAACGAAATCCTCTTCTCAATCGGGGTGGAGAATGTCAGGTATATTTGTGTACGTTTTTTAATATTTTTTTAAATCTGGCAATATGGATATTGAATTGACATCACAGCTGTTCGTTTCGTATGGTCTGACTTGCTAGGGAAAATTGTATTAATTTATCTGAAAGTGAGTTATATTCAGTTCTATTTGCGTATTTACCATCGATATAAGCAAAATAAATTAACTAATTGTATTTTTTTAAGTTCAGCGTCTTTACGCCAGGTTGGCAATGGTTTTATAATTTGTCAAATTCCGTTTCTCGCATTCCCGTGAATATCAAAGTAAGTACAATAAAATGTTATGTTCGTAAAATACAGTAGTGCCTATTTTGTCATTGTTTACAGGCATAATCTTATGTAGAGAGTATTGCTCAGGTAATCTGACCAAAATATCGAAGTACTATGCCTCTTTTTGGTAAGTCTCAGAAAAGCCCAGCGGAGCTTGTGAGATCACTAAAAGATGCTGTTACAGCTTTAGAAAGGGGCGATAAAAAGGCCGAAAAAGCTCAGGAGGATGTGAGCAAAAATTTGGTGAGTAAATTTATAGTGGAAAACATGTTGTATTGTCAGTGATAATTACCACTATAAAATGTGTATGTTTTGGCGTAAACAGGTTCTGATAAAGAATATGCTATATGGTACATCGGATGCTGAACCACAGACGGATATTATTGTCGCACAGTTAGCCCAGGAATTGTATAACACCAATTTGCTGCTGCTTTTGATACAGGTATGCGATTGTAGTCCACTGTGACATATATTATTCATTGAAATATTGATCTCTTTAGTACAATAATGTCATATAGCTGTTATATACTTGTAACAATCTTACATTTTACTATTAACATTGACACCACATGATGTAATTATATGTCAGCCTTGAAAAGTTCCATCTATATTCTGATGACTTTGTTCTTTATCTAGATGGAAATTTGAAAATTAGCATTTACATCAGGCAAATCTAGTTTAAGTGGAGATAACCTTTACGGTATGAAGTAATCTGTTGTGATTGTATTGTGGTGTGAAATCTATTTAAGTTGAAATAAATCATGGATGTTCTACATTTATTTAATTGAAGCATATTTATGACATTAATAAGTAATATTTGGATTTACAGAATCTAAATAGAATTGATTTTGAAGGCAAAAAGGATGTTGCACAGGTGTTTAATAATGTGCTCAGACGTCAAATTGGCACAAGATCCCCAACAGTGGAATACATATGCACTAAACCCGAAATTCTCTTTACCTTGATGTCTGGGTAAGTGTGTTTAATGGAATATTTTCTTTTATTATTTAATTTTCGGTTACTATAGTGCTTAGTTGGAACTAGAATGGTCTGCCAAGATATATGTACGCAAGCTCAAAACCCAAGGCACACACCTATGACTCTTACAAGTTACAGGTGTATTGTTTATCCATTTTATTTGCTTCAACAGTGAAGGAAAACATTGTGAAAAACCCTATATAGCTGAGAATTCCCCATTAGAACTTGTGACGGTATGTGAAGTCTGCCAACCCAGAGTCTGCTAGGCTAGAGTGGTGCACTAAAGCCTAAACATGCATTTTTGTTTCTCTGGCACAATCTGGCTATGAAATAACTTAATAAATCATTTATATTCATTAAGGAACACTACATATATGAATATTTTATATTACCTTATGTTCAGTCAATACAGGCAAGAATGCCTACTTGTTCTGAATCATGTGGTTAAGTACATTTAGTAGTAAACATTTAATTATTGTTATTGTTTTCAATAAACAGGCAACAACTTTAAGACATAGTACCTTTAATGCTGTTTGGTTTGTTCTGGTTAGAAAGTCTTATGTGCTGATACAGCACTAAAATTGAATTGTAAACATTTCTAAGTTTTTTCTGTTTATTCCATTTTATGTTTAATTAATGTAACTTCATTTAAAAAACTGAGTAAATTTAATGCAATTGATAATTTTATTACTATTTTAGTAAATTTCATTACACTAGCAGCAACTGTATTGTAAAAAAATTACTCACAACATATTTAACTACAGGCTTGTCTTAATATAATGAAATATTATTACATTTTCTACAACTACATATTACTTACTAACAATGTAGCTTATTATCAAAAATAGTTTATAATAAACTGTATTTCCAAACAAAATAAGCTTATAGACGGTCCCATAGAACAAAGTCATATATGCAAAATGAAGCTTTTCAGTAGAGCGCTTTGAAAGTCTAAGTTAATTGTGAAAATCACAAGTTATACATGAACGAAACATTATATTCTACAGGGTTCAGTAACAACTTTGAACCTTATGTGTTAAAATAGCACTAATTCGCACATGAATACAAACTTACGACTTTCAAAGCGCTCTACTGAAAAGCTAACATTTTGCACATACGACTTTGTTCTATGGGACCGTCGTTATACTTTTTTTAAATTGATGTCAATTAAGAAATCATATAAATATGTGTTTTAATAAATATTTTTTCTGATTACTGTTAATTGCTTACTTTTCAGTTATGAGCATCAAGAGATAGCATCCAATTGTGGGACTATGCTTCGAGAATGTGCAAGATATGAGGCGTTGGCCAAGATAATGTTGTATTCAGACGATTTTTACAATTTCTTCCGTTATGTAGAAGTATCCACTTTTGATATTGCCTCAGATGCCTTTTCTACTTTTAAGGTTTGTATTTATTATTTCCTGTGAATCACAGTGTCTCTGACATTATCTTCACATTAGTATGCCCATACTTTACATAGCACTTAATGTGAAGTGATTTCTATTATCCTCAAACATAAAAATCCTAGAAAAAGGGATTAGAAGGCGAAGAGGACCATCAAGTGTTAATTCTTTCAATGTGACAAATACCATGGTTAAGAGTGACTAGACACTCCTTTTAGCTAGGTAACTTTGAACTGAAATTCTATAGTCTCTAGCGAGTCTCTGCACATAATTTTTTTGGCTCACGTGGTATTGGCGAAATCACCAATAAATAGGGGAAACTATAAATTTAAAAGAGGAAGAACCAATCTCGGAATAAATTTTTGGATTTATTTAAATGAACTAGATTAGACTTTCCAGCTTTTGTAGTCATTATAATGGATTAATATTTTTATGTAACTATCTCATGCTAATTTAAATTCATATCGAGTAATTAGAAAATAATAAATAATGAGTCATGTAACTAAATTACATTGATCAGTCACATTGGCCAAAAGTTTTTTCAATGTGAACTAAAATTATAGTGTAAACAATAATGATCTTAATAGCACGAGTATTGAAATCCTGTTTTATTTTTGCAGGAATTGCTAACACGACACAAAATGTTATGCGCCGAGTTTTTAGAAGCGAATTACGATAAAGTGTTTAGTCATTACCAACGGTTGTTGAACTCTGAGAACTACGTGACGCGACGGCAGAGCCTGAAGCTGCTGGGCGAGCTGCTGCTGGATCGCCACAACTTCTCCATCATGACGCGCTATATCACCAACCCGGATAACCTCAAGCTCATGATGAACATGCTCAAGGAAAAATCACGTAATATACAATTCGAGGCTTTCCATGTTTTTAAGGTATGTTATTGTGAAGTACATTTTATATTCTGTACATAAGTAGCTGAACCAGTTCAAAATTCCAAATCACTTAAACACATTTAGTTTGATTGAAACTTTATTTTTTCTTTGCGTGAAGTAAAGTAAATGTCTATAAATTTATTATTGTGAAGAGAAAATAAAATTTGGTACGAACACAAAAGTATATGTGTTTTGAATATGTTCAGCTTATGTGGCTGACTGTACATGAATACGGTATATGAATATGTACCTAATGACTTAATCTGATTTATCAATAACATCAATTTGGTGATTTCATTGCGCATCATGTTGGATTGGTTCAAAATTTAAAGGTAAATTTGTTTGAAAGACAAAGAAATATACTACTGAATTCTAAGATTTCCTGCCTGTTCTTAGTGTTTAAGGGTAATTAAATAATTAAACTCTTTTCCTATGTATAAACAAATATAAAATACCATGATCATGTTACAATGAACTTAATTAGTATTTATTGGTCATGTGTATTGGATTGTTGCAGGTATTTGTAGCCAATCCAAACAAACCAAAACCAATATTGGACATTTTGCTAAGGAATCAAGATAAACTGGTAGACTTCCTCACCAAGTTCCATACCGATCGCTCGGAGGACGAACAGTTTAACGATGAAAAGGCTTATCTCATAAAGCAAATCAAAGAGCTCAAGCCGTTGGAACACTAACAATTATTGCATTTCATTAACTCGCCACTTCCTCCTGAGAAAGAAGTTAGTTATAGATGCTATTATATTTAAATGCTTCTAAGTCACCAGAGGTGTTGTGCGGCGCTGCAAACACAGAAGGTTCAGTCAAACATCGGAAATCTAAATAGGTTTTACATTGGTCTGTGATGAATCAGGGAGAGTATATATGTGCTACGAGCAAATTAACATTTTTAATGAAAACAATCGTAGGTATTAGTGTAACTTATGGTTTGACTTATATCTTTTGTAAGTTGTTAAAACCATTTTTAGTTTTATGACGAGTTTAGTGACAGTTCTGGAGTCACAATCGAATTACATTATTATAATTATTAGTAATTTGTCACATTCGCCTGCGATTTCATACGTTTATATCCATCCAATTAGTTCTTGAATATTTAATATGACAAATAGAACATATGTCGAAGTACTTTAAAGATTGTATTCGAGATTTGTATATATGACTTTTTAATAATTGGTGTTTTTTAATATTTTTTTTGTATTCCAATATCAGAACTATTTAAATTGTTAAACATGAAGGAAAGTATATTTTATATTATATATTTATATAATTATCAGTATTGGTTTACATTATAGAAAAAGTACTAATTATTGCAGCAGTTTATTTTCTATGCATCAATATTTTGAAGCAGAGAATTTATTTTTTTAAACGCTTGATAGTTCACATGTTATTATTACCTTTCAAAAACCTAAACAATTATATTTGATTAAATAGCTATATAAGTTGTCCAAATTGCTCTGTCATTACTTTATTACAATGGTTTCGTGTCGGCATCATTACAAATGCATCCTATAGAAACGGAATAAATACGATATTTATATCATTTCATTGTATTATTTTTGTATGACCTACATGTTGCGCCCGCATGTAAAAATGTGGCTTTATAGATAATTTTCATGTGCTCTCGGGCCAGGCTACTTGGGCTACCATCTATAATAGACAACAATACCTTTACAAAATTATTCATAGCTATAATTAGCAAGAGATAAAGGGACTGTGCAGCCAATACCTAACTCCTTTATGTAGCTCTGTAATGCAGATATTCTCTACATTGATGAGCTGCATGAACGTTTTATTTCTCTCGCACGCAACATAGAATGCGAGGTGGGGACTTTGGGGGCCGAAACAATAAGAATCTAGTGATATTGCAAAGGTATTCTTTAGTATTAAATAAGATTTATAAATATAGTAGTATGTAGGTATGTACTTTTTACTGAAATTAGGTCCGTGACGTCATCGGGAATTATGATGAGTGTGTGCAAAAGTTATGAATTACTGCTTTCGGCAGAGTTTGAGCACTTTTCTGAGCGTAGATACCTATACGCTCCCGGCACGCGAGGGCTTAAATCAAACAGGCAAATTTTATACCCTATTATAATAGGATAAAGTAACCTGCATGCTTTGAGTATTTAACAACCCTGCATGATGTATTATCGAAGACATTTTAGAAATAAAGTACAACCAATTATTTTGTAATATTTTATTAGACACAATGTAGCCTTCTGTACAGTTTAAACTGGCGATAAGTTAATTTACGTAGGTGGAAGTGTGAAGTCGATTTTCCACATTTATCATAAACTAATTGAAAGACATTAATTTTTACAATATTGTAAGAATAAAGCATCTAATAATAAAAAATGGGAACATCAGGAATCTATAAAAAAGATGTCAGGCCGTTGGAACATTAAGATTAAAACTGTGACAATTATTATAAATTATTGCACACATCGTACACAAGACAACGAAAAATTCATGGAAAGCCAAAGAAGATAATATAGCTTGGCTGTTGAATTACCCCAAGATAATGTGTAGTCAAAGTGCAGTTAACATTTTTTTAAAGAATAAAAATATCCTTACGACAAAATTACTATGTAGCAAAATAAGTGATAATACTATTATATGGAAATTACAGGAAAAAGAACTGTGTAATAGACGAACCAACATGTAGCCCATACTAAATATAATATCATGGAATAGGAAATAATAATTATAAAATACCTAGCTATTATTATTTATATAATTGCTGTCGTACAATTATTATTGTGAGTAAATAAGTACTTGCAGCTGCGGACGATGGTAACAACGTTACCTTTGCATGTACCAAAGTTCTTGGGGCGTGAATACCAGTTGCGGGAATATTATAACTAGAAAAGTCTGTATACAATAACATGATAAAATACATTGTAAGCATAGGTTTAAAACGTCAGTAATATTAATATTGTGTTTCAAAGAACATCAATATATCCTACTAGATGGCTTATGTACATTTTCAAATTGTTTAAATAAATCAATGGAGAAGTAAAATAATAATAGAAATCTTAAAAAATAAAGAAGCCAACATGTAGTAAATATTACTTTACTTCATCACATAATGAAGAAATAATCCAACTTAATTGTTACTTACTGAAAATAAATCGAAACTATATTTTATATCATTAAATAATATGGTTTTGCAATGGGTCAACACGAATGCGTTATTGCCTTCGAGGACCATGGGTACTAGAATGTGTTTAAAGTAACATCTGTTGTCTGCTATGATTCGAAAATGTTTAAATTTGCATTAGGTCACCAAAATAATATATATTTTTACGAGACGAGCATGCCGGTCACCTGATGGTAAGCGATACGACCACCCATAAACAGTAGCAACATCATCCAGCATCTTGAGCAAAGTACTGTGTGGCATTCCACTGCGCTCGTCATCCTGAGACATAAAATGTTAAGTCCCATTGTGTCCAGTAGTTACACTGGCCACAATGTCCTTCAAACCGCAACAACAGTGCATGCACACTGCTGCTTGGCGGTACAAATAGGACAGTGCGGTGGTACCCACCCAGACGGAATCTTACATATGAAAGGCTTCCCACCAGTTAACCAAATATTACTAATACTGTTTCATTGAACCGTATGACTAATATTTCCTTATAATAGGGTAGTTGACTACTTTTTTAAATACATTTATCAAACATTTATGTCTTCTAAAATCTAGAGGAAAAAGAATTTTTGAAAAACAAGTAATAATAAATGAGTTATAAAGCTTTGAAGTTTGGTGGAAGGGGCATCTGTCAGCTAACGGAAACAGCAGAATGTGACGTCACCGAGAGTCGCCAGCCATAACGCTGCGTGCGGGCGAAACAGATGAAGCGGTATCCCCACTACGCTCCCACTTTTGCTCACAACAATATTTCAAATATGAATAACTGCTTTAG
Source organism: Lapara coniferarum (assembly GCA_949316025.1). Lineage (NCBI taxonomy): Eukaryota > Metazoa > Arthropoda > Insecta > Lepidoptera > Sphingidae > Lapara > Lapara coniferarum. The sequence goes on from OX438926.1 coordinate 8,171,688, forward strand.
TTGTCAACCAATTTAGATTCTGATTTTGCAGAAGAATTTGTTTTTCGTATTATTTTCTGTTACATATAAAATGATGTACCAAATCAAACATAGGAAACTACCCTATTGCATATGACATTAATTATTTATTTCCCCCATATTTCTGAATCCTGCTAATATTATAAAATATGTCAATGTTTGTACATAGAAATGAAATTTGGCACACAAATTAACCAAGACTAATTCCGCAATGTCAGAAATAAGTGAGTTTGTAATTTTTTCAGTAAGTAACTTAAAAACTGTCGCCAATACAGCGAAACTCTGAGTCTAATGTTAACTTGCATGATCAGAATATTTTCATATTCTTACTTTATCATGATCATACCCTGGTTGAATGAATCAGTCTATAAAGCTTGAAATAGTTTCATAATATTCTAATACCTACCATAATCAGTTATTAAAACACAAATAAATATGATTCCTAAAACAATGGAATTGTATGGCTCAATGTATAGCCTAAAGAATAATAATAAATTGTACAAAGAAAGTTACCGAAAATGTAACACAAAATAAATTTATTACAGACACATATTACCTTTGCTAGTTCACACATAAGCAGCACAACAAGAATGCACGAAAATCTAAATGCAAACGACAATAATTCTTATAGTACTACAAAACATTTTACCCTTGCTATTTGCTCCTACAAAATACTTTCGAGCATAATATTTATTAAAGTTGTGTCAGAATTAGACTATAATGTGTGATATCTAATGATTGAATATAATATTATTTAAGCTAAGATAGTTATATATTGTTAATGAAATAATTGTCATGCATTAGGTCGTCAGAAATGTTAGATATTTACAGATAAAAATAAGTGGATTTTCACAATCTTCCATTGATCGCTAGTTTCAGAAGTAAATAATAATTTATATACAAGGCGTGAATTTGACAAAAATATACTGAACATAAAATTAACACGAAGTTTTCTGACCATTAAATTAAAAAAGAGATTTGTACACGAGGAAGCGATCACAACTATGAACTCCACGTACGACTAATACGTGACGCGCACACCCACATCGCATATTAATATCTCTATTTCCAATAAAATAAATTATAAGAGATCAATTGTATAATTACAATATAAATTTACAAATATTGACGCACGAACCAGGTCAGTTCCGAAACTAGCAGGAGATCAGGCAAACACTTCAAAAGTATTTACTCGCGATCGATACATAACTTATCAACACCGAAACATTGATAGAATGTAACAATTAATTGTATCCTGTTCTGTATTAATTTATAAAGTGGCATCCACACAGTGCCTGCGTCACCCTGCTGGTCACAACGGTAGTGTGTTATCGAGATGGCAGTAAGAATGATGGTTTGCACTTTGCGGCGATTAACTCATGATGATGAGTTGTCCAGTGTTGTTGGCGTAGACGAGCCCCTGGCCCGGCTGCGGCGCCCAGCGCAGGCAGTTGAGGCTGGTGAAGCCGTGCTCCCAGTTCTGCTCTAATTCCTTCACCGGTGATAGACCGGTGCGGCTCGAACTTTCTACAATTATACATTACTTAAATTCATGCACTTCACTAGCGCAAACACAACTAATCCGTCCTATACAGATATATTTCTAGATTTCCGTCGGTTTACCTTAATCACTAGTCAAAAACATTAGGTATACATGTGTATACCTGTGTGTAATGTCCAAATGACCTGTATAATGTATAATGTATACCTACAGGGTCATTTGGACATTGCATTAATAAATGAAACCACATACTTATCTCGTTGAAATTAACACTTTCCATTAATTTTAACCATAGATGTAAAATAGAAAAGTGTAAGTTTCGAACAAAATAAATATCAATAAAATGTAGCTTTGAAGTTTACACGCCTTAATTCCGAATTTGTCGCAGAAGCAACATTACACTTTCAGTCCGAAATACACTTACGCATACACCATATTCGCACTAAACTGCAAAAGTGATAAAAAAAATTGGAATACTACAACCGGGATTTTTGGCCAAAGTACTCGTTATTCATTGATAATTTTTAGCACAATGTTAGCAGAGGTACATTACGAATATGTGGTTTCATTTAGTAACGCTATGTAAAAATCACTCTGTATAGGTTTATGATGTTTATACACTACCTAGCGACCTCACTGGTCAGTAGTGTGGTGTGTGGTGTGTGGTGTGTAGTGTGGGGTACCTCTCGGGTCGAGGCGGTAAAGCAGCGCGAACACGTTGTGTCGCGCGTGTGGTGCGTGCGGCGCGTGCGGCGCGGAGGTGAAGCGCCGCGAGCCCAGACCCACCGCCAGGTGTCGCGCCGTCGGGGACAGCGCCACCGACACCGCCGCCTGCTCCATCACCGCCGTGTGCAGGCACTGGCCCAGCCGCGACCACTCCAGCGAGTACACGCCTGCGCACCACAACACAACACGACACACATCTCACATCATTGTGCCCTTTCATACATACTCTTTCTGCGTCTTGTTTTCAAATCAAAAGAAAAACCTTATCGGTCACTTGGTTATCGATCATATGATTTTAACAGCACATTTAGGGAATATCTTACCTAGCCAGTGATTAGTGTTCCTGAGCCGCGGCACCGGTAAAAGCGCGACCAGCAGCCGACCATCCCGTGATATGTCGATACTCGCATCATTATGAATTCTGCACCTCTGGACGACTACATTTTTTGTAGCTAAAACGGAATAAATCATTGTAAAATTTGAGATCCACGGTCAAGAGCGAACAAGAAATAAATGAAGAATGTGAACAGACTGTCAGCGATGTCGGGCGCGTCGCCGGTGGTGAAGTCCCAGGCCTGCACGCGGTGCGAGGGCGCCGGCAGTGCCTCGGAGATGATGCCGGCGTCGAGCAGCCCCGCCATGCCGCTGAGGCGCCGCCCGCCGCCCATGAGCCCGCTGAGCGAGCTGCCGAGCCCGCCCGGCCCCCCGCCGCCACCACCTCCACCTCCGCCGCCCCCGCCCCCGCCTCCACTGTCGCCTCCACCGCCTCCAAGGTTATTATTACCAGCTCCTTCGTCCTCAACTATCATAGCGTTCTGTTTAATGGAATAATAAATATTGCGATTGCATCCAGTTTTTGATGTATTGTAAACAAAAATATTTTTGCTTGTTTTATAAGTACATAGGTACGTGATGGCGAGAAACACTCCACTTTCGACACCAAAAGTTCACTTAAATAATAATTATGAAAAATTAACAAATTTATTAAAATTATTTGTGCCCGACATGGCGATAGGTTCGCCCCCTATCACATCATGGGACGGAATAACGGCGAAAAGTGGGTGCACTAGTTGCGCTTCTGCCTACCTCTTCGGGGATAATAGGCGTGAGCGAGTGTGTGTGTGTTATTAAAATTATTTTTTAATATTTTCTATAAAGCGTGTTATTAGTTTTTTTTAACTTTTATTTATTTTTCATTTTTAGTTTAAAAAGGAACAAGATTTTAATTTGAATATTTTATTTTGGTTTTGAATAATCTTAGTTGACAGTGTTCACAAACGCTGTCGGAGGCATAACACGCTCACTTCTCATAATTTGGTTGTCAATACTTGATTTTCAAGAGTTCCCTGCTACATCTTCGAAGTTCAAGTTCAAGCAACAATATTCTACCGTATATAAATACTAAGTACCATTAAGTACTACATACATTAAGTACCATTAGTATTGTCAAGTACCATTGCGAAGCTATACTAAACCCAACACAAAATAATTGTCAAAATCGTATTTGATTTTCAAGAGTTTCCTTCTGCGTCTTCGAAGTTTAAGGTCAATCATCAATATTCTATCTCAGCCAGATCTCAACATTGTCAAGGCTATAGGTACTAAACCTAACACAAAAATTAAAATCATTCTAATCTTGATTGATTACGAGCCCTTCTTTATCTTCGAATTCAAAGGTCCCATATTAATGTAATTAGAATGGTACCAATCGAAAGCCATTGGAAATTTTGCGAACAGCAATATTTTTTTATATAAGTACTCATTATTTAGTTATAGATAATAGAAGAGACGAGTAGAATTCTTGTTTCGGGAAGGACATTCGCGCAGCACGCAGGCGAAATCGCGAGCCAAGAATTTTAAAAATTACTATAATTGCACATGTTAACTTAAGAATTTGTAGACGAAATAAATAGCTCATTCCAGGGCTTATCAAGGCATGTACCTACTATCTACTAGAGATATTAGTTCTAGAAAGAGAATACGAACCTGCGCTAGTATAATGGGTTGCAGGTAGTCGTGTATCCTTGGAATGCGTTGCACGGTGATGCCCGACATGTCCATTCCGCTAGGCATCTCGGCGGGCACAGCGGTGCCCGTCAGATTGTTTAGTAAACCGGCCACTTGGGGCTGCCCCTCAGGCCTGTTCACGCTGTCGCTGCGGGGCGTCAAAATGTGAGGTCGATACACTGTGAACGGCCGGCGGGTGCCCGTTTCTGGGTTATTCTGTAAAGGTGACCGATTATCTTGAAGGTTGTCCGTGCTGTTTGGTTGTAATGCGAACATTTCGCGCACTGAAGATGGTGTGTACAAGCGAATAGTCTGGAGGCGTCTAAATCTATTTCTTGGAGCATTCCTGATGGCTTGGCTTGCGATTCTTATGAAATTAACTCTTTCATCAAGTTCCAGCATGGCATCTCCCCTCGGTAGCTCTTGATTCATATTCTCAGTCGAATGGGGGGCATTTGATGGTCCTGCGACAGGCTCATTATTCTGGGGTTCGCGTCTAGCCACCCTAAAACGTGTTGGTTTGGTTCGGTTCGGCACATTCCGCAGGTGAGGTATTCTATAAGTGGATATTGGCGGCACCACTCGTTTTTTAATAAGCGGATGCGCGGAAGGATTTGTTCTATGCAATGCTTTTAAACGTCTACTTTCTATGTATAACTCCCTTCTGTTTCTGGCAGTGACCGAGTTATTTCTGTTGGCAGCAGCAATCTGCACCGCTAATCTGTTGCTCCATCTCTGTGAAGGAAAGCTTGAAGAAGATGCTGACAAATCAAGCACTTCACACGCATTTCCGCTTGTGCTACCGCGTTGAGATAAACTTCGCTTGTCGCCATTTGTGGATTTATTTTCTTTCTTTTTTTCTTCTTTGGCTTCTTCGTTACGCGTGTTGGTAGAAAGCATTGACTCGTCCGGCCCGTCGACATTTACTGGTCCAGCGTCGTCTACGTTCTGAATGCGCACCACGTCCATTGAATCCAGGGGTTGCGATGTCGAAGCTGTGTTAAGTCCGGCTCGTCCGGGATTTCTGTTTGCCATCAGCATGTAACAGGTGAGCGCCATCGCTTTCTTAAGCGTACGCAACATAATTATAATGAGCTGACTGAGGCCTCGTTCCTCCAGGCACATCATCATCATATTAAACATCACCGATAACACTTGCATGGCTCGCATCCGTATCTCATGCCTCGTTGCATTAATTTCTATAGCGCGTGAGAAATCTCGGCGCGATCTATTGGAATACCTTTGCCCTAAACGATTAGTAGCAGGGTTACGAGAGCGTCGCCGAAGTTCGTCGTCGTGTCGCCATCTGCTGGTGGATTGAACTCTTCGGCGCGCTGAGGAGACTGTTGGGGCGTCTGGCGACGACCTACTATGTGATACTTCCGATCGTCTCTCTCTGCTGTTTCTCGTGCTCTCCGCAGGTAAATTGTCTCGTCTTCCGTTAGCCTCTGGCGCAGTATTGTTTGCGGATGTAGAAGGAGCATCACGATTTCTCTCTTCTTCCCTGTTTCCACCTGGGTCTCGTTGAAGAGACCTCGTACTCCGATTTGTATTCCTGGGTGCTGGATCAGACATTTCAGCCAACATCATGCACCTCTCTAAGAGGGACCTTGTATAGTAGCCAGGAACGTCTGGCCTACCCGTTTCTCGATGCAATGTAAGTATACGTCTACGTAAATTCTCCCACATCACACGCAGTTCACGGGTAGTGGTGCGGCTCCTGCGTTGGGATAGATTGACCAGCTGTACGGTGTGCTTGTGCAAAGCACTGATGCCGCTTCTTACCTTCCTGTATGCTTCATCAGGTGGTATTGACCCACTTCCTCTTGGCCAAAAAGAATCGCGACTAGTAGAGGGCCGACTTAAATCAAAAGTGGACGGCGCTCGTCGTTGAGAAGGCCCTGCTTCGTCAGTCGACGTGGCGGGCGCTTGTTCTCCACCAGACCCACTTTGGGTACGGACTCGGAATCTATCACTTGACAGCGACACATTTACTCCATTGGAATCACGGGACGAACCTTCGCGCGGTGAATCACCCGATAGTTCGAATACCATTCTATCAGTAGAGAAAGCGCGGGCATTGGCCTGTTCGGATGTGGAGGGCCCGTTTACTGACTGTGAATTATCTTCCCGGAATGTTGAATTTCTCGTCCGTAATATGTTAACTTGTAAAGTATTGTCGCTGTCCGAGTCGGAGCTGGAGAGGAACTCCCGGCGCCAGCTAGAGCCTCGCAGCCTCGCGCTGGGTCGGTCGGAGCGGCCGCGGTGCGAGCGCGTGCCCTCGTCGGAGCCCGCCCCGACCGCCCCACCCTCCCCACCCTCTGAGCCCGCCAGCATCGACAGCGACATATCTGTGATCAAATTTAAGAGTCTTGTGCCGGAATCTCTCAAAATATCGCGAATTAGGTCTAAACTTTCGTTGAGAGTTTGAGCGTCTAAAGGTGCTGTGGTTGGGCTCATCTGCGTAGACGAGTTAGCCATCGTTGGTCTTCTCCTCTCGGTTGGATTGCGTAGCTCGCCTTCTGGAAAGTAATGATGTAAAGTTCGTCGCGGCGGTGAGGGCTGGGTCGCGCTCTCCGTGGACGTCGACGACTCTCCTCTTGATGAGTCTAGATCCCTTCGTGTGGGTGAGAAATTGCGTCTACGAAACACGAATACACGTCTCGATATTGATCCCGACCTTGCCGAAGTGAAAATACTGGTGCGCGATGTATTCGCACCGTCGGTACCCGCCCGGGGCGCGGCACCAGCGACCGATATGCGACTGGCTCTAGGTGTGCCGTTTGACGAAGAAAACGGATTCGGCAACAACCTAGTCGGACCTTCATTCTGTTCTCCCAAGCCGAGAGATCTTCCGTATTCACTAAGCGGTTGAAATGCTGAAGATCGCGAACCGAAGGAAGTGCGTTCTGTTGTTGTAGAATCTTGATTTCTGCAGTTGACATAGAAAAAAGCAATAAATAATTCAAATTGTAAATGAACAGTTAAGATACAAATCACTAACAAAGTGATTGCATGATGTTTGACCTTGACCTGTCAGTTTCCAAAGACAGCACGTCTAGGTTGAGGATGCGGGTGCCGGTTTCACTCTCGCCGTTGTTCTCACTAGTGGACGCTCGCTGGCTACCTTCACCGTCTGCATTGCTTTGGCGTTGCCTACTTGAGCCAATTCTTGTCCAACTTGAAGTGTCAGAAGATAAATCCGTCTCCATTGGGTCTGTGCCACGGTCCATCTGAAAAAAAAGTAGTAATTATATGTACGTACATTACCTATACGCAGATAGTTCTACCAAAAGGAGATGTAACTATTTCATGTAATAATGATAGTAATACCAGCCCTGTATTACATACTGTTTATTGCTGAGCATGGCTCTCTTCAACTAAGAGTTTTTAAGCCTGAGTCCACCATGCTAGCCTAGTGCGAGTTGGCAGAATTCACATACCCTCGAAATTTTAATTGAGAATTCTCAGATATGTAGGTTCCACGTGATGTTTTCCTTTGCCATTAAAACGAACTACTATAAATAAGAAACAATATACATAACTTCGAAAAATCAGAGATGTGTGCTTTAGGTTTTAAACTTGCGAACATTCGTCTCGACAGACCGTTACAATGCGGTGATCGTGCACAATTTCATGTCATTGCTGAATAACATATCCATACATTAAATAATAAAATATTTTTGTGTTACGTGAAGAAAAAAAATTGTCTTAAGGCACATTGTCCGCACTCCACGCGTCTGAGTATTCGCATCATTAACGATCGTATAGAGAGGTACAGAAAATTAAAACTAATAAAAAAATAATTCGACGTTCGGAAACCACTGGACTAGTTTTTTATAAAATTGTATGATTACCGTAGTTGGTACTGGTGGATTGTTAAGTCGATTCCGCACCATGAACAGCCTTTGATAGTTCCTGACCAAGCTGTCATAGCGTTGTACCAAATTTTGATATGAGTTCACAATCATATCTTGGGCTGAGCCGGAGTTGTCTCCTGATTGGTTTGCACCAGGATTGTCACCATCCTCTCTCCTGTTGGTAATGGGACTGTTGCTGAATACGGATTGTGCCAGCAATGTATTGTTCGCCACTACTGAGCCTACGGTGCCACGTAGAGATATCCCCGTGATCAGCTTATATCCCAACGCGTCAAACGCCACATACCTGAAATTTGAAAACTAACAATAATATAATGTATAACTGATTGAATCTCAATAATTATGACCTGTTGATTTTGTACATTTTATTTCCACTCCGTACCAACCTGACTTTTTCGTTCACATTGTTGGTGGATACTTTCGTAAAGGGAGCTGGTTGACTCCAGTCCCAAAAATACAATTCATTGTAAGTCGCGATCACTAACAGCTGTTCTCGAGGATGGAATGCTATAGACGCTATCACTGTTTCATTGCGCACATTCCATACTTCACTGCCACCCTGCGATTGGAACAAGTCAGCATAACATAACGATTAAGAACTTTATACAATAATATACATATACACTCACGCCTTTTATCCCCGAAGGGGTAGGCAGAGGCGCAACTAGTGCACCCACTTTTCGCCGTTATTATATCGCGCACAAATTCTATACTCCGGGCTGATACTGATTAGAGAAACCCAATATCATTCTGCCCGACCCGGGGATCGAACCCTAGACCTCAGCATTGCAGTAGTACCGCAATAAAACTATGTTACCGAGTATATATTATAACATTTTTAATATTGTCGCCATTGCGTGACCATTTTATTAATTTCTTTGAATTTTTTGGTTCATGTTTTATCATAATCACCATATTTAACCATTTAAAAAACCTTTATCACTTAAGTTTATGCTTTTACTTCTACATAATTTTTAATAACAAGTGGGTTCTCCATCTCAAACAATAATGTGGATTAGCATTTTAAACTTCATAGAGTTGTACATAAATAACTTACACTAGCGATATCCCACACCCTTACTTGGCCACCGAGGCAGCCAGAGCCGATCAGTTGTGTGTGTGAGGGATGGAATGCAATGCACCATGGTGTCCGAGGGTGTCCCTTTAAGATTCTCACATGTTTGCCACTAGCCAGCTCAGAAACATACACATTGTGATTTCCATGTGTTGAAGCCACTTTAGTCCTGCAGTATATACATAAATAACTAAACATAACTATAACTAATGTATTAATATAATTCTATAAAATATTTTTTGCCTAAATTTAGTTTTCTTGCGAATATGGAAATACAACCTATGAAATTTTCTTGAACTGACTTCTACTATCATATTTTTTAACACCCTTCTAGCCAGTTTCGACCACGGCGGCCAATCTCAATGGAGACTTTTGGTAGGTCTCATATGTAAGTCTGTCTGGGTGGGTTCACGCCGCAATGTCTATTTCTACCGCCAAGCAGCAGTATGCATGTACTGTTGTGATTCGGTTTGATGGACATTGTAGCTAGTGAACTAGTGGACATAATAAGACTTAACATCTTATGTCTCAGGATGACGAGCAAAGTGGAGTGCCACACAGTACTTTGTAACTCAAGATGCTGGATGGTGTTGCTACAGTTTATGGGTAGTCATACTCCTTACCATCAGGTGAACGGCATGCTCGTCCCATCATTTAATGCAATAAAAAAAGAGAAAATGATCAGCCAGGTAAGAAGGAGATCATTATAGCACACAAGTGTGTGTATAATACACAAGTGCACTCTCTATTCCTTCACTCTCATAGTCTGGTGAGACGATAATCCGACATGAGCAAAGAGATCAGGTGCAGGCCTACCGGCTTTACGTACTTTCCAAAGCACAGGGGTATCATACTGCCAACTTCCTAACTCCGAGCTGCTACTGAGTAATTTTGAAGATGAAAAGAACCTAGTCACAATGTTTTTGGCTCGATCTGGGATTCAAACCTGGGACCTCAGCCCACAACTACACCATCGAGGGAATAGAATTATGTGTAAAAAATTCAACAGAAGTAACAAGTATGGTCATGAAATGTGTGATTGCATTCTCATTAATCAAAATGTATGTACTATGTACAAAAATATTCTGGTTTTGAAAAGTAAAAAATGAGACTTTATGTGTGGATAGTCTAAAGCAGGTTGGGAGACTTCTAGGCAGGTGACCTTTTTGGGAATCATGAAATACAAAGAACAGAATCTTTCCTAATATAGAAGATGTATGAGGTTGAGTAATTAAATTATATTAAGTTTCAGTATAATTCCATTATTGACCCTGGGATTAATTGTCTAGATATAGCTATGGATTGCACAAGTAATGATTATTTATATGATATAGTTTTGATTTTTTGACCTAAAATGTAATAATGTGGTGTGCCTGTTAACTCTAATGTCAAAGCATTTAAATTTCATTTAAGTTTTAAAATGTACCTACATTTGTATTGGCCAACCTGGGAATCAGGGGAACTCAGGACTTTATGGTTCACACAGACAACTGGATCCATGAAGAAACTTGACACACTCACATAATAAAAAAAAATTTACTGAACTTACCCATCTGGACTGAAGACCATCAAAAATGTAGACCTTGGATAACCAGGTAAATCACAACTCTAAAAACACACAAACTATAATATTCTTACTCATATTATATAAGTGAAAAAACTCTTATCTGTCTGCATGTTACGCTAACTCCTAAGCAATTTTATTATAAAAGAAGCTTAAACAAAAAGAAAGGATATAGGATTTTGTTTTTTTCATATAGATAAACATAGATAATATGTGAATGCTATGACAGATGTAGTACAACAGAAACTATGAGTTTGTCACAAAATTATTCCAAGTAAAAAAGGAAAGTATATATTACTCGTATTTTCAGTGGCTTTTGCACAAGTATATCCTCAGCTAAATTTTCTAGGACCAATTTGTTTGGTGGATAGTTAGGTGGGTTTATGCCCCTTTCTCGCCACTGCCAACTGCGTGCAATGTTGCCCACCACTGGCGTCTCATCTACTTGGTCCTGCTTGATGCCAAGCCACTCATTGTCAATTGATGGATCCATCCTAAAAGTACATTAGTTTCAATTAAATCATTTCATGCATATTGACTACTATAATTTTAATACTATGTCATTCATACCTTATTAACTATGTAGCAATTGGATTGGAAACCATATATGTGATCTGTAATTCACAAATTATAATTTTGTTATTCATTTAAAGTAGCATCAATTTAATAATAAAAATAATGGTTTATGCATACTGTTATTGTTTTTTTTTGAGCATTTGTTTTTAAATATTAGACTTATGTAATCTGTTACAAAACAGCTTGAGATTTTTTACACATTATGTGACTACAGGAGCATACAATGTCATGTGTACAAGGTAGATTAAACATTTGTAGATATACCTACCTACCTACTTTAAATGACTGGGGCGCTTGCGAGCCATATTGAATATGTCGTATTACGTACTGGACTTGATAATTCAATATGAAATATGGTAAATTACGTATAAATCAAAAGTTAAGAACGCAACTATCACTATTTCTTAACAAATCGGGCTAAATCTTGTACACAAAACATGTAATGTACCAGCAAAAAAGTAAAAAAAACAAAGACTAGACTACCTTTCTCATAATGGGATTATACACTGTTAAATGAAGTTAAAACATGTAATCCATTAATAATACTGCACACGAGTAGTTTATTCTATGTTTTTTTTTATGAAAACTATACTTTTGCGATCACAAAATATACAGAAAACAATCCTTATCCAAGTCAATATGCGCCAGCTGCGAACTGTCAAAATTGAAGGAATTTACAATTTACATAGATAAAATAACATTCACTTCAAAAAATAAAATGAACTGAGCTGAGATTGACATTCTCGGTTTGAAGTCTGAATAGCCATGGCTATACATCCGGAATCGCATTATTGATCCATAAACGAAATGAAGACTGCCTCGGTGGCGTAGTTGTATTACAGTACGACTGCAAAGCTGAGGTCTCGAGTGCGATCCCAGGGTCGGGCAAAGTGATATTGAGTTTTTCTATTCAGTATCAGCTTGGAGTCTGGAATTTGTGCCCGATATGGCGATAGGCTCGCCCCCTATCACATCATGGGACGGAATAATGGTGAAAAGTGGGTGCCCTAGTTGCGCCTCTGCCTACCCCTTCGGGGATAACAGGCGTGAGTGTATGTATGTATGTACGAAATGAAACTGAAAAATGTATGTTTGTCTAAAGCAGTATTTCTTAACCTATGGTCCGCGGACCCCTGGGGGCAGCGAATATGTGTATGGGGGTCCGCCAACTTATCTATGGACATTTGAATTAATGCACTTCACCGTTAAAGCGAACGATAATTGATAAACAATATACACGTAATTTTGAAAAGTCAGAGGTGTGTTTATTATGAAGTGGATGATAGCCTAGTTGGGAATGGAATGGAACGGTCTGCCGAGACAATGTCCGGAGGTTCAAAACCTAAGTCACACACCTCGGACTTTTCGAAGTTACGTGTGTATTGTTTATCAATTATCGTTCGCTTTAATGGCAAAGGAAAACACCGTGAGGAAACCTACATACATAAGAATTCTCCATAAGAATCTCGAGGGTACGTGAAGTCTGCAAACCCGCACTAGGCCAGCGTGGTGGACTTAGGCCTAACCCCTCTCAGTCGTAGAGTAGGCCCGTGCTCAGCAGTGGGCAGTATATAATACAGGGCTGATTGCATTCCATTGCATATCTATCTTATGAATAATTTTGTCATCTTATGTTTATATACCAAGATTATAATTATTATTAATATAGCGCCCTCAATTTTGCAATGTCTGAAAAGGGCAGTACTAAGTTAGCAGTAACAACAGCAACTATTATACCCTTAGTGTGCCAATAAATAAATAAATTCTTACGTGGGTCGAGGCATACGGTCCAGTGTGTACTGTCTACTGTATATACTTCTTGGTGGCATACACGTTGAGGCTTAACCTGGCCTGCGAATATTTCCGCTCCCTTTTCCTTTTGTCCTATCCTGGGAACCTCTTTTCTTTCGCCTTCCACAAATTCCTCTGCCCATTTCCCATCCTGGACCATCCCATCCCACTCTCGGTGATACTGCAATGGTCGAACGAAAAATAATTAATCGGCGACAAAAGATACGCGTTATAATTTATATTTCTTTGCGCCGTAAAATCTTAAAAAGAACGCAATGAAAATGTTTCAAGTAATCAAGTTAGAAGGATTGAAGAAGGTAAATATTATTGTTGGCGTTCATTATAATAGCCGTAGTCATCTTCGTGGTTGACGTTCAGGAAGTGACGTGTGTCTAAAGCAGTGCCTAGCTTTGTGTCGTGCTCCTACTTACCGAATTAATTTTGACAAGCTTTTACTTAAATTTATATTTTAAGTAGATAAAAGCTTCTGAAATGTCACGTTCGTCTTCTAAGCTTGTTATCACACAACTGCACTTTGTGACATGGCGATTATAAGTAGGTATTATCAGTTTTAGTTTGCAGTAATCACGGGGTAGCTGTAGCTTTCAAATAGAGGGATCCCCATCAAAAGCAAAAAGAAAAGTTTTATTTTACGTATTTTCAGTTTCAGTGGTGTTTTTGCGTTGGGTTTTGTCGAATGTTTGTGAAATTTTTTTGATGTTTGCTAGAAGTGCTCATAGGTATTATAATGTGTGCCTACATGTTTTGTGGCCCGGATTATTTTTTTGCTGCAAGCTAAGGGTGGTCCGGATACCCAAAACTCCGCCTTATAATACCCCCATGGCAGTAATGATTTATAGTAATTAATTCTTAAATACAAAGCAGTTTACATCAAAATCTTTACACCAATAGGTGTAAAGATTGTGTGTTATGCGACTCTTAATAAAGAGTCGCATAACAAGAGTGTATGTAAGCCCTGGATGTACCTATGGGAAATTTCCATAGTATTATAATGCTCTTTGATGGGAAACTTTATGGACTATTTTCTATTAATTTCAACCTACAGCGTATGACATGGCGCTGCGAAGTATTTAATTTTTATAGGGCAAATTCCTCAGAATAAGGACAGTCTTTATTCTATGGCTAATTCGGGTGACTAATGGTATCCAAGGGATGGTGCAAGAGAACGGAAACGACCACTAAGAAGATGGGAAGATGACCTTCGCCAGACCCTGGGACCGTACTGGACAAGAGTCCCGGCAGACAGAGAACAATGGAAGCAGTTGGAGGAGGCCTATGTCAAGCGACACACCGAGCTAAGGGACATTCTATAAACAACAAAATAAGACCAAACAAAGAGGGACTAGCTTGGAACAAAAGGCTACATCATCATCATCATCAATTCGGGTGACTTACAGTCAGTATTTAAATGGGAACGAAGGAGTTCCCGTCACAGATTACTTAGAGAAGCTACGCTTGTTCCCGTGAATCATTTAAATTATGACAAAAAAAGACAGATCAGATAACAATTTGCTATTAGGACTTTACTCCATTATTCTGACAATATTGAGTATTTTTAATGAACTTATTAATTTATTTAAAAATAATATTGTCCATTATGACATAAACATCTATTAAGATTAACGACTCATTTAAATTTCAACTTAGTTTATGTACGGATCTAGGTATATTCGGAGTCCCGAGAATACCTGACACAAAATTCCATTAGTATATACTTAATTACAGTTATGCGGAAATTTTCGGTATTAGGAATACCTTAAATTCTTTACCCCCAAGCGATCACCCTAATTACTCCTTGGAATTTTTTACCTGCCCATATAACTCCCGTCGAAATCGGTGCCCAGTCGTTAACGAATTACTTCCGATAAACAGGTTTTGACAACCTGCAAATGAACCACGGCCTACATTGGCTTACGAAATGGCACACATCACAGCCACATGCATATTATCGCTTTGTGCAAAGCATTGGTTCCAGGGATAAGGCAGTCAATAGTAGTTTACAATAGTAAAAAAATATATGAAATACGTCAATGATAAGCCAGTAAATAAAATGTGTATGCAGACTTTAATGCCTAAAAGCTTTGCCTGTCGTGACGAGCGATTCTCAGTTGCTCCGCGATATTATAATATTACTAGCTTTTGCCCACGGCTTCGCCCGCGTTAATAAGTTTTTCCGGGCTAAAAGTACATAAAAACCTTCCCGTTGAATCACTCTATCCAACTCATTTATTTGGATAAAGATTAATA
Source organism: Lapara coniferarum (assembly GCA_949316025.1). Taxonomy (NCBI): domain Eukaryota; kingdom Metazoa; phylum Arthropoda; class Insecta; order Lepidoptera; family Sphingidae; genus Lapara; species Lapara coniferarum. Next base: position 8,187,095 of record OX438926.1, read on the forward strand.
TTATGACGTTGATACAACTCTTAACAAATAATGCATTAATTTCGACCAAATTTGATTACCATAAAAACGGTTCTAGTGAGTTAGCCTTAAAAGATAGATATATACTGTGCGGGACATTTTTTTAGATCATGTCAAGAGGAATAATTCTTTCATACATATATATTTTTGGTATCTTGAACCGTTTTCGCAGCGCACGCAATGGAAGCCCTCAAGGATGAATAATTTTCCCCGTTTTTTTTTTACATTTCCCATTATTTCTTCGCTCCTAATAGTTGCATCGTGATGTTATATAGCCTAAAGCTTTCCTCGATAAATGGTCTATTCAACACAAAAAGAATTTTTCAATTCGAACCAGTAGTTCCTGAGATTAGCGCGTTCAAACAAACAAACAAACAAACAAACAAACTCTTCAGCTTTATAATCCTACTAATATTATAAAGGCGAAAGTTTGTATGAATGTATGGATGTTTGGATGTTTGGATGTTTGGATGTAAGGATGTTTGTTCCTCTTTCACGCAAAAACTACTGAACGAATTTCGATGAAATTTGGCACACGGGTAGATCATGTCCTGGATTAACACATAGGGTACTTTTTATCCCGGGAAAATATGAACCGGGACTTTTATCCCGGAAAAACTTATTAAAGCGGGCGGAGCCCGCTAAACTAAGTTATATTAGTAGGATTCTCTCTCGATTTATCTTGAACGGCATGCTCGTCTCGCCATTCAATGCAATAAAAAAATGTACTTAATTAATCTGCCTCGGTGGCGTAGTTGTATAACGGTCTGACTGCAATGCTGAGGTCTCTGGTTTCATCCTCAGGTCGGGCAAAGTGATATTGGGTTTTTCTACTCAGTACCAGCCCGGAGTCTGGAATTTGTGCTCGATATGCTGATAGGCTCGTTCCCTATCGTATCATGGGACGGAATACACACGACGAAAAGTGGTTGCACCTCTGGCTACGATAACGGGCGTAAGTGGGTGCGTGTGTTTAACTCATTTATTTTCATGTACCTACACTGGCTCTAGAATACATAAAATATTATCACACGTACCTACTGTACTACACATATCCCTTTGAAATGCCTAAATATTGCGACGGTTGTATCTAGACGTTGTCTTGAATCTAGTTTCCTAATCATTTGTTCAATATCCACTTTGAATTACTTTCTCACTTTACATAGTCGGTACCTATGTTATTTCATGGTTGTCATTTTATTACTTAGTACTTACTGTAGAATGCAAGAACAGCCGTATATAGGTAGGCATCTGTTTTTTCACTGGTAATTACTTTTTAGAGCGTGAAAGAATGATTAATATTTTGTGGCATAATGATCGTAACATGGGCAAATTACGTCTATTTTATATTACAAAATTATATGCCACGCTGTACACTCGAACAGTACTTAATAAGATTACGTGAGGTTACGTGACACGGTGTAGAAAATTACTCTTTCATTCCCACATCATGTGCGTATAAATATCTATCTCTACCTACCCGTATTATATTCGAAGCGGCGACGTAACGAGATTTTTCACAAAATTTGATTCGCGGCAATTTTGCTCACGGAATGGATATTATTTTTTCGTAGGAGACGCGATGCGTTGCTGTGATTTAATATCAACCCTACAGTAATTTAAATATTTAACTTGTGATTTACGAGTCTGTCTGCATTGGGAATGGCGTAAATAGATTTTCTAGATTTCATTTTTTTACTCGACAAAAATACCATAGATACAAATTAAGACTTTTGAGACGATGCAATGTGACGCATCTATAAAATTTTCATTACGATCTTGACATTCAAGTATAATTTGAATAATAGGGTACTTCACCATGTTAGATTTTGTAAATTATTGTATTAGTACCAGAAATTAAAACAATATAGAAATTCTTCTGTAAAAACAGCATCAAAATTGGTTGAAAAATAAAGCAGTCATATACAGTTATGAGCAAAAGAAGGGGCGTGCTGGGCTTATCGCGCTATCCCTTTCTCACGCACGCTGAGTTATGGCTGGTGATACTCGGTGACGTCACAGTTTTGCTGATGCTATTATTTGACAACTAACCCTTCCACCAAATTTAATAGCCTTATAACCTCAGTGATCTGGAGTGGAGACCGCGTTTTGGCAAACGTAGCGTAGATGGCTAGATGGCGGGACGACTTGCACAAGAGTGCCGACAGCCACTGGATGCAGAAAGCAGCAGACCGGGCGTATTTTTTGGAGAGGCCTATGTCCAGCAGTGATGATGCAGCATGATGATGATAATGATGAACCATAGAATAATAACTAAAGTACTTATAACTTATTATAGCGTGATTTTTTATGTTAGAATTTTTATAAATGTATGTAAGTAATAAAAACAAGCTAATAGTAAAAACAAGTAATAAAAACAAGTTTTTCTTCAGTAAATGGCATAACACATTACTTATTACACATTTTGATACGGGTATGATTGAGAGCGATCGCGCGTGAAATAGCGTCTCAAGAATCTCTTCCAAGTAGATGCGCTATTTTAAGTACTTACAAAAATCGCCTTGAAACTTAAAAAAACATACCGTCGTAGATAGGTACTTTATGATATTCCGATTACTGTTCTATTACACTTCAAAAAGATTTTATTTTTCTATATTCTCAGTATCGTTTACTTTTTTATGTCAGTGCTATGCTGAAACTTTTAAACGACCATCACACAGGCGATTTGCGAATGAATTCATAGCTAAATGAGAACGCCATGCGCTTGCCACAATTTTGCAGCGGCCTTGCAACGGGTGCGCAACGGATGCGCAGCGCTATTCACGCCGCACAGGCGCGCGGCTCACGCTTCGTTGTGTAGGTACGGTCTAGTCGCTATCAGAATATTCCCCGCGAGGAAACATTGCTTATTGAATTATTTCATCGTAAATGCAGCAAAATAGCGAATACAGATATAATTACGAATTTTGGAGGATCCATTCTTAGATAACTAGCTTTTGCCCGCGGCTCCGCCCGCGTTAAAAAGTTTTTCCGGGATTAAAGTCCCGCTTTATGTTTTCCCGGGATAAAAATAGCCTATGTGTTAATCCAGAACATGATCTTCCCGTGTGCCAAATTTCATCGAAATCCGTTCAGTAGTTTTTGCGTGAAAGAGGAACAGACATCCATACATCCAAACATCCAAACATCCAAACATCCATACATTCTTACAAACTTTCGCCTTTATAATATTAGTAGGATTATCAAATAAACTGGAAGAGAACAACTACTACCATATGGGTACATTAGGGTGTCTCAGGCTATAAGGGCAAAAATCTTTTTTCGATTTGAAATACGCATACGCTCTATTTTTTTTTTCTATTTGACCCTAATAACTGAAATATGAAATATTATGGCAATCGGATAACAATAACCCGTGCCGACTTGACCTCAAACTTTATCATAAAAGTTAGTATGGAAACCAAAGAGGAATTTTAAAATTTAATCTTTATTTTGTAAATGAAACCCTGTTTTACCTGTATCTTGTATTTATTAAGCATTTATTATTAGAATTTAACATTATTCATTCAATTTTATTTCCTAAGTTTGCTTTTTACAGTCAGGATATAGGTACTAGTTTGTGTTCTTGTACGCAACGTAATACAAGTTGATTTTGTTTCTCTTCAACAGTCATTAAGCCACGAAGATCGTGAGATCTTCACTTAACCACTCTTTCAGCCGTATCGTTAACTGCTCTGAATATAATCTATTTAGTACGTGATAAACGAAGCATTATATGACCATGAAGTAGGACACTCGTTGAGAAAACCGTCATCAATTTTGAGTCGATTGAATATAGGCTTGCTTTTGATTAAAACAAAATCATCGATGTTATTCTCTGAAATAAAAAATTAGGTTACAAACTAATTAAAGAAAACAAATGAATTAATATTTTACTTGTCAGACTACGTATAAAATGAGCCACAAAGTTCTTCCTTAGTGAGATGTAGCGTTTACAGTAGGCTGATGGATTTTCTCTGGCTATATTCACATCATTGTCAAATAGAGACAAGATGGACACTTCTTCTATCAAATACTATAAATGCTGGCAGAACTTGTTTAAAACAGCTTTTGAGATGATTTTGTTGATTGTTTCGTAAGCCTTCAAAAAGCACAAATCCTAGTAGGTAAGGTGCTTTTACCGCTAAAATGCATTGCAGCCAAGGCTTCACGTAGGATGTCACGGTGAACAGACCAACGTCTAACAGAGTTGCATTGTCCTTGTTTGAAATCCTAAATTGAGAACTTAGTACTGATATATTTGATAAATAAATTGCTCTCGCCATCCACCACTTGGTGCATAGCGCTTAGGGGCCGAATCTTTAATTTCTTCTCCGTATCTCTGCCAAGAAATATTATTTTAAGCTCTATCAATTGTCGATAGTCATCTCTAACAACTTATTTTTAGTCAATTCTGTTAAGTGAAATTCTATTAGTTTGTAAATTTGTAAAACATTTAGGTGCTTTTCTTATTTAGGCATGGAACTTGGTATAAAATATGTGGTTTCTTAACAAAATTAGGTAAAGATTTAGTCCGTATACATGCCTTTTCCCAATAAACAATATAATTACTCATAGTAAAAGTTGCACTTTCATTGGAATTTAAATTCACTTCACGAATGTTATAGAACAGAACTGCCAGTACTTATCCAATAGAGGGAAGTTTTGAACTGGTAATTTTTGTTTTACGTTCCGTTATTAAAAATATTCCCTTTTTAGAACTGCGTAACGTTACTGACATGACTAAACAAAAATAATGGTTTAGTAATAAAACAAACAAGTAAAAATAAGCACATTCATATATTAGCCCCCGCGCCTTAGTATCCAAGTACTGAGATGTTTCTATACAAGTCGGCACGGGTTGCCGTGGTTCTAAGTACACGAAATTTCACGTACTATCATTTTAATATTATTCAAACAAAATTAGAGAGTATGCGTTAAAAAAAATATACTTTTATTTTTTTGGGACACCCTAATATACATATTATGTAGTCGCTATCTGCGAACGTCAAGTTCTAAATTTTGAGAAATTTAGAAAATAAATTAACTTAGATCGTCAATTCCATCTGATGTAAAGCTTGAAATGGCTGTAAGTAAGGTAAGGTATTATTTTGCTCAAGAGTGTACTTATTGGCGGCGGTGACACTATGCGCGGCGAACACGTTGCGTACCTACCCACAGCGTGTTCATAGCGTGCTCGCCGGGACTTCGTAGCGAGCCTGCTGCACTATCGCCTCACAATGACCAGTGTGATAGGCTGTTAGATTTAAACTATTTACGGCCTTTGAAAGCCCTTACGTGTCAACATTTTACAGTTACCTAATCAAGAACATGGTCTATCTGTGTACTTATTACCCAAATCCATTGAATTGTTCTGACGTAGCAATAGGAAAACATATATTTCATAGGAGTTCAGCACAATTTATTATTCTACTAGCATTAAATTACCAATCTGTATCTGTCACCTTTATTAATTGTTGATTTTATAGTTTTAATACTTAATTATTCTTTACTAGCTTTTGCCCGCGGCTCCGCCCGCATTAAAGAGTTTTTCCGGGATAAAAGTCCCGGTTTATATTTTCCCGGGATAAAAAGTAGCCTATGTGTTAATCCAGGACATGATCTACCCGTGTGGCAAATTTCATCGAAATCCGTTCAGCAGTTTTTGCGTGAAAGAGGAACAAACATCCATACATCCAAACATCCATACATTCTTACAAACTTTCGCCTTTATAATATTAATAGGAAAATACTCAGAGTAAGTATATATCTATAGAGGGCTAATATCGCATCGTGCGCCCACTACCCAGCGTAGGCAGGTGAACTATAGTTACTTATATAGAAATGTTGGCGACTGCTAGGGATGGGCACGCGAGCAGCACCAACGCAACAGTTATCGATAAGTACAGGTCCGGCGGCGCGGTACATATTGTTGTTAAAAAATTGTGGTTCTACAAAATATGGCCTTGTGAGTAATTTTAAGCGTATTGCCTTAATATAGATAAAAGCTATGCTGCGAATTGGTGTAGTGCCATGTGGAGTGATTTATAAACACGGTACCTCAAGAGCAGTTTTTACAAGCAATAAGAACCAATAATATTAATGAATATCCATTATAATTGAACCAATGGATATAAACCGAGCATCGCACCATGGATTTCTTAGCTAGTCTCCCCAAGCCTAAAATAGTCACGTCTAGTTTTTGCAATATTTATTACCAATGTTAAAAAAATGACAAAGAAATATATCTTAATGATTGCCAACTTATACTGTCAAGACCCGCGATAGAAGCTATGCAATAGCTTAAAAATATTATCGTAATCAGTCAATTTTTAGGAACAGTAATTATTTCTTTCATTTCATAAACAAAAACGCAATTATTAATTGGCTTAAAAATCACACACAGACAAAAACAGTTACCTAAGCTACATTATATTAAGCATCGCCTTCGATAGTAATAAATACGTATGCTATAATATGAAAATATTACATCGATTCTGGTATCGACGCGTAACATCACTATCGAAAAAGCGGGATGCGGGGCAGTGCGGGGGGTACAAGTGTTCGCCTCCCGAGCGTCTTTCATACCGCGACGCGTAATTTCAATTTTACCTAAAAATATGCTGAAATATGGCTTGCCTGTGAAACGTGATATTAGAATTCTGTTTAGTGTGTTTCCGAGTGTCGTTTTTACAAGATTCCACAGAACATTTAACCATTTTGCAGTATTAATAATCAAATATTCGCATAGATCTCACTCGCGTGTGCTCACGCCGTTCCTACTCGAATGACTACAAGCGCTTGCGGCCGGCGCAGGACGATGTTCCCACCCGTGCCTATTGTTCCCACTTGCATACGCGCTCTCTATAGGTATATACTTACTCTGAGGGAAAATAGGATTATAATGTAAAGACATACCCCACCTGTTATATCTTATTGCATATATTTATAAGCGATTATTACGAAAATGAAATACCTGTTGTATGTTTACGATTTACCCATAGGTTAATTATTGTCATAAAGATTAGTTATCCCTAAGTATCTACGTATGTACTAACTTATCTATGCATTGTTTAACAAAAAGAAACATATTACATCTTTAATATGCACAGTTTAAAACATAGGTTCTTATAAATAGCAGCAGAAGAACAATAAACTCAAACTCATGGCTGTCCAATTACGTACAAGTACTTTTAGATTTAGTTTCCTTACTGGGAAGCTTAAAGTATCCTTCATGCTATACCGAATGAAATATTCAATGGAGCCTAAAATAAACGTTACAGATGCCGACGGTTAAATAACAACTGTTCCACTCTGGAACCGGCTTCTAGTTTTAAAGTTTATATCGATTCGTCTGAGTGTTCGCCATTGTTTGGGCACAATTCATATACAATATCCGTTCCGGCGTTCGAATTAATATTAACTATGTCAAAATAATTCAGATATAACGGAAATCAATATTATTTATTAACAACTAGCTTTTGCCCGCGGCTCCGCCAGCGTTAATAAGTTTTTCCGGGATAAAAGTATTTGTAAACCTTCCTCTTCAATCACTCTATCTATTAAGCAATCAGCATTAAAATCCGTTTTCCGTAGTTTTAAAGATCTAAGCATAACACATAGGGACAGACTGTGGGAAGCGACTTTGTTTTATACTATTTAGTGATTACCTATTGAGCTTACGTTTGGGCCTATTATTATTTCATGGAAACATGATGAAAAAATCTCTGCCTCTGCCTCGGTGGCCTAATTGTATTACGGTACGACTGCAAAGCTGAGGTATCTGATTCGATCCCCGGGTCGGCCAAAGTAATATTGGGTTTTTAATCAGTATCAGTCTGGAGACTGAAATGTGTGCCTGATAGGGCGATAGGCTCATCCCCTATCACATCATGGGACGGAATTCACACGGCGACACGGGGGTGCAGTATTTGCGCCTCTGCCTACCCCTTCAGGGATAAAAGGCGCGGGCGTGTGTGTGTGTGTGTGTGTGCGTATCTATATAAATAATTTAAAAACAAACAACTTTCATTGTAACATTTTAAATATGTTTCTGCACGTTCCTGTTTTCCCTTGGATTAAGTTAGACTCACCGTATGTACGTGATACCGTATAATAAACAATTATATTTATACAATTTAAGATGTTAGTCATTGTTTGCGGTCCGGTCTACGCAGAAAGAGCTCACAATGTCTTGAGGTCTGGCAGCAGGTCTTTTGGGGCCCGATTTAATTAGATGTATTATCGGGTCCCAGGCAGGTGCAAGTTTCCAACCATCTTCTCTATTGAAATTGGGATGTTTTTTGATTTCAATAGCCTCGCGAATCATCCTAGGCAGGAATCGGTGTTCTTTGGCAAGGATTTGTGGCTTGTCAAATCTAAGGTAATGGTTGGAGCCTTCTTCTGAGTGCTCAGCTACTGCAGACTTCGTAGAGCGTCGGTGTTTAACATCAGCTATATGTTCTTTTACGCGGGTCCCTATATGTCTTTTTGTTTGACCAATATAAGAGAGGCCACAGTCGCAATCTATCTTGTATACGCCCGGTTCTTGTAGAGGTATATGGCACTTGACAGGTGGTAAAAATTGACTAATCTTCTTAGGCGGCTTAAAATAAGTTTTTATGGAAGCACGCTTCAGGATGTAGCCAATCTTGTCGGTGACTCCTCTTACATAAGGTAATACAACTGGGACACGATCATTTTTACCACCTGTCAAGTGCCATATACCTCTACAAGAACCGGGCGTATACAAGATAGATTGCGACTGTGGCCTCTCTTATATTGGTCAAACAAAAAGACATATAGGGACCCGCGTAAAAGAACATATAGCTGATGTTAAACACCGACGCTCTACGAAGTCTGCAGTAGCTGAGCACTCAGAAGAAGGCTCCAACCATTACCTTAGATTTGACAAGCCACAAATCCTTGCCAAAGAACACCGATTCCTGCCTAGGATGATTCGCGAGGCTATTGAAATCAAAAAACATCCCAATTTCAATAGAGAAGATGGTTGGAAACTTGCACCTGCCTGGGACCCGATAATACATCTAATTAAATCGGGCCCCAAAAGACCTGCTGCCAGACCTCAAGACATTGTGAGCTCTTTCTGCGTAGACCGGACCGCAAACAATGACTAACATCTTAAATTGTATAAATGTAAATTGAAGGTAGCTTTGTAATACTAACTTTTCGGACCACCTACACCTCAGTCCGCCCCGTGACCACGAAGTGCTGAAAAGCCTTCGAAACGTCGGGAGAAAAATAAAATAAAAAACCGCGATAAAATCCGTCAAAATAGTTTAATTTCAATGTCTAACATTCGCGTAAACATAAGGAATCATTAAACAATTATAATTACATTGAACAACATACGTAACAACCTAATCACTAATAATAAGAATAATGTATTGTTCCGATTGTTGTTTCTGCTCATTGATATCAAAGAGTCTCGACCCACACCTCCAGAGGCTATTAATTGGTCACTGGGTCAAGAGCCAAATGCAGAAACTGTAGGTACAACATAGTACGCTTTGTGAGGACATTCCTCACTTTGAATCCCTAAGCACCGGTGGCTTGGGTCTTGAACCTTGCCATCGAAGGATGATTCACTTTTTTATATGTATTAATGTTTTTTTTGTATAAAAAAATGTAAAAAAGGAACATTTAAAATAAAGAGAAAAGAATAATGTTTTACATATTAGTAATTTACGATTAAGAGAATTTTTCACCGATCTTTTATTTAGGTTTAGGCATCCAACGTCCATAAAATATCTGGAATAAAATATTGTTTTCCTCACCTCAGGGTGAGGAGACAAAAATCTTAATATTTAAAGATACCTATGACGAACCTTTGCAGATAAACGAGTTAGTGATTCTATAGTATCTACCTATTTTTATTAGCATATTACTTACTTTTTATCATTAGGCTACATATTTCCTACTATTATTTATTATACAGATGAATTATCGACAGTTTTATTTTAGTTTGTGAGAAAAAAAAATCCATTTTCGAAACACTGATTAAAATGCATCGCCAACAATAGACATTGTGGCAGATCAAACATTATTGTCCTTTGTGTTTAAATCAAACGACAATGCGACAAGGGACTTTCAATTTACGATATTCTTTGTTCTTTGGAGAAACAGCCTTATAAAATGGTTAATTATGGAAGGGCCAAAGCTCTACATTTTTAGAAATGAAATTATGAGTTTTGGGGTCATTTACATTTTATTGCTGTTTACTTTTAATATTGTGCAACACAAAGTTACATTTGAATATAGATTTATAATGAGGCAAAATTCTTATTAGGTATATTATACCGTATGGTAAAACTTTATTACTTAGTTACTTTATAGTAATAAAATTTTATGCGACTCTACATATCAATACAATTCTAGATACAAATAGTGATGGTACTTAGTACAGTAGCAACTTTAATAATCACTTCACTGGACATTTTCGGCAATCTACAAGAGTTGAATTGATAAGGTTCAATCTTCATATCAAGTATTCTCTTTTTACAATTAATACACTTGACTTACCGAGATTAGTATTGTGTTTTATTTGAGACAGAACTTTGATACAAGTTTTCTGAAGTATGTAATAGCAAATAGAAGCTCATGGTCTTGAACGACCACCACCATTCAACTAATTAACAATCAGGTGTGAAATACATATATGATTGCTTGCGGCTCCGCCCGCGTGAATGAGTTTTTCCGGGATAATAGATCCGTTTTATATTTTCCTAGAAAAAAGTAGTCTTTGTTACTCGCTGATAACGCAGCTCTATATTGGTGAAAGTATTATTAAATCGGTCCAGAAGTTTTTGAACTTATTCGTTACAAACATAGAAAAATATTGTATCTTTCCTCTCTATAATATTAGTATAGATGTAGAGCATTGTAGATTCAAACAGTTTTAGGAACTTACTTCTATTGTGGTGCAATGAAGATAAATAACAAAGACATTAAACTGATAAATAAGTACGCAATTACTATTTAATATAAAATACATTTACAAAAAAAGTAACTACCAATTATTTTCGCAAACGATATTTTAAATGTCCGGCGATAGTTGAGGATAATTTTGTCACGTTTAACTTCAGCGTTCAGCAAGTCTGCCGGCGGAGGGCCGTCTGAGGGCGCTTGCAGTGCACTAATTGTCAGCCGCTGTCCTCTGAAAGTTTTTATCACTCAAAGTCTAACGCAGAACACTGTTTCTGCTACCAGTTAACTCGTTTGTCTCACTATTTGCACATATGTCAGACTACAATGTTTTGATTTTGTTGAACTTCATATGCTTGAAGTTATGCGTCAATGCTAATTATCAATTTTATCAGCGACCCTTGAACAATGGGATGACTAATATTACTTAATGAACTGAGTTTTTTTTTAAATTTCTTCATTTCTCCTTATGCGAAGCATAAATTACCCTTACGCGTGCATCAATAGATGCTGAAATTAAACAATTATCACGGATTTTATCGCGGGTTTTTTATTTTATTTTCTCCCGACGTTTCGAAGGCTTTTCAGCACTTCGTGGTCACGGGGCGGACTGAGGTGTAGGTGGTCCGAAAAGTTAATGTTACAAATCTACCTTCAATTTATAATTATACAATATTAAGGTGTTAGTATATTGTTTGCGGTCCGGTCTACGCAGTAAGAGCTCACAATGTCTTGAGGTCTGGCAGTAGGTCGTATGGGGCCCGATTTGATTAGATGTATTACCGGGTCCCAGGCTTGTGCAAGTTTCCAACCATCTTCTCTATTGAAATTGGGATGTTTTTTAATTTCAATAGCCTCGCGAATCATCCTAGGCAGGAATCGGTGTTCTTTGGCAAGGATTTGTGGCTTGTCGAATCTAAGGTAATGGTTGGAGCCTTCTTCTGAGTGTTCAGCTACTGCAGACTTCGTAGAGCGTCGGTGTTTAACGTCAGCTATATGTTCTTTTACGCGGGTCCCTATATTCAAAAAATTAATTAGTTCTTTAGATCGAGTTGAATACCATACAAACTTAGTACAAACATCAGTCAACTGTTTTATTTCCAGGATCGCAAACGCTGCTGAATTTAGTTTAATAAATATTGTTTCTATTTGAAATCATTTAGTACTTTCTACTGCTTAAAGATGTTCTCAAAAAACTCTTGGGGTAATATATAATTACTAAATAATAACTTGATTATACTTTATTTATTATATAGTTTGCATCCAAAAATGAAAACTTCTAAATTATATTACATCGGCTTTACCAGGTAAGAAAGGAATTTATAAGGTGATGGTACCAATGATGATCCACCTTGTTTAAAAATCTTCATAAATTAGTTTCATGAAGGAATATAAGATTTTTTTTTTTATATTAATGGATGGTGGGCCATATTAATGTGATATTGATGTAATAATTATATTGACGTGAGTAGGTATGAATCCTGTCGATATTTAATTATTACTTTCTTGTTTTAAAGTATCGGAAAACAGTTTTATTTCTAAAAATCCATAAAGTAAAAAAAGAATTTAAGTTTTGACCGTGACCTGTAATAAAAGTTCTCAAAATTAAAATTGTATGGAAACAAAAATTACTCATTGGATTAAAAAAAAATGTCACTGATTGTTGATTATTTGGCAAAAATGTGGTGCGCCATGTTTGGAAAATTTCATCTGGGTTCAGTAAAATCGCGCGAAAATATAACAAAATGCATACACAACAACACCAACCTGTAATTCAATATGGAACATAATATAAAGTATCTTGTTGCAAAAGTAAAACCAACGCATGTGGGTATGTACTTGAAATATATTTTATTCCTAAAAGTCCTTACTTTTAAAGAGTATAAAGAACAGCCTTTGACAAAAATGGATGGTGGGCCATGTTGGGAACGTTGTGAACGTCTTATAATATTTAATTTATTTTATTTAGTTTTTTTTTATTCCTTTGAATGACGAGACGAGCTTGCCGTTCGCCTGATGGTAAGATATACGACCACCCATAAACAGTAGCAACACCATCCAGTACCTTGAGTTACAAAGTACTGTAATTTCACTGCGCTCATCATCCTGAGAGTTAAGATGTTAAGCCTCATTATATCCAGTTCGATCAAGTTCAAATAGTTTGGTCAAGTTTTACTAGTTTTTTTTTAAATTGGCCTATTTTAAGAACCGGGCTAAGTCCGGTCATTACATAATTAGAATCAACTCTATTATGTAGGCTACGTCCCATAAAGGCAAAGCACAATCCATTTAAGTGGGCACGTAATAGTGACTTGCTAGTGAATATTAACACCATCAATCTTCTATTTGCTGCTTTCGGACGATAAATGGATTAAATTCTAGATAAGGGCTTTGGATATTAGCATATTCTGTTGTACACTCAACACTATTTATTTGTTCGAACGTTCCATTAGCTACGACCTGCTTTAATAATAATGCAAATATAAAGTAATTACTACCACTTAATCTGCTTTTTTCTATAAATATCGGAATTAGAATATAATTAAGTTCTATTTGATTATACATTTGGAACTATACATTTGGTTAACTTTTAACCAAAATCTTACACATGTAGGTATTGATAATAAAATTAATATAGGCACGACATCTAACACCTTCTGATATAAATATACACACGAAGCCGCTAATTATTTATATATAAATCATATTTTAGTCAAAGGGTAAATTAAGGGATAATGTGCGGCCGGGACGGCAAAGTCACGTACCTAAATAGCCATGACCGGCACAGGATTAACCCCCGTGCATAATCATTGACGGCTGTAATAAAAACTCTGAATAGTGGTCGCAGTTGTAGGTATTTGTTTTAAAAAGTTAATTACGTACGTATACCTACTACACTATAATCTTGTGGTATTTTAGTTTATTCGTTGTTTAAGAAAATATAGCGGGGTTTGTTTTGTGACGGTAATTTTTGCATTAAATAAAATCTGTACATCTGGCTTACGGAACCATAGCTTCGTGGTCTCCTCCATCCCGGCCCGTACCAAAAGGTTCGGAAATTCCTACTTTATATATTAAGCTGTGGAACAGTTTGCCGGCACACGTGTTCCCTCCGTCTTACAACATGAAGTCTTTCAAGCGGAGCGTGAAGAAGCAATTAGCAGGCCGGCATAATTGTGTTGACCGTTAATGGGTAATCTTGTCCCTTGCCGGTTGACATTTTTTTTGGACTTCGCTTAACATCAGGTGCAGTGAAGTCACTTTGCCGAGTTAAGAATAAAAAAAATAAAAAAATCTATTACTGGCTCACGGTCACACAGCGAGCTATGGAGAGGGCTATGCTAGGTGTTTCTCTACGTGATCAAATCAGAAATGAGGAGATCCGTAGAAGAACGAAAGGCACTGACACAGCCCAGCGGATTAGCAATTTGAAGTGTCTTGGGCAGGGCACGTAGTTCGAAGAACTGGCGGCAGATGAGGCAAAAAGTTCTCGAATGGAGACCACGTACTGCCAAGCGCAGCTTCGACCGTCTACCTGCAAGGTGGACAGACGAGTTGCTAAAGGTCGCAAGAACGCGCTGGATGCAGGTCGCTTTTGACAGGTCCGTCTGGAAATCTTTAGGGGAGGCCTATGTTCAGCAGTGGATGTCATGTGGCTGATGATGATGATAAGTGTCACTGCAGACTTTGTGATTTTATACCAGAGGAGAGATCACTATTTCAATAAAGTAATACATAAGTAGATGATATTTGCTAGCCAATTAATTTGTTTAAGGTAGTAGAGCCACATAACTTTACTGTATTTTATACCAGCAGGGATAAAAAAAATTCGTCAAAATAAAACATCACTCGGAATGTAGGTACTTATTAAAATATCCGCATTGAAATAACTCTGAAAATACACCTCAACAATTGCAAATTGTGTACAGTGGTAATGGATAGGAGATAGTCGTTTTTAACGTTTATTTACAATTAGCCGAAGCAAATGGCGAATACCGATGGAAGCGCTTTTTGCTGATTTTGTGGAAATTCCTATAGTCCGTGCAATCTACTCGACAAACTGGACGCCGGCAATCTCGTAATTTAATGAACACTTCGCTAATCGAGTGACGAGACGAAAGCCAGCCGTCAGAAAAGTTACATTCAGATTGGATTACGAAAAATCTCTGGACTTTATTATGTAGTCATTTGTAGTACCTATGTGTTGTCAACATAGTGTTGATTTTCCCACGGAACAGAGAAAGAGAAAAGTCCCTAAAACACAAGATGACGCCAGCGCCATCTACATAAACAATCAGATTAAAAATATCCATTATTTTCCATGGCAGCAAATTACTGGGATAAAAGTAGCCTATGTGTTGCAAGACATGGCTTACCCGTGGGCCAAATTTCGTACAAATCCGTTTAATTGTTTCTGCGTTTTCTTCTGACAAATATACTGAATATTTGCGGCGTAGCAGAGGCGCACCGTATGCCTATAAGTATTATTATTCATACCTAACTCTTAACTATTTATTTATAGTATTTATTTGCTTGCTTTTCCCACTATTTTGTTTGTCTATTTATTCTTATTTATTTTAATATAATCAATCCGTGAGTCACTATCCCCTAAGTGAGGGTTCCAGTTGAAAACCAGCGCCAGGTACACTTTGCCTGGCATTTTATGCTGAACTGGATCCTTTTCGACGGTATCATGGGATGCACGTTGCCCACGTGCTTTGTGTAATATGTAGTAAGTCCTTTTTTGTTAATTGTTGTGTGCGTCCCAGTATATTGTACGAATAAATGTTTCTTTCTTTTCTTTCTTTCTTTTAAACCACACAAACATTCAAACTTTTTCACAAACTTTCGCATTTATATTATTAGTAAGATTCATTGACATTTTATCGTATCCTATAACTTATATTATAATTATAATATGATTAGTATACGTAAAACAAAATGATCTAAGTATTATATGAAATTTCCGCGTTTTTTGTATAATGTTCCTATGTTAATTTAAAATACAATGAAAGTTATGTTGTATATATCTTCTTTGTTTAGTCATTTAAGTGTTTTATCGATTTAAAAATCCCTAATCTACAGCTTTCCACTATTATTTCTGTGCCAGAATTGCTTAAATGAACAATGGCTCAGAATTTTTCATTTGTTCAGTTTTTGATATTATATTTATTAGTCGTTTAGGTACTTTAGAATTTTGTTGGATGCTGATAGGAATTATCGACATTCCTATCATTAAAAATCTATTTAAAAATCTGTATAGTCTCATTCCGGCGGCTTTTTTTTCGGATCCAATACCCACTTACCTATTTTCAACATTTCCTAACCATACATTGAATGGTGCAATGTAATTTTATAATTATCTGTGTGAATATTTATTTATAGGTCTAATACTATATAATAATACAGGTAGATCTGTATATAAGGCAATACAGTAACTAAGTATTGATTGTAGAAATCATTCCGATTATTTTGGTGGAATTATGTATGTATTATGGTAATGATATTTACTAGAGTATGACTTTGTTTACGAACGTATTATCATGTGTTTCATGCTTGATCATCTATAAAAATCAAGACAAGGCTTTGTCATCTTACGTATTATATCCAATTTATTTAAATACCCAGAAGATATTACAAGGAAGTATTTGCAAGCAGGTCAGAAGACCGATTCATCACTGCGAATATGACGTTTACGGCCGATACCGTCTGATTTGTTCCAGATCAAATGCGAATCCGATATTTACGAAACGTAATCATAGGGGTAAAGAAATATTTGCTTCTACGCATAAGGAATATAGTGCTGTAACATCTTGTTTCACTACATGCCGCATTTTATATCAAATTGTATTTTTGGCAATGATATTACTATTATTTTTATGGCAACACGTTTTTTAATATATTTCATAACGGTGCGGTGGTCAATCTATAAAATTGGCGACATGTATTGGAAATTAAAGCAAATTAATATGACTTTCTTTAACATCTACTCTTAAGTTTCTTAGTAGAAAAGTGTCTATGGAATTAACTGAAAATTTACTGGTTGTCTTCGTGATACTCGTAAATGCTGTATCCTGCAAATTTTTGCTTTATGCCTATTGATGTAAAAAACCCAAATCTGTCAAGATTAAATATGTACGAGTCAATATTATTAATATTTATTAATGTTCATTTACATTATACTTGGAAGATAGTGACCGAAATTTTACACTGCTAGACTTTTGGTTTACAATGTGTTGTCTGTCCGTCGGTATTAAGCGTAAGTAAGATTTTATACATTTAGCAATTAAATTAGGTTTTTTTTTCATCGAACTCCATACCACCACCACACCAATTACCAGCCCTATATTATATACTGCCCACTGCTGAGCACGGGCCTCCGCTACAACTAAGAGGGTTTAGGCTTTAGTCCACCACACTGACCTTGTCCGGGTTGGCAGACTTCATATACCTTCCTAACTCTTATAGAGAACTTCTCAGATATGCAGGTTTCCTCATGATGTTTTCCTTCACCGTTAAAAGCGAGCGATAATTCACAAAGAATACACATATTACTTTTTTTTGACAATGGTTAAATTAATTAAATCCTAAATCAGCTGTAAATACTTCACATCTTTTAATGTAGTGTTTATCGACGACTTATTTATTTTCGTAGAGTTACTCGTGGTATCCCTCCTGAACAAGAGTAGGAAAATTGAACAGTACCCTACCGAAGAGGCGCTAATTCAAGCTGCCAGTGTTAGATAACTGAGTTTGCTATTCACACATTGTCTAATTTAGTAGCTCAGTGACGTATTTGAAACACAGTCTAGTTTGTCTCGTACTTCCTTTTAGACCATGTTCCTACTGTATATATGTATTGTTTGTATATTATTATCTTTTATTTTAGTACAGAACAAATACAGACAAAAGAAGTAACAGAAATAAGCTAAGTTAATTCGTTATTTGTATTTTTACAAAATATTGATAAATCCACACAATTCAATGATCGAAACAATGCCGGTCTACGTTAATTTAATGTAACAGCTGCAAAACGCGAATTAAAATTTTCATATTGCATTTGTAACTAAAAGCTTTTATAAGTAAAAAAATACGCGGCATATGCCTCGCGCCGCCGACCTTACTGGTACATAGTCGCTTCGAACCAACTATGTGTACCTTTAAATGTATACGCATTTGTGGAGTCAGTGACGCGAAAACTACGCGCGTACTATGTACCTCAGCTTTCATCAAACGTTGCGTTCATTTTTTTGCTACAACTGCGACTGTGATCCGCCTTTCCGCCCTACGTACCTTTCGATTATCCAACGAAATGAGGAATAGCTTCAACGTTATATTCCATTAAAATTTACTACTAGCATATTGCGTTCGTATATAATACAAAACAAAGCAGTTGTTTTGTCAATTTGCTGACAAGAGTCGGTTAACCACGACCGAATCTATTTACTATTGTTTTTGTTGGGCGTAGTAACAATTTGCTTTTGTTTTATTTTTGGGTTTTTATGGAATTATCATTGATATATAGGTACGAGTATAATATACTACCCCTTCGGGGATAAGAGGCGTGAGTGTGTGTGTGTGTGTGTGTGAGTATAATATGATGTGTATTGCACAATATTATTATGCATTTAATATTCTATTGTATATACGTATCTATAATTTCAAACATAATACACAAGTAATTGTTAGTTTATTGATGAAACTGGATATCAATATTTATTTTGATCTCTTATTTTCTTCTTATTGTGCTATTGTAGTGTGAGATTTGTCATAAGAACTATAATAAAATACAAAGATGCGATTAGAGTGACTCTACCGCAAGCGCAACCTAAGATAAGATAAATTCTAAGATCTGAGATGTAATAAAAGAACACAAAAAGCTGTAATAGACGTATAATTATGAAAGTAGAATTATAAATTAATCGTTCTAAACACCGAGCATTTTTCAATCAAACATTTCGTTTTTACGAGCAGCTATTTGTAGCTTTTCATCGCTGCGAATGCACACAAGATAACTTCTAAAATAAACCTGCAATATCGGTATTGAATCACGATATTAATAAATATCGAACATCCGTTGCATGGTTTACATATTTAGATTATACCTATTTTAACGAAACAACGAGAGCTCAGCTAAATTAATTAAATACTTCAGCATTTTATGTAAGTATTGTAATTTTTATTCTGCCTTATTATATTGATTTAGGATTAAAACGTACATATCTTAAAGTAAAATGAATTACTTATTCAACACAATCGCCGCGCAGAGTTGTTTTCCACACCAGCAACATACTTGACCCACAAATACTTGTTGACGGTCCTGGAGCTTTAAGTCTAAAATCTCGCTTACTCGCGTAAAGGTGATCAAATTATGATAATATTTCGAATCTATGTATCTATTTAGTATGCAGTCAGCCCTGTATTATATACTGCACACTGCTGAGCACGGGCCTCCTCTACTACTGGGGCTAGGTATTAGTCCAATACGCTGGCCTAGTGTGGGTTGGCAGACTTTACATACCCTCGAGATAGACCGAAGACGCCTAGTTCCCAGAATGTGGTGAAGAAGAGACCAGCATCCACTTTCTAGCAGAGTGCTCAATGTACTCTGCTAAGCTGGGAGATATTGGCAACAGACAGACTGGAAGTAGCACAACTACAGGAGGTAAAACTGGGAGACATGATTAGGTTCAGTAGGGCAACAAAGAGGTTTGTACGTTTAGAAGGGGGCAGTCTGCAGGAGCATCAGTGAAACCAGTGCTCTAAGGTGGAAGAGGTCACGAATAGTCAAGAAAAGGCAAGTGATGCTGAATCTAACTGGGGGACGCCGCTTGGGGTTGGGAGAGTACGTGGGCAGACTGAGCCTGGCAGCTGGTGCGTTCTTTAACGCACAAACTGAGCGCAGCTCCCCTGTTGGCTCCTGCTGCAATGATCAATCAAGGTCAAAGTGGTGGTCAGTGGAGGGTAGTGCTGGACAGAGACCGGCAACCCGAAAGGTGCACACCTGGTGGAACCACCAGGTGGAAATGAGCCACGATGCCTCCAAGGCCTAGCCACATCCGAAACTCCCTATGATGCATGCGGCCCTTGGGCAAGATACTGGCGAATCGGGCTGACCCAGTGGAACTGGCAGCGCCACCCAAACCTGGGCTAAGGGTGAAATAATTCCAATGAGGCGAACTGATCATCCGCCTGTGCGACTGCATACGTCCCTACAAAACATACATACCTGCGAGATTCTTATGGAGAATTCACAGGTATGTAGGTTTCCTCGTAATGTTTTTTCCTTCACCGTTAAAGCGAATGATAATTTATTGATAAATAATACACATGTAACTCGAAAAGTCAGATGTGTGCCTTTTTGAAGTTCCGGACATTTTCTCGGCAGACCGTTCCATTCTCAACTAGGCTATCGTCCACTTATTTTGTATACTTTATATTAAAATAAACAATTCGTGCAAAATTGTGTTCGAATTATATTAGTGTTGTCATTTCAGGTAGACACAACTCAACAAGGAACAGTGATGGATCACAGTTTTCCGTGAATATTGTTAAGTTACCTAGAGAATACAGGAGCGGGTGACTTATAGCAACTAGCAAATGATAGATCGATCTTACCTAAATTGTGTACATTTTACATTGGTTCAACTTAATACTGATCACATCATGCCTCAACTTTTCTTTGAATTTCCAATTCGTTGTTTTAGTACCTAAACTACAAATACGACAAGAGCACTACCTCATATGTTTTTTTATGAATTTGTCAAATATATTATGAAATTACTTGCCTTCAAAGTAAAACGTCGTCACCTAAAAAGACTCAAGGTCATAAATAATTATGCGTAAGTTTCTAGATATGAACATAATTATAAATATCCTTACGTCGCGTCGCGTATTAATTTTTTTATATTATCGACTCATTATACTTAGTTTGAGTCCTACTCACATACACCCTTACGCCTTTTAGCCCCGAAGGGGTAGGCATAGGCGCAAGTCATGCACACACTTTCCGCCGTGCATATTCCGTCCAATGATGTGTCAGGGGTGAGCTTATCGCCATATCGGGCACAAATTCCAAACTCCGAGCTTATACTGAATGGAAAAATTCATTATCACATTGCCTGACCCGGAGATCGAACCCAAGATCTCAGCATTGCAGTCGTACCGTAAAATAACTACACTGCCGTGGCACTACTCACTTGCTATTTTTTATTCGGATGATATAATATAACGAAACAAACTTTCAAACGACGTTATTCTGTTTTTAATTTCGACGTATGTAATATATTTTCTGTTCCAATGTAGGTCATTTGTTGTTTCAAAGTTTGTAGGACTAAAAAAAACTAGAACCACTTTGCCAGAATGCATAGCTTCAGACAGGACTTGCACACAGTAATAAGGTTAACGAGATGGGTGAAGGCAGTAACGAGCTAAAGGTTACCTAGTTTTATTGAATTAAGAGAGACGTGAAAACAGGAGGCGAGAAAAATAAAATGTTCCCATGCTGAAATCTGATAGGGCTTATACAAATAATATTGCAAATTCTTTTGCTATGAACAATTCTAAGAAAAACTTGCTCAAAGTATCCATTGATCTATTGATCCTCGGAAAATTTTATGACTCGGATACGATAGATTGGGACTCGGAATGAATTATTGGCTAATCAATATTGTGTCATACTGGACGGGCAAGTTAAACTCAAAGGTATCAAACAATTCACACATTTCCCACATCACGAAATACATTTTATAATAAAATATTACTTGACAGGACACATTTTGACTTAGCCCATTTACGATGTATGGTTTAAACTTTTCTTATGTGTATGATTATTGTTCATAAAAAATATTACTTTGAAAGAAAAATAGTAGTTTCGGACAGTTTCGCGTTCGAGCTTGGCAGGACGGATAAATTTTAAGCTGAATATCAGGAAGGAGCTAGTAAATTTTAAGAAGAGCAAATAGCTAGGAAAGCCTGGTCGAACCCAAACACTAAAACGGGGGAATATTTAGCGAACGCCATAAACCTTATACTTGAACGCAATCACCGATAAAACTGGCAGATAATATTATATTAACGCTTTCTCGGCTTTAGTATATCATATAAAGCATTTTTATATATGTTTGCTTTTATTTCTATGTATAATTCTCCCAGTGAACAGCTGACAAGATAGCTGGAGAGGCGTCGTTGTTTCAAGTAGACAAACTTCGCTAAATCACCGCTCTAATCCTCACAGTGCAGCTCTGTTTACACTCAAACTGCGAAATTGAAATGATTAAGATTGAACAGCGATTGTGCTAAACTTGTCGGAAGACTTGGAAGAGCCGCCCTCTTATTCGAATCAGATTTAGGTCAGACGTCAATTGATTTCGAACAGTATAATTAACGGACACTTTCAGAAGTTAGATTGCTTGTTTTACTAATAAATGCCTTCGTTATTGTCACGTGAATTTAACTGCTGATACCTACCCATTAATTATAATAATTTAGATACATAGACACCTACATTAAGTTATATTGGATATTCAATAGAAGGAATGAGGTTTTCCTATTGCAATATATTTATCTGAATCTTTATAAAGTTATGTAATTTTTTTTACTGTAAAAAGATTCAGATCTGAATCTTTTTACAGTAAAAAAATAACAATGTTTCTCTTTTATATAGGTAGGTAACTTAAAAATATATGAAAAGAAAGTACAGGCTTATCGTATTCCCATAACATATTCTTAAGGTTTCCTCATACATCGTATTTAGTATTCCACTAAGTCTTGTTCACGGCTTCGCCCCCGTGAAATGCTTTCCCGCTACAAAAATCATAAAATGACTGTAGCGATCCATTGCACCATATGTATCGTTGTATATTTAAAAAAGCAGATCAAAAACACATTTTTTGCCACGGGACCAAATAACCGGGATAAAAAGTAGCTTTATCCAGAAATTGTCTGTCCCTGTGGCAAATTTCCTCCAAAATTTATGTGTTTATTAGAAGCAAACGCAGGTAACCAATGACCGGATGAGGGACAAACATGCAAAAATTTTCACCAACTCTCGCATTATTATTATATTATTTGTATGAGTAAGATAAGATTACAACGTAGGCTCGTAGCATTGGCATTGGGTAATATCGTTTATTGACGAATTCATATAACAGAAGCGCTTTTGCATTCGTTAGTAAAGACACAATGTTTTTAACTTTTCATTATAATATTTTTTTTTCATTTTCATTATAAAGTTTATCATAGACACAGCTACCGGAACTGTTCATTTGAATAATAGATTTCATTGGTTATAAGTAGTCTTCCGGAGCAGATTTATCGTTTCCTAAATCGAAGACCCCTCTATTTCCGGCGTCTTCAAAAATAACCATCGCTTTTGTTATAACGAAACATCCCTTCGCCGGTAAGCAATAAAAATTTCACCATCAGACATGAGATCGCTTGTCTGGATATTAAAGCGAAAACGTGCGTTACTTATCATAGATTGCGTTGAGCAAGATTCGCGAAGGCGCTGAGGGTCTGGCAGACGAACGACTCACACCCTGTGAGGTCGTTGACCCCGCTCTATTCCGGGTTCCCCGCCCCACATTTTTCTATCGGACAGTATACGGCTGGCTCGGGGCATTCTTACAAACAAAATGTGCTGCGTCGCCGACATGGTGAATACGAGACTATTGTTCTTCTTTTGCAGCTTCATAGTATGACGTAATCTTTATTATATTTATGTAAACAGACGCGTCTGAAAGCGCACATTCTTTTGTGTAATTGGTGTGTAGTGTGTACTGACTGTGACAATAGCGATGAAACCATATTTACATGTTTTTATGTAAAAATATTGTAGCGTATTTTTTTCAGATCTAAGTTGTTTAAAAAACATGGTTACACGGTTGATGTTTGTTCGATGTACTAGCTGGCAGCCGCACTATTTTGAGCATTTGCCATACTTTTTTTACACAAGAGCCATGATTTATCTTGGTATAATACTTACATTGGTCTTACAAGGGCGGCGACTCGCTCCCTATCATGTCATGGACGGAATACGCATGGCGAAAAGTGGGTGCACTAGTTGCTATCTGAAAACGTAAATATGTACTTGAACAAAAAAAAGCTAATTTACAAACTTTTTAACTCTAATATTAATTAATTAATTGTGGCGAACTATTTGACTTATATACAGGTTACCTACAAGTTTCTCGGATCTCTCAGTACGCGAGTCCAACTCGCACTTGTAAGTAGATGGTGCTACTATTGTAAGGATTTTTGTAGCGGGAAAGGCTACGCGGGCGAAGCCGAGCATAATATCTAGTAATTGCTATTTGATAAGAATTAATATGTGTCACATGATCAGTATAGAGGCCGTACTCAACATGTTTTTCTACAATAATTTACCAGGTGGTAAGACTCTCATATGTAAGAGTCCGTCTGGGTGGGTACCACCGCAATGTCTATTTCTAACCGCCAAGCAGCAGTGTGCATGCACTGTTGTGTTTCGGTTTGAAGGGTATTGCAGCCAGTGTAACTACAGGACATAATGAGACTTAACATATTATGTCTCAGGATGACGAGCGCAGTGGAATGCCACCAGTACTTTGCAACTCAAGGTGCTGGATGGTGTTTTTACTGTTTATGGGTGGTCGTATCGCTTACCATCAGGCGAACGGCATGCTCTTCTCTTCATTCGATGTCATAAAAAAATCATTAACGCTGACCTTATGTATGGGAATGACATAAAGTTTGTCTGTTTTCTGTTACATTGTAGAAAGACTTCCTGGCTACGGCCACATATCATAAATAAAATATGACCCCTATTCGGATTCTTTTAACTAAAAATATACTTTATATTTTAGAAAGTAAAGTTGGTACTCATTGAAGGTGATTCGGTTAGTCTAGAAGGTTCACGTTAGCGTGCCGGCCGCCACCTTAATGATGAAAATCAGTTTAGTAGTTCGCCTCAACCGTGAAGCGTCAATTTGCAGATATTTGAACACAACCCCAGACATGTCGTTACTTTAAGACCTTCCTTTAAGCTTTAATGTTTTTGTTTATTGA
This sequence comes from Lapara coniferarum, assembly GCA_949316025.1. Classification (NCBI taxonomy): domain Eukaryota; kingdom Metazoa; phylum Arthropoda; class Insecta; order Lepidoptera; family Sphingidae; genus Lapara; species Lapara coniferarum. Next base: position 8,212,103 of record OX438926.1, read on the forward strand.
AAACATGCTAATATATTTTTCCTTGACACTTATCTGAATTGAAGGCTTTGAAAACGGCTTTTGGCTTGAGCATTAAATTAATTATACAAGGTAATTTCGACTTTAGGTTATTAATAATGAAACCACATACCTACTGGTACTTACTTCTGCTATCATTGTGCCAAAAATCATCCATGAATAACAAATATTTTCACCAAATATAACTAAGGGTTGCGAGCGCCTTCTGCGTTCACCCTAAAGACCGGTGTGGCCAGAAAAGCCGACTCGCGTCAGGCTACTGGCAGTACAGCCATAAAAAAACAACAAATATCCCAGTTTTCTAACTGAAGGCGTGATATTGCCACTTCGACGAATTTCTTTGGAGTAATAGTAGTGACATTAGGGCATGTAAAATTAAAAATACATTTGATCGATATTTGTTTTGTTCGCAACATACACTTATTGTAAAGTGTTATTTTCAAGTAGATTAGTTTGTAGTTTCTTTTAGTAACGCAATGGTAAAATGGCCCTGTATAATATGTTATCCCACCAAAAACATAAATGTAAAAAAGGAGAGCCAAGTTCAATACAAAAATTATGCTTGGCTGTGGGCTTCGCCGCAAAAAGAATGGAGATCTAAATTAGTGCCAAGTTCTATGCAAAATCCAAATATGAATTTGTAGGAACAAAATAACTTTAGGAACAAGTATTAAACTCTATTTCTTTGCTTTATTGGATACCTATAACAATTGTTGATATTTAAAAATATGAGTTCTTAAAGTAGGTTAGATTTGACTTGGCCAGTTTTCATGACATCAGTCATTTTATAAATTTTATATTTTAATTGTGATACAAACTGGGCAAATTAAATCTAGCCTACTTTAAGATCTCATATTTTTAAATAAGCGCAATAGTTACAGTTTTCATTAAACAGCTTCAACCTTTTTCGTTTTCTTTTTCTTCAACTTCTCCCGTGAGAATTTTGTGTCACACATGCGCGCGCATCGTAAAATTTCACTCTCATAATTTTTTCATAACGCGCCTAAAGAAGTATAACTTCAAAAAACATTTTTTTTAGTATGGAGACCGCCCCTATTTTTTAACCTTTTTTTTATTTTTAGATTTTTTTCCTATGCTTACACACAATTACCGAGCTGGATTCCAAGTTTCATCCTTCTAGTTCATCTGGAAGTAGCTTAGGTTTAGGTACTATATGTCATTCAGTCAGTCAGCACTAAAATTTACGACTTTTAGACCTTCATATCTTTATAACCGTGTTTGAGGTAGCTTCATGAAATTTGGGCTTCTAGATATCCTTATAGATATAATTAATGACGTAGTTTTATGTGTTCACGTTAAATAGGTTTTGAGTTATAGAAGGGTGAAAAGTGGCACCAAGTGGTTCATGTAATATTACACTCGACGCGGGCTAGCTAGTTCCTTTGCTTGAACTAGACTTGACACGCTGCCGGGTGTCTAGATAAATAATAGTAATATGTAAATAATAGTAATATATAATTATTAATATTTTCTTTATTTATTTATTAAAGAATGAGCGAGGGTGTAAAGTGCAAACAACAAATAACGTATCTACATTTCGGCGAGCTTACAGATTACCATTCCGTGATGTGTAATAACTGATATATTACGAGTTTATCACTATACTGGGTATCATCATCATCAGCCACATGACATCCACTGCGGAACCTAGGCCTCTTCTAAAGATTTCCAGACGGACCTGTCCAAACCGGCTTGCATCCAGCGTGTTATACTATATAGCAAATATCAATCCCAGTTAGTCTATCATTCATCATCATCATCAGCCCGTTGCAGTCCACTGCTGGACATAGGCCTCTCCCAAGATACGCCACAGAGCCCGGTCTGCTGCTTTATGCATCCAGTTGCTGCTGGCCCTCTTGTGCAAGTCATCCCGCCATCTGGCTAGAGGGCGTCCCACGCTACGTTTACCAAGACTCGGTTTCCACTCCAGAACACGCTTACTCCAGCGGTTATCTGTTCTGCGACATATGTGGCCACTTTAACCTACTAATTTTCAGAGCTATGTCGGTCACTTTGGTTCTCTGACGGATCACTTCGTTCCGAATTTTGTCCTCAGAGAGACTCCGAGCATAGCTCTTTCCATAGCACGTTGAGCGACTTTAAGCTTATGGATTAGCCCCACAGTCAGTGTCCACGTCTCGGCTCCGCACGTCATTAAGGGGAGGACGCACTCGTTGAAAACTTTCGTCTTCAGGCTCTGTGGTATATCCGACAAAAATATGTGGTACAACTTCCAAAACGCTGCCCAGCCCAACTGAATCCTCGTATCGGCTTCCTTTTCAAAGCTGTATCTACCTAACTGCATTATTTGCCCGAGATAAACATATTCCTTGACAACTTCGAGAGGTGTGCCATCAATGATTACTGATCCCGAAGCGACGAAGTCATTGAACATAACCTTCGTTTTGTCCAGGTTCATCCGGAGACCAATTCGTTGGGAGGCTTCATTTAGGCTGTGCAGCATTTCTTGAACTTCCTGCAGCGATTCTGCCATGACTACAATATCATCGGCAAAACTTAAATGCGAGATGTATTCGCCGTTTACATTGATGCCTCGCCCGTTCCAGTTGAGAGTCTTGAAAACGTCTTCTAATGCATTTCTAAACAGTTTAGGGGATATCACATCCCCCTGTCTTACTCCTCGATGCAATGGAATCGGTCTTGTTTGACTGTTCTGTACTTGGACGGACATAATTGCAGCCCCATACAAACTTCTCAGCACCTCATTAGGCAACAAGAATTCAAAACGTATAGAAAATTAATTAGGATCAAACAGTGGATTTGACGGACTTCACAAATTTAATGGCCAAATTTTTTTTAAAAATCCAAAATCAATAGGTATTTAATTTTTCAATAGTAATTTAATTTCATTGTTGAAATCTAGAAAACCAGTTTGGCAAATAAGTCCAATATAACATTTCATGGACTGTGTTTGAGCGATTGTCCACTAAAGTTAAACCTGTTTTGGTATTCTTGAAAGAGACGCACGCGGTTTTTATGTAATTTCGTGCTTTAGCCCCACTTACCGTCAACGCACTCAAAGCAAAGAAAAGAACGCTACAATTATATAACTGTTTAAAATCCTAAGCACCCTCGTAACTGACTAACTATGTAGGTCAAAAGTCATTAGACGGGCAGGTAAGGCGAATCGTAAAGTTTTTAATTGTATAATTGTTAAATGGGTCCGCTATTATCCCGACCGTGTCCAACCCAAATGTCCGACCGGTTCGTTCTAAAAACAGTAACAATTTTTCCATTTCTCTCGTCAAAATGAAATACACACGTGCACTCTTCTCTAACATCCCCTTTCAGCGCTGTACATTATTCAGACAGTTCCCATTTCAACATTTTAGACATCGAAAATAAAAGTGTATGGTCATGATGTAAGCAAAAGCCGTTTCATCTTTTTATAACTAAAATATACCTTTTTTTTAATACTATCCTTTTTAATGTTTAAAACCTGTTGTAAACGAATCACGACGAAAAGAATATACCATTTGATTCGTTGATATTTACCGCGCTTCTCAATGCGCCAATAGAATTTCCATTTCAGATTGAACTAAACAACGGAACTGAACCTCACCTGCTTACTTCTATATTAAGTTATTGTTGTCATATAGTAATAGAATTATGAGATGAGTAAGGTGTTTAATCAGGAGTGTCACAACAACCGTAAAACATAAATTATATTTTGAGCTCACGTTTCTTCGGCCACTAAGACAAAATATTATTTAACCAATATCATTTCTTTTTGCTTACACTGTCATATAGCTTTAATATATAACATGTATTTAAGTATTTATGAAACATTCTCGTAATTATCATCTAAGCTGGGGCAGGAGGCGCGCGTAAATAAAATAATAAGCTTTGATGTGAAAATACTCTGCGTATAAAATAAAGGCATTTAAACCTAAACTAGTGTACCATTAATTTGATGCCTGCGGTTGAATAAATTTATTTCCCTTATTTAACTTTTATAAAATAAAAGTTGAAACCACTTCATGGTCTATGGCTGTATGCAGGTATTTGAAACGTAACCAGCTAATTAGAGATAGTTCCGACTCCCGTGAGTGTTCACGTATATTTTCAAGGATTTATAAACGGGTTTGCATGAGTCGTCAAAGCCCACGGTGTTCTTCTATTATGCAGTACTGTTACACTGGATAAATAGCAGGGAGCACCAATGCAAATGAACGTTTTTATATCTCCCGGCGCTGTGCGACGCGATGCGGCGCATGGAGCGCGCCCGTCGGCTGGCACGCCGCGACGCAGCGCGACCGTTGCCGTGTATTCGTCTGGCGAGAATTAAACTGTGCGCCTGAAAAGGTTTAAGATGAATGAGACCAGCTCGCTCACAATGCAACAACAGTTTAGAACAACTTATTCCCGTGGAGCGAATGTAAACAGTCTGCATTTTATCTAGACAGCCGTGTTTGCGTTAGGTTTTGTAGTTACAAAACCCTTTAATTTTCATTTCATTTGTGTTATATTAAAGCCAGCTTACATTCATATTGTAATAGCTTTGTTTGTAATTTTAAGATGGGTGCATGGATGGCGGTGTCGGTATTGATTCGTGATATTAGTCCTATATTTAGGGTTAGGGTGTACGACGCGCGACGTCTGAACCACGTCTGAACAGGAAATGGCCCGCAGATGAGTTGCGCCGCGCCGTATAGCTTTGGTGTTTTGCTTATATTTGTGTGGTGTTGCTAGTACTTATTGAATTACTTGTCATAGGTACCAACGAGATTGGCTATTAGGTTGTAAATCAGTAAGTAAATAGTTAATGAAATAAATACAACTAAAACTCATAAAATAATACCTCGGTGGCGTAATTGTATTACGGTACGACTGCAATGCTGAGGTCCCGTGTTCGATCCCCGATCGGGTAAAGTGATATTGGGTTTTTCTACTCAGTATCAGCCCGGAGTCTGGGATTTGTGCCCGATATGGCTATAGGCTCGCCCTAGGGGGTGATGATGTAATAGGTTACATCATGGAAAAGTGGGTGCATCAGTTGCGATTCTACCTACCCTTTCGGCGATAGAGGGCGTGAGTGTGTGTGTGTGTGTTTTTAAATAAATAGGTTAATTAATATCTCCCTAGCTGTACTATAAGAATAATTATTTTAATTAAGCACAGTAACTGGGTTATTTACACTTACAAATTAAGTACTTAGTTGGTAATAAAAATTAAATTAAAATTTAAATAACCCCCGACACAAAAAAGCTATAAAAAGTAAAATAATAATAGTGTCTTTGTCGTTTAAGTACCTAGTAATATTTTGACCCAACCGTCGTCGCGTCGAGGGACCGCTAAAGAAGTATTTTCATCTCCCTGGTCCGGAGTTCGGTCCCCCGACGTGAGGACGCTTGTGTCAAAATATTACTAGGTACTTAAACGACAAAGACACTATTACTATTTTACTTTTTATAGCTTTTTTGTGTCGGGGGTTATTTAAATTTAAATTTAATTTTTATTTCAAACTTTTTAAATTACTTTACTATCTATCTATCACCTACTCGTTGAGCCCATCCTTATGAGCCCAAACACACTATATCTGCTATAAGTTGCTAAGGAGTTGGGTATCCCGCAGACTACTTGATGCCGCAGCATCAGCTTATGTTTACAAATATATTGAATGTCACAGTACACCAAATTTAAAGTCAATCTGATTTTTTTAGTTGGAAATGAGCTGATAATCTTCAAACGCCTGAATAGATCTTCATAAATTATAGCTAAGAACCATCGCAGTCACATCAGCTTTCAAACAAAAAAAACCGCGTCCCAATCGGTCCATTCGTTTGAGAGCTACGATGCCACAGACAGACATACAGATACACAGATACACAGATACACACCCTAAACTTATAACTCCCCTCTTTTTTGTCGGGGGTTAAAAATCGACTAACAGATGAATAAGAAATATAAACCTGATTGCCTTTTATTCTCCAGTAATGTTACATGCTAGGTTATAATAACATGCAGTGGTGGACAGTTAATTAAGGACTGTAAACAATAGGCAAATATAATATTAGCGTCATAATATGACGCTAAGACTAGATTATAGTCTTTATTCGTATACACGTCATTTTAGATGGCGTTTTTATGCTCTGGCCTCAACTATTATCGACTAAGTATGTAATACGTGCATAATAAAAAAATATAAAAAGGCATCTCTATTAATTATTAAAATGAAATAAAATAATTAAGTCAATAATTACTGTTTTTCTAACTGGTAATCCATTACTTCATTTAGGGTCTTTCTATACGTTGAATAAATGGATATTTATGTTAAATTTATTACATAAAAATTAGTAGAAATAAAAGTAGTGATGAAACCATTTGCGTGGATTTATTATAATATTTTTCAACGTTTATGTTCATACTACAACATAGATAGTAATGTTAATTATTCAATTACCATGGTATATGGTGCTGTACAATATTATAAAACATGTAATAGTACAGAAACTTGGCCACAAAAATAAAGATCACGAAAACCAACCTCTCAGTATAAGTAGTTGAAATTACTAACGGAAACATATTTGGGCCCGAAGTAAATGGTAACGTTTCGGCAAGGACCACAGGCTGACAGTCTATCGTCTGTCAGTGACAGACGACTTCGGCAAACTTTTTAACCTTTTTTTTTATATCTACTAATGGTACACCGAAAATAATTTATTCCTATGCTTATGTTTTATTGACTGCCTCGGTGGCGTAGTTGTATTACAGTACGGCTACAAAGCCGAGGTCTCGGGTTCGATCCCCGGGTCGGGCAAAGTGATATTGAGTTTTTCTATTCAGTATCAGCCCGGAGTCTGGAATTTGTGCCCGATATGGCGATAGGCTCGCCCCCTATCACATCATGGGACGGAATAACGGCGAAAAGTGGGTGCACTGGTTGCGCCTCTGCCTACCCCTTCGGGGATAAAAAAGGCGTGAGTGTGTGTGTGTGTATGTTTTAGTAACTCTAAAATAACTATTATTGTGCAACTGTCCCTAATTTAATACTGACTACTGACATAAACAGGGTATTAATCTTGGACATTTAGTTGACTTGTATATCAACATTGATATAATCCTGAAAATGCCACGGTAAAAAAAGTTACATATCATCAAAATAAATATCAATAATATGACACCATGATGTCGGAACAAAGATCATTAAAAATGTCGGAACCACAGAATGAACAGGCATGAAACAAAAGCGACTAGACATAAACTTTATAACGGAGTTATATAAATTGAAGGTGCATTGTAAATACCTAACATAAAACTGGTGTATGTGGTGGCTGTGGCGCGGTCAGTATAAGGTTTATTTTCACATTTATCGAATCAAACGCCGCCTGCCGTGAGTCGGCACGACGGCTTTCTTGGAACTCAGGTCAGTGGGCTACCCCGGGGGCCCGGTCTCAACGAGTGAGACTGCACCGTACTTCCACATTATAGTTGAATACTTGCCTCTCTTTTCCTTACCTGCAAGCGTGCGTTGCTGACAGTTACGAATAAAATAAAAAATCGTTTTTATTGGTGCAGTCTTAATAAAAGAATCTGTTTCATTCTAGTAAAAAGTTTTTTTTCTTATCACAAAATTTACACTAGTCTAACACAAGAATAGGTACAATAAATTATTGAGGCGACGCGACGCCACTCTACTTGTCTCGATATATTTAATATGGTGGGCGTTCTGACTTTCTCGCCAAGTCTTTTATGATAAATGAATTGGGAAGTGACAGTGACACGGCGCAGGTTGCACCCTCGGGCGCCGTCAGCTCTATGATAAAGACTCAATCACCCGATCCTGACAGGCCCAGAGACGCCGCTTGATGTATCGAATTTTGACTGCCAAATAAACTTTATTTAAGGGATAAGTTAAAAGCTATAAATAATGAACATCTTTGATTGTAATGCAGGATAACGTAATAAGTATACGACTTTACCACAGTATAAATATATCTTTACTATGACTTTACCTAACGTACCTATAAAGTTAACAAAAAAGCTAAACAAAATCTAAACTTTACATTTAGTGAAACAAAAATAGAGATATACCGTACGTTTTGAATTTATTTTGTCGTTTCAATTCAAGACGAGGAGCAAGGGGCGCTAGAACCGGATGGTTCAAAATACATAACATAAAATCTACTGATTTAATTTTTCTCGATGGTACTAAAATATTGATCGAGAAAGTTAAATACTTAAATAAAATGTGTTTCCTAAATCAACTCTACATTCTTTATGCTTAAATAAAGTAACGTAATGTGGTATTTCTGTAATGAAAATTGTTTCGCCGAAAATAGTTCTAAGATGAAATTTTAAGGAAATAACCCAATATTCAATTGATCTATTTGCTGGATTATTAATTACTTTCAATTACACATAATAAATTCGGTATATAAATGTTTTTAATACTTAGTACAAATTTGTGGTAGATTTGTTTTAGGTGGATAGGCGCGCGCATTCATTGCCAGTTGATGCGATGGCGGTGGCGGCGAGGCGCGCGGGGCTTCGTCCTCGCCACTCGGCTCGCGGCGCCCTCGCGAGTCGCGACTCAACTCAGTCAACGTCTGTTTTCGGGGAAGAGAGCGTGTCTCTCGGCCCGGCCTCACGACGACTACACTGCTAATCTAACAGATACATTTCATTTTTTGGGATACAAAAGCGACACGCAACCATAAAACATCCAAAATTTATTAGAAACTTTATTTCATGCAAGATAAATGCTTTTACAAGATCGGCTTCGAACTTGACCTGTGATTGTTTGGTTGAACTGTCAGTGCGCGTGTTGTGCTTTATCGATAACATAACCTATGATTTCAAGGGCACAAGACTTTTTGAGTTAGTGCTGTGTGTACTGTGCTGTTGGACTGTAAATAAAGCTTAAGCGTAGTTGATCTTAAAGATATTAGTGGGCGTATTCGAAAGTTTGAAAATCGATTGGGTGACGTGCTAGCGTGGGTTTAAGTTTACGTAATCTTTGTTTACCTTGGAAATATGCACTGTGCTGACTGCTCACTGTGATATTTCAATTTGACGTTTATATGCATTGAACACATACACAACATAGGTAAGCTAATCACCATTTAATAACATAATTAATGACCTATCCGTTGACTGTTTTCTTTTTGCATTTAAGGTTTTGTTTTGTAAGTATTGCATACAACACACTAGATTAATGTTTGTGTTGCTGTATCTCATTTTATTTAAGCTTTTTATCTAGAATGGCTGATAGTATGTAAATAATGAATAAAATGTTCAGGTCAAAATTAATATAAAATTATATGAGCAGAAACTAGGAAGACTCAAGAGTCTTGACTTTCCCCGTCTCCTATATACTTATTTAGTTTACTACCGATATTCTGCCATAGATGATAAGCATTTGAATAAAATTAAAAGCACGAACATTAAATAATTAATTCAAAGTTGGAGGAAATCTAATGAAATTTTGAATAATATGTATTAGAATACACCTCCCTTCGCATCTTCTAAGTAGATGGTGTAATAATAAGACAAATGATATTATTATTATTATTTACTTGCCTATTTAGTAAACTGTTGGAAACGTAATATGTATAACATTGTTAAAAAAGACACACATTATTTTTAACCCTCATCAGACTGTTGTCAGCAAAAGAAAAAATTGTATTGAAATCATATTAATAATTATACCCTCAGAACGTATTAAAACGAATATATTTGAAAACAACAAACCGACGATATTTATATTCGTGCCTTAACAACGTAACTTTTTCACATAGTTCCAATTGAAATAATTTACATAGAGTTTTTATTTTACTGTTTTAAATTACGAAGGGATCGAGTTTCCCCAGTATCCCCCATTATTGACATCAGTTATGTGAAGAGCTTAACTGCCTAAATGAAAATGGAACTAAATATTTAATTTTGGGTCTTTTAACATACATAATTATTGTATTTATTACTTTCACGTTAAAACCATACAGGTAGATATGAATTAAAGGCAGAGACGATTTCTCGAATTGTTTTTGTCTAAGTGTAAAATTACGATACAAAAAAATCTAAATATTGTAACTTATAAAAATAATTAGCTTTTTATAAATAATTCTTCAATTGAATATTGAACTCATTGATTAGACAACAAGAAACGCACGCCGCGACGCGCCGCGCCGCGTCGTATTGCCTAATAGTGTAACTAAAAGAATCGACGTCTACGAAGAAATTAAATACAGTTTAATAACATATTTTTGCATATTGATTAATATGGTATTCACAATTTAATGTCATTTTCGTTCAGTCGCTCAAATTGATGTCCAATAATTTCGATACACAGATGGACTCGACAGTTTAATGACTTTATTGCATTCAGAATGTTTATCTCGTCAGTTACTGACAAAATGTTTTCTAATGAGAGTTTTGATTAGTCATTATTACTGCGTATTTTCTGCTTCATTTTTAACACGGTTTTTAAAATGATCAAAGGGGTGAGACCAAAAAACGGCAAGAATGTGAGCAAATTGCTATCTCTTTGATTTCGAACCCCTTAGACCGGATTTTTTCAACTATTGTTAAGGTAATCATCGGTGTTATTAAGCTGGACGCTCTCGTAGCGCTTCGAGTGCTCCAGGTGCTGCGCGTCCAGCTTAATAAGACCGTAACAAATAATAACTACAGTTAAAAAAAACGGGGCCTTAGAACCAACTTGATCAGAATTGAATATAAACTGCAACAAAAACACGTTTAATAAAATGTGAAGACAGCCTCGGTGGCGTAGTTGTATTACAGTACGACTGCAATGCTGAGGTCTCGGGTTCGATCCCCCGGTCGGGTAAAGTGATATTGAGTTTTTCTATTCAGTATCAGCCCGGAGTCTGGAATTTGTGCCCGATATGGTGATAGGCTCGCCCCCTATCACATCATGGGACGGAATAACGGCGAAAAGTGGGTGCATTTGTTGCGCCTCTGCCTACCCCTTCGGGGATAACAGGCGTGAGTGTGTGTGTGTGTGTGTGTGTGTGTGTGTGTGTGAAGACAGAAGGAAAGATTCTCGGCAAACGACTGTTACAATCCGCTATGTGTCAGGTTAAGGTATTATTTATTATACAATAAATAAAGTTGGAATAGAAATTTTATCAATAAAGATAGTACTAGGAGCCCAGAGAAAGCATCGAGTAGTCTACACACCGCTCTTTCAGAGGCTCGCTTACATATTTCATGAGCGGTGGTCGCTGCCACAATGGCGTCGCGATGAGGTCGTCTGGCGGATACCGCTTACCTTTGGTTCTTCCATTACGTGCATGTATCTTGGTGTATCTATTTTACCGCACAGCCGAGTTTAATTGAAATGAACATGCTTTCCAGTTTAACAAAGTTGTTATGAGAACAATGAAATTATTTTTCGAAATGAAAATAAAACTAATTGTTTATCAACCCTATTATTTTTGTAATCTGGTTTTGTTAATGAAGGGCTTTCCAACTTTGTGTTGTCACAATTTGCATTTTTGTGGGAATAAAATGTAGATATTTATGAAAAATAAAATAAACACCAGCTGTTGCTCACGAGAGAACAAGTAGTAGGCCAGGCTATAGTCAAATCATATTGTCTGTTCTATGTACCATCGCAATCATGTATTTACGTAATCTACATCCCTTTTACTCCACAGTACCTTAAATGCGTGTAACCGGAATCGAATTAATACTTCAAGGGTAGAAATGCAAACCGAAATTGCCTCAAGACACACGTATACCTACTCAGCGTGCCAGGAACCGGAATAGCTTTTAAGGGCGTCATTAGTCTCAGGGGAAATTAGAATGAATTACAAAGCGTAACAGACGTAACGCTCGCATGTGAATACAGTCTCAATATGCATCCTTTGAAATAAAGAAAATGATCATGTCCTACTTAAAGTCTTCAAATCTGTTTACTTAAATTTAAGAACTTAAATGGACAACAAACCGGCCTAAGATAAAATGGATTGGGTATTTGCGTAATTCTCTGTTTGGAGTTAAATTTTACGATGCTTGCTAGTGCGAGCACATTTCGAAATCTATCACAAGGCGCAGTTCATCAGTGGATTAGGAAGTAAGTTTGTATTGAAAAGGGTGTCATTGGTGCAAACAAGCTTAGGCTAGCCGATAGTATCACATTAAAGTAGTACCTACTGTAATGGCGCAGATTGTATAAATTTAAACGACCTCAACTGCAACTAGTAGTATTACATGTTACGTAACTCGTTTTAATGGATGTGGATTATAATAATTTTTAACGGCACCACCCTCCTCTTGGCACCGTGGTTAATGTGCATCGAATCTAAAGTTTAATAAAATCTCACATTAATTCCGTCGTGCCACATGGATACACACCGGATGCAAATAATAATGTACTTTGCAAAGTACTTCGGGGTGTTACTAAAATTACGATATTTGATATCTAATACAAAAAATTATGTTTGGTTGCTTACATTATTTATTTGAATAACATGCACTCATCTATGATTGTTTTTAAATTAATATTCATTAACGCTGTAAATTTGTATTTTCGGAGTGGAAAACAAAAATTAAAATCTGTGCGCTGTTCGTGTGGCTGGATTTTTTTCGAGGCTCTTGGAAAGGTAGTTTAAAATTTACAGCACCATGCAGACGCTATGGACAATTTTCGATTTAGGCCTTTTATAAGGCATGCACTTACAAATATTTAAACATAAATGTACATTCCTGATAGGTAAATATTTTTTCTTAAAACCCAGTTCGCAGTTTCAAAGCTTTGAACACTGGTCCACTTTTTATAGGCAATTATAATTTTATACAAATGTAATAATGTTGCCAATTGTAATTTATTATTACCTATATAGATTTATTTTTATATAGCGACCATAATTAATATATTATATTTATTGGTTAAAAGAGGTATTTAGATAGGTCTGCCAAAACTTAAATTGCCTACGCCGGATATACACGGCAAAAATCCCGGACATTTGGGCGAAAAATAGGTTTTTTCCCCGGACACCTCTGAAAAAATATTTTTACGTGCTTTCTTGAATGCGGGTTATTATGAATGAATTTTAAACAAGATTCATTTAAATTTATCGTTCATTTATAAAAAAATTGATTTCTTCTGACAACAATTGTACGGATTTCTCCCGGACACTTTTTAAAACCCCTGCCGGACGGCCCCCGGACGCCCTTCAAAATAGGACAAATCCGGGGAAATCCGGACGGATGGCAGCCCTATATTTAGATAAAACCGGTTGTATTATATTATTAATTGTTTATGCTGTTTCTTCCATAATGGCGATGAAAGGTTATAATGGTTATAATGTAACGGCAATAGACAATTATACAGTTGGCGCATGACTTAGAATCTACAAAAATGTTACGGATAGGTATGAAATCAAGTTTTGATATCCAATATTTAATTTATCATAAGGAATAAGAATCTAATCATTATACTGAAGCCAAGTATATGAAGTTAAGGTCCACTGATCTTGATAACGTTAAAATTAACAGGTCAAAGTTTAATTAGTTTTCACGCGACTTCATTCTCGTAAGTAGGTAGTTAGGGAGGACGAGGTCACACTGGTTACCTACCTCTATTTTAGAAAGCTTCATCCATGAACCCTTCCATACTTAACATATGGATATTTTTGAATTCTATTATATAATATATACATAAGGCTATAGCCAAGATGCTTTTTTACGAGCGTTAACGCCAATTGAAAACAAAAAAGTACGCGAATGACTTATGCTATTAAGTCTATACCTACTCTATAGCAAGGATACGTCATTCCCATATTTTTTTACTTTCATCATTCCCATACATTTTAGAAAGACGTCATGGCTACGGCCCCTGGATAAACTTCAGGTACTGATAGTGTAGGTACTATTCAATACTATGTGCTGATAGTTTCTTAAATATGTGTAGGTAAGTGTACAGTCAGTAGCATAAATATCTGTACAAAATCGTAATTTAAAATCGCCTATATACGCGTTAAACTAAAAAAAAATCTTCGTATGAAGTAAAGCAAATAACTTTTATTTTATGTTTGTGAAGAGAAAAAAAAGATTAGTAAGAACACAAAAGTATGTAGAAAATTTGAAATTTTGAATTATTTAACTACTTATGCTGGCGACTGTACTCTGTCAGAACTCAGAAGTGATCTCAAAGTGATGATCTCATTACAATTGCGTACTATCTGTACTATGTTAACTCCCAAGCGACATAGCTTTGTGGAGAAGATACTTCACTAAATAGTGAATACCTTTGGATTAATCATATATGGATGAAACAAAGTAGTTAATTTAAGTGAGCATGTACACTCAATATTGTTATGGACTATATCTTCCAATATTTCCATGTATCTGACATACTGGTAAATGGAAATATGAGGCTGTATATAAGAATGACTAAAGCATACCTACTTATTTCTGTTTTTTATCAGAATTGTAAAGACGTCCGCTTTGAAGTATTTACTTATAGATTAACATATTTCATAACTTAAAGGAGTAATTTGGTGTGAAGTATATGACGTAATACGGTTATTGAACCGAAAATATTTCGTGATTTATTTTTAAAACTATGTAACGCTGTTCCCAAACAATTGACGTCATCCTAAGACTCACACAATTAAACCAAGATGTTAAAAGGTATTTCCATCGATTACTTTGCCTCTATGTTAAAGATTTAATATTGTTTAAATAAATTTTTATGTATGTACAATCTAGCTATGAACTAATAGTTTTATTAATTTTATTTTAAAATACAGAGGCTATAATTAAACAGACAACATATAATAGACTAGCTTGAACACTTATTAACTCTAGTTTTCGTTTGATTTCTATTTACGTAATATTCAATATGAAACGTTGGCGTAACTACGTGAATTTAAATTAACACATCTGCAGGAATGTATCTAGAACGAAATGAGGCGGACCGGAACTGGCGGCTGCACTCGAGCGAGCACATCTCAAGGTCGCATCACACCCGTCTAAACACACCACAAAACACCTTCATCATTTATGAACGTTTCATTTAGAGAATACGTAGCTATGAGTGCAATATTCACTAAGTATTTGGCTTTAAAATTTGGCAATACACTTGTCCATGGCGCAGTTTTATCTTTCTTTGAAATGTGGAAATTCGTAACGATATTTGGATCTATGTCAGAAGTTAACGTACATACCACTTAATGGATGTTTGTGGTTTTGAACTACTCGTAGATCCAGTTCTGAATGCGACTAAATAGATGCTACTTTTTTGGACAAAAGTGCACAGAGTGACTTTGAATGGTAAAAATGTTTTTACTTAGTTGTACCTGTCCTATAAAATGTCTCTATTAATTATTTTATAGTATTATAAGTATACTGGAAACCATATAGTTAATATAATAATTATTTAGTCCTTTACGAACTACAGGTTATACAAACATGATAACAATATATTAGCGATGAACTTTATGAAATGTGACACCAAGTCTTATCAGGTTAAAAGAAAAGCCTCTGGAGATCTATAAAGAAAGAAAAAGGTCCTGAGTCATCAGGCTGATGGCCCTACAAAACAAAATTACAATTAATACACCCTTGACCGTTTGCTAAATGTTGATATGGAACAGATTGCAAAAAAAAAATACGAACTATATTATTTCCTTCCAAATATATTATAATATATCGGCTTGGTAGAGTCGCTAGAGTTGTGTAAAATATGTAGATCGTAATATTGTTGACAAATGCGCATGACATTCGCATAAAATACGTGTTTTCTATGACTAACACTAAAGGTTACGCATTCTGACGAGTATTAAGAATTTTTCTGTGGCATATTATTTGTACGTAATAGTCTAGTCATAATATGTTATAATAAAGCCTATTTTTGTTTAACGATTCTTAAATTTATCGTTGAGGAAATCTAGACTATGATTTTTGTTCAGACGTTATCAATCAGCGTATCGGATAACGGTGCGGCGCCGTCAGCGTCTCACTGCAACTATTTATTATGGAAAACGACCGCAGCCACGCCGCCATCATTTATCAGCACTATAGTGATTGCTCTGCTTCATGACAAACGAACCAGTAGGGAAAGTTTACCGACAAAACTGCAGTTAAATACGTAGTTAATGCAATTACGGCTATATTGTTTATGTTTTACGCCTACTCATAAACAAAAATATATGGAAATCAAGAAAAAATATTCCTCCAAATTAATGTTTGTAAGCGGTCGCGTGACTGTTGACGATTGTAGCGAGATTTCTCCGCAAAAACAAGATTGTTTCAAATCACGGCTGTTACGCGAATAGCGCCGAAATAATCTTTCTTTTTGTCAGTTCTTAGTTATTTCAAAAAATACCGGTCGAACATGCGATGAGAACGTAATACACTTCCTGCCGAAAATATTGTGCAAATTCATACTTTTTAGTAGAATATGAAAAAGGGAAAAATTTATGGTTGACGCTAAAACGTGTAACGAAGGTGAAAGTTTTGCGCTTGGTGGTGTTGACTTGAGCATTGTTAGTAGGAGCGTGTTACGGTAATACCAATTGTCAGGACCCAGATCACGTCACTGCAGCGCCGGGCGCCGCGCTAACAATGATAAACTACTTGCTGACCTTGCTCTTTAAATTTCTTTAGCTTGTTTATATGTGTAATATATTTAAAACATTTCAAAACTTAATGATAGAACCAATTAAAGTCGTAACTCAAAGTTTTTAATGGAAAGGGTGTTACAATGATTATAATTATCTTTGTTTTACTACTGTTCCTAGGCAAGTATTGTTATTGTATTTGCAATCCAAAGAGACCATGAAGCGACCTCATGTCCTAGTTGAGAAAACTATCAGTCTCAACTCTAAATGTATTTTGTGCGCGGTGCTCGATCATCGTCACTTATTTCGCTTGTAGTTTCACTGGTGCGGCGCGGCGCGGCGGGCTTTCTTGTTTATAAATTGTTTTTTTTTTTTTTGTAAAAGAAACAACCTAAGTTTCGTCGAATCCGGTCACGGCGACATTCAGAGCGCGATGTGCGTATCAAGTATCGATCTGGTGAGCGGCTCAGCTGCGTCGCCCCACATTTTACGCTCGTTGCCAATCGCAACGAACAAGTTCGCTTTGGTAAGCCTTGCTCTCGCAGGCCAGCGTGGTTCAAGTATTTATGGATCAAAATAATCAATACAAATTGAATACGCGGCGCTATTGAAAATAGACCCCAATATATCATAGCTCCAATAGAGTCATCGGTTTGTACTGCGTAGAGGGTGCGGAATTAAAAGTGTCATACGTTTTTATATTATACAAGCTGTTGCCCGCGGCTCCGTCCGGGATAAAACGTAGCCTAAGTTACTCCTTATTACATCAGCTACCTGCTAATAAAAGTCCTGTCAAAATCGGTCCAGCGAATTCAGAGATTAGCCGGAATAAACAGACAGACAGACAGACAAAAATTGTAAATGTTATTTTGGTGCATGTACCGTATATATCTCATATACATGTAGTAAAAATGGTTATTTCAATATTACAAACAGACACTCCAATTTTATTTATATGTATAGATGTATAGATTAGTCGTCATGAGTAATATAACAAAAACATATATATTATGCTATCACTAAACATATATTGAAAACAAATATTGAGTATTAATTAGTAGTGTGATCGCTGTACAGTACTTGTTCTTTCGTAACAGCAGATGTTCGCTGAGTCACTGCAAGTAGGTGGCAGTCTTTGCTATGACTTAATCAGTTCCCTTTATTATTTTAACGAGCACATCATGTTCCATTCGACCGCGCCAAATGGAGACGGCCGCGTTCCGTACTAACCGATCCAGAGGACGAAATCACTCTGGCCATCCGCCGTAAGAACGAGTTCTTGAAACTCCAACACTCCACAAGACCGCATGTCCGTCCTCGCTGTCGAGGACCTCACCGCGTTCCCCGTCGCCCCCCAGACCCTCCTAGCAGTACCGGCCCGCGTGCCGATGACAACACAATCTAATAGGATAAGGTCTAAAAACCAACCTTTCCCTAACCGTTGATGTCTCATCCTCTCTCAGTGGCCGTCCTGAGCCGAGGTTCGTAACCCTTTAGAGGGTTGCCCTCAGCATGGTCACTTAATTCAAAGGGTTGCGAGCGCCTTCTGCGTTCACCCTAAAGACCGGTGTGGCCACAAAAGCCGACTCGTGTCAGGCTACTGGCAGTAGGGCCATTAACAAAAAAAAAAAAAACATCATGTTAATTTAATTGATTGTGCATAGAAGCATGAGTAGATTTATTTAAAAAATTTCTGGTAGCTTGTCCACATACGAGTAAAACAACAGGATCTAGATATAAAATAGCCGCAATGTACTCGTGTGATACTGCTGCGCACTTAATGATATCATCCTTATTGTCTCCCTGCTATTCATGTGTTCATCAGTGCTCATTTCGCAAATACATGGTAATGACTACATAATCTAGTTTCTGCTATTCTGCAAATCGCTCGCGATTATGTCTATCACACAAACGTTTGGATTTGCTCGCAAACACCGTGAGAAATATTACAGACAAATTAACTTTCCGCGATTACTGTCACGCAAGAAAGAATAATATGCAGTAAACTGTACATTAACTTTTTCTTGTATTTGTTACATGTTCATGATTGGTCTTATTAATCGATTACCACTAAAAAGTTTCACGTACCTTAGCGATTATTGACGCTCTATTTGGGTTATTGAACTAACAGAATAACGAATGTGCTATACATAACCATATAAAGTACAAGAAGTGTGTGCCTACAAATTACAATTAAAGGTTTGGGAATAACAAAAGTGCGTTATTTCAGTTACTGCACGCGGCTTAGCCTGTGTTTTTCAGTCATTTCCCAGACTTAAAGTTCCAATGTTATGCCCCCTTCCGGATAAAATTTTGCTATAATATCTTAAGCCAGAACTTACTTCGGTTTGTGAGTTTGTTTCCAATAACCACCGAAACATATATCTAACTTTCGCATTTATGATATACTAGCTTTTGCCCGCGGCTCCGCCCGCGTTATAAAGTTTTTCCGGGATAAAAGTCCCGCTTTATGTTTTCCCGGGATAAAAAGTAGCCTATGTGTTAATCCAGGACATGATCTACCCGTGTGCCAAATTTCATTGAAATCCGTTTAGTAGTTTTTACGTGAAAGAGTAACAAACATCCATACATCCAAACATCCATACATTCTTACAAACTTTCGCCTTTATAATATTAGTAGGATTAAGGAGGTAAAAGACATCAGTGTACACATAAAAAAATACAAACACGAATTGAGAACCTCCTCCTGTTTTGGAAGTCGGTTAATGAACGAGCAATGACAGATGGGCCCTGCACTATAAGTGAGTTTTCAGTTACTATTACTAGCAATATAAGTAACAGGATCATGTCAGTGCATTGCCTGGACTCTGTGCGGTTGGGCTACGAGCTGTAAGTGGATGGAATCGTGTTGTCACGATCAGTCAGCTCGGCGGATGGAGATATGACAGCTACATGGATGCCATTTTGAAAGCCTATTAGGCTCAGTATTTCATTAAAGAGGACTACTAATAAGTGATATTTGTGTTTACTTCTCGAACAAGGCTCGCTGCATATACCTTAGCTTTGTTCTCATACGCTACATCGTGTTATTATTACTGGAAACGTAAATTACGGTGTAGATCCTTCATTTGAACATTTTTGAATGCAAATAAAAATTAAGCCACGTATTTTTGGTCAGGTGCAAACGGCTTATCGAATGAATTTTTATGGCGCGACAAACGACCGGCCCGGCGCGGTGCAGCGGCGTAAATTGGGAGCTGTAGCAAGACCTACCAACATAGAGTTAAAAGAATCTAATAACTAAACATAAGTAGCTAATACTTCGGTATTATGAAATCCTTACAATGAATTGAAAAGGTTGGGGTATCGATAAAAACCATTCCTGGGTACTCCATGCATCCGGATTGATCCTGCTGATAAGAATGCGAGCGCCAGAGCTGGCAGGATGACAAAGACAATCGGTCCAAGCGTATTCGTCCCAACAATAGAGCCATTATTATGGCTCTATTGTTGGGACGCCTTTAATTAATATCGATCGCGATGACGTACCAGTTACATGTGACAAATTGGACTGAAACTGCTAGTTGTCAATGTAAGCGACTAACGTAGTGGCTAACACGGCATCAGTTCGCTGATTTGTATGTTCATAAAGATTACTAATTTATGGCCAATATTTCCAAATCTTGAATCTGCTTTAATATGCAAATTGTTTATAAAGCGGACGCTTTTCAACTTCAGCTTAAATTAATTTTCAATTAAGTTAAATTAAAGCATGGCTAATAATGAAGCCGGTTAAAAAAGAGTTTCATATTATTGTTTAAAAATCACGTTTTCTCTTCAACCCACGAAATCATGCGTTTTAAATCTAATCTTATCATTGAATTCAAAACAGATTAATTAACAGTGAAAATGTATTCCGGAAAGCAATTTATAAGGATTTGTCGCGAAAACCAAGCACTGAATTCTTGCTAAAGTTCTACAGAGAATCACTAGAATGCTTGCCGTATATTTTGCCTGCATTGAACTTAGGATCCGGTTCATCCATTTTGTAAAGAAAAAAAGAGCTCTTAACACATACGTTTGTTAAGTATGCAAACATGTTTGTTGACAACAAATAAGGCGAGCCAAGGTCTCGGTGTAACCGGTGATATCATGTTATCGGTAGCGATTATTTTATCCCAATTGCTCAGGTAAATCACTGGTAAAACTTTTTTGGTAGCGATATAATTTTGTATGGCATTATTGTTACTTTATTACCTTCTGCGAGCATTTGCTGAGGCGCCACGCAGCCTGTCGTCTGTTGCACCAGAGACCAGACACACAACACAAAACGCCATTTTATGTGTCTGTTGTAACGGTTGACAGTGTCTGCGAATAAGAGACATCCTCATGTCTCTTATTTTATGTCGTATTAAATTAGTTTTTGTGGTTACTTTGGTATTTCAGTCGATGATGCTTAGATTACATCAGAAGCGGCTTGTTATTACTCATTCGTTCAACACAATCAGACGCCGAAGTTTCCTTTTTTATTTGTCGATTCGTGGTAACACTAATTGCCTATCATCATCACTACGTAGTATAAAACAAAGTCGCTTCCGCTGTCTGTTCCTATGTATGCTTAGATATTTAAAACTACGCAACGGATTTTGATGCGGTTTTTTTTTATATATAGAGTGATTCAAGAAAAAGATTTATATGTACTTTTATCCCGAAAAAACTTATTAACGTGAGCGGAGCCGCGGACAAAAGCTATATTTTATATTTAATTCTATTCCCAGAATTGTTACTACATTTTGCCGAAACAACTAACAAAAATTTAAAGTTTTATAGATAGTGTTTAATTGGTACATACAATATGAATTAATGTTTGCGACATTCATTGCTTACATTGATTATATTTATAGTCGTGATCAAAAGCACTTTCCAAGTAATATAAAATTAAAAACCGATTTATGCATATTTCGCAAAAGAAAAAATCCGAATCATTTAGCCCAATTATTATTTCATGAGATGGGTAAGCAAATCCGCCTTCCCGGCGTTTTACCTTTTTCAATCTCTTCAATTTATGTTCCGAAACGATGTTGGTCCGGAAATGACCAATAAAAATATCTCAGCCCATGTTTGCCGATTATTGATTATATTTCCGTCAGCCTGTAGAGTGTACACCATACAGCAAGCGCGAACCGTTTATTGAAAGGCTTTAAACGAGGGGCATTCACGTGCTGATTGACAAATTGCGGCTGATCCCCGCTGGTGATGGTCCGAGCCGCGCTCCACGATCACACAGCGCCTATCAATGACAACAATTATTAACCCGCCAGTCGACCCGATGGGCCCGATTTCTGGTATTATTATATTTATCACAAGCGTAATGACTTCCATAGCCTTTTTGTTTTACATGCATTATTTTGAAATGGCTAAGTGGATATAAATAATATACATATACACTCACGCCTTTTATCCCCGAAGGGGTAGGCAGAGGCGCAACTAGTGCACCCACTTTTCGCCATTATTCCGTCCCATGATGTGATAGGGGGCGAGCCTATCGCCATATCGGGCACAAATTCCAGACTCCGAGCTGATACTGAATAGAGAAACTCAATATCACTTTGCTCGACCCGGGAATCGAACCCGAGACCTCAGCATTGCAGTCGTACCATAGTACAACTACGCCACCGAGGCAGTCA
Source organism: Lapara coniferarum (assembly GCA_949316025.1). Classification (NCBI taxonomy): domain Eukaryota; kingdom Metazoa; phylum Arthropoda; class Insecta; order Lepidoptera; family Sphingidae; genus Lapara; species Lapara coniferarum. Next base: position 8,234,343 of record OX438926.1, read on the forward strand.
GCAGGATATAAATAAATATCCTAAAAAGGCGCTGATTGATTTTTAACTTAATGTTGTATTTGTTCCCTTGATTATTTTAAACTAACGCGACTATATATATGTGTCTTCTGTCTGTTATATAAATTATACTGAATATAATAAAATATAAATAAATAAATATATAATTCTCGTATAAATTTGTCACTATATATTTGAAATTCTATGTTAAACTTAAAAAAAAGTGCTGGATACACTGTTTAGAAGTTATTGCAACACAAGAGGAAACAATGTTTAATTTTGTTTTATCTGCATTCAGATGGATTGTTTTGCTTGCAATTCTAACTCAAGGAAAATGTGTAGAGCATACACATAATATGTAAATCAAAGATGAAACAGTTTTGCTTCGCTGATTACTTTACGTCACACTGTAGAACGTGAGAATTTTATATACATTGCACATTTTATTATACCTAACATGTATGTGATCATCATGCAATCCGGTCAAATGTCTCGAAAAGTATACTTTTAAACTGTTTATAAATTATTTTACTTTTGATTTCTTGTTTATGTATCTACAAAGACACACACATGTATATTTTACTAATCGTATCGAAACTTCCAATATAAACACCTTTCTAAATGAATAAGTGTTTCGTGTGAGTGGTAGAATTTCTGGTATGTATAAGTAGAATCAAGTCTACAAATTATACTTAGTTTGAAATGCTTTTAAACGCGTTAAAGTCGGGCTTAAAAGATGTGAACATTCTTTGCAATGTTCGAATTTGCATAATTAAGATAGTGTATTCTGCACCGGACACGCTATACTAGTGTATTATTTAGTGGTCATTATATTATTATATATCACCGTCATACATAACCGGCACTAGTGAGCAAGCTGGAAAGAATAATTTTGTGTGATAGCAACAATGGTGTTAATATATCTATATACATACATATTACACTGTATAATATATTTAGGAACCTACAATTATTTATGTAATGATGTTACAAAATCATTTGCATTTTGAGAAAATTTTACTAATTTCTTTTTAGATATGAAAGGGTATTGCATACACACAAGGGCAAAGGTTCGCGTACTGAATAATAAAGGATACCGTTGTGCTTGTGGAGCGGAGGTCACGTCCGCGTGGCCGCCTGTGCACCAGTTCGACGGCCGGCCGCGTCGGGTGTAGGGACTCTGGCCACGATGCAACTGGCACATCATAACAATAACAAAACCGTGCAAATCGTGTGATCGTTGCATAAATCGGCCACGTCGAAAGGAAAGTTATCGCGACATTAATTAGCAACTAAAGTATCGGTCATTATCCACTTCAACATGCCATGTCGTGAATATTAAGTTAGAAAGTAAACTATAGTGGTAATCTTCAATTAATTTGATGCGTTGCGGTTACAATGATCAAGCCCAAGCGAAGCTGCACTAAACAACTTTATATATAAGTATTAGTACTACTGAGAATTAATGTTGCATCAAATCACGTACTGATATAATACAATGTGAGTTTTTGTAAGACTATCACGTTTAATTAAAATTAGCCATGTGTGCGGTAATAAACAATTAATAATTAATTAATATACCATTCATTATACTACTTGTATCCTAATTACTAAGTATACATTGCGTGAAGATGGTATAAGTTAATAGTTTACGTACTTTACTATATTCCGTTTATAACGACGAAAAATTTTAGAATGAAATGAAATGAAATTTTATTTGCATGTTTGTGGTTAAGTAATTAAAGATATTAGCATAATATAATTACAGTATTCCGTAAGCAGTGCCTCACAATCTGTCATATTTGACGTTCAAATATTTATGATAGTTTTTGTTATTATTATTTACTGTTTTCTTTGTTCTATGATTTATTACGATAGTAATAATTTCATAAAAGAAGAGAGAAAAAACGGATAGTTATATCAATAGTGATTTTAGATTTATCTTGTTAGTAATTAAGTATTTATAGGTAATAATTCAAATGTTAGTCATTAGTAGGTATACATTATGATTAAAATTTACTATATTAGGTATGTCATTTCTATGTTTATTAATATTTCTGTCATCTATATTGTAATATAGTTAGTTTATAAGTAGCTGAGTTAATTTATTTTAAAATTCATTTAATGTAAGTACTTTCTTAATTCCTCGGTAAAAAAATTGTAAAGGACATGCCCAAAAATGGGCCTGAAAATCTAAACAAGACAGTTTATTTATATTTGGATAGAACTCCTGAAAACTAACTTGTTGGAATAAATCATTTAATTTTAAAGATCTCCGATTTTTGAGATGCATGTTATTTTGTTTGGTTTGAAAACTACACTTAATATGAATGTTATCAAAAAAGTTGGTTATGAATGGAGGGGTCTAAAAATATTATTTTAATGGATCTAAGTTACATATGTTGCCCCCTTTAATATCCGTAAAGTTTGAGCCTGTTTAGATTTTGAGGCCCAGCACCCATACAAAAAGCAGACATCTCCTTTTCATTGCCATACATACAATATTATGCATTTTTTATAAAAACATTGCGCCTTTGTAGAGATACATTTAGTCTGTTTTATAATACATTTATAATTCTGTCTGTTTTATAATAAATTTATAATTCGTTCAATACTTAGCAGTATATTTCATCTAAATCGTCATTCTAATATTGTAACCTCCTAATTGTTTGCGATTAGATTTACACAAAGTGAAACAACCGCAACACCTCTTTTAGAATGAACACGTATTGGAAATACCACAATTCTAGCTAAATCTTAAACTGTAACTTGTATTAATACGCGATTAGTTTCACACTCTTGCGTACTAGTCTTACAACGAAATTGAAATACGTGCACCTGCAGTTTACATAATTGCTGCTCATGAATACATCCGTACAGCAACATTTCTTAGTGTTGGTGATCCATATAATTCCTGCCGGCGCAGCCGATATAAAAAATACGACGCCAATTATAACTGTCTTGTAGTAGGGTCATCGATTGTTTATTACTTTCTGTGCCGGATGTTTCCAATACTCTATTTATATTCAATGTTTCTTTTTATGTTGCTACTGTTCAAACAATATGTCAAGCATATCCGTAGTGGAATAATAGCTAAGTGCTTCTTAATTATTATTCTTAACTCATCACAGTTGATCTGTATGTTGTAGAAAGCTTTTACTTTTCACTTTGTGGGGATTTGCAGTCTCAAGTGCGGGCCAGCTGTGGTGTCTGGTGTCATCGGGGCTTTCTAGTGATAGTTCTGTTTGCTGCAGCCGAGCCGCTGCCTCTTCTGACCGAGTATTGATGTGCCCAACTAGATCAGTGTAACATAAAACTTATGCTTATTATAATTATATGCTCAAAAGTTACGCTCTAAAACAGTTTCGATCAGTATTTAACCAAAACAGCTAATTCTTCATACACGATATTTTTTGGTTACTATGGACCTTTTGTAACATTATGTACCATTATATTATTATGTCACACTAATTACACAATTTTCCTTAATCTCTTAATGTAGAGCGCCATAACCCTAGAGTAAAATCGCATTTTTTTATTGTGTAACTATTTTCTACAACGGTATAATTTTTTTGCGCGTAAGATTTATTTTATTTTCAAAAACAATTTCTTATTCGTTAATTGATTATGAAGAAAGTTTGTGTTGGAACAGATGGTACTATAAGAGGTGATTTTATTTTATAAAACATTTTTATGATACGATGGCTTATAAACTTATATCGTGCATTTAAGCAGAGGACAAATGAGTACTTTAAGTATTACTATGTTTGAACTTGAAGACGGTTGTCATTTGTCATCTCAAGATAGTTTTATTAACCGACTTTCAAAAAGGAGGAGGTTCGCAAGTCGTGTGTTTGTATTTTTTTATGTATATACACTGATTTCTCTGAAAATTGTGTGTCTATTTCCTTTACTCCTTTTTTCTTGAGAGATAAATAAATCATTTAAGGTCAGTGAACTTAAAGTGGAAAAGCATAAATTAGACTCGGGTTAGTCATGGTGAAAATATCGAAAGTGCCTCGTTTTAGAAAGAGCCATCAATAGTTCAGATCGATGCTTTCAGAGGCTCCGTAACAGCCAATAATCTACTTTTATCGCGACCATTCCTATGGATTTGCGGTTCGCACATTCGGTTTGTGGTGCATACGATGTGTGTCGTGTGACTTCCGTGATATAATTAATGTTTTTACAGTGAGATCGCATGGGAACACTTACGCTTTCGCCCGATGCAATTAATTACTAATGTTATTCAACACGTGGTACATTATTTTACGCTTAGCATGGTCGTGGCTCTTCCGGCGAAGCTGAGCCGTGTCGCGTGGTTCCGCGCCGGGACTTAAAGTGGGCACATACGATGTGATTTGGTACAGCCGAACCATTAAAATGGTATGCCATCGAACCATATCGCATCGTGTGGGGCACGGTTCGATGGACATTATTATTATTATTGTTGGTACGGCTGGTTCGATGGCTTGTCCATCAAACTTGGTTGGATACAACTGGACATCGCATGGTACGGTTCGATCGTGTGGCGTGAAGACTGTACCGCGTGACGAATTGGTCGCATGATACCAAATCTAATCGTCTGTTAGTAGTATTACGCGACACGATACATGGAACTGCCTGCACTCTGCAGCCGTGACTCCACTCTCTTAGTCGAAATATTATCCACACGATTTTGACATTTTTAGCTCACCGGCTGCCGCTTGCATCACACGACTTTGAAATGCCGCGCTTGTGACGAGTGTCGCAATATTGTTTATACTGTAACTTTAACCTGACCCTTTTATAGAAAGTTGTTAAGTATAAAAGTGTTGAAATTTTAACTAGAGTTCCCGTGTGATATATAAAACTCGATGGTTTTGAAGTGTCGAGAGAAGTAAAACATCTGACATTTACGTTTTGTGTGACTACCTTAAAAATATTTCCGAATTTATTCCTACTAGGTGATGCTCACGTTTCCGCCCGCGGAAAAAAGTATTTCCGGGATAAAAATATGTACCCGGGACAAAAAAGTAGCGTATAGCACCCAGGAGTAATGTAGCTTCCCATTAGTGAAAGAATTTTAAAAATCGGATCAGTAGTTCTTGAGATTAGCGCGTTCAACGAAACAAAGATATAAACAAACAAACAAAGTCTGCAGCTTTATAATATTACTAGCTTTTGCCCACGGCTTCGCCCGCGTTAATAAGTTTTTCCGGGCTAAAAGTACATCAAACCCTTCCCGTTGAATCACTCTATCCAACACATTTATTTAACAAATAATGCATTAATTTCGACCAAATTTGATTACCATAAAAACGGTTCTAGTGAGTTAATCTTAAAAGATAAACATATACTGTCGCGGAAATTTTTAGATCATTTCAAGAGGAATAATTCTTTCATACATATATTTTTGGTATCTTGAACCGTTTTCGCAGCGCACGCAATGGAAGCCCTCAAGGATGAATAATTTTCCCCGTTTTTTTTACATTTTCCATTATTTCTTCGCTCCTAATAGTTGCATCGTGATGTTATATAGCCTAAAGCCTTCCTCGATAAATGGTCTATTCAACACAAAAAGAATTATTCAATTCGAACCAGTAGTTCCTGAGATTAGCGCGTTCAAACAAACAAACAAACAAACTCTTCAGCTTTATAATATTAGTATAGACTAGCTTTTGCCCACGGCTTCGCCCGCGTTAATAAGTTTTTCCGGGCTAAAAGTACATACATAAAAACCTTCCCGTTGAATCACTCTATCCAACACATTTATTTGTATAAAGATTAATATTATGACGTTGATACAACTCTTAACAAATAATGCATTAATTTCGACCAAATTTTATTACCATAAAAACGGTTCTAGAGAGTTAATCTTAAAAGATAGACATATACTGTCCCGGACTTTTTTTTAGATCATTTCAAGAGAAATAATTCTTTCATACATATATTTTTGGTATCTTGAACCGTTTTCGCAGCGCACGCAATGGAAGCCCTCAAGGATGAATAATTTTCCCCGCATTTTTCACATTTTCCATTATTTCTTCGCTCCTAATAGTTGCATCGTGATGTTATATAGCCTATAGCCTTCCTCGATAAATGGTCTATTCAACACAAAAAGAATTTTTCAATTCGCACCAGTAGTTCCTGAGATTAGCGCGTTCAAACAAACAAACAAACAAACAAACAAACAAACAAACTCTTCAGCTTTATAATATTAGTATAGATATGACTGCCTCGGTGGCGTAGTTGTATTGCGTATGCGTTACGAGTACGATTTTCGCGCTGAGGTCCTGGGTTCGAATCCCGGGTCGAGCCAAAAATATTGTGACTGGGTTTTTTCATCTTTAAAATTACTCAGTCGCAGCTCAGAGTCAGGAAGTTGGCGGTGTGATACCCCCGTGCCTCGGAAAGCACGTAAAGCCGTTGGTCCTGCGCCTGATCTCCCTCCGGTCATGTCGGATTGCCGTCTCATCGGACTATGAGAGTGAAGGAATAGCGAATGCACCTGTGTATTGCGCACACGCTTGTGCACTATAATATCTCCTGCGTACCTGGCTGATCTCCGTTGAGATTGGCCGCCGTGGCCGAAACTGGCTAGGAGGATTTCATTAGTATAGATAGTATAGATTACTGTAATATAGAAAAACATTTTGCCCTGCACAGAGAAGCAAAATATATAACGTTGATATATCTAAAATAAATGTATTAAACTAACATAGTTTTATGAACTTACTAACAAAAATAATATGTAATAATATAATGATATGGACATGAACAGTCTGATGTAAATAAAAATAAATAAATAAATAAATTATAATATTGATATATCAAAATAGTGCATTAGATTAGAAGCATGTCGCAAATGTCCGCATGGTACTTGTGGTACCTTCGCGCTGTCCCTGTCGTTTACGGCAAGCGTAATCGAACCAGTGTTTTTTTTATTGCAGATCTCATGTTGTAACGATGTGAGCACAATAATCGTAAAAGCCGGTCCCCTTGTTGAGAAGTACGAAAACTGTCCGCACGGTGATAAAGGAAAATGCATTACTTCCCTGCGAGGGCGAAAGGGGAGTTTTCCTTAAAACAACCCTGCAAAATGGCGGCCCTGGTCATTAATGTTCAGCTTAGGCGCTGCCCAAAATTTTAAAACCTTATGATTATCTTCGTTGTTACTGAGTGTCTTATCGCAGCACATTGAGCTACGAGCGTGAGACGATAAGGATAAGATGCTCAAGATATCTTTTTCTTATTAAACTACATATATGTACTTAATACAGTTTGGTTTTTTTAATTTCATTATTTTGAAAGCTTGTGAAATTGATATAATAAAACCGTACATTGACTACAAAATTGGCGAACAAATTACACTAATTTAACAATGCACGATGAATATTTGAACAATACCGAGGAAATCGCTAAGCAAAATAATGTGGTGAACGATACAAATAGTTTCGTTCATTCATGTTCATTTCATAAGTCGTTGAGATATTTTATAAAATCATGTATATTTCCGTCATTTTGTCGATGTTTACTAACAATAACAATCGTTTGCGTTCTAGTTGGACAAGGAAGTTGCCATGACTTCCTTGTACAGCTATTTATTGACATCTAGAGCGGTCTTGGTTTTGTTAAAAGAAAGAGAGAAAGTAGTCAGATATTATCGTTATACTGATGACTTCGCATTACCTTTGTAAACATAATAAAAGACTTGAAACTGTCTCGTGCTATAAATAACATAGAAAAAGTAATTTTCAAAGTAAAGTAGAACAATAAATTGTGCACGCAGTATGTCGCTGCTTGGCAAACTTACCGCCCACATACAGTCAGTCGCCACTCGGCACAGAGGGCGTTATATATTCTGGGGTAAGGAGCAGCGAGAAGCCACTAACGTCGTCGCACACCTGTCGTTTCTGCTTTATCTCTTCGAACCGTGTGATTTACACACCTTGTGTCATATTGAACATGTTGCGCTTCGTAGACATGAATTAACGCGATTGTGTTGTACATAATTTACAATTGCTTATGTCTTGATAGTATAACCAAATACTAGAAGCGTGGTTCCTCACTTCGAAAATAGAACACTAATGACGATGTAGAAACTTTTGAAAACAAATACTTGTACATTATAAAGTCACAGAATGACATATAATGTAATCGTAGCCAGTTTCGGCCACGACGGCCAATCTCAACGGAGATCAGCCAGGTACGCAGGAGATATTATAGTGCACAAGTGAGTGTGCAATACGTAGGTGCACTCTCTATTCCTTCACTCTGATAGTCAGGTGAGACGGCAATCCGACATGACCGGAGAGAGATCAGGCGCAGGACCAACGGCTTCCGCATCACTGCCAACTTCCTGACTCCGAGCTGCGGCTGAGTAATTTTTAAGATGGAAAAATCCAGTCACATCATTTTTATTCGCTCGACCCAGGATTCGAACACAAGACCTCAGCGCGCAAATGGTACTCGTAACGCGTACGCAATACAACTACGCCACCGAGGCACTCATTGAAACAGAAGGCCATACTTAATATACATAAATCCCTAAAAACAATACTGTTTTATATATTTAATCAATTCAAGCTCTCGTGATAGATACCTAATTCTATAAGAACTACATTTTTTATTCCAATCCATAATGAATAGCACCGTCGAAGCGCAAAATTAACAATTAAAATATTTAAATTGCGTGAAGTTTCCTGACTGATACTTGCTCTATAATAGTATTAGTACTATCAAGCGGTTAGTAATTCCATAATCCAATAAGTGTTGTATTGCGGCATTATCGGTGATGTGCGACGTATTATACGTTAATGCGATATACATTACGTTGGGCTCGTCTAGACGTACATACTCTCTTGCATTAACGCTTGTCAACCACGTTAGGCTATGAAATGACATATTTATCTAGACACATGTACATTGTCACTTGCGGACAACAATGTATACAAACGGAATAATTGAATGAACAGGAACTGTTTTATGGTAGATAGATTCAATAATGTTTTCCGAAGCTGTTGTAAATCTTGCCCGTGGTTGATATAACGTGTGTTGTATCATGTTTTATATAACTATTTTATGTATCATCTGCCTCATTTAGGAAGTAATAACGCAACAGAAAATGGGGTAAACAGGTCGAGTTGGGCAACATAGACTACTATTCCTCCGTATGAATTGCATTATCGTAGAGGTTAGCTGACATAAAAACACGCTGTGAAAAGTATTCCATATATTACACAAACGTTGTCTTAATTATTTATGTTAATGATAACCATTCCGATTGCTTTCATTCTTAAAACATACATGATAATATAAATAATCTCCAAGTACGTTTGTGTTGAACGTCTTAGTTAATAAGTTATAGTAATTAGAATAAACTGGCATGAAAATTGCAGCCGCGGTGGACCGGGTACGGGTCGATGCGAGCTGACGCGATTGTTCTATTTAGCAAGCGTTGTTATTGTTTGACGCCGTTTCCTAATTACACTTCATTGCACGTACTTGCATAGAATATATAAATATTTACTCGAAGGGTTTATTTGCAAAATCGCTTACCGACAAAATATGTACCTATAGCGAAAGGTATAGAAGTCTGTCCAGACGCGGGCCTCTCACCCCAAGGGTTTAGAGCCGAACTCACGTCGATAGGAGAAACTTTTCGAGGGGATGGGAGGGGGAGAGGCTGAGGGGCGACGTGACATGTTTTTATTATGAACACAATCAGGACCTGTGGAGGCCACGTTCGATCCACGTGACTATTTAGTGGTTTTGTGAATGCGTGTGGCCCATATACGCAAACGGTTACCTGGCATCTATGCATGTATAAAACTATATGATTGAAACATACCAGTACAAATTTAGTTGATAAAACAGAATAGATGAATTACTGAGCTTGTTAATAGGCGTTAACAGTTGCGTGAGCCTAGCCGTCTCGTATCTGTGCGAAAGTGGTTAACGGTAACTTAAAATTTAAGGTCATTGACCGGCCCTTGCGGCGTCACGTGCACTTTGCATTACCTGTATAGTGTATACAATGAGTGTAAAGAGAATGTATACGTACTGGAGATATTAACAATTCTATTTTTTTCTATAATAGCTGATTATAATGGTCGCAATTTACGGTGTAATAATGAAAACAATTTCCATAAATAATGCAAAAAGTTTTAATGAATGGGCGTTTATATAAGCCGTATAAATAATATTTATTTGAAAACTTTGTGCAATTTTACTTTTCCTTATTTTCCTCTAATACATTTGTCGTTATAGTCAGTTTAAACGATGCATTTTTTGTATAATTGCGATTAAATCTTTAAAAAAATCTTTTGAACAATACTTTCAAATAAGTTAGTATAAATATTCTATCATCAAATTATAATCGCTATATAAGTCAAGATAATATGTAAATTACGTATATACACTATTGTGTTTTCCATCTTATTTTATTCTTCATAATATTTCAAATGCAAATGTTTATGAAAATGTTTGTTAAAACAGTAAACACTAAACAGCTAAACGGATTCAGATGAAATTTTGAACAGGGATAGATCATGCCCTGGATTAAGACATACACGTATACATATACCTTTTATCCCGGTAATTTGCTCTTGTGAGATATTATTGAATTTATTAACCTGATTTTTAAATAGATGGCGCTACTCGCTAGCTACGTACTGTTGGCGCGAAGGATCGTTACAGTATTTAAGGGACTTTTGTAGAGCGAAATGGTATTTAGGTGGGCGAAGCCGCGACCAACATCAATTTTTTTTATGGCAATGAATTACGATACGAGTATCCCATTCGCCTGATGATAAGCGATACGACCACCCATAAACAGTAGCAACACCACACAGCACCTCGAGCTACAAAGTATTGTGTGGCGTTCCACTGCACTCGTCCTCCTGAGACATAAGACGTTAAGTCTCATTATGTCCAGTTGTTACACTGGCTAAAATGTCCTTCAAACCGAAACAACAGTGCATACCGCTGCTTGGCGGTAAAATAGACATTCCTGTGATACCCTACCCTCTACTCTTACATATGAGAGACGTACCACCTAGTATTATAGTATTCATTTAAAGACTCCATTGTTTACTTATTTTCTTAGGCAATATTATTTACATTAACTAATGTGTTAAATTAAGAAATTTTAATCGCAATTGTATTTAAATCTTGAAAGGTAACATGCAGCTGAGCGATAAAATGAATGAGAGCTCTATTTATGACTCTAAACGTGTAGGTAATTATAGTGCAGCGTACTTGTAGCCTGTGATGTATAAATATCCATCATAACACGCGTCGGCCATCTGCTACTGAAAGCACACAGTACCCTCGCTAACAGTAATACACTTGCAGGTTAGCGCCCAAAACTGGATCTACGCAGACGATGTATTTGATACACGAATTTTTGGTTACGCGAGTTTGTCTGTAATGGCACATATTTCCCGAGTGCATCGCATTTACTGTGACGGGTTTTTTAATATATCAGTAACTGTGACATTATGTTCGAGTGCATAGTATGGTTTCCATATTATACACTTACTTAAAATTATAAATGTACCGGGGAAGCTACACCAATAAGGATATGAAGAAGCATTGATGTTATAAATTATAATTACTGCTTCATAAACAATAGAAGCATATCTATATTTTCTGAAACAATGCCTCCTAGGGCTGGGCTCCTCGACGCCGAGGGTAGGGACTCGGGGGTCGGGACCCCTCGGAATAAGAGTACTTACTCCTGTCAATGGTGCACCTTTTGTCTCTTTCTAAGAGTCTGGGAGCTATAAAATTGCCGAGACAGTTTGAATTTGTACGGTTCAATACGCTTTGGTAGATTTAAAGCAGACGATCTGTTCTGTTTTCTTGAATAGAACACATAAAATCGTATCGGTGTCACAAACTATAAAATTCTCGTATAAAACGGAAAATCGTGTTACCCATCCTTAGATATCTATATGAACTGTAACTGGTGAATGGCTAAACAAAGGTACGTAATTTGTTACGAATAGCGGTAACTAAAAATCACTTGCTTATAAAAAAAACATAGCCAACCAGAATACTTTCATTTATAAAGTCTTGATTAAGTAAAAATGATATTTAAACCTGTTAGGAAAAATTCGCCGGTGTGAAATTCGGTATTATGCGAAAGGATCGTGCATTTATCCCAAAGTCGGACAAAAGACGGCAGCGCTAAAGTATTCGAGAGCGCGCCATATTCTACCTTATCAAAGGAAATTTTCTGCTTATCATCCTCGGCACAAATTTAGGCATGTCTGTTTATAAATGTTGTACAAAAACATTACAATATTTAAATACACATATTGTCACTAAGATAAACGAGGAAAGTCTAAAAAAATGTCAGAAAAATAATTCCCATATTTCGATACTCACAAGAAACAGTTTTATTTTTTGTACGAAATTGGGTCAACTCATGTAATATGAGAGTGAAACTGGAATAGCGAAGTCATGCGGCGTTAGGCGTAGCGTCGTTCATACATTTTTATTTGCCTACTCAGTGACCGATGACAGATATTGATGGGAGCCAACAGCCCGACAGGGTCCATGTAATATTTGTCGGTGATCGGAGTCGAACTAATGGGCGCCGAGTTTTATTTATTTGACAGACCCATAAAGAGAAGCCAACGATAATATGATCGAAATTAATGGACGCATGCCGAAAACGGTCAAAGTTTTCCCCAAACTAATTTAATCAGTCGGAATGTTTTTCTCTGTTCTAATAATCACAAAGTTAAGCTCGTTATAACATACTTGCCGTGTTATTCGGGGACTGTGTTTGTAGTTAAATTAATTGAACATAAAAATTATAGTAACGTAATAAATTAGGTAATTGTTAATATTCGGAATATTTTTTTTTACTATTTAATAATTGGTGACTATAGTTTTACAGCTATATTTATGGTATGAGACACATAATAAAAAAAAAAAATTTTTTATGTTTTTTTTTTATTATTATTTTTTATTATGAGATGATGCGACACACATGAGACACATAATGCCCGGAAAATAGAAATTACAAAAGGACGTGATGAATATTACACAAATATCAAGTCTCCGCACTCTCGCTTGACAAATTTATTTTGAATGTTATAATAATGTGTAAAATTATCGTTATTGAAAACACATTTTAAATAAAATAAAATAATATTGCAAAGGTAACGAAACAATTAAAGCCACCCGAATCTCTTGAACGCGGATAGAACAATGCATGAGAGAGGATATTGTTAAGAGGCTAAAAATTGTACACAATTTTATTATTCAGAGCACTTGACAAGGTGAAAAAGTGAAGGCGGTCGGAGTGCCTATTGTGGATGATGCGTGATGCGATCCCACCGGAACCCTTCAAGCGTGCCTGCTGCGTAAGGAACATGGTAATTAGGTGCCGCACCGGCGCAGCGGTTGGGGCGCGCTACCGGACTTGACGCGCTGTTCTTATTCTTACTTATTAAAGTGATTTCCTTCCTGTTTTAATTAGGAATCAACGGATCATCAAGAGATTCTAAGAGTACCTACATTGATAACATAATTTCTTATTACTTATTTGTTTATTAATGACTATATTGTTAAGTATTGATTGCCTCGGTGGCGTAGTTGTATTATGGTACGACTACAATACTGAGGTCTCGGGTTCGATCCCCGGGTCGGGCAAAGTCATATTGAATTTTTCTATTCAGTATCAGCTCGGAGTCTGGAATTGGTGCCCGATATGGCGATAGGCTCGCCCCCTATCACATCATGGGACGGAATAACGGTGAAAAGTGGGTGCACTAGATGCGCCTCTGCCTACCCCTTCGGGGATAAAAGGCGTGAATGTATATGTATGTATGTATGTATGTTACTTGTTTCTTTTGAAACTTTCTATTTAATCAATCTATTTTTGTTTCAGGTAATCTGGAATTATTTAAAAGGTATATAAACGTGTTTCGTACTACTAAAACCATGGGTTTTTCAATAACAATTAACAACAACACAGCAATTGGAAGTTACAGCTCAAATATCACACCAGAAATAGTGGAGCCAATTCCTTGCTACTGGCTGTTGAAACTATGATTTTTATGTAATCGGGATCATATACACAACTCGTTGGCAATACCGCTCTACTTCACTTGCTTAACAAACAGACACTACACGTCCATTCGGTTTATTTTGAGTGGTTGGATTTCCCGCTGCGCTTTATGTTTTATAGAAAAAACTTCTGGAATTTAATAGGCGAACGTTATTGCTCATTTTTTGTCGGAGTCGTGCATCGCCGCGTGTTATTATTCCCTCGTAGCCGCACCTATTCATGATTTTAAGGTAGGTACGCTAACTCATATTGCATTCGAAGGCTGTGTGATTAACGTTTGCTGTCAGAAAGGAACAACGTTGAATATTTCTCACTATTGTAACTATTTCCACCATTATTATAAATATTATTCCATGCACCGTTATCTTTTGTTTTATCTGTAACAATGTCATTATATACGTGATTCAGGCATTGATGTATTAATTTTTTTTTAATACATCAATGGATTTCAGTTACAAAATACTTATACTTTTAATAATATGTACTTGTTTCCTTATTCTATCATTTGCGGTTTATTGTGCATCTCTTGAAAATTACAGGCAAACGTCGTAGTCAAAGTAATAAGGTTCTGTTGAAAGCCCAAAGTTCTGTTGTTAGGTTATGTTTACTGGTGGTAGGTCTCTTATATGTAAGAGTCCGTCTGGGTGTGTACCACCGCAATGTATATTTCTACCGCCAAGCAGCAGTGTGTATGCACTGTTGACATTGTAGCCAGTGTAACTACTGGACATAATGAGACTTAACATTTTATGTCTCAGGATGACGAGCGCAGTGGAATGACACAGTATTTTGTAACTCAAGGTGCTGAATGGTGTTGCTACTGTTTATGGGTGGTCGTATCGCTTATCATTAGGCGAACGGCATGCTCATCACGTCATTCAATGCAATAAAAAAAGCCAAAGGAAATTAATTCAAAAACAAAGTTACAGAGTAACAGTTACAGAGTTACAGAGTATTAATCAAAATATATTAAGAGATCTTACAGATTGGCTATAGTGGGAGCTCTATCAACAACGGCGTGTCTGCTTCATATCGTGGGGAATAAAATTACATTATATTCAACAATGGGTTAATAAGATGAATTAAGTCTCGGCGAAATTCAGGAGACACGGCACTTTGTGTTCTTATAAAGTTGTCGTAATATCGCCGTGTTTGTAACGCGGCTCGCTGCGTGTTTGTTGTGTGCTGAGTCCGCTGATTTAGGGTGGAAACTTCACTTGTTTTGCATTTTACGGGAATGCGGGGAAGTCACCCCCGAGATTTGAATATTTTACAAGCAGGGTAACTTGCGAAGATGCGGCCCTTTACACAAGTTGCGTGTAGTGGGCTCACATGCTTTTAGGGAGCGCCTCTCATAAGCGTGGTTAATTTAAACGTGCCTTAAATTCCAAGCTAATAGTAATTCTCAAAGGAATTCAGCGTGTATTGGAGGTTGTAAATCGAAAAGATCTTCAAATGGTACCGGCCAGCTCTATTTCCCGTTGCTAGTCAGCTATTTGCTTTGTCAGCGCCCGTGTATCATCGTGGAATGAGTACAGGCTTTGTCTGCTTCGGAAACGGGTTAAGTAAATAGTCAGTTCGTTATTCATATTCGACGAATTAAATTTTCACGTCCATTCGAATATAGTTTGCAATTCATATGATTCAAATTTTAATTAACAGTCGGTCTTTTATTATAGATCATAATATGAAATGTTGGACTTATAACGTTATTTTTATAGAGGATACATATGTTTTGGTTAAGTAATGTAGAAATAATATGTTCATTGCTATATGACATTTACTATAATATGTTGATATTAATAATATTATGGCCGTAAGTAGAACAAGATGGTTTGGGATTATATACCCAACTTATAAAGCTTTACCAATTACGTATTGATCCATATCCTCGAACATATGTAATACGTTAATGTCCTACATTTGTGCGAAGAATACATTTTGGACCTTACATCAAGCATAATTCGGTGCGGATTTGTGAGGATTCTATTTCATTAAAACCGAACTCAAATATATTTTTTTAAAACCGTATTTTTTTAATAAATCTTTTTCTTGGTTGTTTAAACTTTAAATCGCATTGAATTGATTTCGTTACGTTTCATTATAACCCTGTGAATAATGTAGATTGTATAATGCGGACATTATATGGATATAATGTAGATAAGGAATTAAAAAAAAATACCCCTCCTTTTTATCTTATCCTATTTTATACAGGGTCATTTTGACATTGCGTTAATAAATAACTACATAAACCACATACTTATCTTGTTGAAAATAACACTTTCCACTAAGTTATTTTAACCACAGATGTAAATTAAAAAAGTGTACGTTTCGAACAAAATAAATATCAATAAATAGTAACTTTAAGTTTACAGGCCCTAATTCCACTATGACTGCTCTAGTAGAATTCCTCGCAGCAGCAACATTACACTTTCAGTGAGAAATACACTTACGCAGACACAATATTTGCACTAAACCACAAAATGACCAAGAAATTGGAATACTATAACCGGGATTTTTGGAGAAAGTATTCGTTATTCATGGATGATTTTTGGCACAATATTAGCAGAGGTATAGACGAATATGTGGTTTCATTTAGTAACGTAATGTAAAAATGACTCTGTATGTCTTGTACTTGTCCTATTTTATCCCCCAAAGACACAAAACTAAGCTATTTGCAATGTTGTTTATTCCATTAACAATGTTAAATAATTATAGTCATATTATGTAACAACCATATTAATATATTTTAACATTTTGCAACCAATTGAGTGTTTCGACAGTTTATCAGTTTGTAGACGGTTGCAAGTTGCGCTACATATGTCACCAGCAGATTGTGTTTGTATTGTATGATACCCGGCTCGTATGACTCGTTGGCGCTGCGGCGATTGTCGCTATTGTCAACGCCGAATGTTTTTATTTTTATGTATTTAAATCGTTTTTGTTTGAAAAGCTTACTCTGATGGGTTTGAGGTTTATTGTTTTTTCCACGGGAAACTAGATATTTTTATCCGTGCAGTTTCATGTTTTTTTCTATTTTTTGTCTATTGTTTTTGTTTCGAACCTAGTAATATATTTTAAACAATTGTTTTTGTAGTCTCAAAAGCGATTTACATGATGATGGTTCATAAATCGGCTAAATCGTTCATAGAGTTGACTAGCCGTAGCCGAAGCCGGCTTGCCCTCGCGCCATCGACCACGGCCAATAATCCAGTTAGGGCGACCGCACAAGCCGCCGGCACTGGCCAGATCGATTCGTAATTGGTTGTACTTGCCTATCGCACCGCAGCCCTGTTAAAACAAGCGGTTTTTACAATTATCTCGCCAACTGTGATTTATTAAACATTGATTAATGAACTCCAGGAAAAAGACGTCTTTTTGTTCGCTAGCAGTGTTTTCTTGGCTATTGTCTGTACCTACTGTAATAGTAACTATTTTCTTAGAAATGTAAAACTTATTTTAAACTATAAGATAGAATTGTATTCGTTATTTAGAACCATAGAATACTAAGTTTAGAACCATTTAAAGTCCAATTCATATTATTTCAGCGAGTAAAGTCCTTTACAAACAGATAATTTTAGTCAAGAATTGTTATAATTCTCAATATGTTGTAAATCTATTGCACATTTGTGAAACAAAACATACTGTTACAACATTTTTATCGCATGGAATAAAAAAAGTACTTATTGTAATCTGTTTTTCAAACCAAACGTAACGTCACGTAACCAAATAATATATCTTTTCAGAAATCTGCCACATTTTGTTTAAAATAGTTTATTTCATAGAGTTTATTGTATGTGTACACGCTTGGCAACAAAAATTCAATAAATATTTGTCCAATTGCAGAAGGCAGCCGTTGACGTAATGCATTTATAAAAAATATCTGTTGCAATAACATTCTCGTTAACATTTGTTATTTATACGCAAAATAGGAAAGCGCCAAAATATTTATGAAAACACACACATTATTACATTCCAAATCCACATTTCATTACATACACTTTTGAAAACACAAATAATTGGGGAAGTTAAATTAATTCAAAGTTAGTTTCTCGTGTACCATACCGCTAACCTGATCTCACATGTTACTGTTTGTATGTTAAAACTGTCACTACCAACTGTGTACAATCAAACCTAGTTTTCCTTGACTTGCGACTCCAACCACAAAGTCGAATTGAAATGTCAGCGTTTTAAATATTCACTTCACGTAGTTATACGAGTGCTGACTTGTTGACGTATTCTTATTGAAACCTAGATGACCTGCTAATGAACAAGTGGGTTGTAAGGTGATTAACAACTCCTTTGGATACTCATGATGTGTGATCATCGAGAACTCAAACAATAGTTTAATTCCTAATATAGAAACGAATTGGCTGGATGATGACTGGAGATTTTTTGAGCAACTTGACGTTGATTTCTATGAGATAGTGCTTGATAATACTTCCTCGTTCAACCCGACTTCTCACCAAGCATACCTCCCACCAAGTTGGTCACATAGTTAAATTCTAAAACCTTTCGTATTTTACTCAAATCAAAATTAATATTGTAGTAGCATTATAATTTTTAGTGGCAGTTAGGTATTAACAACGTTTAATTTGGTATTTATTGTCTACAGATAAAAAGAAATGTGTTTTATTATTAAAAAAAAATACGTTGGCACGTAAAAATGGTTCATATTTTGTGAAGGAAATTAACTTGTAACGTGTAGACCTACGCATTAGGTAAAGCGACGTTTAAATTGTAATTATATTTCGAAGCTGGAACTTTCGCATTTAGTTTTTAGTACAATACTAATGTGATTACCTCGGTCTGTCAATGAAGTTTTTTAAAATTTCTGACCTTAAAAGTAGGTACTCAAATCTCTAATGGTCCCGTAGTGTCTTTTGATAAGCAACGGGCCAGATTGGCATCGAAAAAAGATTTTGGTTAAAAGTACCGGGAATTTAAAATTTGATTCCCGGTTCTTTCGGTACTTAATATCGCCACTTAACATGTTTAGGTATAATGCGGTTTAATGTCACTATTATACTTTATTCCACACTCATTTCGTAAATGCAGCGTATCGAGTGTATAAAGCACATAATAATCGGTAAAGATTATCATATTAATATACAAATTCGGAAGTGTGAGTATGTCCGCCAATGGAGCTTTGGGTAATTGGATGTTTTCTAAGTAATAACCGCTGAAACCACTGAACGTCATCATCTTCAGTTTTTGGGAGTGGCCTGCACAGGCCTCCCCTAAAAAATTCGAGATTAACCTGTTAGAAGCGGCCTGCATCCCCGAACTCTTACTCCCTTTACCAGGTCCTCTGTCGCCAGTGGCGGTCCTTCCATAGAAGCCGAAAAGCCCGGCTTGCCTTAAAATAAATCTGTCCAGCATGTAAGTGGACGTTCACCGCTGCCCTTGCCGGTACATAGTTGTACATGCTTTGTAGCCTGTCCTATCCTACTGGGCTTTGTTGGTGACTTTCCTTCTTCTACGGATCTCCTCATTTCTGATTTGATCGCGTAGAAATTCATTCTATAGCTCTCTGAACGACTGTGAGCCATTTGAAGGCTCCACAGTCAGAGACCGCGTCGACGATGCGAACGAAACGAAGGCGTTGCCTAATTTCCCAATGTAACCCAACCAAGCTGGATTAAATGACTGACCTATTTTTCAAAGTTGGATATGCCAAACTGGACCACTTAACCTAGATATATGTATTCGTGGACAACATTGAACGTTGAGTTTCCAACAGTACTTGCACAGGTACTACATGGACATTCGACAGTCTTGTCCATTTTCATTTTAATTCGTTAAGTCTCATAATGCCCAGTAATTACACTGACTCATGAATTGTCATGTCTTTTCGCTTCCCTAATCTCAAAAGACATATTTCATACAGAAAAAATATCGGAGAAATACATAATTTTTACGAAGGTATAAAGTAATTGTAACTATGTTCAAACTTAATAAAAAAGAAAACTATTTCTACATCACTACAGTTTGAGGATCTTCAAAAAATCATAAATACATGACCCAAGTGCTCGTCTGCTCCTCTAGTATAAAAACAAAGAAACTGGGCGCGCCTATACCTAGTACTTTTAAATTTTGTAGTACTTACAAAATCCTATGGCTGGCTTTTTTTAGCAGCTATCAAGTATCAAGACTGCACCAGATTGAAATACAGTCCAGAAAGGACAAAGCTAAAAAAAAAATTTGGTCAGGTTAAATTGCAACTCTATACACTGACCGATACCGAAACGTGGTTCGCGGTAACAATTAAAAAATATTCGCTCGGATTGATTTATAAACGAAGCATTTGTTTAAATATGTAAAATTATATACAATATAAGTAGAGACAATACATAATATTTACAAGTCATATTTTGGTTTTAAATGGAGATTTTACATACTTTTATATTTTTTTAAAACCATACCTGATTTAAGAAATAAATCATCAACAAACTTGTTAAGAACCATTGATCTCACGTTATCGTCAAATTTTAGAACGGTGTATCACTTGTGGACATCTATATATATAAAATTCTCGTGTCACAGTTTTCGTTGCCATACTCCTCCGAAACGGCTTGACCGATTTTGATGAAATTTTTTGTGCTTATCCGGTATCTATGAGAATCGGCCAACATCTATTTTTCATCCCCCCAAATGTTAAGGGTGGACCACCCCTAAATTTTTTTTTTTATTTTTCAGACAAAATTTTTTGTTTTAATTTTTTTATGATACAGCATACAAAAATACCTACAACCCTAAATTTTCACCCCTCTACGATCAACCCTTATTTTTTAATAGCTGGAAATTGCTAGGAAATTATTTATATGGCAAAACAACGTTTGCCGGGTCAGCTAGTTGATATATAAAAGATTTTTTTAAATTTCAATGCTTGTGGGTTCTAAAAAAGGTTATTTTTTTAAATCGCAGATTTTTCCAACATTTTATCGATTACGAATGCTTTACCAAATTTTACCCTGCTCAAAAAATATCTCATATTCACACATTTGCCGCCGTGTACGTAGTCGTATTTGGTACCTCTGCTATTCTATCTGTAACCTACTTAGATAGCGCCAAAACGGGACCGTGAGATATTAAACGAGACAAGTATCCCTATCCGTCCTTTGTACCGGTACCGGCTTCATACTTTCACCAAGAGAACCTTACTACTTTCATTGTTAAAATGAACGACGCGACGGGGCAAAAACTAACCAAATCTATAATATCCGGCGGCATGCAACATATTTCGAAATATTAATGTAAATGCAGTGAAGCAAAGTTGTGCCGCGAGCGTCGGGATTTCACAATAAAATGCAACTGAGATGAGAAATTATTTAACGCAATCTGCTCTTGTCAGTTTTTCATCAAACTGCCGGATTTACCCTGACGAAACTCGTAATCCCCGATTCACTGGCGGCCTGCGGCTGCTTCCTCTACTGAAATATGGATTATGTCTATTCATTTGAAATTCAGAAGAGGTTTCCATCGCTTTCTCATTCCTTATGATGAACTCATTTCTTATACCTAATACCATTATATCTTCTAATTTGCTTTCGTGACACCTGCTGCTTACTCGGGAATTCTGTTTGTTTTTATTTGATTGTGTACCTACTCGCAGTTGTAATCGTTGCCTTTCAAAGTTCTGTAACGAATATTTTAAGATTATTGAATGCGAAGAAAATGCTTTATTACGAAGAAAAACATAATGAAATATTAAAAGTACTTAATATTATTCATTCAAGTGCTGATGAGTTTAATGATTTCTCAAAATGTTCTTCATATATTTGACTGCCTCGGTGGCGTAGTTGTATTATAGTATGATTGCAATACTGAGGTCTCGTGTTCGATCCCCGGGTCGGGTAAAGTCATATTGAGTTTTTCTATTCAGTATCAGCTCGGAGTCTGGAATTTGTGCCCAAAATGGCGATAGGCTCGCCCCCTATCATATCATGGGACGGAATAATGGCGAAAAGAGGGTGCACTAGTTGCGCCTCTGCCTACCCCTTCGGGGATAAAAGGCGTGAGTGTATGTATACGTATATTTGACGCAGGTTATCTCCGACCGAAGCTTTACTGCCTGGCACTTACTAGATATTGTATTAATCTCACTGATATCATCTTAATCTTTACAATTTCTATTATAAAGAACGTTCTAATGTATGTACATTCTCATTTCGACGCTTAAATAACCTTTTGCCATAATTATATTCAATATTGCTATTTAGGTTATTTCAGATAAACGTCGTCTTGATCTAGTTCGTCCAGGTTATATTCAACAAAGCTGGCCCGACGCTGCAGAACGAAGATAACTAAAGCGTAAGATAACTATAAAAGGGTGAAATAAATAGGAAACTGAATGCTGTCACACGATTCCGGGACGTCTGTGGCGCCTCTCACAATGACGCTAGCCTTGTCCGACTTCTGCATGTTTCACAATAGTTTTCAATAAACACCGCTCGTGTAACCTTTGCCCTTTTGCTTTACCTATTAATAATGTCACTATAAATTGTTCGAATAAGATGCAATCACCAATTAATACTAATTTTAATTCGCTGGAAATACTTTAATTTATTTTGTTGTGTTTTGGCGCCAGTGGCGTTGTACGCGTGTCTGATGAATGTCGCCTTTTCCTTTCCTTGTTTTCGCTATCCTGGAAAAGTTCGATCATTATTAATACAAGTAAGCAAGGTTATTTCTTTTTCCATTTAGTTATTAATAAAAATTACCGCTTCGTTTTCATCAGTTTTAGCGACCATCTCTTGCGGTACGTCTTCCTTGTTAGCTTTTGTTAATAACTCGATGATGGAATGAGGAAGAGGCGTTGTAGTTCCTGTAAAATGCCATAGTAAACGGAATAATGTAAATTACCTTAATAGATTTTTGGTAGTTTATGAAAAATATGTAAGTAGTCAACTTACTTTTAAATTCAGATATAATAATTTTGTTGAAATATTCTGTGAGTGTTTCAATTTTTTCTACTCCTTCTAAAAAAAATAAACAATCACTTTAAAATAAAAATTGGTTTCCAGTGTGTATTGAAATTCAATTTAATTATGATAAATCACTCACTCAAGTGCGGTGGTCTTAAGTTGATGATACGATTCTCCACTGCAAAAAAAAATGCTTTAATAAACTGCGGAATATAAATGAATTATAATATACTTACATATTTTTTCCACCTCCTCGTCCACGTCTGATAAGCGCACTGAAACATTTTTTGTGGTGTGATTCTGTAGAGTAGTTTTTTTAAATGGTGATATAACTTTTATGTGTGAAGAAGCGAAATGGAAGAAAAATTATTATGAAAACAATAATTAAACAGGATAATATTTAATCTTTGTAAATGTATAAGATGTAGCAATTAGCAAACATCCTAAATTAAGACTAGACATCTACCTAAGGGAAATAAATATTTCAATGCAAATAGTTACACCTTTGTTTATACGAAACGACTATTGAAAAAACTTACGCATTTTACGAAATCGTTGTAGGGCTAAAGTGTATTCATCATTGCGGTTATCACCTATTACTGTAATATCAGATAATTTATAAAAATACTCTTACTCTTATAAATGATCCCTCAGTTGAATTACAATCTCAAAATAACTCTATTCCTTGTTTTACTTACCTAGATTAGTAGCAGGTTTGTTTACCTCGCGATTACACTTTGTATGTAACCTACAGGTGTCCAGATTCGACATATCTTCGCACCTGTAGTGCCAATGGCAGGCAGGGATTGACGTAGATATTGTATCTGAAGATAAAAAATCAATTATGGCGAAACTATTACTAACATGATTAACACTGCACCACGTCGCACGACTTGATCCTGCATTACATGGTCTAGCGGATATAAAAATATGCGACTGACGGCCGGTTTCAATAACCAACATTTAATTGAAGTTTGATATCTAATCCGATAGTAAAAGTTACGCTAACTGTTACTGCTGCTTCAATATCATAAATTTTGACGTAACTCTAGTGAGTGCACCCGCTGAAGCGTTTTGTTTTTGCACTAAGTACTAGTAATGTAATGTTTTACAAAAATGTTATCGAGACTGCCTTGGTGGCGTAGTTGTATTACAGTACAGCAAAGCTGAGGTCTCGGGTTCGATCCCCGGCTCGGGCAAAGTGATATTGAGTTTTTCTATTCAGTATCAGCCCGGAGTCTGGATGTGTGCCCGATATGGCCATAGGCTCGCCCCCTATCACATCATGGGACGGAATGACGGCGAAAAGTGGGTGCACTAGTTGCGCCTCTGCCTACCCCTTCGGGGATAACAGGCTTGAGTGTATGTATATGTATTGAGTACTTTTATGTTTTCAAATATATTAATTTTCAATATTTTACATTAGATTTTATGTTAACCAATTTAATTACACGGAATAGATTATTATAACAATGATTAATAACGCTATGCTCATCTTTGGCTAAAACGAAACGCACCAGTGACAATAATCATATTCGATCAAGAAGCTTATATAATATAAAGCTTCTTGTATTCGATCCTCTGATGAAAAGGATAAGGTAAGGTTAAGGTTTTCTTATCTATGGCCGGGCTCCCACTATGCCGGACCGGCAGATTTACCAGCACGGTAAAACTGCCGGAAGAGCTAGTGGCTAAAGAATTTCTATGAAACTGTTCACATTTCGCCGGATCCGGCAAAAATACCGAGCCCAGCATTATAACCGAGCGTTTTGTCACTGCGCAACGCCGGTAGAACACCCGGACCGAAGTAATGTGAACGAGATTGCGCCGGCACCTGTGTCCCCCGCTCGCCCCGCCGGCGCTCCTCTCGTGTCATTTTGGCTTCGCATTTTGAAAAATCGTTGAAGTTGAAAATCTTTCCCTTAAAATAGGTTGTACCCAATGTTTTCTTTTTACTCTATTTAGTCTTCCATTAAGATAACAGCACAACGCAACAACTTCGTCGTCCATTGTGCGCACAGGTCCAAATTCGACCGAGGTGAGTACTTGACTCTCCGATTTTCTTCTGGGATTCGGTGTAATGTCCGCATTCTGTCCGGTGTCCGGTTTCCGTCAGATCTACCGGTCCGGCATAGTGGGAACCCTGCTTATTTATAGAAACAAAGATAACCACCAGCAAGCATTTAAATGTTACTTAGTAAGTTATTGAGACCGTAAATAAATCGCCGTGCGTTGATCGACTTAGATACAAAGGAAACGCAACTGTGTTGTTACCATTGTTTTTAATATTTTTATAGCTGCTGGCATTCATTTTATTTTGATTGCTTCTTAAAGCTGTAAACAATTTAATTTCAAGTTTAAAAATCGTACAATGTTTACAATATTATGTATAATATTAATACAGTAAAAATATTGCAAAATGCAATTCAAAGATACCTTTTGTCTTACTTCTCTTCAGATGCACAGTGCTTGGCTTTTGTTTCGATCGTACCTTAATATGCTTTTTAGTTTTAATACCAATGTCCTTCGGTAATTTCTTAGCGGTTTTAATTTTGTCATCTTTCAAACCACCTTTGACGACTAATCGACGCTTTTTCGCTAGCCTGCTAGCCAAATCTATAACTATGAACGTATTGAATGATTCAGTAAAACTAAATACATAATCTTATCTGCAATTTATTTGATCTGTGCTTTATTACCTTGACGACGTTTGTTACTGTTTGGTTTTCTACGTCCAATGTTATCTTTCTTTGTTATCACTGAAATAAACATAGTGTTAGTAAATAGCAGCTGTAATACTACGTAATTATTGTAATTATCACTTACGTTTGTAGTGGCATTCTCTCGGTTTCGTGTCAACGCCTACATATTGTCCTAGAATATATAGTCTGATATTTATTTAAATTTAAGTAAGTGATGAGATTAATTAGTTCTGTATTAAACTGTTCTACTAGTGGACAAAGGTAACGCCTACCATTTAGATTTTAGAGGATATAACCATATTTATATACAATGCTGTTGCAATGGTCCGTAGATTTCGCATACCTTTGTAACGTGTTTAACGCTCTCAGGTATCTAAGTTTCCTCACAAGGTATTTATACCTTCAAGAAAGCCATAATTAAATATGAAAAATGTTTACATGCATAATTTCATGAAATGAGTCTCTGGTTCGATACCAGAATCAGCAATGGTCCTTTCATTGCCGGTAGACTAATAGCTGCTTACCAGCTGGTAAGAACTGTTTAATAGTTTAAAATAAATGATTTTTATAGTTTAGGGTGCCTAAACTATAAAATGGATTTTTCGCGGGAAAACCGCCTTATCGCTACCACCACTGGGGGGTGAGTGGAACGGTTGTTGGTTTCTCCGGTTTTACGGCCCAATTTCGACACTCGGGAGTATGGCCGAGCGAGCATTGAACCAAGTCCCTAATCCTATGTACAGTTGTACACCCTACACCGACATACCAACCAAAACCCGCAGTGGCCTTCTTCAGCGCATCCGGAACGGCCCCGGGGTATCTTGTTGCACTCAGATAGCTACACGGGACCGTTCCTTCGCGATGCTGCGTTGCGGTTCCTCTCTACCAGGGGCTTATGAAATCCCCGAACTCCTAAGGTCGAGCTAGCACCCCCCCCCCTTCCCCAGCTTGCCCCGCGACGATCTCTAACACCCATATAGTCGCCTCTTACGACAGACAGGGGGATAATGTGGCCGAATTTTCTAGATGCCCCCGAACCACAGGGCACGAGGCGCCGGTCAGTCGTCCACCCGACGCCTCCTAAGTCTCCTCTGACTGCGAGTGGGATCGTTCAGCTTTCCTTCCGCGAGATGACGCACTCGCAGAAGGAGGCCATCGCTCGCTATGACCTCCAGCCGCCGACCATAGCGGATACCACGGCTGGCAGCGAGGGCTCTCCTCCGACGGCTGCTCTATGAGCGCTGTGTTGTAGATCCCAGGCTGGGCACTCTTCGAGAGTGTGTTGAATCGTGTACTCGCGGCCGCTGCTATAGTGGTGGCACACGGCGGACTCCTCTTTGCCGATCCGACACAGGAACGAGTCGAAACAACCGTGGCCCATTAGCAACTGTGTCAGACGGAATGTCCGCGCACCGTATCGCCTGTCAAGCCAGCTTGCGAAGATAGGTCGCACTACCGCGATGGTCCTCATGGTGACAGAACCCTAAGTAAACGTATTTTTTTTATACTCAACCTTTTACCTGAGGACATAAGACCTGAATGTAACGAGATTTTGTTTAAATTTAAGCTTAAAAAATAACTTTTAGAAAGCGTCCTTGGTTGTCAACCCCATTGTTTTAACTATTTAGCTAAAACTTAATTATAACGAATTCATTATTACTTACCATAGTATTAAGCTATGATTCTACACTCAAACTATTTGTGTAGTTTTGTATTATATATGTTCTATTTTGTATGTTCCTAAATACACAATAAAGAAAAACAGGTTAAAAACATACCTTCCAAATTTAAAATTCTATACTTTCGTGGTGCTGCTACCGACTGTGATGCAATGCGTACATTTGCAGCTGGTAAAACATAAAGAATAGATTTAATTAACATACACCAGCAAGGAAAAAAAAAAGAGTTACTTACGCTCTCCGCTCAAAGCAAGAGCTTGTAATGCATCCAATCCGGAAATATCAAAATCTATAAAAACAAGCGTTTTAGTTGTTGCTTGTAATTAGTGTGGAATTTACGTGAACATAGCGCACCTACATATTTACAAATTTTATTACCTTTCAACTTCACTATTCTTTTATGAGTAAGAACTGAAAATAACAAAATTAAAAACAAATTAAAATTAAGACTAACCTGTGGGGAGCTTTAGACAAGTGGCGGTACGTTATAAATTGATTATACGCACAAAAAGCTTCAAATAATCGGTCCGCTAACTCTTGGGAGTTTTTAGCCGAGCTCACAATGCCTTTTCCCTCTAAAACAAAAAGAGTGCGATGAATTTATATTGATTTATCACTTAACTACACTTTACCTGATGTGAACATTTAATGCCACTTACCTCCAGGGCTTTCAACTGAAATAACAATGGTTGATATACATTATGGGTCCCGTGACAACATATCATAATAGGAAGCTACTTATAGCAAATTGTTTTGATAATTAAGTATCACAATTAGAAAGTTATCAACAGTAATGGGTGTAGGTCAACTTAGATTGACTTAGTCGTGATATCTATGCTTTATTAGAGTTGCAGTGATTGTTAGAGTCGTGTGGTTCATTAAACAGGCCCTATTACCGTATCACGTAATGACGGACGAAGAATGACATGTCACGGGGAAGATTGACACTTACGTGACCAACATTTTCAATTATAATTTGCATAACCTATATAATATTTAAACGCTAACCTATTAGCAGAGGTATTCGCAATGTAATTATGTGGTTAAATTCAGCTCTCGTGAGATTTATAATGCTATTGTGTTATATACTCCCATAGGTAAGACGGTAAGGATTACAGCTGTTTATTTAACAAAACATTAAGTTGTGTATCAAAGAGAATTATAATACATAGGGTCATTCGGGGCGAGTGTATCGGCAGTATTCGCGTATATTCAAATTAAACATTGTAAGTAAAATACACGAACCTTTAGATATCAGTTTTTTAGCAATGGGCAACATTTCGCTGGGAGAAAATGTGTCACCTGAAATAAATAATGAAATTTAGGATTTTCTCAGTAAATGAGTATTAGTTTTGTTTCAAAGAAATGATGGAGTGTTTAAGATGCTTGTGACAATTATATAAAGATTTTTTATTACATTTACTCTCTTATAAATATTAAAAATCAATAGTGTTGTTTACCGGCCATGACTGATCTTTTCTCATCTGAAAAAAATATTACATTAACATCTTATGATAATTATTTAAAAATAGTAAATTACTGTGTAAAAATGTAAGGCTTTACAATTGAATTTGACCACCAAACTTTTATCTCCGAAGATAACGAAATATTTTTAGATTGACACAATATTATATCTTACTATTTGGTAGATACTGCATTTATCTTACTTTTTAGTTGAAATTTGGGGTTGTCACTTTCTGCGTCGTTGCCAGAGGAGTCCTCTTCGTCAGATTCTTTATAATTTTTTTTTGATTTATCTAAATCGTCTTCATCCTCGTGGTCACTAGCAGCGGACCCTCGATCGATTTTATCAGTTTCAGGAACTTGTTCATCAGAGTTTGATGTTTGGCCAATAGCGTTGTTAGAATTATTATCAGAGTCACTTTTAGAATTATTATCTGAAGCGCTTTTAGAATTATTATCAGAACTGTTTTTAGTATAATTATCAGCGTCGCTTTTACTATTATTATCCGAATCTTTTATAGAATAATTATCAGAGTCGCTTTCTATAACGCCCACTGTTCGCTCCTTGTTTGATCTTAAGTGGTTAGATTTCTTTTCTGCAACCTTATCTGTAAATGTAATATTACACTGGTAATAAAATTATCCGACACAAAGCATAGAAAATTAAAGTGAAAATGTACTTGCTTAAAGCATCTTTTTTTGAATAAGTTGATTTCGCCGTACAATGTGGCCCCAAAACTGTTATCGCCTTAAAGAGGAATCAATATTAAAATTTGCATTGATTTGAAGGTGACCGATTTATATAATTCAATTGAATAATTACTATTAATAAAGAAATAATCAATCCTCTTCCTTCCATTTCTAGCCAGTCACATGAGTTTGTGTACAAAAAATACTTAATCATTTCGGATAAAAATAATTACAAACGATAATGAAAATGCAATGACCGTGTAATGCCAGTGAGTTATTGGCTATCGTCGCCATTGTTTTGGGAGTTTGGACTTGTAACAATACGTCCATGAGGTCATCAATTATTATATTCAGAAGTTGACACTCGTTAGTATCATATTGATCGACTACTAAAACATTACCCTATTTATTAAACCTATCTAACTTGCTCGTACTAGGTTTTTTTATTATAATGTCTACAAAACCAACAACTACAAATAGTACCTAGGTATATTATGAATAGTACATACGAAAATAAATACTTATGTATATAATTCTATATTTATTTTCGTTTTAAGTGTATAGAAAATTATATCGGATTCACTGACTTATTAATCATGCACATTCACGTATAAAAACATGCTGCATAATTAATAAGGTAATAATAGCCTCTAAATATCACACGCACAAGGTTTTTGCTTCTTAGAACCTGATAAAATAGCTAATTTATTCCCCTTTCTGGCTTCACACGCCATGTCTTCTACATGTTATATCTCGTATTTTCCTTCCTTTCTTTTTCTAAGAAGGAAATTGATAGACATACAACTATTGGAAATAGAATGTACATACATCTCTTCACTCGAGCTACGAAAACATCATGTTTTACCCGGCGTTTTCCATAAAAAGTTATTGATTTTAAATGCTAAGGGCCGATTTCAACTTACTGACAAATACTATTGGTCACATAAATGCATAAGCCTACCAAACACAAAAGTCACATTCTAATCAGGGAGTATAGATAAGAGTACGACTTCTGTATTTTTTTTATTGCCGGTATAGGCAGACGAGCTAGCGGCCCGCCTGATGGTTAGCGGCCACCGCTGCTCATGAGCTCGGCAATGCCAGGGACACAGACAAGCCGCTGCCTACCGTAGGGACAATACTATTTTTAAGCCTCGTTGGAAGGACAGGTCATAGCGCTCAGGGAACACCGACACAGGTAGTTCATTCCAGAGCTTACACGTACGTGGTAAAAACGCTGGAACCGTACC
Organism: Lapara coniferarum; assembly: GCA_949316025.1. Classification (NCBI taxonomy): domain Eukaryota; kingdom Metazoa; phylum Arthropoda; class Insecta; order Lepidoptera; family Sphingidae; genus Lapara; species Lapara coniferarum. The sequence continues at coordinate 8,265,120 of OX438926.1, forward strand.
GTCCGGGAACGATACAACTCCCTGTGGAAGGAATGACCTCTACTGCGGTGACGAGTGGTTCTGTATTTGGTCGGCTTTTACATTTAAGTGACAAATAGCGTTTATCAGCAAGCGGTGCAGTCGGCCCTAAAACTAGTGAGTACTTTGTATTGAGCTGGATCTAGTTTAGTAAATAGTCTTTAAATTAGGTAGGCACAAGATTACACCTATATAATAAAAATAAACTACATATTTTATTATATTTTACCCTATTACATAATATGTTTACAAAGTACATCCTGAGCCGAAGTTATATAGGCGTTGGACAAGGGCATCTGGTGTGAAACAGCAAAGTTTAATTCAACACAAATCCATTTATTATGATACCTCTTGGAACGCTTAATAACGTGAGTGTCAGGTATGTTGTTATTGTTTAGTGTATACACGTAACCGCATGTCTCGCCTCAGCTTAGGACATGTTGCCGCAATAATGAAACCCAGTGATCCTTGCTAACCTCGCCGTAACATTAAAATCATGTAATGTAGCTATTCTTACGTCCTTTCTTATGTTTTGTGTAAGGTTATAATAATGTAATGAAAAAATCAAAATACAGTCCGTAAAGTTATTCACCTGTTTTAGGACGGTATTCAGCGTTCGATTCTACTCTCAAATACGTATAAAATTTCTTTTTTTCGGTAATTTTAGTTCCTGGGTATTTTTGCCTTCGTAAGCCAGATTAGAAGTATTAAGGGAAAACAGATTATACTTAAAGGTCATATTTTACGCAAAGAGCGACAAGATAGGTCAAACAAGTACTTAGCATAAGAGCACCCACGCGTTAGGATCCTTTTTATAATTCTTTTTTGCGTATATTTTTATTAGTTACATGCAAGCATGAACTGCCGTGTGCTTAAATAAGTCCTTCGACTAAAAATACATACCATCACCACCATACCAGCCCTGTATTATATACTGGCCACTGCTGACCACGGACCTTCTCTATCACGACATGAGACGGAACACACAAGGTGAAAAGTGGGAGCTGTGGTTGGACTTCTGCCTACCCTTTCAGGGATAAAGACGTAATATATGTGTATATTGAATTTAAAATCAATGTGACTGCAAATGTCTATTAGCATTCAAATAATTTTTTACGGATTTTAAAGCATTCAGGGAACCGCTTTTAAAGATCGAAGATCGACTATCCTAGACTCTACAATATCGTATGCACATATCCATTTGTTCCGATGACCTTAAATACAATTATCGGATGTATTTTGTCATGGAAGTTCAAACTGATGTTGCTACATCATAGTACCTATTTCGAAACAGTAAACTGATTAACACACGGCGAGTGACGACGCATGTCGCGTTGCCGTGCGATTCAGCGTTGCAGTATGCGTAACTATGTACAGGTACTCGATTTTCATACAATCTCGTACAGAATTTTGATATGATGTCCATTGTCTGATCGCGCACTACGATATCACTGCGCTGTGACGTGTGCTAATCGCATAGAAGCGTTTTACAATTATTCTTTGTTGATAAAAAAGGTACACCTTTATATAAAACAATTTTCCATTCGTTGTAGGAGTCCTATCAGAGATCTTTGATGTGGTCACGGGACACCGCACCCAATCTGTATTATAATTAAAATCCTGTCCCCAGCTAGCGGTCAACCGGGACTATGATATTTGTTCAACATATTCTTACTTGATACTATAGCACCATCTCGATTACTTTTTATGAAGACTACCGTTTATTGGTTGTTGCGGTTTTCTTCCCTATTCTTAATTATAAGATAGATGTAATGTGATGCAGATATGCACTTTTGTTTGTTTAAGATTTTCCAAGCAACTTATCCTACTAATATTATAAAGGCGAAAGTTTGTAAGAATGTATGGATGTTTGGATGTTTGGATGTATGGATGTAAGGATGTAAGGATGTTTGTTCCTCTTTCACGCAAAAACTACTGAACGGATTTCGATGAAATTTGGCACACGGGTAGATCATATCCTGGATTAACACATAGGCTACTTTTTATCCCGGGAAAATATAAACCGGGACTTTTATCCCGGAAAAACTTTTTAATGCGGGCGGAGCCGCGGGCAAAAGCTAGTATGCCATAAATAAGTATTTTATTGAAACGAACCACATCTTTACACGCGTGTATACGTAACAATAGTAATGCGGTTAGATCCAGTTTTTATGCTTTCACTTGCAGTTTGCATATTTCAATTTCCGAGTCGTTAGTAGCGCGGCGCGGCGTGTTGTAATAACTCACGGTACAGATCAATCTAGTTGTGAGATGATGCCGGCGTATCGGATAGCACCGAGTGCAGAACGGTGAAAGGTTGCAGCACGATGACCCGCGAAAGATATGCTCCCGGTAGCGAACAATTTGTTCCATTGTAGAGCCGTCAGTTTCGCCACTTAGCACTACTCTCACCGCAAGGAAAAGTTGCTAACATCTCACAAATTACTAACGAGTTTCGTAAAACACTCATTGTCCGTTTGATCTAGATTTCTTTGTTATTCAGCTGTTACATTTATTCCAGCAATGAGTTATCTCGGACAACCTCAATTGTGTAAAGATATGAAACGTTACAATCTTAATGCATCGATGCAAGTGAATGAAATAGAATATCGTATGTGTAGTTGATTGGGTCTTCTATTTTATTTTGTTCACCATATTTTAATATTAGGAGCGACAGTGCCTCGGTGGCGTAATTTTAAATGTAACACCACTTTTCCTGACCTGGGAATCGAACCCGAGACCTGAGCACTGCAGTCATACTGTGAAACAACTATGCCACCGAGGCAGTCTTAAGTTGTTTTTTATGTTTATACAGAGTAAGTAATAACAAAAAAATATTTATCCGTATACATAATATTTTCATTGCCTTATACAACTATCGTATCCATTTTTGTGTTTCACCCACGTTTACTTTTGTGTAATCAGAGCATTGAACTTGTAATCACTTTAAAAGGAATCCTGAACACACGTTTCCTTATACAAAGATAGCCTTTTCGTATCTCTCTCTCTCTTTTTTCGTATAATTGAATATATTAAATTCAATTGAGTTTTTTGGAGAGTAAAAAAAGGTGTGCGTTTGCGTTCAGCATGCCGAACGACGTGTCCAAAAGCGCGCGCTGCCCGCTGGCCGCTTCCCCAGCGAGACGTGCTGCGACTCACTACTAAACACTTCATTTACCTCGTTGGTTTCTTGCTTAATTGGTTTTAATGGATTCACTGAGAGCACTTACTTTTATAACGACTCCTTACGTAGTTAGTAGTTGTTTGTTATGCACTAAGATATTTACTAAGCATTTCTTGCAAATAGATGTAACAAAGTTATGAAGCTGATAGACCGAACCGGAAAATTATTTAAATTACTCCGAGTAAATATTCGAAACTCTGAAATAACAATGCCCGGAAAGTGGCGCTATCTTTTGACAGTAGATACTTTAGCTACTGTCAGGTCAGACGTTTGTACGATAAGTTTTCTGTAAATAAAATAAAGATATAAGTATTGAATTTAGGCAGATATCGTGAAACGGTACGTCGCGCGTCGCCCGCCCACGTCACATAATTTTACGGCAGCTGATAGAGATCCGACGTGCGCCGTCTAGACGCGACTGAAGGGCCTGACTAGTTTTACAACCACATAGACGCACCCCGGGAGCTTCCGGACTGATCTGGCAACAGATCCGATTTGAGAATGCAGATGGTAATACGAAGGAGGTGCGATTTCCGATGGAAATGGACGCAAACTTAACCAACGCCCCGGAGAAATGTCTTGTCATCTTGTGACGTTTCTGAGTGCATTTTAAGCTTAAACTAAATTGATGTTTTCTAGCGAAATAGAAAAGATTTTTCCTACCACTTATCTGCAATGATTCTGTTTTACTATCAAATACCTGTTACCACGTGGATTTTTTGACTGCCTCAGTGGCGTAGTTGTATTGCGGACGCCTTACGAGTACGATATATACTGCCCACTGCTGAGCCTCCTCTACTACTAAGAGGGCTTAGACCTTAGTCCACCACGCTGGCCTAGTGCGGGTTGGCAGACTTCGAAATTCTTATGGAGAACTTCTCAGGTATGCAGGTTTCCTCACGATGTTTTACCTTGACTTAAAGCGGTCGATAATTCTCAAAGAATACACACATCACTTTTTAGGAATGTCAGAGGCGCGTGCCTTTGGGGTTTGAACCTGCGGACATCCATTCTACTCCCAACTAGGCTATTGCCGCTTCTCGGTATGGGATCAGCTATACCCATTTTTATACTCCACAAAAGGTTATACTTACATCTCATGGTGCGAAAATATGATTTTTGCTACTTGTTAATTTAAAGCGATGATAAAAAAAATTACAATTGCACAACTATGGGAATTATCCGAAAAGCGATTTCTATCAAAACAAACGAGTTGGATAGTTTCAACACAATATTGCCTTTCTCTTCGAACACACAAGCATCAATCAAATTGATGTAATTTCAGGGTATTTACGGCAAAAACAATGAACCATTATGGTTTCCTTCACAAGCGGTATGTGCTACGGTCTGCATTGTACACTCACAAAATGCAATCACAATCTCTGAGATAGACTTATAAATTAAAAATGATTTTTAGGCTATACGAACTAGGCAGTCAATTGTGTTTTTAAGTCAAGCTCTGAGGAATAAAATTAAATGTTATCTCACAGAAACTTCATGCACATTCAGGGAATCGCAAACCATAGAAAAACAAACTTTTTATTTAACTAAATTCTTTATTTCGTTCTTGAATTAATCCCAATAACTTAATACGAGTTTGGCAGAATGTGAACTAAAAGCGAGCACTGAAATATATTGAATTGTACTTTAAAATATTGGACACAAGAGCTCTTGTCTCTGAACGAATTCCCAACGTGTCAGTCCACTTGACAAAGAAAATTTAAATCCACAAGCTCCTTGTTGGCCGTAAAACGGCTCACAGTGGCTTAACAAAATCCGCAAGCACGTATACTCTGCGGACGGCAGAAAGAAAATACGCCATCTGCGTATTGTGGACAGGAGTCCTGTTATTGCAGTTTTATACACTGGATGAGTGCGTTTATGAAAGTAACTTGTTACAGTCACTAGCCTTTGTATTTATTGTAGTTTTAGTTGACGAATATTGTTATACGGATAGTTTCTATGTTCGGATAAGCTGATGTATCTCTGTTATATAGAACGCGAGAGACCTGGTGGTAGGACTTTCATATTATGTAAGAGTCCGTCTGGGTGGGTACCACCGCAATGTCTATTTCTACCGCCAAGCAGTAATATGCATGCACTGTTGTGTTTCGGTTGGAAGGGCATTGTAGCCAGTGTAACTACAGGACATAATGAGACTTAACATCTTATGTATCAGGATGACGAGCGCATTGGAATGCCACACAGTATTTTGTAACTCAAGGTGCTGGATGGTGTTTCTACTGTTTATGGGTGGTCGTATGGCTTATCATCAGGTGAACGGCATGCTCGTCTCGTCATTCGATGCCATAAAAAAAACCTTGTGGATGTTCATATAGAGGTGGTTTAATTATGTGTTTATAATTATTAGTGTTCAATTATAATAAAATGTCGTAATTACAAACAGCCTGTAAACGTTAAAGTATTCGCACGAAGTTTCATATTCATAGATTGTGCCAGTTTCTTCAAACAATAAAAATTTTAAAACTTTTCACGTTGCTTTAACTTTTACAGAAAAATTAAAGCAACTTACTCTTATCAGTCTTTTTATTTTTTTATATTATTGCTACAGGAAAACATCGTGAGGAAACCTACACACCTGAGAAGTTATTTATAAGAATTTCGAAGGTATGTGAAGTCTACCAACCCGCACTAGGCCAGTGTGGTGGACTAAGGCCTAAACCCTCTCAGTAGTAGAGGAGGCCCGTGCCCAGCAGTGGGACAAGTATATAATACAGGGCTGGTATTATTATTTATTTTATTATTGCTACGTATCACTTGTCCAACTCATTCACTATATCATTTGATGCATATTCTATATAACTTCCTTTATTATAAGTTTAACTAGTTTTAAAGACATAAGGATATAACGGATTAGCCGTTAGGTATTAAATACAGGCAGTTGAAAAATCCTGTAATGAGTTACATAACCTGTTCCGTTGCGCGCGGTTGGTTCGGTTCATATATTATAAATAATGTTACCTACATTTTATAAGTAATATGCCATTTATAGGGTTTATAAATTCAGCTTTTATGGATATTAATTGTGTGAAATATTTTCTGTACCGACTGACTACCTCGGTGGCGTAGTTGTATTACGCTACGACTGCGTGTTATAAAAATTCTGAGACCTTACGTGAACTATTTTTATTTGGTGACAAAAAAGGAGCGATGGATTTATTGAAATAAATCGGTTGCTACGATATAAAACCAACAGCGAGCCGTAGAGCTCTCTAACGAACACGAATATCAATATCCGTTCTACTGTCGTGCCTCCAGCTACAATATTGTCACTGTCTATTTTTTTAACCTATCTTTTCGAATATGAAATCCAATATGAAACCCCATCGCCTATCGAATCAGTAAGCTCAAAGGAAGCCTCCATAAAAATTCGGGTTCAATTCCCAGATTCGATAAACATTCTCCTTATTTTTTGCTGGTGGCACTGAGTATTTGTGGCAAATGAATTTATTGCATTTCTCGACATCTCATTTATTATCTTAAAATAATAATCACAATATTGTTTTTGGAGTTTAATAACATTACTAAAACATATACATAACTAACGTACGACTGCCTCGGTGGCGTAGTTGTGTTACAGTACGACTGCAAAGCTGAGGTCTCGGGTTCGATCCCCGGGTCGGGCAAAGTGATATTGAATTTTTCTATTCAGTATCAGCTCGGAGTCTAGAATTTGTGCCCGATATGGCGATAGGCTCGCCCCCTATCACATCATGGGACGGTATAATGGCGAAAAGTGGGTGCACTAGTTGCGCCTCTGCCTACCCCTTCGGGGATAGCAGGCGTGAGTGTATATGTATGTATATGTATATACATAACTAGTTAGTTATAAACAATAATATGTATTAGATATTTATTTACGTTCATAGGCCGTGGTTAAATCAAAGAGTTATAAATAATTCTACACACTGATACATCTCACGAAGTGGAGGCAGATTTGAGGTAGATATGCTATCAAATAGCAGCTGATTTATTTTTCTAGAAAAACGCTTCTGTACGTACAATATTTATACCTTGGTAACATAATTTGGTTAAATAAAAGATGCTATACTGGTACCCGCGAGACCAAAAACGCCCCCGAGGACGGCCACGACGACGCTGGCGAGATGACATAGAAGCTATCGCTGGAAACACCTGGACACGAATTTCACAACAAAGAGATGACTGGCGAAAGATGGAGGAGGCCTATGTCCAGAAATGGACATCCCATTAAAGTATGCATGCATGAAATGTTAATTCTATTTTAAGTCTATTGTTCAATTCAAATCAAATTAAATACTTAATACATTTAATAAAAAAAAAAAAAAAAAATTGTGTTTGCAAAATAATATAAATTTAAATATAATGTCAATAATACATTAATCTACTTTAAAAATTACTTGTATATATTTTATTGTGAACTGGGAAATAAAGGCTATTTTATTTTATTTTAACATAATTTTGACGCAGTAATAATATTGTTAGTTTGGTTCTTTTCAGCACTATTAACAAACCAATTATTTTATTTAGTTATAAGTGATATTTTCTTAGCTGTATTAACTACCGACGACCTAAACGCTTTCTACTCTACTCTTTATTATATTAAACCAATACAAGGTATGGATCTATCAAATTTGTCTGGCATTTACTTTTATTCGAATGAATTTGAAAAAAATATACGAATTGTTATGAATTAAATAAATTTGAAAGCCATAAAATTTCTTTTCTACACCGATCAAATAGTGAAAGCAAGATTAGTTTTCTTTTATATGATGCAACAATTTATAATGTTGGATACTAAGAATTGGAAATATAGTCATCGTTTATGTTATACAATTTCAGTTCAGCTTCTTTATAAAGTCACGAAGATTGATTTTATAAAAGCCCAGGTTCTAAATCATGTTCATTTCGGGTAACTTGATTTTTTATGTCTACACAAAAGTATTCCAGTAAAAAAAGTGCTGGTAACTGTTCGAAATTTTTTGAAGCGAATGCTATTTATTTCTTATATGCAGTGGAGAAGTTAATTAAATATGTAATTGATTTATAGTCGACACAACATAAAATTTTAATTCTTTCAACTAACAATCCAATACATTGTGTGCTCAATGCTCATATAAATTTTGTAATCAAATACTCTGATGGATCAGGATTCCATTAACGCTCTTGAGATTTGGGAATTTATTATAAATCCATATTCGTGCTTCGCCTAATCCCCAGGTGTTTTCACGCCGCGATATGCATTTTCATGAGTTATAACTTATAGAAGTAGAACAGTGATACACTAGTAATCCCGACAACGAATGGAGTACAAATGCAAGGCTTCCTTCGCTCACCCAAACCACTAATTCAATGTACATTTATATTCGTTAGGTATCAGTAGTCGTTAGATTTAGATTTCTCTTATTGTAAATATTGACTGCCTGGGTGGCGTAGTTGTATTACCGTACGACTGCAAAGCTGAGGTCTCGGGTTCGATCCCCGGGTTGGGCAAAGTGATATTGAGTTTTCTATTCAGTATCAGCCCGGAGTCTGGAATTTGTGCCCGGTATGGCGATAGGCTCACCCCCTATCACATCATGGGACGGAATGACGGCGAAAAGTGGGTGCACTAGTTGCGCCTCTGCCTACGCCTTCGGGGATAACAGGTGTGAGTGTATGTATATGTGTGTGTAAATATTGATAATAACGATGATTGTGTGCTATTGGTGCTTCAGAATTATTAAAGGTTGTTAATTAAATCATTATAAGAGATTTACTAAGGTTATTCTGGGCTTCTTTTTTTCAACCATAAGCTACACCTAAAATAATGTTAAAGTGGTAATTTTTACATATTATACGGTTACGATACTTCAACCAACTGGAATCAACATCGCCGACACACTGTCTCGCCTTGGTATGGTATTAAAAAACAAAAGTAAGTCAAGTTCATAATAATTGACATTCAATGTCGGAGTATTCCGAGAGTGTAGGGAGTGCGAGCGAGTGGGGGCGACAATTTCCCAGGCTGGGGATAGTACGGCCGACAGCTGCGTCCGGGACGACTGACGTCACCATCGCCAGCTATTACGACCCACCTATTCAGGATTTCCTTTATGACACTACGTGGAAATTATGTTCGAAAATCTATTTTCATATTCCACTAGGCGTATGGGCCTATCACGGAGAAATGTCAGGTATTTAATTCACGGCGTGAGAATATTGCAGACTATTTTAATTCTCTTTGGAGAGATAGTGGTGTAATTATAGTTTAAGCGAAAAGTATTATCAGGCATATCCGTGAACTGCTCGGTTTTGGACCCGATATGCCAATAGGCTCCCACACAAAGCGCAGTGCATCTTCTGTGCTAAAGAGTTGAGTTGAAGTATTTCGGAAATCAGTGAAAAAACATACTCAATAATGCATTGCAAACGACATTGGCTTTAACATGATACGATTTATAAGTGACTCTGACTTTGATTTAAATAACATAATGAGTGAAATTAAAATAACAATTTGAAAAAAAAATTACTCAAAAACGAAAAAGGCATACCAGTATTTTTTATAGATCGGGAAATTCCTTTAAATTAATCCATCACTCTGAATGGAATGCGTTGAATATTTATCAAATTGTATGTCCGGTTTCGGACCAGTCCTCGCACCTACCATAAACCACACTATTAAATAAATTTACTGTGAAAATAGAAACGTATTATACAATGACATTATTTTACAATGACTCCCAAATTAGGCTAAGCCAGGCCTATGAGAGCCATAAGAAAAACATTGGCGTAAATTTTTTTTAAAATAAACAAAACATGAATAGACGGCTAAAGCTGTTATTCCGCAGATACATACACACACTTACGTCTTTTAGTCCCGAGGCAGTAGCGCAACTAGTGCACCCACTTTTCGCCGTTATTCCGTCCCATGATGTGATAGCCTACCTATCGTCATATCGGGCACAAATTCCAGACTCCGAGCTGATACTGAATAGAAAAACTCTATATAATTTTGCCCGACCCGGGAAGTATGGCGGGAGCTTATCGCCATACTGAGTAGAAAACTCAATATCACTTGCTGTCCCGAACCAGGGCTTTTACCCGAGACCTCAAAGCAGTCGTCGTACTGCGCACGTAATACAACTATGCCACCGAAAAATAGTTCATGTAGCAAGGGCATAAATATGACTTACAGCTGTGCGAAACATAAATTCACGTGTCCAGTTAAAAAAAAAGCAACAACATGAACAGGTTCTTTGTATTCTAACCATAACTGTAGGTAATTAGTAAAGATCCGTGACCGAGCAGTGGCCGTCATCGATTATATTCATCTCGATACAGCCGATCAAGTTGAACAACCCTCAACCACTTCCTGTATTCACTGCTTTTAACAAAGCGGGATTACAATCTACGTGTTGTCTAAAGTGGTTGAAGAGGTTTGAGCTCCAAGTGGCTGAATATCGCAACTACCTAGAGGGCCCGGGTAACTCAGCATATATCTCTTACACCCCCAATTGTCGCCCCTCACTCTCTCACAGCTAATACAAAGGGGTTATAATATGTCAGGCTCAATCTCACATTTTTTATTATCTGTTTTGCTGGTTGGACAGTTTTACTATTCTAATACATGTTAGTACTTTTGCAAGGTTAATAATATTATTATTTATATTGCAAATATTATGTTGTTAAAGTCGGAAACTAGATATTATATTTCAGCTTCAATTTAAACTGTCATGAGAAGCAACAAGCAATACTTCTAATGCTGCAAAGCTTTTAATACATATTTGGCTAAAGTTCATAAGTTCGGATATTATTGGTTGCTGATTGCAATTGGGTACAAATTACGATTGAAGAAAGTTATAAATTTTTACTGAGTCGTATACTAGAGTTTCCACGGAGGAAATTGGCGGATTGCCAATCGGAAGCTAATCCTGGCGCGGAGTCAGTGCATTTCATTTTTATCACTAACCTTGTGTACACAACACGCGTCTACTATAAACAACATTGTATTTTTTATACATTTGAAGGACGAGACCAGAAAACCGTGCGTTTGACGGTATGCATTAGGACTTCCCACAGCATTATCATCCGAATTTGGAATTATAAAGCATTGTAATACATTGCACTGCTCTCGCCACGCTGGGACATTACGTTTTAAGTCTCTCTCACACACACACTCACGCCTATTATCCCCGAAGGGGTAGGCAGAGGCGCAACTAGTGCACTCACTTTTCGCCGTTATTCCGTCCCATGATGTAATAGGGGGCGAGCCTATCGCCATATCGGACGCAATCGCATTATCGGTTATAAGTCTACTAAGTTCTAATACTCAAAATGTGTTTATGTTTAGCAATACCACAGATATTTTAATCCCTAGGTGTATTATGCGAGGTTCATAACCCTAAATAATAGACAAGTGGCAAGTGCGATTAAGTGGCGGATGTTTCCTTTGTGAACGGGGAGCTATAGCGTTCGTTAGCTAAAATAGTATACAGTACAATTATAAGGCAGTAGCCAAATGAGCAAAGGGATCTCGTGATGATAAGCTACCACCACCGCCTCTTCATGACTAACAAGCCCAAAAAACAATGAAAAGGAATGTATGAATTATGAATTTATGTAATAAGACTACTAAGTAACTGATAATTAAAGGTTCCTGAGGTATTTGTTTAAAAAAAGAATCTCAATCGATGTTTCATGTACAACCATAATTCACTTATTAAGTCCAATCTGGTCTTGACTTTGATTCCCAAGGCAGTTTGTTGATTCTAAAATACTTCTTTTTCGCTTAAGATATTTTGTTCACCCTCTATAAAATCGTGGTACGAATGTACCTCTGCATGTCTATCAATTCATGTTTACGGGTGTGACGATATCTACTGTGAATGGATCTTTCTTTGGATTATTTGTTATGTTCATACATTTTCCTTTATCATCCTTTGCCTGCATCAGTATTCATCGAACGCGTCTTGCGCATATATTCTTTTTCGGATTCATTGTTGTTTCTGTAGAACTATTCTCATATTTATATTGAGGTGGATATGATTGATGAATAATATACTTATTAATGTAAATACAAAAGACAACATTAGTATACTAGGCCGGTTAACCACTATAAAATATTAAACAACTGAGATTGTTTTCAAAATTCAATATTATCCTATAGTATATTATATTCTATTAATGTTCTTGAAATATTCATCATAAAACCTATATTCGCTCGTAATATACCGGTTTAAATAATATTTATTATTACGCTACAGTAATCCAAAAACTGTACAGTTAATCCGGAGGCGGTCGGTTCTCTAAATGAGTCGCCATTCGTTTTTATGGAGAGGGAGTTTAACAGCTCCGTCGAGTTGCGTGATGAAAAGTTAAACTATAATATTATAAATCTACTGTGCCACTGTTATCAATCTAATCTGATATAAATAGGCTATTTGAGTTTAAGATGTTTAACAATCTATACTAATATTATAAAGCTGAAGAGTTTGTTTGTTTCTTTGTTTGTTTGAACGCGCTAATCTCGGGAACTACTGAACCGATTTTGAAAATTCTTTCACTAATAGGAAGCTACTTTACTCCTGTTAGCACTACTAGTTATAACTAGTAGTGCTCGCGGCTCCGCCCGCGTGAAAAAGTTTTTCCGGGACAAAAATATTTTCCCGGGATAAAAAGCCTATAGCACTCAGGAGTTATGTAGCTTCCTATTAGTGAAAGAATTTTCAAAATCGGTTCTGTAGTTCCTGAGATTAGCGCGTTCAAACAAACAAACTCTTCAGCTTTATAATATTGGTATAGATATAAAAATATTTTGATCATTGATGTGGTAATGATTGATATTCTTAGATATATTATGTTCTTCAAAAATCATTGTTACTGTCGGTAGAGACAAAAGACACTATATGCGAGATTTGACAATCTGATTCTATTCAAATTCTCTTCAGCTTCCTACGAGGATCAGTCCATCTACCCATAGTGCTTATAAAATATTTCGATGGCAGGTCCATCAGTATGACTCAAGGTTTACCCTACAATAAAAACTTTGCTGCGCAGAAGTTTCGTAAAGCCCGCTTCTTAAAATCAAATTAAATTTCGCTGCATTAGGAGCAACATTTAAGCGTTATACACATACATACATACGTATAGTTTTAGATAACCAAGGCGCAACTTGGGTAAACTAAGTTGTACGTTAGGTAATCCCTAAACTCGGTGCAGGTGGCGCTATCTTAACCACTATGATATCTATGTGAAGAGCACTATCTAATTGCTAAATTTAGGCAATGAGCACTCCCCACCTCCCGACTTACGTTTACACTTACGTAAGGCGTTTAATGACGATGTTCCACGCTCATTAAGTCGACTGAACAGAGGCATTTTGTTAACGGCTCTGTGAAATGCTAATTTGTTCCTGTACACTCAATATGAGCCTGTCGGGGAACGCTTTGGCTACGTTTTTTAAGCATCGAAACCAGAGTTTTGCACTTTACAACCTTTTGTTTGTATATGTTGATCTCAAAGCGCTTTTCTAAACCGATCGTGCGTGCAAAAAACAATGATCGGCGCTCAGGGCAAATACATTTATGCGTGCTAACTTGTTCAGTCTTCCTTTATAAATAAGTTGTTATGGCTTCGAGGTAATTTTATTGTGAATACGCAGATTATACGGGCCGCTAGTTTAAATATAGAGCGTGACTAAAATAGCCTACAGTTTATCCCAAGACGCCTTGGGTTTACGATTTACGCATTAATAGGATAAGAGTCCACGCACACCTACCTGCCGATTCTAAAATGGGCAATGATTCTGCTAAGTAAACATTTACTTTTGCTACACACGATATAACACTGCAAAATGTTGTTCTAATTTTCTTACCCCGTACAAGGTAACGGAGAAGGGATATATTAATTCGATGATCTTTTTTAATTACGTTTCCTAATTTGGCATTACTAGCGGCAGTAAACTCCTGTAAATAAGAGCCACCAAAGCGGAACCCTTGTCGAATTATAAAACGAGTAGAACCCTGAATAATTCGCGAAGCTATTTGAAATTTATTAGTTTAACAAATTTTGAAAACGTTTGATGTTTTATTTATCAATTAAGTAATGGCAACGTTTTCAGGCTTCAGCCACAATGATTTTTAATAGTCAAAAAGTCCTCGGGGATAGGATAGCCCAGGATCATAATAATTTATTTATGTATGTAATTTTTATTTCCTCTCTTAAATGTAAGCCTAAATTATGTGGCTGTTGTAATATTTTATTGTGGTGTCCGAATAAAAATCGTACATACTTATTTATTAAGGTTTATTTTTATTTCAATATCCATGTTGCCGACATTTTTAATCCGTGGAATCAGTTAACTGCCTTTTCACAACTCAAACATTTACTAACTTTCTATCAAAATCAATACACTCTTAGGATGTAACAAAACACTAAGGGCCGATCTCACTATACGCTGATAAAGTCCCTGATAGACTATTCGGATTAAGATCTGAATAGTATATCAGGGGTATATATCGCTTAATGATAAGCCATTAATAATAATATAATAATACCAGCCCTGTGTTATATACTGGTCACTGCTGAGCACGGGCCTCCTCTACTACTGAGAGGGTTTAAGGCCTTAGTCCACCACGCTGGCCTAGTGCGGGTTGGCAGACTTCACACACTCTCGAAATTCTTATGGAGAATTCCCAGGTATATAGGTTTCCTCGCGATGTTTTCCTTCACCGTTAAAGTGAACGATAATTGATAAACAATACACACGTCACTTTGAAAAGTCAGAGGTGTGTGCCTTGGGTTTTGAACCTCCGGACATTGTCTCGGCAGACCGTTCCATTCCCAACTAGGCTATCGTCCACTTAAGCCATTAAGCGATTCATTAAATAGTAAATACATATTTTGTGATGATGCTGGCATTCTGTGGCACCATCCAATTTTTTTGACATTTTTGGTTGACATAATAATTCAAGAGATACTTTACAATGTTTGCCATTGTAGAGACAATTCATGCTCTATAATTTTACTATTGAAATTCGTTATTCAAGTACGTGTAGTTTAGACTAAGCTTTGCCGTAGCCGTGTTACAAATAAAGCATCCGTGGCAGACAACGGGGATATACCTAATGGCATTAACAGCCTTTCAGCTAGGTCACAGTATCTGGGTCATGCTGCAGCCTCAGCTTATTGTTGGCTGAATATATTGCCACTACTTCATTGTGTCCCTTCGTCTAGGTGTGTACTCATTAGTCATTATGCGGGCTATCAAGCGACGCCTCTAAACAATTCCTAAGCTCGGGAATTAGTGACGTTGAATGATTGTGTGGGACAAAAAAGGTAATTCATTTGAGTGTGACGTGTTACATGCGCAAACGAGCCACTTTCCAAATGTGCGTGTTTGACTTTTTAGATTATTGTTCTTTGTTATCGTTTTACGCATATTATTAAACGGTCATAACACTAGGGCAAATTTAAATTCCTTCCCCGTGAAGCATTAGCTTGACGAGGAAATACTTTAGCTCGTAACACTTGAAATCCTCAAGTATTCCGTAGTATTATAATGCTCTTTACCTCACGTGCTGTATTTTTTTTAACAAAGTTGATGTAAGCTTTCGAAAATGAAAGATAGTTATGTCAATTTTAAATAATTACTCTTTGAATTCTGTTGTTTTAACAAAATCTGTCACGGTATAAGCTGAAAGTCCGCGCTGCAATAAGCTGAGCTGGATTAATTGGGTTTATCGATGTAAATTTATGGTAGCTGATAGCTGTTCATTGTATTCCCGAAATATTTAAAAATAGTAACAATTCTAAAGAACATAAAAATTTAATAACTGTTTTATCAAAAATATTATTTTCCATTTTGTTTGTAAAATAAAATTCATATTATATAAGTGGGCAATAAGATACATACAATTTATAGAGCGCGTTTTTATTCGAGATAAGATAAAGCTAGCCAATTTGTATACATTTTAAGTCGCGTGTTGGAAACAATACCTCATAATTTTAGCATTAAAACCAAAAACACATTTACAGCCAAACAATAAATTTTGGGCCACAATTATATGCAGGCTTGGGAAATGTTTATGAAACGAAATTTTAATATTTACATCGCAATAACAATGTGACTTTATTACATAGGTAATTATCGTACCAAGGTTAGAAATACATTGCTCGTTGCTTTAATGAAATTTAGGCCATTCCGCGGGAAACAATGCACGAATTGTTTTGAAGACACGACTTATAGCTGCTTTCACTAAAGTATGACCTTTCTTTTATGCGTTAGCGATTTCAAAACAAACTTTGTCTATAAAAGAAAGCTTTGTTCTCATTGTTTAGATGACGATATTGCATCGCAACTTCAAACATCGCTGAGGTTTGTAATGTTATATGCTAATATTTCAAATAACGTAATAAGGACATACTAGAGAGATTAATTATTATTTTTTAATGTTTCACACACACACACACACACTCCCTCACGCCTGTTATCCCGAAGGGGTAGGCAGAGGTGCAACTAATGCACCCACTTTTCGCCGTTATTCCGTCCCATGATGTGATAGGGGGCGAGCCTATCGCCATATCGGGCACAAATTCCAGACTCCGGGCTGATACTGAATAGAAAAACTCAATATCACTTTGCCCGACCCGGGAATCGAACCCGAGACCTCAGCATTGCAGTCGTACCATAATACAACTACGCCACCGAAGCAGTCATAATGTTTCACTTCATTTAATTATATGTATGCTGTTGCCAATTTATTTAGCGCAGAAACGGTTTAAATAAAAAAAACACATAGGTAGATGTAATTAACATAAATGGTATATTATCAATATAAATGTGATAACTGATAAGTATTCCCGTGGCGCTAGAGTTTTTCGATAATTTGCGCATAATAAACGACGGTTCAGGTACGATGACCGTGAGGGACCCTTTAATTGATGTTTTATTCTCGTAAGTCTAATGGGCCCTGAGCCTCTTCACCTCGACTTCCTTAACTTGGGGAGTTTTTTTGTTTATTATTCACGGTGAATTACTCGAATTCTACATTTTTCCCCGGTGGAAAACTCAAGCCCTTTTATTTATTCAATACGATCTGCAAAGTTGTGAGATAATGTGGAATTATTGAATGTAACAACAGATTAATATGTTGTATGGTATTAATATTACAATATTATAGTCCTTGATAAATAGCCATGTAATAAAATATTACAAATAAAATGTAACAAATTGACTGCTTTAATCATAAAAAACATACTGTGTACTTCACAAACGAACTGAGAGAGCGTGATTAATTCTTATTCTCGTTTCTTGCATCCTTTAATGCTATTAACATTCCCATTGTTAATTATCTTAAAAGGCTCCTTTACGAAAGTTTAATTCGCCTCGGAAAGATTTTTTTTTTTTTTCATTTCAATGAAGGATTTAAGACACCCAAGTTGTATTTGCGAATATTCAACTGACAAATCTCAAAACAAACATGTGCGTCAATGATGGGATTGGCTTAAATATTTGTTTTAAGTCTTTATTCGGTATCCGCGGAGTTAGGGGAGGGTTTAAGTGTAAAATTTGAACTAGCTGCCATCTCCCTTACATATTGAAGGGGGCCACCCTGACGCGCTTCCCTCTATGTGGCAACACTCGTCTTTGATATACGCCTTTTGATGTCTGCTTTCCGTGCGACACAATGACACTGTTTACCTTCAGCTCTGAAACAACTTTGCTTTCCCGTCAAAAATAGAGTTTTTAACGAGACATTGCACACAAAACTATTTACCTACACGCTTTTTGAAGCTCTTTATCTCATAATTGAAATTGTGAAAGATAATATAAAAATATGCCGCATAATGTGTGGCGTGATCATGAACTTATATGCCGTATAACACAAATAAGATATTTTGAACACACCATCTTTACACATGTATTGTTACAACTTATACAGAGAAAAAACTAGGAACAAACTTGAAAACGGTGCTCATGAAGTATTAAATGTAGATAATTATGGAAAAATAAAATGAGTCGGTAATAAATAAATTGCTCACATCACAATAACAGCTTGGTTAAAACTAAAGTATCATTAAAAAACAAATACATCCAAAAAAATAAAACAACAACGTTATTTTAATTGATACTATCAAGTTTCAATCTGTTTACATGTTTATCTTCTTGATAAACCTGCATCCATAGACGACCTCTTGTAAAAAAACTCTTGGTCGAGACCTAAAGTGAATATCCCATCTCAAGTACGTTATTAAGAACTTGATTATAACGAGATGAAATTTGGAAACATTTATCGTAATATCGCGTGAATTAGGCGGCGGGCTGCCGGCTACCGCGCCGCGCCGGTCGGTTTCTACCACGCACGACCATCTCCACAGTAATCGAGCTATAAAAAACTTTTACTATCCCATTTTACGTGCCGCCTGTGAAATAAATGACCTAGTTTATTACACAGTTGTAAGCTTATTTTGAAAATAAATGTAATCCCGGTGAGTACCGGCGACCCGGACGATTTATATTAACTTCCTTCTTTGTTTCTGAATTACTGAAAAAAATCTATAATAATATCTTCAATAAAAATATTTTAATAGAAAGCAGCGGAGCTTTTAAAAATAGGCGTCTTTCTTTATTAAAAGTAAAATTGGTTTTTTAGTCTGCAATGGGCACTTCATCAGATAACAGTCGCTGACTTTGTAAAGCTACATTTGCATTTTCTTCAACAATGAAAATTGTTGAGTATACATTTTTTTTATTAGATTTGTTATTTAATACCATTTCCAGCATCGTAGAAATGTTCTAGCGAGCGCAAAGTAGACATCTCCATGTTAGAATCAGTTTTAGTATTCAAGTTTGTTTTAAAAATCACAAAAAAAGCTATTAGTGTTTTGAAAATAGCCACCGTTTATATCACCCATAAATAAATGTTTTTCATACAATTTGAAGTTTAATATTCTATCGTACGTATAAGTGTGTTGTGAAGCTGATTTGGGTCAGCAGGCGCGCTTGCAGCCAGCCCCGATAAACTCACTCAGGAGGGTCTTTCAATATTGCTCATTGTTCAGTTTTATCAACGATGCTCTTCGTATACATAGTGTCAACATTTGACAGCTAAATGCATACATGCAAATGCAACGTTGTTTACGGCTATCGAAATTATCCACATGCATATAAGGAATGGCAACTTTTCTTGCAAATTATAGGAATTCCAAATATAAAAAGGGCCCTTATAGAGGACTTGGGCTGTTTGTATGCAAAATATCTTCCAAATCGCTCTAGGTTCTTATATGTATATATAAGGATTGGAACAGGAACAAGTGTTTTCGATGTACAATACCCCATCATGACTGATAATTATTATGATACGATTTAAAATCAGTAGACGTTATTAAAGTTTATGCATTATTAGTAACATGGTATTCATTCATGGCTCGTAGTAAATAAACTTTAAATTGTCACCTTTTCCAATTACATTTGAATGTATACAACGGTTTAAATAAATAACTAATTTAGGCAATTCTGCGTCATTCGCATGTTGTTGCACTCAATATTTACCTTTGCTGCTAACAGTTAGCAATGTTGAAACAATGAGCTCATTTATAATTAATTAATACACACATACGAATAAAATTTTGAGTGACATAAGTTCTAGTTTATGGTTCGATGTGTGGCCCGCGGTACAACGGTAGGGGTTTGTATCCGCTCCCATTCCTAGTTTCATTTTGTTTTCAATCCAATCGCCGCTGTTTAAAAACAAGTAACAGAACTAAACCGGTTAACACACACGGCCGGATCTATTAGTGTTGTCCATTGTTGGTTGCGAACTAGGGCAATACACTACTGATATATCATGAAACATATTATAGGGCAAAGTCCAGGGGTTAGTCTCCTCCACAATGCTTTACTCCTGGTGTTTCAATTACAAGTTGGTTGTGTCATTCTGGAAACCTGAATGGCCCTAAGACCAACTAATTAGGGAATTTCAAAATCTACGATGCAATGCAGTCAGCCCTGTATTATATTGCCCACTGTTGAGCACGGGCCTCCTCTACTACTGAGAGGGTTCAGGCCTTAGTCCACCACGCTGGCCTAGTGCGTGAAGTCTATGATAACCTTAACTTATGTTCATGGTTTTGTAGTTATGTAGGGTTTTGTAGTTATTTGTATGTTCTACATAATCCTTTATATTTAAGGTTGTTTACAATATGTTTAAAACGCCAATTGAAATTAATTCCTTCAATATTTTGTGTGCAAATAATAGAGGTTTACTGTTGACTGTTGGTAGATTTATTTTTGTAAGGGTCATTTTTGTAAGAGTCATTTACATTTGTAAGAGTCCGTCTGGGTGGATACCACCGCAATGTCTATTTCTACCGCCAACCAGCAGTGTGCATTCACTGTTGTGTTTCGGTTTGAAGGACATTGTAGCCAGAGTAACTACTGGACATAATGAGACTTACCATCTTATGTCTCAGGATGACGAGCACAGTGGAATGCCACTCAGTACGTTGTAACTCAAAGTGCTGGATGGTGTTGCTACTGTTTATGAGTGGTCGTATCGCTTACCATCAGGCGAACGATGAGATTGAATGAAGACACAAGCATGTGTCTCGTCATTCAATTCAAAAAAAAAATATAGGTATTCAGCGTTCACTATAGAACACGAGAGGCGCGGGCGGAACGATACGTTCCGCATACGCTCGCAATAAAGATTTGTATCGATCGATATTTACAATATTTCATTTGAGCAGTGTTGGGCGCTGGCGTTGAGTAAGTTTATATCGAATGGGGCTACAGGATGTAGGTCGCGTGCCGTAGATACTTTTGTTCCGACTACCGCTGTAAATTATCTACATTCCGTTCTCATTCATAACTCTATATTGAAACAGCCGGAATCATGTCTAACAATAAAACGAAAATGTGACCGCTCTTTTATTGTACGAGCGAAGCTTCATTGGATTTTTTAAATTTCCCGCTAATATTAGCAGAAATGACTATTCAATTAATTCGTTATTGAGCTCGGTCTACAAATGAAAATTAAATGGAACGCTTATCGCGCATGCAAATCAAATTAGTTATATTTTTATGAATTCAGATTGAATGCGTAGGCCGTCCACGTAGGCACAGATTCTGGTGTTACGAATTTTGTCGGCACTTGAAATATTTAATTGCCTCCACAGGCGACATGTGAAAAGCAACGTGAAAAGCCGCGATATTGTGCCTTTTTATATAACGGAACATGGGCTCCGATCAGAACTCCACGGTCGATCGACGTTGAATTGTATTGTATTGCCGCCAGGTAGGTATTCAAATCGCCCGGCGGCCAGTTTTTGCTGATTAGTAGGAAGAGTTAGTTGGTGAAGTGGTCTGCAAACGGGTCAACTCCATGTAGGTCATATGAATTTGTGTAACAGCCGGTGTGTGACATGAGGGCGTTGATCTCGTCCGGGGTATTATGTACATAATTTGCAGTTTCCATTGTTTATTACTGAGACCCGCATTAATTTTAATATTATTGAAGCAATTTGCACTTATCTTGGAATACAAAATACTTTTTAAAACTGCCTAGCTAGGCCCGCTAGCGTATTACGGTACGACTGCAATACTGAGTTCTCGGGTGTGATCCCCTGGTCGGGTAGAATGATATTTGGTTTCCCTAATCAGTATCAGCCCAGAGTCTGGAATTTGTGCCCGATGTGGCGATAAGCTATCACATCATGAGACGGAATACGCACGGCGAAAAGTGAGTGCACTAGTTGTGCCTTTGCCTACCCCTTCGGGGATAAAAGCCGTGAATGTGTGTGTGTGTAAAAACTTTTTAAATCATAGATTAATGTGAGAAAAATCAGTTTTGGATAAAGTGAGAATATTAGCAAACAGAATGCTCGTAGGATTTAAATCGATAATTATGAATTATATTTTTATGATAATAATTATTTTTTAGTCATATGCAATATTGTAGGCATTCTTGCAGCAACGAACGAATTGTATTTTTTGGTAACTGCAATTATCTACGTAACTGAGAACAGCTGTTGGGTGGCAATAATTAATCATTGCTAAAGATTGTCGGCTTAATAATATATAATAGCTAATACCAAGCTAATGTAAGCTGATTTTCGTCAAATACATTACAAAAATAAAATCGTAATTCTGAGTAACTAGAACTATCTGGGGCGTCAGTTATTGTTGTCTATGGTAAATAACCTCTTGTACAATACATTGGAAATTCATAGCGCTCACACGCGCTGATATTTAAAAAAATAAAAACACCTATAATAATATTTTAATTTGTTCCAGATATTTGGAATGATCCAAAATAACCAACAGCACTACCGACCCCCTGATCGGATGACCAGGTAAAGTATTGTTAAATTTTAAAACCTTCAAAATGAAAAATACTAGCTAGACACGTGCCAAATTAGTATAATAAATCAGGTGCCTACTCCACAGATTTATTCATTGTACATAAACATAATCACACGAATGTCAGTGTATATAATATTGATATTATTTAAATTTCCTTATATTCTTGGATAGGACTGCCTCGGTGGCGTAGTTGTATTACGGTATGACGGGTTCGAGTCCCGTGTCGGGCAAATTGATATTGGGTTTTTTTAAATTCAGTATCAGCCCGGAGTCTGGAAATTGTGCCCGATATGGCGATAGGCTCGCCCCCTATCACATCATGGTACGGAATACGCACGGCAAAAAGCGGGTGCACTAGTTGCGCTTCTGTCTACCCCTTCGGGGATAAAAGGGTTTGTGTGTTCCTTATAACGCATTAGCAAAGTACAATGTTATTTTTTACCTTATGTGTGTTTTTGAAGCCGGTGCTATTTTTTGTTAAAAACTTTTATGTAATTATACTTTCACTGTAGGGAAAATCTCTTGTGAAAACCCTAAGGCCTGGTCTTGGAGAAAATGGTTATGCGGCTATGGTTATATTTCTAATGGCTTTAAATATATAGTATGCTTTATTAACAAACATCAACTTAACAACGCTTAAAAGCACTGATTGCGACATATTAATTTGATATTTGATACCTATCGTAGACAGAGATACCTATATATTGGCCAGTAAGTGCATCTTTAAAACAGGGAATGGGACGTCAAGCAGGCCTTAGCAACTTATTTCTAAGACTCAATTTCTAAAACAAAAGTGAATTGGGGCCAAGTTCTGTTTAATGTTGGGGGTTGTCGGCATTGTGTCACTGATAAAGAGTAGAGATCCGGAAGGGTGACAAGATCCTTACCAGTAAACGGTCTACAATTAATAAAAAAAAATTGTTGCTTGATACTGAAATTATGATAAAGCAAGAAAAAATATTTACACTTTCTTCCAAAAAATAATATTAAATAGTAGTCGAATAAAGAATGATTAAGATCTTTTAAGAACATATTTCAGCCCGAGACAGTTAAAAATAAAGACAACATTCAGCTAATATATAATTTTTGTATCGAATGTTTAGAAAATCTAATTTTATTACTAGCTTTTGATAGCGGCTCCACCCGCGTGAAAAGATTTTCAGGGATAAAAGTCTCGCTTTATATTTTCCGGGGATGAAAAGTAGCCTATGTCTTTTCTCAGGCTCTAGACTATCTGTGTACCAAATTTAATTTACATCGGTTCAGTAGTTTTGGCGTGAAAGCGCGACAGGCAGACGAGAGTTACTTTCGCTTTTATAATATTAGTAAACATTGTGTATAAAATAAAATAAAAATATTTGAGTGTTTATTCGTTCGTCTTCCATACGTTTGCGATTTTTTCAAGAGAAGCAGAACAATATTCTGTAATTTTTTTTACAAAAACGAAAATATTTTTTTTTCAAGTAATTTCAACAGAATTCATACAGGCATATTACAAGGTATTAAGCGTACCAGGCTTTTAGCATTACCTGGCCTCATGAATTATAATATAGATACTGAACTGTTGGAGGATGAAGACGTACAATTGTATACATAGGCCATTTAACTGCAAAATAAAAAATATTTACGATTTGGCATTGTGTGCTATAAACTCGTATAAATAGGCGTACACTATGAATGATTGTGTGCGGGCATTTGCACCGGGTTTAGTTAATGGTGGCATC
Organism: Lapara coniferarum; assembly: GCA_949316025.1. Lineage (NCBI taxonomy): Eukaryota > Metazoa > Arthropoda > Insecta > Lepidoptera > Sphingidae > Lapara > Lapara coniferarum. The sequence continues at coordinate 8,289,391 of OX438926.1, forward strand.
GCGTGTTACCGAATATCACTCGAGTTTTACACCATATTATACACAGAAGTGAAAGCATACTACTAATATCGCTTATAATCCACTCAAAGTTCAAGTCATTATAGCCACGTAAGTGTCGTGACACGCTATTTTTATCAGCAAAATGTTTTCTAACGCAGATAATACACAGCGCACATTATAACTGGAGTTAATCAAAGCAAATAGTACAAAATCATAAGTAAAACTTTGACGCGAAATTACTAAAACGAAATAACGGAAAATAATTGGAAAAAGCAACGTTTGTGTAAAACTCGCCAGTGTATTTGACGCGTTAGATTATTTTCCGCTTCTTCGCCAGTACGAGCGAGACGAATTACTTAAAATCGAGCCTCATAAATTTCCGACGTCGCTCATTGTCTACCTATCGCAGTTGATGTCACAACTTAACTACAGTACGTTAAAGCGTGCTAAAGTTTTGGAATATACTAGGCCATCCATCACGTTCTTCCCTAAATAAATTGGTCATTAAATTTTCAGATCGTAGCGATTTGAAAATTGGACCAAGGAACTGAAAAATAAATGCGGTAGTTTTTGGGTCAGTTATTGTCACAAATATATTTTTGTATTTAATTTGAGATCTATATTTGTTAATTAAATATTATACGTATTGCTAATTGATGTGAATGAAGGCTAGTCAGTCCAGTCAGAGTGTATTCTGTGAAACGTTTTCAAATTAGAAACGTAATGCGAGTCAGCAAAGTATTATGAGACTGTTCAATCCGATTTCGCTATTTAATTTGATATAGTGAATTGCAATTTATGTGTTGTATGATATAGACGAGAGAGAATGTGTTCAAAGGTCGTTAATTTTATCAGACATAAACCAATTTATTAACAGACAGGTAAACGTGTGCTCCTGTAATAATGATTATGTACATTACCTGACTGCCTCGGTGGCGTAGTTGCATTACAGCACGACTGCAAAGCTGAGGTCTCTGGTTTTGTCCCCGGGGCCGGTTGGGCAAAGTGACATTGGGTTTTTCTACTCAGTATTAGCTCGGAGTCTGGAATTCATGCCCGATATGGCGATGGGCTCGCCCTCTGTGACACCATAGGACGATAATACGCACGGCGAAAAGTAGGTGCACTAGTTGTGCCTTTGCCTACCCGTTTGGGGATAAAGGGAGTTAATGTGTGCGTATATATTATTAATTTTACATATTTTTTTTATGGCATTGAATGACGAGACGAGTATGCCGTTTGCCTGATGGTAAGCAATACGACCACTCATAAACAGTAACAACACCATCCAGCACCTTGAGTTACAAAGTACTGTGTGACATTACACTGCGCTCGTCATCCTGAGACATAAGATGTTAAGTCTCATTATGTCCTGTAGTTACACTGGCTACAATGCCCTTCAAACTGAAACACAACAGTGCATGCACACTGCTGCTTGGCGGTAGAAATAGACAGTGCGGTGGTACCTACCCAGACGGTCTCTTACATATGAGTTACCACCAGTAAATAGAAATAATATATAATTAGTAAAATGTATTTAGCGTAAAGACGCGGAAAAGGCTCGCCAACGTCTCGACGTTAATGGATGGTGTGTTTTTGCAGGGCGTGGGCGTGAGATGGCACGCGCGGGCATGCTGCACAAGGGCGGAAAAAATGGAGCCGAGTAAGTATTTGTTACTAGCAAAGATAACAAGATTACTGCTCGGAAGCTATGCGATTTCTATTAAATTTTGGTCTTTATACACAAAATTAATGATTTGCAAACTTAATGTTATGTAGGGCAGCATCCTTGGTTGTAGTCTTTTGTTGGTAATATCTGTTAGATACCTATTCTTATTTCAAAATACTGTAATAATTTTTTATTGATATTTTATATTTCGATTATTGATAATTTAGGTTATTATAAAATCTAACGCAGAAACCACAATCAAAATCTGGGTATAAATCAACAAAATATAAGCTTTCGAAATCTAATGAAAGGGCTAATATGTTAAATAGCGAAAAAGAGACGCAGTTCTATCTTTTGACGTCATTAGGAATTACGATGCGCGCGAAGGAAAGAGCACGCGATCTCATCAAAAGGACATGTCTGAAAACGGGCCTACAATTCTAACCAAGACAGTTTATATATATTTGAATAGAACTTCTAAAAACTAGCCTTTTACCTACACTAAATCGTTTAACTTTACAGACTCCGATTTCGGGATTTGTATAATTTTATTTTACTTCATTTAATACACGAACGTCTTTAAAAAGTTTGTTATAAATGGAGGGGTCTAAAAATTTATTTAATGGATCCACCATCCATATTTTGCTCCATTAATATCGCTAAAGTTTGAGCATGGTTAGACTTTGAGGCCCATACAAAAAGCGGACATCTCCTTTGAAATAATATTAACTGCAACCCCATCTTTAACAGCAATAATATTTATTGCTAGTTTCACAAAGGGGCTTATTTTTCATACATTTTTTATTACGTATAGAATAATTGTCTAAATTGAATATAGTAAACTATCTTATTATAATAAAGACGAGTTTGTTAATTACGATATGTTCTTTTTCGGTCCAATCTCCGTCGTCAAGATAAAGGTAACTATATTATCTTCCAAAATATTGTCCACCTACATCCGGGCGACTTTCTCTTGCAGACAAGATTTAGCACTTAACGTAATTGTCACGTAACTATACATGGTTTTGGCATGTGTGTTTATCCTTATAATTCATACTATTAAGTTGTTTGTTTATCTAAGTCCTTTTTGTTCCCTGATATGGGAGAATATGCCGTGTAAGTAGGGCTTTTCTATTTTCTGCCGTCAAGCACAATAGTACAAGTACAAGCACTGTTATGTGCTATTTGTGGGTGTTACTAAGCATTATGAGATGAGCGAATCCAGTGTAGTATTTTGTAGTTTAAATTTTTGGACCATAATGATAGTAATATGAGCAAATGAGCTCTGATCTTTACCCGAGCAACATGCTCATCATTTTGTTATATATAAAAACCTCTACATATTTTATACAGAAATACATTCGGTCCTAGCAACAGCAATAACATTTCGAAAACATACACAAGAATAACACTTGCGTTCCCAGTGTGGGATTATCTAATCGCGAGGCCGCATGTGTTTTGGTATTTTATTTTCCCATTTCGCATTAAATGGGTTAGTATAAGAACCGGTCGCCCTTATCGCAAGGTGTTTGGGGTGCGTGCCGCAGCGGAGGGAGCGTCAGGTGTACCCCGATAAAGCAATTATTTACTTTAATATTTTTAATACCAGTCTCCGGAATAGATGTTTTTTTTTCGTCATTTGATAAAATATGTACCATTATTCAAAGGTCATTGATTAAATTAATGAGGAAATATGATTTCGAATAAACTTTAATTGTACAATGATGTTGAAACATAGTTCAGCGTTTATAAAATAGCAAATTGGAAATTTTTTATCATGATATTGAATCACTCATGTCTTCTAATATTCCATTAAACGATTCCGTTTGGCAAGATACTGTTGCCTTTTATGCTCCGTGGGATTTTTCAGATGACAACAAACGCTCCATTCGCACATGCTACGTTATATGTTATGTACCTATCTAATTCCAAATGAGCCTTACCTATATTTATTATGAAAGTAAAGTTCCTTAAACGTAAGGTACCTACACGATTTTAATTAAGCATTATCACCAGCAACAATGGTTTAGCGAAGTTAGTTGGCGATGTATTATTGCTTCGACACGCCATTCGTCTTATTACACGGCCAACTTCGCAGACGGGTTCCCGGCAAATGCGCTCTCCATTCCATTCCTGTAGTTGTCTTTCATTAAGAGTTTTACCCTCCTGGTATGTGGGTAGCCTACGCAAGTTTTAAAGTAAATTATAAGTTAAACTTTCTGGCTTGGCTAAGAAAATTAATACCGTGTAATAACTTGTATGTAATAAATAATATCTATACAAGATGCGATGAATACATAACGCACAAACCCGAGAGCAAGGGTATAAGTAATGGAAACGAAATTCACTCAAAAAAGCTACCTAATTTTATCGATCGAAGGGGTGAAATAGTTACGTAAGTAAACGGAAAAATTAACAAGGCTTGGTCATATGGAATTAGAAAAAGTCAAAATATTATCTAGAACGATTCGTTTAGCTCTGAACGTGAAACATGAAAACAAAATTGAAAAACTGAGCTAACTCCCTTCGCCTAACGCCTTCCGCTTAATCAAGCTTTAAACTACAAACACGACGCGGCTGGCGCTAGTTAAAAAGTATTATGTAAGTTTATTATTATACATTATTATTTTAATTAATTTATAGTAATTAAAATTAAATAGATCGCTAGGCTGTTCTAAATGTTTTCTCGGACCACCCGCTGCGCTGCGCCGTCATCTTACATTTTCTCAACTGAACGCGCACTAACTTTAAATTGTTGACAACAACTTTGGTTCCCTGAACTTCATTTAAATTAAATTTATTTGTAAATTGTATACCGTTTTCATCTTCCGAACAGTTTCCAGAGATGTAATTTATTTTAAGACCTAAACGGTGAGGTAAAGTAAATTTTTCATTTTTTCTCTAGTATTTACGTTCAAAGGCAAACAAAAGGAAACATGCGAGAAAATAACAGAATTTCTCAGAAACTTACAGTTCCAATAGTCAAGGGACTGTAGACATAAAATGTATTAATATCAAATGAAGTAAGTAGAACACAAGCAAATCGTGTTGTAGGGCGCGCTGTGCGGGCAGCGCACATGTATGGAAATGTTCCTTGGGGAGCACAATATTTGATTCCACCTCACCTTATATTCGTCACATACAGGGCCTTTCCTTTACCGCGTCTTTAATATCACTAACACTTCCGAGATAAATTTCTATTACTTGTACATAAGCTTTCCCTTCTATTTTCTTTAACTAATTATTTTACACATTACAGCCACGTGAAATTATGATATTCAGTTACTGTTTTACAATCTAAAATAATAATACTTATGATATAAATTGGTACTTAAAAATATTGATACGATACATAGTCGTGTTTGCAGTGAAACAAAATGCCAATATCATCTTTAACCCCAAACAATTACTCTCTAATTACTACTAACCTGAGAAACATTGCTGCTGCGAAGTCTCTCGGGTGCATACTCTCCGTACTCCAAACTGCACCACGTATCACTATTTCCGCGTCTAGACGCCTCCGGTCGAAATTATTTATGCTATAATTAATTCTAGGTCTAAGATTCAGGTTCAAAAATCGATCTAAATATTTAAGAAGCTTTTAGTTATTAATAAATCAATGTCTTACCTGAGTGGCAAGGAAACGTCTCGTATAATGTCTGCATAATATGGTCCATGGTTTCGATTGGCCTCTTCTGTCCACAAGGTCTCGCCTTCGCTCGGCGATTGTGGGTCAATGCGACGCACACTGCGGCCACTCTAGCCATTCATGCATATTGCATACCTTGTATCACCTACATAAATCTGTTAGAATACACACACACACACACACACACATACACTCACGCCTTTTATCCCCGAAGGCGTAGGCAGAGGTGCAACTAGTGTACCCCTCTTCGCCGTGCGTATTCCGTCTCATGATATGATAGGGGGCGAGCCCATCGCCATATCAGGCACAAATTTCAGATTCCGGGCTGATACTAAATAGAAAATACAATACCACTTTGCCCGACCCAAGGATCGAACCCGAGGCCTCAGTATTGCAGTCGTACCGTAATACAACTACGCCGTCTGTCTGTTAGAATAATTAGAAGAAATATATAACACAACAGTTTTTAAGTACCTACAGATCTCGTTTAATGTAGGTATTATTTAATAAAATTCCATAGCATTACTAGCGTCGCATCTAGGACGTTTCTGAATAGTTTATTCGATTACTTAAACGTGACTTCGGTACAGCAGTTCTGTTCCTTTCATCTTTTACTTTATTTTTATTAAGTGAGCAAACGCGATTTGAGTAATAAACACAAACATGGGATTATTTTTTGGCTATAAATCACCTATGATTGAGCCCAAACATATCGTGTTAAAGGTAGATAAACCGGCGCATTTTCGGGACTCGGACTTACGTGGGGCGAGTGTGAGCCGAAGGTTTATTGTAAATTACTTTTACTGATCGTTCAGAAGTGGGTCAGTGTCCCGTAAAAGTTTCCGCGAATGTGGTCGCCATCCGCCGCCGCGGCCGATCAAAGCAAAGCTCTCCACACGATGACCCTACACTCTGTGGAAACTCTTGGAATTCAAGCATTTTTATTATACCCATTCTTACATATTTCTTGCGGGATTTGAATTTCACTTTCGACTTCAATTTCACTTCAATTTGCCTGCCTCGGTGGCGTAGTTGTATTAGGTATGGTACGACCGCAATGCTGAGGTCTCGGGTTCAATCCTCGGGTCGGGCAAAGTGATATTGAGTTTTTCTATTCAGTATCAGCTCGGAGTCTGAAATTTGTGCCCGATATGGCGATAGGCTCGCCCCCTATCACATCATAGGACGGAATAAAGGCGAAAAGTGGGCGCCCTAGTTGCGTCTCTGCCTACCCCTGCGGAGATAAAAGGCGTGAGAGTGTGTGTGTGTGATTTGAATTTCAATATTCCTGAGTTCACTCATACAACGTTTTAAAGACCTCTAGAAGTTTTATCTCTAGTTTAATTTAATTTGTTTACTTTAAGGTGGATGCACTGCGCCACCACTTCTGGTGCATAATTATTGCAGTGTTTGCCTCCCATTAACATCTGCCGTCGACCGCGTCGCCGGCTTAGTCACAGGTCGAGTTCACGCAGAATCCGTTGCAGCTTTTTGTGATCTACTACAGCGTGTAGGTACCATAGAGTTAACATATTTCGTATTGCACTAACCTGACCAAAATAATTTGTCATGAATTTTTTATACATTCTCTTAAGCTGTGATTCCGCAGAACGCGGCAGACGGCAGACGGCACTACTATGCAGTATTAAATTGTATGAGACCGATTCCGTACACGACGGCAAATGATGCCCCGCAGGACGTCTCTTGTCGCGCGTCTGCCGTTACCGTCTGCCGTTTGTCGCGTCCTGCGGAGTTACAGCTTCAAGCATTACTAAGGTAAACTTAATAAGTTTTATCCGTAATTAGCAAACAATAAGATAGTGTGACCAAAGATGGTCGAACATTCACGTTTTCAAATTTCTTTTTGTATTGTAATGCCCAAACACACTACGATATTTTTTAGATCTTTTATTATAAAATTTTAGAAAATGTAACTTGATAATTTAATCAAAGCGTTTTCTTTATATTTCTTCATGAACGATTTTAGGAAGATTTTAAAATTAAATGGTCCGTCAAAGATTGCGTTACCTTAACATTATTTGTTAAATTCAAACGTATACCTAATCAGTTTTGAAAATATTGAAGGAATTGCCAATTTTTAGAAATACTAACAAAATACAGCATTCAACTCAAAATACTGATAACTGGTGGGGCTGATGGTAGGTCTCTCACATGTAAGAGTAAAAAAATTCAATCCTATAACTCACGCATTTTACATCAATTTTAATATATGATTTTAAAATTGCGCATCAGTACTGCCACCGCCGGTGTACCTCCCATAGATTTATTACAGCAGAGCCGCATATGTTTATATAACACATGCGAGACGTTGCCGACAGGAGATGCAAATTTTGTCGACTCACCCGGAAAGCAATTATGTGGTCTAGGGTGGCGCTCGCTCCGTTCTTATACCGGACTCGTTAATCAATACGATATTTAAACACCCAGATACCGAACATTACAAAACATTTGTTTAATCTAGTATGTCTATAAAAATAAAACAAAAAGGTAGCGTACGTAAAATATGTTCCAATTTCACAAATAGGGCTGTAAATATTATAGTGCTCATCTAAGCCTACGGCAAATAAAGTTATAAATTCAAAATTAGAGTTGTGCTGTCTAAACAATTCGAACAAATGTTATCGGAATTGATCTTAACTAAAAAGGCGTTTAAAGAATAATACACCAATGGACTGTGCAATCATTATTTTGAAGCAACACTTGTGTCATTTGAAAATATTATAATAACGCATACCTAAGGGAACAACTAAAACACTCGAAGTTTCACATCTGTCTATCTGCCACTCGCGTTTTAATGACTTCTCCTTGTACATGTTTTTCAAAGCACAATTACGTAACAAACCTTTATGAATATTTTCCTATTAGTTGCATACAGGTTAGGTTAAAGTAATATGAATGAAAATAGAACGTTTATAAAAACAATGCAAGAACTATCTAACTATCGTGCCACGCGAGTTTCATTACTTTGGTCATGTGATACAAATTGCACTTCAATGGGTTTATAGTCGGCTATTTCTATTTTGGCTTTAAAATTGTAGCTTTTACTATACTCTCTATTTTAAAGTCAGAAATGAATAAAGCTAAATATGAGTTACTGAATTACTTAGCGCAAACAGAAGTGGCCGTTGGCAAAGCATTTTTGTTTCTAATAAAAATTGACAGCGTCGTCACTAGAAGTTCAATCTTAAATTATGGATAAGCGCATTATTGTTGCTACATTTCCAATAAAACGACCGGATGAAGGTGAACAAATGTTACTTTAACGCAAAAAAGAAGAGTAAATCACAAATACCGCAATGCACATTACACTGTGACAGATAGGTATGTATTTCTAGAACCGTCTGCCGAATCCAATTTTGGTTTTTATTAGCTGAATTCTCTTTTATGGCTTTATTTCTGGTACAATCACTAAATGTAAATTATTTCAAATGGAGCCGTTCGGAACTTGCACATAAAATGTGTAATCGTTTACGAATGCTTCCAATTCCGAATGTAAGTGGTGTAACACGCATGATTTCCGATTTGAATGAAGTTTTTGCTCACTTAAAACAGATTGCTTTATTTCCATTACATAGTACAATTTCATTTTAATCCACAAATTACCTATATTGGAAGAGAGACATAATAATTTAATCGTTTTTTTATGTACAGCCAAACCAACTAAAAGTCTGTTTTGCAGTTTCTGAAACCTAATACGCAACTGATTAGATATATTCATGAAGAAAAGAAGAAGAGGATATATTACTCCTAAAACATGTTTGAGAATAATGTAAGTTTTATTACCATCCGAGGGCGTCGATTTGCAATAAGAAAGAAATACAGTGCAATGCAATCAGCCCTGTATTATATATTGCCCACTGATGAGCACGGGCCTCCTCTACTACTGAGAGGTTCAAGCCTTAGTCCACCACGCTGGCCTAGTACGTGTTGGCAGACTTCACATATCCTCGAAATTCTTATAGAAAATTCTCAGGTATGTAGGTTTCCTCACATATCATACATATTCATAATCTTCTTGACGTATAAGAAAATGTACGTCAAGATTATGAAGCATTACATGTTGTTTACCGGCGTCAAAATCAATCTATTAAGGCTGGATAATATGCTAAATATGCTTATAGTCTAGGAAACCATCCTCCACACCTGTCAATTTCCATAATGGAACGACGTCAGCTTTGGACGGCCAGTTATTACACAATTTAATGTTGTAAACCACTATATACGATGAAACCATTCTATAAATCCACACTATCCTTCGTTCAATGCATGCTAAATTTATTTAAATGTCAATAAATTATTCACGTTTCCGTGATTACCTATGCTCGTAGTATTGGGAATCGATTCTTTCCATTTGCATTAAAAGTTTCAAGCAAAGAACATTTGTTTTAATGCTCTACAAATAGTGACATACAAGTACATGATAAGATGTTGTTCTTATTTTAATACCTACGCTGTAAATCACAAATCAGATTGGGTATACCTATAACTCACATAAAAATATATGGGACAAATACGTAAAATCACATCGCAACTGTATTCATACTATTTCAAATATCGAAAACCGCACGGAAAAGCAATAAATAATACTTATCTCAAGGTTGTATTCATACTCCATGGCATTTTTTACATAATAAGAATATTACGAAAGGTAGACTCGGATCGATTGGGAAAGTTGTTCAGTTTGGAAGGTCGGCGTTGCAGCCGGCGTGGCGGGTGAAAGTAACTACTTCCGGCCCCTCACACCCCTACCCGGAGTCCCGATGGGAGAAGAAACCCCTCATGCTAGAGAAAGTACTTTGAAGAAAATTTGCCATTAGCACTCGGAAACCTTCTTTAAAGAAACATTTTATATAACATAATACCGGCATTTCATTTAATATGTAATTATTTTTTATTTTAAAATTATTGCTTATATAATCGTTGTGACTATTGTTTTAAATGTGATTTTGTTATTAATGACACTTTTTTTTTTATATCAAACAAATTTAGATTCTTCTTTACCTGAAGAAAAGTTTAAAAAAACGAGACTAATCGAGCAAAACAGCGAAAAAAACGTTACATTTAAATATTTTTGCATCTGTTCCATTTTAAGTAAGTTACGCATGTAAGAGCACCATACAGTTGTGGCGTAATTTAAGCTCTTTCACTAACGAGCGGACCCTTAAGTCAAGCCCCTCTTGCACGCAGCATATCTCCAGACTGGATGATATTGTGAGATGTGTAAGCACATTGTTATGTTGCGTTCAAAACACGCGCGTACGGCCAATTGTACGCGTGCATGGGGCACCTCCCAACCTTCCTTCTCATTGTACGTTATTGTTACATACACATTATGCTAAAACAAAAGTATATTGTGTACAGGTAAATACGCCTATCGATTATCAAAATATTTAGCCTGGCACAGACGCATGGCATTGCTGGAGTTTGTTTGTTTACTTTCATTAAACCTCATACTAATTGTTTGTAAATAAAACGCTGCAATAAATATCACAAATTTTCGTATTGTTACGTAATTTTAATGCGTTTACCTACATATGAATTCAGCACGGCAATGTAATTTTATGAAAACATTAAATATAATCAATACAATTGACTAGAGCAGTGTTAACAAGTATCTACCCGTTTATCAATTTGTTTTATGTTTTACATTCTAGTTGCCAAACACATATGCTATTTTAGGTACCTACTAGATACTCCGACAACGCAGTTTGTACAAACGAACACGCGGTGGTACAAATGCTCTTTACTTTGTCTCTGAATGAGTCTTTTAAGTCAATTGTTGCGATTTTACCAAATATATGAATAAGTTTTACTTAGTACAAATCTATACTATATACTATAACTAGCTTTTGCCAGCGGCAGCGCCCGCGTTAAAAAGTTTTTGCGTGATAAAAGTCCCGCTTTATGTTTTCCCGGGATAAAAAGTAGCCTATGTGTTAATCCAGGACATGATCTACCCGTGTGCCAAATTTCATCAAAATCCGTTCAGTAGTTTTTGCGTGAAAGAGGAACAAACATCCATACATCCAAACATCCATACATCCAGACATTCTTAGAAACTTTCGCCTTTATAATATTAGTAGGATATAATATTATAAAGCTGAAGAGTTTGTTTGTTTGTTTGTTTGAACGCGCTAATCTCAGGAACTACTGAACCGATTTTGAAAATACTTTCACCAATAGGAAGCTACATAACTCCTGAGTGCTATAGGCTACTTTTTATCCCGGGAAAATGTTTTTGTCCTGGAAAAACTTTTTCACGTGGGCGGAGCCGCGAGCACTACTAGTTTCAAATATACTGCCAGTTTCCTTCAAACAAAACAATTTTAATTGGATAAATCAGGTCCATAAAAATTGTATTGGCGTTCGATGGTTAAACCCATCATGATTTTTTATTCGTATGGTGACGGTAATTACACTCTTAGTGCAAATATATTTAGGCGGAGGGTAGCTTTCTTTCACACCGGCTGCTTAACGCTCTGTCACCCTCGCTGACGTTTTGTCCTCACTTACCTTAATCATTTAGAGCACATTAGTGTACGACAGCACACTTTATTCTTTGATAATATGTCTGTAGTCGTGTGACGTTGAAATCATATTTCTTTTGTGTTCATATGTATTTTACTTCATTGTATGATATTTTCGTCTGTACCGCTTTTATGTATTTTCGTCTTGAAATATTTTTTGCCAAATTATACAATAATACCCTTAGATTAAGTGTGGATATGCATTTATTGTCTGTTTTCTTATCTATCGACGTTCATTCGATGTGCATTTACTTTGTAAGGGTTTTAATTAAATCAAATTACCGGGCTCACCGTTTCCTGCGGCACGCTCGAATCTTGGATCTAACTAGGAAACGGGGGAGGTATTGACATTTTGTGTCCCCTCAGCTCCCCTCCGAACATAGATAATTAACTGCAGACTACCTACAAACCCCGTAGGACGAGATCGAATTTTATCTACGACTTTTTGAAGTGTTTAGTCGGGTCGAACGGTCTCGAGTGCACCCCGTTATGGGGTTGGCACAAATTGTTGGGGTAGATAGGTAAACGGCCGTGATTATATTGATTTTTACAACTCCATTTTTGAAAGTGGTGACAAGCTAGAATTTTTTTGGGGTAAATTTGTCAATTTTTTTTATCAAAATAAGTACTGCTCAATAATATAAACGTGAAAGTATGTGAGAATATTTGGATATTTGTTTAAAATAAAATTTGAACTTACTAGAATATGAAGTTTAGCACACAGATAAACCATGTCTTTATAATATTAGTAGGATTATATAAAAAAAAACAAAGCAGCTCGTAGACACCACCCTTATGCATTATGGGTAGAATTAACACAATACAGTCGATGCCAGACGAATAAATCACGTAGCTAATGCTGCAGCATCCGGCGTCTCGTTTATTGTAGTTCACATTTACTTGTGTTCGGTACTTGGTGACGCCTCGAGGGTGCCTTCGCCGATGACACTCGCCATGGTAACGACAGACGGGGAGGGGACCTACGATTTATTATTACGCGCGAATTATTTTAAATGCGGTCATATATCTTCGCCACGTGTATTAATAATTAATTACAAGTGCCGAAAAGTAGGTGTTTCATAAAATGGTTTGGATTCGAATCCAAATAAAACTATGGTATTTTGTCTAACTGAAATTATTTTAATTATACAAATAAATACAACTAATAGTTACACCTTTTATTTAATGCTCTACCTATTAGTAGATCTTTAAACTACAACATCGTGAATTTCCACATATACATTCATACATACACACATACATTCACGCCCTTTGTCTCCGAAGGGGAAGGGAGGGGCGCAACTAGTGCACCAAATTTCACCGTGCGTTTTCCGTCCCATAATGTGATAGGGGGCGAACCTATCACCATATCGGGCACAATATCCATCCGAGCTGATACTGAGTAGAAAAACGCAATATAATTTTCCCCGACCCCGGATCGGACCCGAGACCTCAGCACTGCAGTCTTACAGTAATACAACTGGCAGGGGCGGTTGCGGACGACAACTTAGACGTGAGTCGGAGGAAGCCCGCAGCCGTCCCTAATGAGCCGAAGATGGCCATATAAAAAAAAAACAGTAATACAACTGCGTCACCGAGACAGTCATAACAGTATCATTTGAAGACCCAATCAAATTCAAGTTGATACGAACAACTTACATAATATTTGTAAACGAGATTATTTGTTAAAAAGTTCTTCAGAGTAATGCATGAGTTGTGCAAATACATTTATTTTGTGTATGAAGTACACAGCAAAGTTTGTCGATTTACAAATGCGAACAAGTTGGTGCAAAAGTTGGGTGAACAATAAGTATAGTTTTTCATTGGCGCGTCGTCTGGCCGCAGTCCGAGATCGATAGTCGCACTCGGCGGGCACGCTGCAACTTTCTACTCGTAGTGGATGCACCTTCGCAACAGTCTTACTGCGTCATTTTATTTGAACTATTATCACACAAAGTTCACGTGATTTTCATAATAATAATTGATGTTGTAAAGAAGATTCTCGGTAACGTTCTTTAAATACGTAGTTATTAATTTTGTAGCTACTTATTAATTTTAAAGAAAATTTATAATAATAAATAATAATACCAGCCCTGTATCATATACTGCCCACTGCTGAGCACGGGCCTCCTCTACTGAGAGGGTAGGTTAGTCTACCACGCTGGCATAGTGCGGATTGGCAGACTTCACATAGGTACCCTCGAAATTCTTATAGAGAATTCTCAGGTATATAGGTTTCCTCACGATGTTTTCCTTCACCGTTTAAGCCAACGATAATTGATAAACAATACACATAACTTCAAAAAGTCAGAGGTGTGTACCTTGGGCTTCGAACCTCCGGACATTGTCCCAGCAGACCGTTCCATTCCCAACTTGGCTATCATCCACTAAAATAATCCACAACCAAAAATAGTCCCAATAATATCGTCCACTATAGAAATTTTACTTGACATTTTTATTGACAATTTTATTTATTGTTAGATATTTATTAAGTCTGCCTAGTAGTAGATAGGCGTGGATTTTTAATAAATATTTTATTTCATTAAGCAAAATTGTGTCAAGAGAAAATGATGTTGTACAGCATCAGCATAGAGCGCTGAATTAAGCACTTCCTAGAATTCCTCTTCATCAACGTCCAAAAAATACGAGTTTTATTAAATAAAGGCACTCACTCGTAGAGGCAACGGAAAATCTGAAAAGAAACTACACAGTGTTTCATCTAATTAAATTGAAGCCAAACCTACGGCTTTATCCATGATTGTATATTTACATTAATTTCGAATAGATTAAAAATTTGCCCTCGTGATAAGCAATTTGTCATTTAAAAGGTCCAGCGATGGAAAGAACAAAATATTACGATGACCATACAATAAATTAAAACAAATCGTGAATATAATTTACAATGTAGCCAAAACATTCGCGATTGTAGCATATTTACACGTGTCCGAACACACAATTTTGGCGAGTTCAGTTGCCCACACATGATTTAGTACGAAAATTAAACGGACACAATACAGTTGCAGATATACCGGGTGGAAGGGAAACACTCTCGGAAACGAATACAGGTGATAGTATTGGTGATTCCTGACGTGATGGCACTTAAAAAATCGCGATCCCATTGTTTCAATTTTTGTAAGATTTTCTCAAATTTCTGTACAGCTTCACGTATGGATAGATAAATCAAATTATTATTCTGAAAAATATAGTAAAAAAGATCAATATTTCAAAAAATCGTAATGAAACACGTACATCTGCTGACGGGTTAACGACCGCGGGCCGGTGCGGGCGCAGCGCGGCGGCCACCCAGTTTTTTGTACGCTTTACATTGCGCGCGCATGAATTACGGAAATACTAAAATCGTAAGTATTATCGCTTAGCTTTGCAAATGAATATAGTTTTTCGTTAATATTATGGTTCTTCTCTCTTACCGTTCTGGTATAGAAAGCGTTTCCGTTCCACCCGGTATACGTATATTAAAGCTGAAATCTAAGTAAACATACTTATGTAGGTACGATTTTTTTTAAATAGGTGGCCGGCAAATATGCAAGTTCTGCCAGATGGTGATCATCACTGTATCAATGTCTATGAGATGAATCAGGCTTGCGGAACTAACTCGGGAAAAAAGAAATGCGTATTGGGAGAGCTGGAATTTATGAGATTCTGAAAATCTGACTGGCGGAACGTCTGGAAGTTTGCAAGTAAATAAATCGGCAAAATCTGTTGGCGAAATAGATTTTACATGGGTTTTCTTCATAGAAAACTACAAATAAATACAAAAATATACTGTCATCAGTATATTAACCTGTTCGTGGCGACCTATTGACAATATACTAAAGATACAACTCTACAATTAAAAAAAAATCTAGGTTGTTAATGGATGTTAGTTTTGAATTAGTAAATTACATTCGTATTAAATTCGGATATTTGAAAATGTAGGTACCTACACTGTTCAGAGTTTCTTCGCCTGCGGCCCTTTAGGGAATATGGATCGAACGGCCGAAGGTGGTGTTTTTAGCCAAAGGTGGCCGAAGCTGAAGTTTCGGTCGGATACCTGCGGCCGTAGCCAAGGTCCTTCCCTACAATCTTTAACACAAAAAAATAATAATAATATATCTATTATAATCGTTCAGTCTGTCGCAGGAGTACGTCATTCCTATAATTTATGTGTTTTCTATTAGCGTTAACGATTAAAGAAAGACAATTCGGCTACAGCTCTAGATATAAATTACCTATCCTTGCCAGGAGAACAGTAACGTGTTTCCTTCCTTCTCATGACTTAAAGTAGAGTATGCTTTCTATGTTTTTTAATATTAGCTCCAGTTCTTGTTCCCTTGGCTTAATCTCGTCAAAAAATTTAAGTAATTTTAAAAATGTTTTGACTTATTACAAGAGCCTCATATTATAAGTGTCAACTTATATTGAACAATGAAGTTCTTTATTTTGTATTATATTATAAACTAGCTTTTGCCCGCATTAGAGAATTTCCAGTAAAAGTCTCTTTATATATAAACTATACATTTTCCCGGACCGGATTTCGAATCCACCTGAATACACACAAAAACATTAAGTGCTATAGAGCGAAGCGCGGCCTTCGACGCGCTATTTATATTTATATATTAAATTACATGCTGTAAAGGGCCATATTGATCTATATTAAATGCACAATGCATTTAAGGTACTCAATTGGATAAGGATTAATGGTGTATTGCTTAAAATCGCTTCGTAAATAAGCCAGTTTTTCTCGTAAAAAGTAAAGGATAAAAATGGTTATCGTGGGTTATCCCTAAGAGATAGATATATACCATCGGCGACTTTTTAGTTGACCTTTTTAAGGTGTACAATACTGTAGTACGTTATTTTGGTCTATCTCGTAGGGTTTAGTTTGCAATGCAAACGCAGAAAGTGTTTATTAAGACATCACATTAGAAACCTAAAATTATCAGTGTTTCTCAACTATATTATGCATGTGTTACACGTGTAAACCTTCCTCTTGAATATCTCTATCTATTAAAAAAACGCATCAAAATCCGTTGCGTTGTTTTAAAGATCTAAGCATGCATATGGACATAGGGACATAGAGGCAGACAGCGGGAAGCGACTTTGTTTTATACTTACTACTACTATGTTAAAAAGACTGGATAATTTTTAATGAAACGCTTGTTATAAATATGCCTTAAACTTGAGTCAATAAAACTATAACAAATCAATAAATATTTAATTACAAAATTCTTAAAATTTTGAATGATTAAATTGTAGGAAACTTTATCAAGTCTCATCTAATAAGTCTTAATCCTTTAACGAGGATTCCGTACCGGTACGTCGAGCATTTCGACGCAAGTGACGAGATTACGTAAATTGCTTATTTAACACAGCAATCAAACATGGGGACCGACAAACGCTATATTTGGACGTATAAAATTACTTGACAAATACTATTTTACAAGTCAGTTTGTTTATACATGCTGTATATAGAAGGTAATTTGTAAAACACCAATACCTTCGCATGACGATATTGATAGCATCGTAAATAATATTTTTGTTTGTATGACTGTTGATTAACAATAAATTAATTAAATTCTAATGTGATTACATTAAAATTTATTTAATATTTTGTACAAAATTAAAATTATTTAAATTGGTTGTTCTACATAATATTCACAACTCGCGAAGAAAGCATTAAATAAGATCATAAAACTGATAAGTGATAACGCCCGGGAGACGCTGGCGTAGCTAGGCAAGTTACTGCAAAATAAAGATCTAAAAATGTAACAGAAAATACAAACAAAACTTGCAAGTCTGTTTTTAATACAGAGTCTAACGCGTAAAGCTTCAAGAGTTCATGACTGTACAATAAATAAAACTTATAAATAATTTGCATTTGGCTACTTCTTTATAATCTCTAGTGGGGTGGGGGCAGCTGTCCCTCCCTGCACCCCCTGCGACGCCCTTGATCAGATGAAAAATATCCATTATTTACCATGAAAACAAATTACCGGGATAAAAATTACCCTATGTGTTAATCCAGGACATGACCTACCCGTCTGCCAAATTTCATCCAAATCCGTTTTGTTGTTTCTGGGTTTACTTCTAACAAACATCCAGACATTTTCACAAACTTTCGCATTTATAATATTATTAAGATAAGTAAGATAAAACAAAAAGTCGTAGTACAAATGTTAGTAATATATAGTCCTGTGAGGTTATTAATATTTTACAAATAACCAAATATACTACGTATTTAATCACTAATATTTTGAACGTAATAAAGTACACGACAGACTTTAAATTGATCCATATTCCATACATTACAACTGGAAATAAAGTCTAGAGTACAGATACGGAACAGTAAGTGGCTGCATTCAGTTTTATTATAGCGGAACACATCGCTTCAAGAAGTTGAAAAGTTCAATATTGACTCACAAAATTACTTCAAGTCGGTGCAGTCGATAACAGCAGAAGCTTATTTGAAATGTCAACCTTATAGCGCGAGCCGAAGAAAGGAATTGCTTTCGAGCACTGAGCGAGGGGGTGTTGGTACAAAACGCCCTGCTTATTGGCATGCCCTCCGAGCTTCCTTTTGACGACACGTCGTAGCCGATTAGGATATTCTTCGTCATCGGTCTAATGTCATTGTTGACATAAATACGTATCTTATTTTATTTTTTTTACGCGGAGAAAGTGAATTATTACTACCGCCCAGTGTTCAAGGGGAACGACTGTGCGGTTATGTTGGGTTCACCGTGCCTTACGAGTTACGACCCGACGTTGAGCCGCCCGGAGAGATGGAAAACGTCGGGCGACCGCCGGGACGAGTCCCTAACCTATGTACACCGCACGGCATACCAACCAAAACTCCGCGGTGGCCATCTTCGGCGCATTAGGGACTGCTGCGGGCTTCCTCCGACGCACGTCTAAATTGCCATCCGCAACCGCCCTAATACGTATCTAACTATGCCTAAATAATTGAATGTATAATGTTGATCATGGCTTGCTTTTGCTGGTAGGTGTTATAAAATTGTTTTGTTGGACATTTTTGGTAAAGTTACATAAATTATACCTACGTACTTAACGTGATATAGATTTATATACAATATTACGTGAAGAAATCACTATGTATCCGTTTTTAAGCAGATTGCGTACACGGAGTTGTGACAATTGATATAACAAACGTTCACATAGAGAAGTGCAGGAAAATAAAATGTATGTATATGACAAAGCGGCGGGTATTTTGAAATAATAATCGTGCAAAAAACTAGTCGAGATGTAAATCGTTGGTATAAATAGGGTGCCTCGCATTTGAAACGGCATTCCGCTCTGAGCAGCCGTCTCGGACGGACCTATTGTTTGTTGTAGCGCTCGCTACAACTTTCATTGTTCCGCCCGAGTACCTGCTCGGTGCGTTCGGCAGCGACCTCGCTGCAGCCAAGGCCAAACAGGTAGCAAAGGGGCAACCTTTTGCTATTTTGTTAGCCTATTTCGGGCCAAGCCGCGTCCTTTTCAGGACAGGGTTTCGCCCAATTTGTTTCTTATCGACGTTTGGCCCCTTCAGGGCGTTGGCTCGGCGGAAACCTAACGGTGCTAACAAGCCGAGTCGCGTCACCGGCAACGCGCTGCGCCCCTTCAGGGCAAGGCAAAGCCGACGGGTACGGATCCGGAGGCTGCGGAGGCACACCGCAGTCTCTCCCGTACATCACCTTCCCAACCCTACCCTTTCCTTAAAATCCATCCCGTGTATCGGTTGAGCGTGCGGCCTCCGGCCAATACCGTTTACGGTACACGGACTGTTAGGAACCCTTTTGCACAATAAGACTGGCAAAAGGGATACAAGCTTAGGGCACACCTAATTCTAAGTACACCCCCCTCGCCTATACCCGGCGGGGAGGGACACGCACCCACTCACCCCCGGGCGTTCCTACCCGGGGACTCAGTTCATCGCGTCCCATACCGCGTCGCGATCCGCGCTCGTTCGTTTTGTGTGAACCCGCCTGGTTTCTTGGTGTGTTCTTTACAGGCGGTGCACACCCGGGGTTAGTGAACACACACGCGGCCCCCAAATCATTTTCTACCATAGGCTCGGACTCAGCCGCCAATATGGCTGATTCTGGGCCGATGGATTTGGCTCCCGAGCGGCCTGTCGTCGCCGCTCAACTAAACCCAATCAACACCCCCCTCGCCGCGCCCATTATTTCCAGGGAGGAAATAATGAGAGTGGTGAGGGAGATGTTCCGGTCGGACAACGTGGTCCGACAAGAAATTCTCTCGATGGCTAGGGAAGCCAGGGAACCGTCTGCGTCCTCTGACACCTCGGAGTCGTCCGAGGCTACGACCTCAACGGAGACCACCGAAACCTCGGGCGGCTCCGCGGAGTCTGAAGAGGAAATGGACACGTCCCCCAGCCAACCCGAAGCTAATAACCCTAAGAAACGGCCGATCTCGGCCTCTTCCTCCGCCTGTGAATCCGGGGAGGAGTCGTCCTCGTCGGAACGCGACGAGGAAGGCTTCACCACGGTGAAAAACAGCCGGAGGAAGAAGCAGAGAAGTGTCGCTGCTCCTGCACCAACCTCCCCATCCGCGCCTTCTGCGCATACCGCGCCTTCAGCGCCAACCGCGTCCGCGTCTGCGTCGACGCCGTCACCGCCGCCGACTCAACCAAAGGGGCCTAAAAAACCCCCGAGGTTAAATCTCCAACTCCCCTCAAATATGACCATGAGGGACATATTTGAGGAACTGCGCAAACAGCGCATATCTATCGCTTCCAACTCGTGGAATAAAACCCACAAACTTCTTGCCCTGCAGCCCGCCTCAATCGCGGACCACAGGGCGCTGACCAAATTCCTAGACGCCAAACATTGGCACTATTTTACTTATTCTCTTCCGGACGAGCGGCGCTTCCGCTACGTCATTCGCGGTATCCCCGTCCAAATGTCGACTCTCGAGGTCAAAGAAGGCCTCGAAGAGAAAGGCATAGTCGCCCTAGAAGTGCACAGGATGCACAGACAGTCCCGCGCCTCCCGGCCGGGAATTCAATATGAAATGGTCCTTGCCATTCTTCAGTCCCCTTCCGACGTCAAACGTCTGTTTGAGATTAAGGATATCTCGGGGCTAGGCGGCTTCACCGTCGAAGCCCCACACAAATCAACCCAGATAGGGCAGTGTCACAACTGCCAGAAATACGGCCCCAATTCTCGTGGCTGTCGCCTCCCCGCCAGGTGCGTCAAGTGCCTCGGCGAACACGGCACATCCGAGTGCCCCCGTCCCAAGGACCGCTCTCAGTGCACGGAGCCGCCTTCGTGCACCAACTGCCGGCAAACCGGCCATCCAGCGAATTATCGCGGATGCCCTCGCGCCCCCAAAAGAGTTGCCAAAGCTCCTAAAGCTGCGGCTCCCTCGGCCCCTCAGGCCACCACATTCAAACTGGCACCTGCGCCAGTGCGCAACCCGTGGTTTCCTCCCACGGCGCGCGCTGAACCCATTTCACAGGCCCCCAGCGGAGTCACTCCCGCTGCCCCGGCCTCTACTCGACCCTCTCCTCCCCCAGCTGTGGCTCCTTCTTCAAAGGCAGCCCAGCCCAAACCCAAACCCAAACCCACCACCCCTCCCACCCCTTCTCAGTCGGCGACGGTGGCGGCGAAGGCAAGCGACGCCTCTTCCTCAGTCGCCTCACTATTAGGCTCCCCGGAGATAATGATTCTCCACGGGAAACTTTTCGAGCGTTCCCGTCTACTCACCCGTACGGGAGTAGAAGACCCCCTTCTAATAGCTGAGATCGCTCTGATCCAGCAACAAATCTTCGAGGCTACAGTTAACGCTGTGCGTCTCCCCTCTTTAAATTCATAAATGGCTACCAACGCCAGACAACTCCCCCAGCGGACAAAACCTCGCTCCCTCAGAGTGGGGTTTTTCAATTGTAACGGCATTCGGGACCAAAAAGCCGAAATTTCTTCTTTTGTCCGCGACAACCAAATTGACGTTTTCCTCATCCAGGAAACGTTCCTTAAGCCCTCTCACCGCGATCCCAACATCCCAAACTTCAAACTGGTGCGAAATGATCGTACCAGTGGCCGTTTAGGAGGCACTCTCATTTATTACAAAAGGTCCCTTCATTGTATTCCATTAGAATCACCGATAAGCTTGAGCAACATTGAGGCTTCGGTCTGCAGGCTAGCCATGACCGGACACCCGCCGATCACCATCATATCGGCCTATCTCTCGCCCACTAAGGAGCTTCACTCCAACGAACTCGAAACCCTATTTGATCTGGGGGATTCCGTCATTTTGGCGGGAGACCTCAATGCCAAGAACACTCTCTGGAACTGCAACTCGACCAACGAGCGAGGTGCAGTCCTAGAGAGTTGTCTTGACACAATCAATCTAAGCCTATTGGTTCCTTCAGAACCTACCCACTATAGTTACAACGACGACCACCGACCGGACATACTCGACGTGGCACTTGTACGGAACGTAAGCCTTAGCGTGCGTTCCATGCAAGTGTTACAAGAGTTAGACTCTGACCACAGACCTGTGATCCTCGATCTAGTCCCCGAAAACAGTCCAACAGACACAGGTCCTAATATCCCGATGAAGGTGAAAACGAATTGGCGTCTTTTAGGCACCAAGCTCGCGGACACCTCATCCACTGATCTCTCCGCGATCCCGACCAACATCGTGACTCCTGAGGAAACGACCAGCGCGATACGCGTCTTCACCGACCACCTTCAGAACGTCTTGAGCGAAAGCTCCGAGAGGGTGCCAGAGACTGTTCACAGTCACTGGCAACTTCCCGAAGACGTTCGGTGGTGGGTGAGGTTGCGTAACGCTACGCTCAAAGCCTGCGCGACGAGACCCGTCCCGGAACGACGACATCTTGCGCGCTACCTCCAACGTGAGGTTAAGCGTCGCATAAAAGAGGTCGTCGATTCGAGGTGGAACACTCGCCTTGCCGATATCGATCCGACACATACCGCCTTTTGGCAACTGGTTCGTTCCTTCAAGAGAAACGATGTGGCCTCCATGCCTCCGCTCAATCGTCCGAATCAACGCCCGGCGTTTGATGACGACGAGAAAGCGGAACTACTGGCCGGCAGCCTGGAGTCTCAATGCTCGCTCACCTCTGTACCCGTAGATGACGACATTCTTGTTGCGGTTGACACCTTCGTCGAAGATAGGAACGCGGTCCGGCCACCGCCAGTCTCTATACCGCGACCGCTATACGACAACGTCGACCCGGACGTCGACCCGCCGCCCGATCCCCTTGCGCCGGTGACGATCGAAGAAGTCACCACTCTGATCAAGGCACTCAAACGTAGGAAAGCCCCCGGGGGCGATCTAATCCCTACTCGTATGATTAAGATGCTCCCGGAGCATCTAGTTCAAATTCTTACCTCTATCTATGACGCCGCGTTTCGTAACTGCATCTTCCCAGAGGTCTGGAAAGAGGCAGTTGTGATAGGAATCCACAAGCCGGGGAAACCCGCTTTCGAACCCTCCTCTTATAGGCCCATCAGTCTGCTCAGTACTCTGGGCAAAATCTACGAGCGGATCGTCCTCGACCGCCTTAAAATAGTAGCTTTCAATCAAAATTTGATCCCTCCAGAACAGTTTGGCTTTCGCCCTAGACACAGTTGTGTCAATCAGGTGCTCCGCATCACGGAGTACGTCCACGAACAATTCCGTAAAGGAATGCCTACCGGTGCTATTTTCTTCGATATCGAAAAAGCATTCGACAGGGTGTGGCACAACGGCTTGCTTTTCAAGCTGTACACTCTCAACGTGCCCACACAACTCGTGCACATCATACGAGATTTCCTGTCGAATCGCGGTTTCAGATATCGCGTGGAGGGAACTCTCTCTTCCCGACACACCATCACGGCCGGAGTCCCGCAAGGCTCCGCCCTGTCCCCCTTTCTATTCTCGCTGTACACAAGCGACATCCCTAGACCACAAAACGCCCATCTGGCACTATTCGCGGATGATACCGCAATATACGCTTCACGTATAGACCCCGACAAAGTGGTGCGCACTTTGCAAACCGCCGCCGACGAACTCGGTGAGTGGTTCCGCAAATGGCGAATCACCGTCAATCCCACCAAAAGTCAGGCCATCCTTTTCACTCGGAAAAGGAAAGTCCATGTCCCTCACTTTTCAGTCCGCATGTCCGACCAGGTTATTCCCTGGAAGGGCCAAGCCAAATATTTAGGAGTAACCCTTGATCAGAGGTTGACCTTCATCCCACACGTAAATGCGGTACGCGCGCGAGCCGCATTCGCGATGAGCCAGCTTCACTGGCTCCTAAACAAAAATAGTAAGATGTCAATCCGCAACAAGATTAGGATCTTTAAAACATGCATCCGTCCGATAATGACATACGCGTCGCCCGTATTCGCTCATTTACCGCCCGGTCGCCTTCAGCGAATGCAGGTGCTTCAAAATCGATTCTTACGACATGCACTTGGTGCCCCGTGGTACGTTCGCAATCGCAACCTCCACGTGGACACCAATATGCCGACCATCAGGCACTTTATGCAGTGCGCCAGCAGACGCTATTTCGACAGGGCGGTAAACCACCCGAACACGCTTATCCGTAAAGCGTCTATATATACTCCATTTGACCGCGCCAAATGGAGACGACCGCGATCAGTCCTGACCGATCCAGAGGACGAAATCACTCTAGCTTTACGCGAAAAGAACGAGCATTTAAAGCTCATACACTCCACAAGACCGCTGTACCGTCCTCGCCGTCGAGGACCTCGTCGCGTTCCCCATAACCCTGCCCTCTCGTAGCAGTTCCGGCCCGCGTGCCGAAGACTACAATCAACACGTAAAATAGGATTAGGTTAAAAACCATATTCCCCAAACGTTGATGTCTTATCCTCTCAGTGGCCGCCCTGAGCCGAGGTCGTGACCCATTAGTGGGTCGCCCTCAGCGTGGTCGCTTAAATTTAAGGGTTGCGAGCGCCTTCTGCGCTCACCCACAAGACCGGTGTTCTTGTATAAGCCGACCCTCGTCAGGCTAACAAGAGTTTAGTCAGGGACAAAAAAAAAAAAAAAAAAAAAAAAAAATTGAAACGGCAGTCTCTTGTGAGACTCCCAACTGTTCGGAGCTCCAAAAGTAAGTTTGGAACATCCAGAAATAAAGGATGCAGAACAATTTGGAATTTTACTCTCACATCATGGGTTATGATGATGAGGTGGAACCCTGTGACGTCGGCAGAGCTGACGTCACCTCTTTTTAAAAGAGTTCTAGACCTTCTCCTCCGTCATATACTATGTGTATATTACATGGGACGATCGCATTTCGACCACTGAACTACGACTAGTATTTATAATTAGAATATGAATAATTCTTCTTTATTGTAAAAAATCCAAATTATAACCTAAATCTTTACTTTCGCGTACACTACCCAAAAGCATCTTACAAAGTTTTACAAGCACAAAAAAAATCTAGAATTGCGTTATACATTTCTTTTCATTCTTTATGGCTGTATTGAAGCTCTTGTGAAATGTATTGAAAAGGTATAGTGATATATGGATGAAGTTATCTTGGGTAGTGTACGAAGTATGAGAATCAAGACAGACCATTTGAGATTGGTGCGGACTGCGGACACGTGTTTCATTTCCAAATAACAGTTATTTTCATACGTACTCGTGCAAGGAAAATTAATGGAAGTAAGTTTGATGAAAGGACTGATACGGGTAAGAACTTTTGCGGAGCTACATCATTAGCGCTGGATTTGTATCCTTTATCATATTCCAATTTCCTCTCTTTACATTTCTCTTCTTAGTTCGTAATGTTCTTTGATTTTAGAATATAACAAATATTTGTTCGAGAAGCATATTTCTACAAAATAAACTCTAATAGGTATAATTAAAATATGATGTATTAACAATAATTCTCACACAATTTCTGGCCGTTTCTTATTATAAATAATAACTTTTAACGTAATTTACAATTTTAAATATTATGGCACCTACATTTAGAAGATTACTACATTAGTGCTACGGTATTTTTTTTATATTATGTAGTACCAACAAAAAGCATATTATATAAATTATTTCAATGCCAACAGGTATATTATGCTCTCCTTGCTCTAAATAGTAACATATTCACATATAATTATATCAAAACAATCGATAAGAATTCTCTAACATTAATAATTTGAGGTAAACTTCCAATTTTGGACAAACACTTGAACGTAAATTGTCGTGTAAGACTTCTCCTAACATTTTGGTCACGTAAAGCGGTTTACGTAACGATATCATTTATTTAATATAACACAAACTATTTACGTGGCACAATAGATAGGAAAAATATTAAGCCAAATGGGGTGTTATAATGAACTTATTATCTATTATACACGATACGACCCCATAATATAAATCATTATGTATCCTTTGCTATATTATACGTAACATTAGTGTTAGAGACAGTACAAAATGCCTTTGAAGAGTTTGTAGGCTACCGTACACGCGACTTCTTCAAGAAAGGCAATGAAAAATTACCACTGCGCTGGCAGAGATGCGTCGATAGCATGGGTGCATATTTTGATTGATAGAAATAAAAAATATTTATAAAAAAATTATTAACTTTCTGTATATTAAACGGCAATTTAATTCAATTTATTAAATAGTTTGACTTTATCATCATCTTACATCTTCAAATCAAAGGGGAGTACAACTAACCGAAGTTTAAGCCACCTAATTGGCCAAGTTTTGTACACTTCAAAACTAGCTGGTATTTACCCTGATCTTAAAGTATAAAAATTTTGCACAGCCAACTGTAGAGGAATTTCTACTATATAGTTCCTACACAAAGTTTGGAATGCGTTCTTTGATAATCCTACTAATCCTACTTCCTACTAATATTATAAAGGCGAAAGTTTGTAAGAATGTATGGATGTTTGGATGTATGGATGTTTGTTACTCTTTCACGCAAAAACTACTGAACGGATTTCGATGAAATTTGGAACACGGGTAGATCATATCCTGGATTAACACATAGGCTACTTTTTATCCTGGGAAAATATAAAGCGGGACTTTTATCCCGGAAAAACTTTTTAAAGGCGGGCGGAGCCGCGGGCAAAAGCTAGTATTATATATTCGTGATCATGAATCCTACTAATATTATAAACGCGAAAGTTTGTAAGAATGTATGGATGCATGGATGTTTGTTACTCTTTCACGAAAAAACTACTGAACAAATTTCGATGAAATTTGGCACACCGGTAGGTCATGTCCTGGATTAACATATAGGCTACTTTTGTCCCGGGAAAATATAAAGCGGGACTTTTATCCCGGAAAAACTCATTCACGCGAGCGAAGCCGCGGGCAAAAGCTAGTATATTCTAATCGATTGATGTTGGAGTACCTATTAGGTGGAGTTATATTAAAGACGCCAGCGCCCAATTGTTATGGTTTATGGCAAAGCAACAAGGTGACGCGTACGTACGTGGGGTCGACGCCCGAGGGCACGAGGTTGCGGGGATGCATGCCAGGGTTGCTTTGCACTTCCGACTCGCTGCACTCATTTCCGCATAAATAGTAGCTGCCGCGCTGTATCATTCTTGGTAGGCCTACTTATACTGATAAAACCTGCCAAAATATTCTACACGCTCGATAGACTATAATGAGTCAACTTACACGCACATTCAGACATAATAGCCTATTCGTTCCGTAATGTGGCCATAAAAATCCATACAAAGAGTTTCCCTCACAGACTACCTAATCAAAGCAAACTCCGTTTAGAAACGCAATTTGAAGATCCCCTTAAAAGTTTCAAAAGCGAAGGAGTGTAAGTGAAATAAAACAAAGGCAGGCACGCGCCCGCCGCGGCACTCATGCTGAGTGCTCTGCTTTGTGGCAGGCAACGCGATACAATGCAATACGCGATACATAACTACAAACGAGACGCAACTCTAGTTTCCCGGGCATAAGCAAATAAGCTCCTACGTCCATCATACGAGCTTTATACGGAAGCGATATTGTATTGGCGGTAAATATAAACAGCTATAAACTCTTCTAGCACATTTCACGCGGTGAACTTGAGTGTTTCCAGTGAACTTCCGACTTAAATGGCGAACTAAATGCAGAACACGAATTCGAATTTGATTTTTCCAACGAAAATCCACTTTACTGTGGGTTCTTCATGTCGGCCGACAACCATGCAGCCGAGATCATTAGCGAGGTGAACACTAATGAAGCTCTCGATCGCGAACAGAGATTCCCCGAAGAGACAACTCCGTACATATCTCACTGAATCCTGGAATCATAAACATTTGGGCGAAAAAAACGCAAGACGTGTATTTTCTGTTAGATTTCAATGATGAACTACAATAAACTCTCATTGAGGTTTTTGTCTTTGATAATCGAACATTAATCTTACTATGCTTAAAAGGTTAAAACTGATAATTATAATTTGCATCAATTATATTATAATAACTTAAATAATTTAAATTTTAATCCCAATCAATCAATAAAAATATTGAAGAGCCTACTGCCAAAACATATTAAGAATCAATGAACTATTCTGCTCTCCGCTTTGTGAGACGTTACTAAGCACGAAAAGCCCACGAACTCCCGTAGAGAGCTTATCGAAAGATGTTGCAAGAGCGCTCATCTTTCATAAGGGTTGCTTTGTGCTTTCCACTAGGACCACTTGACGATACATAGAAAGCTGCCTTAAAAATATAAAAAACCTCTTAAATGGCGCAACAGCCGCGAATGACCCCGATGTGCCCCAATTCTTACCATAAATTAATTGAAGTTAGATATATAATTAGGCCAGCGTGGTGGACTTAAGGCCTGAACCCTCTCAGTAATAGAGAAGGCCCGTGCTCAGCAGTGGGCAGTATATAATACAGGGCTGATTGCATTGCATTGCATTGCATTGCATTGCAGATATATAATATGTACCTACTTATTTAATAAAATATAAATTGCAATAAAATGCACCTATGTTTATTTCTACCGCCAAGCAACAGTGTACATGTACTGTTGTGTTTCGCTTTGAAAGACATTGTAGCCAGTGTAACTACTGGACATAATGAGACTTAGCATCTTATGTCTCAGGATGACGGGCGCAGTGGAATGCCACTCTGTACTTTGTAACTCAAGGTGCTGGATGGTGTTGCTACTGTTTATGGGTCCTTGTCTCGTCACTCAATGGAATAAAAAAGAATAATTTAAATACAATATATGTATGAGTAAAGCAAAACAATTTAGTTTGGTACATAAAAAGTAGGCAAATTATGTTCCATATTTTAATTGCTTATGTCGTTTTTAACGAAATTAAAAAAAAGTGGAAAAATAGAGAAATAAAATATCAGTACTATTCTACACTAAGAAACTCGATGAAATTGTGTTACATTGAAAATAAAGTTAGTTACCTATTTGTAGAACATACAGTCTTCATAGTGTTTTAAGTCAATAGTTATGTATTATGTATTAATCAAATTAACAATTCACTTACCTACATAAAATCAACCTCTATAACCTACCTACCTACCTACCTAGTATGTACCTACCCAACTACTGACCTTTATGAGATATAAAATAGAATTGTATAAAGTTTTTGTGGGTTAACGGCGCCCACGTTCGTCCTAGGAGTTGACAATATATTTTGTGTAGGCACATTTTGATAGAACACATATTATTTTGTATAACTATAAAAGTGAAATTTCATTTAAATTCATTGTGCCGTTAAATGACATACGAGAGTTACCATATCGTTATCCTTTAATTCGGTTCTAATAGTGCTGTTAGGGAAATGTATCAAAGGCGGGTCGAGTGGTGCTCGTGAAGGAAATGAGTTCAATTTACCATTATCTCGGGGAATTGGCTGGTGCGACCTCGTTCGCTACTTGTTACACTGAGTTATTTAGTATGACAACCCAACTAGAAAACCATCACGGAAATAACTGGGTAGCAAATTGAGTTGTGTTACATTTTTATTGGAGTAATAGCACATTTTGAATTTTAGCAAATGTCGCAATTAGCTCGTTATCAAGTAGATAGATACTTATTAAACTTGTTGACGACCACAGTGAAAATAATTTTCGTACTTGCACCTCCGCTTTGCACTACTTGACGCACTTTGAAGTACATCAAGTAGTGCAAACTTTCGCATTTATATTAGTAAGATATTCGTATTATATTCCAGCGGGTGCGATGACGTGCAACGCTCACTGGAGCTGCTGGACCAGGTGCTGAGCGAGTACGACGAGGGAGAGCCGCGCTCGCTGGAGCCGCCCGCGCCGGTCACGCCCGCCACCCCCGCCACGCCGGCCACCCCCGCAACCGACGACGACTCGCCGCTCGCCGGCCATACCTCGGAAGACGATGGATACATGAGCATGAACGGAAGGAGGTACGATATACATTCAGTAGCTGATGTGCTAGGTAGGTTTGGTTATTGATGATTAGTAATCATTGCTTACTATTGGATTGGGCACAGAATTCGAAAAATGCACTTCCATTCGCGTTCATGCGTCTGTGGATGAATATTATAGTGGCAAATTATACCAAAAATCATTATTAGGAATGAATGGCTACATACATTCTTTGTGCCCCCAAAGGACCCTTTGTGCCTGCGGTTTCTAATTATTAATATGAAATATTAATATTACTGGCATACTATAGTGTAGCCAAAAACGATATAGTGCCTTTTATCACTTAAACGTTATTTTTTAAAGTAGTGGTATGATAATGCTTATTATTTCTGGTTGCAGAGCTAAGTTTGCGTTGGGTTTCCGTCCGACGGAGGAACGCGAAGAGCCATCGCCTCCGGACCCGCCGTCGCCACGGTCGCCGCCGCCACCCGAGGAGGCCCAGCGCATCATATCTACTTTGCTACCAAAGTAAATACCATAATGTATTTAACAATCCTTTTAGCCGCGCTAAATATCGTTACGAGCGAGGGTCTTATTTGATACAAAAAGGCTACCTAAAATTAATTATCATATTTTAATACTCAAGAAATCATCTTTATATAAGGTCAATAACATTCTTGAGTTTTGATCTGTAACCCTCTTCATTAGACAAATTGGCCGTAGAGACAAAAGATCTCGTTGCACCGTTGCAGCCGTAGCTAATAAGAGGATACCGTGACAAGAATAACCTTAAAGTAGAGTAGGTATTGCATATTACAGGCACGCTTGCCTATGTTCACAATGCGCAACTCATGTACCCTAGAACACATCTTCCTTAACTGTCCAAGAATTCCTTTTCCTATTTATGACATTCTTCCTGCTGAATTTCCCCGCCCTTTAAACATTAATTGTCTACTAATTAGTGATTTCCCCCCAACATTTCAGATTTCTTTCTAAATTTATTAAAAATAATGATCTTTATCTTTAATTTCTACAATTTTATTCTAATTTATATGCCTTGAATGGAACGGTCTGCCGAGACAATGTCTGGAGGTTCGAAACCCAAGGCACACACCTCTGACTTTTCGAAGTTACGTGTGTATTGTTTATCAATTATCGTTCGCTTTAACGGTGAAGGAAAACATCGTGAGGAAACCTGCATACCTAAGAAGTTCCTTATAAGAATTTTGAAGGTATGTGAAGTCTACCAACCCGCACTAGGCCAGCGTGGTGGACTAAGGCCTAAACCCCCTTAGTAGAGGAGGAGGAGGATCACCGATGAAACGGTGGAGCCATTTTTAAAAAGAAGAAGAAGAAGATGATAGGGGGAGAACTTATCGCCATATGGGGCACAAATTCCAAACTCTGGGCTGATACTGACTATAAAAATCCAATATCAGTTTGCCCGACCCGGGGATATAACCCGAGACATTAGCATTGCAGTCGTACCGTAATACAACCACGCCACCGAGACAGTATACAATATAGGGCTGGCATTATTGCACTAATATTATCATATAATATCTTCTATAATTCAATAACACAGTATATAATTCACAAAACATAATATCCTTAATTTTCTTATTTCAGAGTATCTCCAGTTAAATCTGTTGAACATCGTGATCCGGAAGAAAAATTGGATTCAATACTTAGTATCAACGGGATCACAACTGCTACACAAACAACTTTTGTAAGTACTGCTTATTGGTTGCAGTAAGTCAAGTTCGTGGACTTTTCCGTCCTGGCTCGATGCTAAAAGTTTGAAAGTTGTTACTTTGCTATACTATTAAGCTCTGGAATAGTTTGTCGGCACACGTGATCCGTGTTTCATGTAATATTGAGAATCCTTTCAAGTTGTAGGGTAACAGAACCATTGATGAGCCACTTGATTTTTAAATCTTCATATAATCATTAAATGAGAAACTGTAAAGAAAATTAATATACAAATAAAATTAATCATAACATATCACTAGATGTTATAAAATTAAAAAATGGTACGTTTTTGTATTACAACACAAAAAAAATATCGTTAACATGGATGGTTTCCAACTTGGCCTCAGTTGGAAACCAGGCTATCTTCGGTCACCCTACCTTATTAGTCAGGCCAGCCTCATTGTACCTACTAAGTATACCGATCATCGAGAGATACGAACTTAGATAGTCGACATTTTTTTTTAACTTCATCACATATAAAACAGTCATACTTTGTGATCTAGGTTTAAAAAACCTAAAATTGTAAACATAACTTATATAAGCGCCTTAAGGTAGTATTGAATAAGCACAAATCTGTTATATTTTCCTCTTTCAGCCAAAAACAAGACACCAACGCCCGTACGGCTGGGAGAAGGATAATGACCCAAACGGCTTTCAACTGCAGCAACCGCCGGTGACGCCGCATAGATTCGCGTCTCTACAGCACGGCGCTCGGCCCCTGCAGGGAGACGTGGCTCCCGCTTGGTTGCCACCACGGCGCAATGCACCAAACCCCCAGATGAAGTCGCCTAGTCTTGAAAACCCGCCACTGTTCCCTTTCATGGGCTTCTCGAGCGAATTTGTGGATAAGCCGTACAATGAACACCCGGTCACTATTTACCCGGGGCCAAACATTCAATACAACAAGCAGTCTCATTCGCCTACGTACAATTTACAAAAGGTCTCACCATCGAACACCAAAATTTCGGATAAGAAGGGTAGCGTGAAACGCGACAGCAGATCTGATGGAGAGATATTGTCACCAATAGGGAGAATTCCTCCGCGAACTCTCGCTGGTTCTATGGAGAGGCATAGAGAAGTGTGTAGAGGATCATCGGAGGATATAGTGGGAGTGGGTAGCAGCAAAAGGAGAAGCTCGAGCAAGAACAACGAGGAAGAGCACTTTTCAGACGACTCCCTAGAAGGGTCGCTCCCCCCACCGCCCCCAGCTGCTACCACCCCATCGAAACGCAATTCCATTGCATGGGAAGTGTCACTTGATGGTGACGATCCTCTACTCACACCTGGAAGTACAAAGGTAGGTATTTTTTCTTTATATTTCACGAGTAAGTCAGTTTCTATTTCCAGCCTTCAGATTTAACAGTATACAACTATATTGTAACTAATCTTGTAATAGATGGTGCAAATCGTGCCATTTTATAAAAATCTGCGAATTTAAGTCTAAATTCAAACTTTTTCAGGTTATTGGCAGACGAAGAAGGAAGTCAGGTGATCAGTCGCACTCTAGTACAAGCTCAATACCTAACCGAGTTGACGACGACTGGGGTGACGAGTACTGGCCGCCGCCCCCGCCCCTCGCACAATGCGAGCAGCTCGCGTCTCCAACCTCCGACGGAGAACCTGACAGCCGACGTGTGCAAGACTTGGCTACAGGCACATATGTTATAAGAAAAGGCAAAACAAGAAAACAGTTACCTAGTTTTAATAAAAATGCGACCAATAAAACATTCATCACCACCAATTTACTACAAAATCACAGCATAAATAGAAGTATTGATACAGACAAATCCATGGATGGGTCGAGCATATCCATCAGCGGTTCTGGGTCTGTAGGCTCTTATAACTCAAGGCCAAGTTCAGATCTTAGTTTACCGCAGTCACGATACAGTGTCGATCTCAACTCACGTTTGAGTCGAGAGCTTAACACACCACATTCTAGATATAGCGTAGATCTCTGCACGCCGAATTCTAGACTAAGCAAAGAAATGACCTCACCAAAGTCAAGACTCAGTTTAGATCTCAACAGTGGGCAAGACAGATACATTGCTCCGGAGTATTTCGGGCACAGTCCTAAAAGCCGAATAACTCCAAGCGAAAAAAGTATGCATTCAACAAAGAGTAATGTAGTACAAAATAAACTATCCCCACAGAACAGATTCGCAGATTTCAAAAAATATTCTTCTACTTTTGATAATATCCAATCGTTGATAAAAGAGGGTAAAGTAGAGGAAACACCTCCGACAGAATGCAACGAAACGGTAAACGAACTAACAACGGTACCTCCCAATATGGTAAGGGTGGTTTCTCTGCCGAGTCTCGGGGCAGATACAGAAGCCAACAGTGCCAGTCGACAGGCACTTATTACCACAGTAGAGGAAGAAGAAGACCAAGAAAGCGGAGAGCCAGGGTCCAGCGGCGATACTTCTCCACTTCGCAAAATAGAGAACAATATTAGCGCTATACTGAGTCAAGGTCGGGACCAAAAACACTTTACCCCGTATATACCAAAAGACTGGAATATTCATAAGGACGAGTACTGTGATGAAGTGTCAAATGAATTATTAGAAAGCAATTATCGTTATAGTTCTAGAGAAAGGCAGAAGAGACACGACATTCAGAAGTCATCGAGTCACAATGAAATACAAAATCAGAGGTCTATAGACAGACGCGATCGCACAAGAAGATCTAACAGCATGCACAAGTCGACAAGCGCCAAAGACGTTCCTATGGGTCTGATGAGGCAGCCTTCCTCGTCTGATTCTGCAGTGTCCAGTAGTGGAGATTTCCCCTTAAATGTACAAATAGTCGAACATTCCTACCGACACCCTCCATTACCACCGTCACCTATATTGAGTCACGAGATGGGTCCATTGCCGCAAACCCCAGAGTCACCTAAGTTCCCTCCCCTACCCCCCTCTCCTGTGGAGGAAGTGGAAGATGAGTATACAGAAATAATGCAACCTACAGAGAAACGTCACTTAAAGAAAGCTGACACCTTACCGACACCAACATTGGACTCCAAACGAAGGTAATGATGCAGTATTTCGTATATAAATAATTTATCAAAATTAATATTAAACTAAGGAAATTAATCATTATATCGGTTAAAATATAGGAACTTAAGAATAGAAAAGTTATTTTATGAAAGCTATCGTGAGTGGTGAACCACCGTGGGCAGTCAAGCGAGAGTGAAATCAGTGTGGCCATAAATTCAATCCTAGCACAAAAAATTTTTTGATCCTCAAATATTTGTCTCGGCTTACGATGCTTTAGTCCTAAAACTCCTACATCCTATCACGATAGTACACGTGACAAGAGTTCGACGCAGACGATTCGTATCGCAGATTACATGTAACTATAAAGTGTAGTGATATTATCAAATCTAATATACTTACTTATACTTTCTATTCGGTAGACCTTCGGAACCTCCAGCTGTGCCGCCACATCGAGACACTACAAATAGCCTTAAAACGAGGTCAATGGAGACGAGTTACAACAAGAATAGAAGAAACAGCAACTTCAAGAACGGATCGACAGACAGAAGAACGCTGCCCACAGGTACATTTTATGATTTAGGTATAGGAAATTTGTTGAAATTCGATACTCACTATTTTTATCTTTAAAATAAAAAGCATATTTTAAAAGCAATCTAACCGTATCAATACTACTTGAATCAATTTAAGAAGGAAGTCATATAAAATCTTATTAAATAAGTCTAATTTTTGTGGAAAGTTACAAAGTGGGTACTTAGATAAAGAACATTGCATGCTTCACCTACCTATTAATAAATGCAACCAAATTAGGCGCATAAACATTACAATTACTTAAAACATCACACAGATAGCAGGCATTGTAATGTTTATTTTCCGTTATTATATTGGTATACGGTATAGCTTTCGTCTGTGGTCTGGTCTCCTGACGTTTTCTATGGAAGATCTGTATGTACATAGTGATAAAATATACATTTTCATATTATTACTACTATTTTAATGATCAGAACAAATATGGTCTAAGAGAAATAAGAACAAAAAATGCAAAATTATTAGAAGCTCTTTATGCATCGTAAACAAAATAATTGATTATTATTATGTGCAATTACCAACAATTAGCTAGCAACTCGATGCTTGTTAATCACATGTTACATGTAGGTTCTGGTTAGAAATTTCCACTTGAGTGCATTATGGCTACAAAAGAAGCTGCTTCGTGGTTCCACGAAATACAATATACAACACATAAATTATCGCCTTATCCAGCCTAAACACACCACCTAGCTAAATCTGTAGCGGTTTATATTATGCACCATTACACATGTGTGCAAACGGCTAGCGAAAACTTGATTTTGATCCGCATTTTACAATAAGCTTTGATTAACACAATAAGGGATGACATTTGGGTCTTTGAGAAACGACTCCTGAACGATAATTCTAATTTGCGCAACGAAATGCATTCGAAACATTTACTGGTGGTAGGTAGGACTCTCATAATTATGTAAGAGTCCGTCTGGGTGGGTACCACCGCAATGTCTATTTCTACCGCCAAGCAGCAGTGTGCATGCACTGTTGTGTTTCGGTTGGAAGGACATTGTAGCCAGTGTAACTACAGGACATAATGAGACTTAACATCTTATGTTTCGGGAGGGCGAGCGCAGTGGAATGCCATACAGAACTTTGTAACTCAAGGTGCTGGTTGGTATTTCTACTGTTTATGGGTGGTCGTATCGCTTACCATCAGGTGAACGGCATTCTCGTCTCGCCATTCGATGCCATAAAAAAAAATTGTCAAGGCAATCGCCCAAAACGTAACTAAAGTTAAAATTTCACAATAATGAGAACGCATTATAACTTACACCTTCTTCACCTGAGAGCTATAATTGAATAATGAATTGATCTCTCTCCGGTCATGTCGGATTGCCGTCTCACCGGACTATGAGAGTGAAGGAATAGCGAGTGCACCTGTGTATTGCGCACACACTTGTGCACTATAATATCTCCTGCGTACCTGGCTGATCTCCGTTGAGATAGAAACTGGCTAGGAGGATTTCATAATTGAATAATATTATTTGTTTTCAGACATAACCGCGAGCGGTGCTCGGCGGCGCACTCTCCAGCGACAGAGCCGCGAGGCGCTGTCGGGGCGCGGACCGCTGCAGACATCAGCTAGCCTCCCGGAGACGCCCGTGTTTGCGCGCGGCTGTGATGTGCCGCGGACGCCACCCAGGAACTCCACAGGCGCGCCCAGGAACAATACCATCAACTCTATACAGTCAATAGGTTAGCAGTTTACATCTATGTCATAATTTCCTTACCGACTTCGAACCAGTAAAGGTAGGTTCTAGGACACAATGAAGTTTTCTGGTATACTCATTTTTTACAATTCTCACGTTTCGGCTCTTGCACAGGTGTCATTTTGAAATTTGATTAACCATTTCACAATAGATAAGTCACCTAAATAATTCATGTCACAGTTTCAGCAATTGCAAATGGTTCTCTACTAACCTGAAGAAATAACCTCTTAGAGTACCTATCCGCCTTTAAATTTAAGTCGGGGATGACACTTGTTTAGGAGCCAACATAGAATGCTATTTATTGTTTACATTTCTCATCAAATTGGAGTTTAAGTTACTCTACAATTAAATAAAACATAAGCTCATCTATGCACTACAGTACACCTACAGTTCTTTGAAAAATTTACGTCCTTAACTGCGATACGGAACGAGTCAATCACAATATCTAAAACAAATAATGAAGTCCGTAGTTATTGACGTGACCTTTATTGGATAAGCAGAGGGGTCACTTTATAGTAAGTGATTTCTATCGCCCTTGTCTAAGGCATATCTTTAATTACAAAACATTCAGATGTTCTCAGCTGACCTTAAAGACTTAAATAATCATATAAGTAGAAGATATTTGGGCTTTTAGAAACGCAGCAGTAAACTGTCACATCACCTCAGTTTTGTAAGGGACAGTGATGCTACTCCGGTAGATTTGATTCATGTATGATGGCAAATAAGTATACTTACAACGTGACTCTACGGATGACTTCTGTAATATAAGCATAATATGTTGATTGCCTAATATGGGGATTGACGATAGCCTAGTTGGGAATGGAACGGTCTGCCGAGACAATGTCCGTAGGTTCGAAACCCACGGCACAAACCTCTGACTTTTCGAAGTTATGTGTGTATTGTTTATCAATCATCGTTCGCTTTAACGGTGAAGGAAAACATCGTGAGGAAACCTACATACCTGAGAATTCTCCGTAAGAATTTCGAGGGTATGTGAAGTCTGCTAACCCGCACTAGGCCAGCGTGGTAGACTAAGGCCTAAAACCCTCTCAGTAAGCTTAGTAGAGGAGGCCCGTGCTCAGCAGTGGGCAGTATATAATACAGGGCTGGTATCATTAATATGGGGATTGTACAAGCACACAAGACGACGGCGGGCAGCGGGGGTGAGACGGATAGGCGGCCGAGGAGAAGGCGATCGGTACCGACGGGTCATTAGCGAACAAACCAAGGTCGCGAGCACACTAGTGAATTGTACATTGTAATATAGAACAAATACATATCTAATTATCTAACGCGAGTATATTTGTTGACCACTGCTCATACAGGGATCGAACCCACATATCCACTCCTTTTACAACTAAGGCACGCTATCATGGGCCTAGTCAGAGGGGTCAAGGAAAGAGAAAACCCTTGCTCTTACAGGAGCCTTGCGTGGTGCATGTCGTGAATTGAGGGCCACCTTTTTTAACTCCCGTCAGCTGCACCGCACGTCTGAAAGTAAGAACTACGCCTGCCTATAACCAACAGCAACATACCATACAAGGCTGGCATTGCGCCGTACTTCTGCTATGTTAGTGCAACAAGATACCCCGGGGCTATCCCGTATCAGGGCCGCGCCGACCCAAGACAGCGCCTGAGTGCGAAATCTATGAAGCGCCTCTAATTTTGTCGTCCTGCTTCGACATTAATATTTTTATCGTTAACCTTCTTTGATTCATTGTGCTCGTTTTAATTGTGAAAATGACCTTTTGTAAGGCATTTCTAATAAGGTATGTATTTGGTTATTGTTGCGACTGCGGCGGTTCTTTGTATTTTAACACAAAGCCAATAAGATATTTTGGTCAAAATTCATGTAGTGTAAAGTTAAACTACAGGCGTGAGTATTGCCTTAGGAGAGTTGTGCCAACTTTTTTACTTATTAAACTATAAATAATATTATGTTGTAGTATAACAAATATAATTTCATTAATTAACGCTGGCGTTTCATCCTGTTTCGGCGCCCCTATTGGTTTGGCGCCTGTGTGCACCGCACACT
This sequence comes from Lapara coniferarum, assembly GCA_949316025.1. Classification (NCBI taxonomy): domain Eukaryota; kingdom Metazoa; phylum Arthropoda; class Insecta; order Lepidoptera; family Sphingidae; genus Lapara; species Lapara coniferarum. Next base: position 8,328,651 of record OX438926.1, read on the forward strand.
TCGAACATAGGGACGCGCAGGCCTGTCCCGTATGCACCGAAGGATGCAACCGCGGGTTTTGGTTGGTATGCCGGTGTAGTGTTAGGGACTCGGTCCAACCGTTCCACCCCCCCCCCCTCCCCCCTCCCCCCAGTGATGGCAGAGATAACGCGTTTTTCCACACAAAGAAAATGGCAATGCACTGTGCTTGCCACCGTGAGTCAGCGAGAGACGTGAGATGTTAAGTTTCAGAGTGTCCAGTAATCAAGCCATTCAACCGGAATACTTGAAAACTGCTACCGTTGGAAACAAACAAAGCGGTCATACCAGACGCCAAATGCCCGCTCTGGAATACAAATTTCAACCTTGTAATAACCATACGAATAATTTTATATACAGATGCATTTTTTGTTAACTCAGCTCCGCAAATAATGCATTTATGCTACAAATGTTATTTATTTTATTTATTTTATTTTATTTTACATCTTTATTGTACACCAACAGAAGTAACAAATAAATCAAAATATATACAAGTAATATTAATAATATAGGCAGCGGTGATACAATTGGCGGTCTTATCGCTCAAGGCAATCTCTTACAGACAACCATTGGATGGAGATAAGAGAAATGACGAAAAGGGCAGTCGGGGCGTACATAAAAGTTACTATAGAATACACTAAATGTAAATAAATAAATGCATACGAGAGCACAAAAATATTTACAGACAACATATTTACATACATACATACATAGATACATACATACATACATAGTCATATGTACAAATACATATATAATATAATACATATATGCATATTATTATTATATAAAAGTATACATATAACATTTACTACACAAAAGTAAATGGGTACTTATATATGCTAATCATTGACATACAGATCTGAGAGATTCTAGAGGTTGAGGAAATGTTCCTTTACCATTTTTTTTAAAAACGGGTAGTGATTGCGCGCGTCTTATGGCTAATGGCAGAGCATTCCATAATCTGACAGCGACAACAGTGAAGGATTTCTCCATGAATGTAGTAGCATGCACAGGCATCTTCAATTTCAAGTTCTCCGATGATCTCAGAGACTTCTCATGCGTCTCACGAAGAAATAGGAATCTAGATTTAAGATAAGAGGGAGTTAGAGGATTAAACAGAATACTATAGAGAAGGGAAAGAATGTGGGCATTCCGGCGAAAGCGAATAGGTAACCACTTGAGCTTAGTGCGAAACTCAGACACATGATCATATTTGCGCAGTCCAAATATGAATCTTATGCAAAAATTCTGAAGGCGCTCAAGCTTATTAAGTTGTTCTTCAGTAAGGTTAATATAACTGGCATCAGCATAATCAAGGATGGGAAGGAGAAGGGACTGAACCAGTGAAATCTTGGTGGCAATGGGTAAAAAATGTTATTTTGCCACAATCTACGTAATATTTAAGCATCAAAGTAATTATGCCCGGTGTTTGAGAAAATATGTCTTTCGTGGACTGACTGACGAAAAACGTTTAGGAAAGCATTCCTTTCGAGTGGGAACACAAAGGTTATTAAACGAATAACGCCATATGGCCAACAGGATATTTATGTGGGATGAATCATGGCAGATAATAAGCCAAAAGATAACTTTAAGCTTTTGTCGTATGCAGACACAACCGATAAGGGTTGATAAATTTGAAACAAAATGTGAAGGTTTTTAACTTTAATGCCTTTCGCCTGGAAGTTCCAGCGATAATAACGCATTAGTTTTTATCAGCCCTTCCTGGCATATTTGGTCAAATTGATGTTAAAAAGCAAAGCCCAAAACTGATAAGAAATTTAAAAATTTTTACGCATTCAAAATATCGTGTAGTTATTATTTAGGCAATTGATTGATGTATATAGCAACAGGTTTATTAAATGTTTAGAAGTAATTTTTATCGTTTCTTGTATGTTAATGACTCACTAATTTGTCGATTTCGAGGATATGCTACTTGTTTTTTTTTTCAGCTTTTCTATACATTTCTATGAAACAAGTCGATACCATAAGGTCTAGAGTTGTCTTGCTGAGAAAACCATTTATGATCAGTATTACTGTTATGAAACAATATTCCCGAATGTTCTTGTCTTAATAGTTGCCTTTTTCATCAACATTCTTTACGATATTCTTTAAAAAAATCTTGAACTTACTGAGTATTGTAGTGAATCTTGTGTACGCCGTAGGTACTTGTACATATCAGTCGCTTTATTATGTTACTTCCAGTGTAATAATTAGACGTTTTCATACAATATTATGTATCTACAATTTGTTAGAGTTAATAAACAAATGGATAAATTATAATAATCTACTATAAAACATGTGCACAAAGTCGATTTTTAATTCTAATTATTGAATTATTCTTAATAACGATATTTCTATAAAATTCCTTTCCATGCCGACAAAGTTGTTTTGTCTTAACCCCAGCACGAGAAAGCTAAAGAGGGAGGTCGAAGTCGTCTCTTGGTATGAGCAAAACGGTTCCAGGTTCTATTTAATATTAATCTTTGTTAACAAAATATTTTCATCAGTCTTCTGATTCAATGTTCTTTAGCTCCTCGTCTTCGCTGCCTACCACTAATCGTCTTTTAGCGTATTCAATTTAACAACTACTTTTTACAATCATCAATAATTATGGATATTATGACCAGTGACCATTTTGACCAATTATATTATTTATTGTCTGCCTCGGTGGCGTAGTGGTATTGCGTACGCATTACGAGTACGATTTGCGCGCTGAGGTCCTGGGTTCGAATCCCGGGTCGAGCCAAAAAAAATTGTGACTGGGTTTTTCCATCTTAAAATTTACTCAGCCGCAGCTAGGAGTCAGGAAATTGGCGGTGTGATACCCCCATGCCTCGGAAAGCACGTAAAGCCGTTGGTCCTGCGCCTGATCTCTCTCCGGTCATGTCGGATTGCCGTCTCACCGGACTATGAGAGTGAAGGAATAGCGAGTGCACCTGTGTATTGCGCACACACTTGTGCACTATAATATCTCCTGCGTACCTGGCTGATCTCTGTTGAGATTGGCCGCCGTGGCCGAAACTGGCTAGGAGAATTTCATTTTCATTTTTCATTCATTATTTATTGTGCAGTATGAAACTATGGGCCGATTTCACTGCTTGCTGATAAACGTTATTCGTCACAAAAATAAATAAAAAATGAGCCGTCACGGGACGCCTGGCAGATGTGAAACATCGACATTATTTTGTAGAAGTAATATGCAGAAAAGAACAGATTGTGAGAGGAACTAAATGTCATAATGATAAAATAAAATATTATTTTTACGGCACATCTAACTGATCTTGGTGATGTCCAGTTTTAATAAAAATATTTGGTGACCCCTGTGATGATTGTTGGGTTCTGAAAAATTTATAAAAAATATGTTATTGAAATATACAGAAAAATTTAAAATGGCTTCAATATATTAGTAAATTCAAGAATCTTGGCTAGTTATTTCAATATATTACTAAAGATCGTAAATTATAAATATCAATAATGAATGTTTCACTATAAATTCCACTATGATTAGAAAAAATAATTAATTTTGCGCATGGCGACGCGTCGCCACACCGTACACACTACTGCATATAGACTGTATATATACCATCATATAGCGTGGCGGCGCGTCGCCATGGCATGCGTCGCCACGCCAGAAATTGGTTTTACCTGCGGCTATAGATGTTTCACATCAATAAAAAATAAGTTACCGCAATGGTTTCGTTTAAGTAATATACTTGCACAAACACACACACACACACACACACACGCCTTTTATCCCAAAAAAGGGTAGACAGAGACGCAACTAGTGCACCCACTTTTCGCTGTGCGTAATTCGTCCCATGATAATATGGTAGGACTCTATCCTATCGCCATTTTGGGCACAAATTCTAAACTCCAGGCTGATACTGAATAGAGAACCCAGTATCGTTTTGCCCGACCCGGGCAAGAACTGAAAACCCAAGGGCACGCAACTCTGACTTTTCTAAAAAGTTGTGTGTATTTGTGAATTATCTCTCGCTTTAACGGTGAAGGAAAACATCATGAGGAAACCTCCATACCTGAGAAGTTCCTTATAAGAATTTCGAAGGTATGTGAAGTCTACCAACCGGCACTAGGCCAGCGTGGTGGACTAAGGCCTAAACCCTCTCAGTAGTTGAGGAGGCCCGTGCTCAGCAGTGGGCAGTATAATATACAGTGCTGGTATTGTTATTTATATTATTATTTTATATGCCACTGTTGCAATAAGAGTATAAAATTTATTTCCTGTGTACTTTTATGGGATATGGTGAAATAATGACTTACACACATTGATATATTGGGTTTTTTAATACATCAATGCTTACACACACAATATTTATTTTATTTTTTTAACATGATATTTTCGTGCTTTTGAGAGGCAAACGATCTAAAGATATGCCTGCCCCTTAAAGTTTTATTCCGAATTAAATAATAAATAGCTTAAATCATTTCAGTTATCTTAGATAAGCTACAAATCCATCCAATCCAGCCAAATCAAAAACACTGATTCCCGGCTGGGATGGCTCGTAATGTTATGGGAATTAGAGAAACATTAAATTTCATAAGATAGGATGGTTGAAAGCTTGCACGCGCCATTTTTTTTATCGCGGGGAAAACGCGTTACCGCTACGACCACTGGGGTTTTTTTTTTTTTTTTCGCGGGGAAAACCGCGTTATCGCTACCACCACTGGGGGGTGAGTGGATCGGTTATGTTGGTTTCACACAGTCTAACAGCCCAATGTCGACACTTGGGACTATAGCATCATCCGAGCGAGCATTGGACCGAGTCCCTAACACTATGTACACCCTACACCGGCATACCAACCGGGATCCAAATACATGTTTAATAAACAGGAACCTAAAAAAGTCGGTTAAAAACCAAATTGAAATGATAATCTTTAAGATACCGTTAACTCTATCTGCGTTAATCGTATCGTCGAGATTTAAGATCAAACTTTTTAACAATTAACTGGTATTAAGTGTATATTTCAAAATATGGTATTTATTAGCTACATGGACCTTGACCGCCCCGTGACAATGAAGGTTCTGACTTTGAAGCATCGCAAGTAAAAGAAATCTCAGTATTTATAACATAATTTAGGTTTATTTCAAAGTCCATTCGCGTAAACATAAGAAACCATTAATGGTAACGATATTATTTAAAGACCATAATGGTGAAGACCATTATATGACTGCCTCGGTGGTGTAGTTGTTTTATGGTACGACTGCAATGCTGAGGTCTCGGGTTCGTTCCCCGGGTCAGGCAAAGTGATATTGAGTTTTTTCTATTCAGTATCAGCTCGGAGTCTGGAATTAGTGCCCGATATGGCGATAGGCCCGCCACCTATCACATCATGGGACGAAATAATGGCGAAAATGGGTGCACTAGTTGCGCCTCTGCCTACTCCTACGGGGATAAAAGGCGTGAGTGTATAGGTATATATATACATAATGGTCAATTTATCCTGTTATGCCATATCGTAAATACCTTTATTATTCTAACAGGATAAATATAGATTTCAATGAACATTTTAATTAGAACAAACTATAACAAATATATACTAGTAGTATTCCAGTGGTCAAAATACGACCATCGAATTTAATATATTTGTAACACATATGTACATTAATTTCATATTTCTACACTCCTATATAATATGAACTTTAATTATGCTAAATATCACATTCCTCCGAGGGCGCAACTTACTTAAAAAGGGGCACTAAGTTTCTTTTCACGTGGATCCTTACGAGACTACCCCGCCCTCACACCCACTACTGCAACTCCTGTATTACAGGAGTTAAGCTTAAAGCCAGGATCAACAGTGGCCTGCATTTTATGACACCGAGTGGTGAAGCTCGGCAAGTCTCAGGGAACTAATTAGTCTTAACCCGCAACGAAGTTAATCAAACATTTTTTTTTTTTTTAACAGGGAGCAGTGCCACGTTAGGTGGATATGGCCGGGGATCGATTATGGGTGCAGCCTCGGTGTGTACGGGCGCGGACCTGCTGCGATTAGGAGGTCCACCGAGGGGATGGTACCCTCGCCAGAGACATCGGTCAGTACTTGCATCTTATTGTTTACTACTAACAATTTTGTAAAAGTGTTTCAAATACTTTAGTACTTTGCTACAAATCAGCGAAATATATTTTTAAACACGATATCACTGATAACTTATCAGCCAACGCTTTACGGTAATTACTAAATGTTTTAAAATGCTTTGGCTTCTTAATAGGGCAAATTACAGAAACTATTAGGCGATAAAACGACCAACCCGAGGCAAAGGTGATAACCTTTTATGTCAGAGTTAATTAAAAATTGTTTACTTGTGAACATATGGTGACATAATTTAGTAACAGAAATATTATTATCTTGAAAAAAAATGAGCAGACCAAACAATCAATTAAATTCAAAATTTACTTCGTTTTGATTGTATTGAGTATATATACGATGTAATAGTTTGAATCTGCAAAAAAATCCAAAAGCACTTACCAAAGCAACTTTATTTCATCACGTGTCTATATTTTTTTATTTGTGTAACAAAATACTTACCTTTATAGATTAAAGCTTCATTCATTTAATCAAAAAAGATTTTGCACAACAGAAAGGAAGTTTTGTACATGGAACATAAAACATTCCACATTTCACACAAGCATTTGTACGGCCATTTCATTCTGATGTGTGAAACCGCGAAGCTTTAGTAACAAGTCCGCTTGACAGTAGCCCGGCATCAACCGAGCACCTGGACAGACTAACCGCGTCCAAGACGGCGACGGAGCAGCCCGCGCCCTGGGACGGCTCTACAAACCGCAAGCCGCTCACATTGCCTCCGAACCTCACGCCTAAATTCTTCCAAAAGTCACCCCGGGAGGCGCTGCGCAGAGTAACAAGCTTGCTAATACGGAAGGGTGAGCCAAATTTACTTAACGCCGTCTAAACATTATTTACAATCTATGATATAAGTATTATATTTGACACAACTCGAAATATTAAGTCTGCATTTATTATATTTCTTAGTTATAATTGTGTGCAAAAGACGTGTTATAGTAGTTTTTAAATTGAGGTGTAGCAAAACTGGTGAGATACAACAATTATTATCACAAAGAAATTTGTGCTATAAGTACCTATTTGATTTTCAATTATTTATAATTACCTACGCTGTTTTACCTAAAGAAAGTGTCGTCAATATTCGATTTATGGGTTATTGTTAAGACTTATAAAACCCTAAAAAGGATTCCATCATCTCAACTTTTTTTTTTTTTGTTGACGCGGAGAGAGTGACTTATTACTACCGCCCAGTGTTCAAGGGGAACGACTGAGCGGTTAGTTAGGGTTCACCGTGCCTTACGACCCGACGTTGAGCCGCCCGGAAAGATGGAAAACGTCGGGCGACCGCCGGGCCGAGTCCCTAACCTATGTACACCGCACGGCATACCAACTAAAACTCCGCGGTGGCCATCTTCGGCGCATTAGGGACGGCTGCGGGCTTCCTCCGACTCACGTCTAAGTTGTCGTCCGCAACCGCCCCTCTCATCTCACCTTAAATAAAACCGTGTTATAATAATTATTAAAACGGTTTGGTAGTATGATTACTTTTGTGTTGACTTTTATTCAAATAATTTTACACATGACTCATTCAAATATTATTAAATGATTACTTAACTAAACTCTATAAATAAACTACTTAATATGTGTTATTTATTATAAGAATAATTGCAGCTGTATGTAATAAAAGCTACTACTTAGTTATTAATAAATTACATACCCCGAGATCATGACATTTCATACGTAAAAAGTACCTAAAAATTACTTGTTATGCTTATTGATTAAATTTTCCCCCAGCCCTCGTTCCACTCAAGCTCTCCAATCGGGTTTCCAAGCAACACTTTTTTTTTAAATGTTGTAAATGATATTTGGCTTAGTTTGGCGACCGGCTGCGAATTTGACGTCAATCCTATATAAGGAATTCAGTCCCGGGCACCAGTCGATAAAAATAAGTACCACAAAGTGTTATACGACCTCGGATTCGAACCCAGGATCACCGATCCACAACTCGTATTCGCTGCCAAGCGCCACTAGACCAAGACGGCAACTTTGTTCAATGTAGGTTAAATATTGTATCTATCACGCTTTACACTAGATGGCGCTACTGGTATTTAAACGTGCCAATAGTGAGGTTATAAAAATAAATTTTCCATTTTCCCCAAAAGAGAACGATAACAGCGATATCTCTTTGAACCATTACACAAGCACTGTAGTTACGAATATGTAATTACTACAATTATTCTATATAATTGAATTACGGTTTCAATAAGAAAAGCGTTTTAATAAGTCCTACTATATGGAATTATTGAACACACGCACCATACACATTACACACACAACAAACTTTCAAATAGGTAGGTTCACATTTTTTTTAGACGGGTTGTCGCAACAATTGCTTAGTAACCAAGTTAATTAAGGACGCGCCTTCCTGCATAGGTAATAATATTGTTATACATAACGCATTTACACCAGCTACAATCCAATTAAATTAATAACTCCTGGGATTATAAATTCCGCATATACCTAATAATAAAAATACGCTTTTAATTTGTATGTCACATGTCAAATATGTCATTGTTGTAATTAATATTTTATAACATAATATTTTTTGTTTACTTCTTTGTTTCTTGTAATCGCAGTTTACTGATAACTCTATAATTACGGTATTACGTGGGTAAACTATACATTGAGTACATAAATGAGTCATATCAGTAATGCGATAATGTATTGTTTAAAAATTATAATATATCTACTTACGGGCTTTAGTCCGCGATGGTGCCCAAATAAATTTTGATATAGGTACAAGAAGCGACAAGGTTTTACATTATGTGTCCTAGATCTTTCAGGCATTTTAATGTTTCTAGATATTATACTTGGGTAGTTCCTACAACCAAAACTTAGGGAATCTGGGATTATGACGGTCAACACTACTGTGATGTCTCTATAAATACCTAAGCAGGTAGTTACTTTATTTATAAAACATACAAGCGAAATCTAGGTACTTAAGTAGGTATACTTATTTTGTTGCCTCTGATTCGTCCTATTTCATGGCATGAGCACTGAGGATGCGCCCAGGTTCCAACTTCTTCTTCGTTCTTTCTCTACATAGTTTCACCAGAATTATTCAACAATTTTAAACAAGCTTTACAGCGCTTATGTGTTTCGTCCTTTTTGGTCCAAAATATCATTAATAAAAACGAACAAGGTGGCGCAGTGTAACAATAAGGCGTTAACAATGCATATAGGGGCCTAAAAAGTTCGGCTGCACAATAGTGAATAATAGCATACAATGGCGATTCTGTTACCTGCGCCATCAATATGTGCATAATAGTATGGCAGGGTACGGCGCGGGCCGGCCTGACGCGGCGCCGCGGTGTGCAGTGATTCAGACGCCGCGCATTCACCCTGCATGGGTGTCGCTGACGCTGCCGACTCAGCCCGACGTGACTCACGTCTTGTACTCGGAACTACGATGGATGCCAAATGCCAATACACCCATATCCTATGATTAATAGGCCCGAGAAAGTAGATAATGTTGACTCAAGTTATTTATTACTCGTCACAAATAATAATTAATTCGAAGAAGTCGCCGTCCGTGATTTGTGTCCATCTGACATTGACGGCCTGAACTTGGCGACTTCGAGATACGGCGCAGTTCAAAGCCACGTACATTGCTTTCGTGCAAATGATAGTTAAGATTTAAGAGTAAACTGTTGACTAAGTATAAAGAACATGATCAAGCCAAACCGGTATTTTCCAAAGAAGGCAATCTACGAGGCTTTGAGGCCAAGATCGCAGTCGGCAAGACATACGCGCCGTCTCGCCTCTATAGCTCGATGCCCTATATAAGCTCTTACTGTTATTTTGCTAATACTGCCATGAAATACATTCAGTATTACCATCGTTAATATTACAACGTATCGTGTCAAATAATCAACGTCTTATAGATTGACATGAATGTGTAATTTGATTATATGTATTTGCAAGCTCATGATTAAAATGAAATATTTAAATGGCATTTTCCAATTATTATCTTGCGCATCGCCTACTAGACTTTTTTAGTTATCGTTGTAATCCTTAACTAATCTAAATGTAATATAATAAAACAAAAGTGTTCGTTTGTTTGCACGCGCTGATTATCCAAAGGAAAACTGTCATCTAAATCATTTAAATATAAAAAACTCATCTGAAAATTTATAAATTATTGTCACGGACAAGACAACAATTATGTAGGTATTTATTTATAAAACATTAATTTCTGACTGCTTTACCTTTTACTGCCGTCTACCTGACCCATGTGGTAAAGATAAAGATTATTTTTTTATTTATCCCTATAAGTAGGAAACTTTTAAAATACATGCATAAATAACTGCTAGTCCTTAAATTTAAGAAAACAAAATTTTATCTTATGATGAATTTCATATGCTTGATATCTAGTTGTATTTCAATAATTATTAAAGATATTTGGTAGAATTCTTAATAAAATTATAATGATGAATTCCAAAACGATCTGGATGTAAAATGATTTTTAGTTAAAAAATGTAAAAATAAAAACAGTTTATAATTTAAAAACTAAGATTCAGAACTCTGCACATTCTAAATTAATTTTATAACGGAATTTGTTCTAGTGCGGGCTAGTCTGTGTCCAGTCATGTGGTACACCACTTTCTCTTGTTCTGTCTAATAAAATTCAGTCAAGTTTGTAAAGATAATACAAAAGAATCGCATAATTTTACTGCTAATTAGTCGCCAGTATTTATTTATCGCTGACGATGTACAAAAATGGATTTCAATTATTATTTTCCGTTGTACTTAATACTTATTTAATTTTCAATGTTACCTACACGCTACATTTTTAGAACTATATCAAAATGAGTAATAAAAGTACTATGTATAAGTATTGTATCCCTCAGGGCACTCATGTCTCAAGTTGACCATGGCAAATGCCATTCATAAACAATGTACCAATCTATCATTCGTTAAAAAATACTTAATCACAAAACATTACTCTTTACCATAGAATATATGAAAACCACTTATTTGTAGTCGACCGGTTTCATTGATTACATATTTCTAGAAGAGAACACAAAAGTCTTGGAATAAACTTAACTTAAACCCTTGCGTATCTTTACAAAATTCAATATCGATAACGTAATCTGATAGCATTCTCTTATCACAATGATAATACACTGTAATCAACAAACCGAACGCGCCTTTTAATCGACGTGACCCGAACTAGCGAATGCAATTTAGGAACAATCTAGAGATATCTACTAAAATACAATACTAAGAATCCTTACATGAAGTTGCAGACTCGATATATTACAAATTTACTTCTTCAATAACAGTAAAGGTTATTTATTACAGTTATTGCAGAATATCGAACGGACGAGTTCCAGTTTTAGCCTATATATAGAGTGAGAGCTTGAAAAATTACAGGGAAATGCAGCCACTATGGAATTTGCAATAAATAAAGTTCCCCGAGTTCATTTATTTATGCTTTAATAAAACCAAGACTTTTGTCAATATCTTACTTGTTTATTTCCTGAAAAATATCTTAAAAGGAACGTCATTTAAATTCTGTGTGACTAGCATTTAATTAAAAAAAATATTATGACAATAATCACTCTAAACTTACATTTGATTACATTCGAAGTTACTAAAAGGAATAATTATTTATTAAAACGGACTTAGTTTTATTGGCAACAAAGAATTGGCTATCAGCAATTTGAAAAATGTCTTTCTTGGATCGTACAAATTCACATTTATATTTCATGAGCATAAAATAGGAAAATAATTAATTTGTAAACTGAAGAACAAATGGAACATCATTAATTTAACGAGATGTACAAATTGATACAAATCGATTTCACCAATTAAAGATCTTGCGGCATCGAAATTGTCCTACTGGTGGGGACAAATCAAAGTGCCTATTTAATAAGTCTAGACAAAGTAGTCGTGTTCATCACACAGCACTCAATATAATTTATTCTTCACATATTCCTGTTTGTCGTGTCGGTAAAATTCTGTAGTGGTTTCGTGCGTTGTCGCCAACTCCGCGACTTGCATGCAAATGCCCTTACATCCGCTGTGGACCAACAATACAGGTACTCACATCCGGTGCCAATGTCATAGTCCAACGAATTGTGCTTATCTATCGGAATACATGAAAAAATATTTTTATATTGGTACGTTCTTCGAAGAATCAAAATCAACTAATACTAATCTTTTCGAGCTGATTACTCGTTTTCGTTGTAATAACTGATTTATGATTCAGCCATATTCTTATGACATAATCAATATATTTATAAGTATTATGAGTAGTCACCTCTATGGCTTTATGGTGACAATATTTGACTGCGAAACCGGTGAAATCGTGGGTTGGATACCTAGCTTGGGTTTAACCAAAATTGAACATAAAAATTTTGGTATAAATTATTTACGACTTTATGATATAAATGTGGGTAATCTGATTTATTTTGTTACTATTTGGGTGTTTATCAATAGTAGCTAGATACCAACGACCTTTTGTTTCATCAATTGACTGCTTTATGCCTAAAACAATAAAATTGTTTTTAGGAAAAAATAGCACAGCTATTACGATGTACTTAGGTACGATGTACATTTATCTTATTCTAGTAGCTATGTATAGCTTCGTACAAAACGCGTGGGCAGGAACTATTTGCGTTCATGTTTAGAGCCGAATCTAAAGTTCATACGTTAATGAATAAACTTCGTTGATGTTAGGCATGGGTATTCCTAGCTGATGTCGGAAAATCTGTTTAATCTCAATAGTCTAACGCCTTTGCTACGTGCAGCGGCTGGCCTTAACCTTGAAATCCCACGTGCTTACCAACTTAAATGATATCCTACTAGCTACCTACGATCGTTAATGATTGAGTGTTGTTAAATGTCCTCATTTGTTGCTCAACGCTAAAAGGAAAAAACAAAAAAGAACTAGACTTCATAATGTACTGAATTGCATTTAACGAATAAACTTTTAATACGTATAGTACAAAACTACTCCGAGGTTCACATCGAACGAGTTTATTTACGCGGTGCAGACAGGGCTCTGTGGACATATTGGATATTTATAACATCGATGTTGGAACTGAGAAGCGCTTTGTATAATCTTTTTGTGACGCCGTTCGTTAAACATTAGTCATAGCAGTAAGTAGGTAGTGGCGATGTAAACGCAAGACGCCGCCCATGTCATGCATTGTCTTCGCTTGACATACATAAAATATATCATTAAAAGCACTCGAAGCTTCTATAGTGCCTTTGGTTACGTAGTTTTTCAGGAACATAATATAAATGTAGGAATACCAATAATTGTTTTATGTTTCCTGAATGACATGATGGCGGTTTAAATGTTTAAAAACATCAATATGTAGCGCGTTAAAAGCGGCACGGGCAGTTAAACATTGATTCAACCCATACGACGCGACCTTTCCAAGCCCCGTATTCTGTAAGCTTCGTATAGCATAGACCTTTTTGTGGTCGTCAACAACCGTTCTTACCATATGGTGCTGTACAATCTCGAAAAAAAGATATTTCATTTTTTACATCTATTTTTTACTACTGAATGACGACATACAGCCATGAGACAAGCGCCACACTTGCACATAGGCCATATAAGTTCAATATTGTGTAGATACGCCTATATAGGTGGTATTAGGTTTATCAAATGTAGGTTAACTTTATGCAAAGTCAAACCTAGGGAAATTGATAAAGTAAAACAGTTACTATAATCGTAACATAACACCATTCGTTTCTTTTTGCGGAGAAGTTTACGCTTACATTGGCATGTAAGATTACGTCATCGTTTAAACAAAAAAATGTGTTTGTGCGGTCTTTTTCTCATTCTCACACCATTCATCCGATTGAGATAAGACTATGCGCAGTTGTTTTTGGCACAGGCCTATAATTTCTTGGCATCGTACTATCAACGTATAAAAGGTGGCGCGGAAGTCGTATCATAATATAGTAGCTTCTCTTTAATGCGTACGCGCATCATTCAGAAACTGATTGAAGGTAATAGTTATAAATTATTACAACACACACACTCACTCACGCCTATTATCCCCGAAGGGGTAGGCAGAGGCGCAACTAGTGCACCCACTTTTCGCCGTTATTCCGTCCCATGATGTGATAGGGGGCGAGCCTATCGTCATGTCGGGCACAAATTCTAGACTCCGAGCTGAAAGTGAATAGAAAAACTCAATTTGACTTTGCCCGACCCGGGAATCGAACCCGAGACCCCAGCATTGCAGTCGTACCATAATACAACTACGCCACCGAGGCAGTCTCTCTCTTTCTCACCCAATTATTACAAATTTAATTTAATCAACATAAAGTCGTTGCATTTGTTTATTTTGGGATGTTAATGTGTCTGCTTTATGTAATGTAATGTTTAGACTAATTACAAAAAAGGTAGGTGCTGCAATGTACGCCGACCAGTATATAATATAAAATTATTAAAGGTGTTGTGCGCGGCAATACACTGTTTAACCTTAATAGTATCCATTTATATTATACGGTCAACTGCGACCTCGCAGTAATCCGATATGGCATGGTGAGGCGCCACACTCGACTTATGGTTTGATTACTCTTTAGTGGCAAGAACAGATAGTATTTTCTTTTAATTTACCTTAACCAAATATTATGTATCAATAGTAGAAAAAAAAAATAGAAAACCTTTGAAGATGTTGAATAGTCATGTTCATTTGTATGCCAGCGGTATTTGTTGTTTGTGAGTATAATTATCGCTAAATCATTATCACTATTAGATTTCAGAATGAAAATTATTACGGCAGTAGGTTTTGTAAATCATTGCAGAACTAAACCACTCACATAAAAATACGACAAGCCGTTTAGGCTCTAGGCCGTGCCAAAGAAATAGACATTCATACATACACTCGAAAAACATAACCCTCCTTCTTTCGCAGTCGCGTGAAAAATGCATATTGGGTTATCGCAACTGATACTGCCTTGTTAGGTAAAAATCAAATTCTAGGAAGTTATGTTCATCGATGAATTATAAAGATAAGGGTAACTTTTTGGAAAATTTGTTATAATCATTTGTTTAGATTAACTCGAATGCCTCAGAGGAAAATGGTTTTATCGGTTTTTCTTCTTCAGGTGCCGGATACAAAGTATGGCAACCTAACGTAGCCTAGCCTTTTTGAGTTAATTCGTCTTATTACTATTGAAAATTATGGTCTAATTAGCTTCAAAATGAGACATATTCTGATATTCTAATATCTTCTATTTCACTCTTGACAAACCGAAGCTTCTGTCTAAATTCTAAAAGTTCGCAGACGTTAAAATCAGCAAAATATATGAATTGTAAAGAGTATATTCGTCCACGAAGTTGGCACGTTTCGTACATTTCCCACTAGTATATAATCCAGTTCATAGTGGTGCGCGTTGTTCGTTCGTCTGGAGACAGCTTCTCGCGGTGGCGGCTGGCGGTGTTCATCGCTCGACCGTCACCCACATACCGTATGTCCAGTTACATCTGTGCACACACGCGACTCGCTTGCCTCCGCTAGTTCTTAACTATCGTCTGGTCGTGAGCTTATATCGAGGTTCATATTATGAGGCGAAATTTTCAACAGACGTCTTTTTAGCTACCTAGATTAATGAAAAATTACGTTTCTGGTTTATTTGTATAAAATTTTAAGTAGATGTTGACTAACTTATGAATATTACGCTGTGACTTTATTCTGCGCCAATAAAACTCTATACCTTTGCGATTTTCTTTCACTTTATACCATTGTTTTCGGAACTTACCAATTACATTATCCCATCTCGGTCTATAGTTGTTAAATTTTAAAACTAGTATGTACATATACTTTTATTGCTGTGTATTTACTAATTCACATGTGACCGATATCTCCCAGAGGGGTATGAGTCATGACGTCAGGCAGGCGTGCGGTCGTAAAAACTAAGCCAAATTATGTCTACAACATGCTTAAAAAATGTGTAACGCCGACCCCACGGAGGGAACAGCTGGAAAAAGAATAGAATTCATAATATGAGACCGATACCGTAGTATAAACTACAGTACTAATAAAATTAGCACACGCTTTAGTTTTATGTATAAAACGTACCTACCTAAGTATTTCTCAATACACAAGAAACTTCCGCTTAAAAACATTTGCTATTTTCCATTTTAAATTCATAAGAGTATTTCATATCAACTTTAGGTCTGCGCTCGACCTTAAGCTAGGTTGGTGGCCTAGTGCTATATTCAGCTGACCCCTACCATTTATACTGTACTTAGGGCTGTTATCGCTTAAATTGCTGACGCCGGATAAACTCTGCAAAAATCCCAGACATTTGGGCGAAATATGGGTTTTGCCCTGGACATCTCTGAAAAAATATTTTACCATGCCTTGAATGCAGGTTTATTATGAATTAATTTTTAAGTAAGTTTTATTACAACTAATAGCTTCTATAACAAAAAATGGATTTGCCCTGATAACACTTTTTGAAACCCCTGCTGGACGGCCCCCGGACGCCCTTCAAACCAGGACAAATCCGGGGAATTCCGGACGGATGGCAGCTCTAACTGTACCTACTACATAAGGAAAAATGTAACTGTAAATGTTAAACACTAATGATTAGGGAATAAATAACATTTTCTTTCATAAAATTTTGTCACACTAAAAAAACAGTTAAAGATTATGATGTTTTGCGTTATGGGCATGTATTATTTATAGCTACATAAGAAAATCTTCGTACGCTTATGGATGGTTGCGATTTAAGGTCGCACGAGTCAACGCCACTGCCAAGGTCGCCATTGCTTCTGTTGCCTTCACGCGAAACAATCGCATGTCGGACTTTGATGCAGTTAACTATCAAGTTTATAACATTCTTATCGCTGGTGCCGCACGATATGGCACCAATATTTAAAGATAGCAAGTTTGTAGGTAATACAATAGGCACAACGGATAACTAGCGAAGCGTGGAGAAAATAAGAAATTTTCTTTTCTTGCAAAGCATTTATTTTACCATTATAGAAATGTACTTGCTACATGGATACTTTATATTTTAATATATTAATAATACTAGTTACTAAGCACACAATTATACAGGTTTATTTTCCAGCGCACGGTCATATACATAAATGGATATATTACTGTTTATCTTAGTTACAGAATTATTTTACGCTCACAGTGACTTAAATTCCTTCGAAAGCGCCGTTTATTATGTTTTATATTGTGAACTGCAAATAGTAATATTTAAAGGAACATACGGGTAAACCGAGCGTTGCTACTATTTTCTTCAGAACGACATTAAGTGTGATATGTTTTAGCCTTGTGTTCACGATTTGAAACATTGTAGGCAGATGAAAGTCGAATGATGTAAATGTGCAGCCTCTGTTCGGGTGAACGATCGCAATAGAACCGGTCTGACAGGCAGCACAGGCAAAAAGGATCCTCCGGAGAATGCGATCCAATGCGGCGCAGACATTGGACCACTCTACTACACTATTCGCATCCACACGTTTCCGGTTCAGATTATAATGTTGCTAGCTTCAAACTGTCAAAATGTTTTCGCTCTCTTAATACAGGTAGACACTGCAAAAAATATATTTACATTTTAAACACAATATGATATGCGTTACATGTTTTATAATAAATTTTGACATGTAACAAGAAATATCTTGAATAACCAAACAATATATTTCATGGTGTTATATGTATAACTGAAAGATAATATATTGATTACGATTAGGAGTGGGTAAGTTGGCATAATAAATTCCACTAAGTGGTGACGCTATTATCTAGACGCAGTATTATCGACGACTTTATCATTTTGACATCAATTTAGCGCTCGTTATCATTTGTCACTATTTGGTGTTTGCGGAACATTGGTCGGGGACAGTAAAGACTGCGGCAACGCTCACAATGAACTCGCATGATAAGTTTTTGTAGTAGTACGGCACCAGCAGTCGTCGCAGAGTTCTATTTTGTAAAATAGGGAATCGTACTTTCGAATCCGGTTTCATAATGTAGGTCATTTCGGTCAAATAAGTGGTATAAAATATATATCTTAATGTTATACTTTAAAAGCATCGCACCAAACAACTGTTCAACATTGTTTCCTTGTAACAAGGTATTAAACAAAACCTATAGTAAACAAGCAGGCGATTAATACAGTTTTGCACAGAAGATATACAGTATGTATTTTAGTACACACGGTAGTGCGTGCTTGCATGCAACTATTAAAAATATACGCAGAAAAAATAGTGCTAAATTACAGACTACACCTCAAAAGTAATTCGTAAAAAGGCTCCCAACGTGTGCTTACCCTAGTGCTAGGTTACTTGTTTGACCTATCGTATCGGTCGTTGCCTATGAATATGACCTTAAAATATGATCAGTTTTCCCTCCATACTTAGAATCTGGTGTAGGAACGCAAAAATACATAGCTGCTAAAATTCTTGTAAAAAAAACGTATTTGGGACTAGAATATACCCTTCTTTAACAGACCCCTCGACTAACGTTACATCTTAGAGCATTTAGTGTTAAATGCTCAAAGCGTTACATACGTATATTTTCTTTTACTTTCGAAAACGGTTGTTACGACCTTTGATAAATGAATAGGTGAATGTTAATTTGACGCTACTCTCTTGCTATTTTCATAACCTATTTTAATCGATTGCTATGTGTGCATTCTTTGTGAATTATCGCTCGCTTTAACGGTGAATGAAAACATCGCGAGGCAACCTGCATATGTGAGAAATTCTCTATAAGAATTTTGAAGATATATGAAGTCAGCCAACTCGCACTAGGCCACCGTGGTGGACTAAGGCCTAAATCCTCTCAGTAGTAGAGGAGGCCCGAGCTCATCAATGGGCAGTACATAACACAGGGCTGGTAGTCACCAACTGTAGGTTCAATTCAAATAAATATGAACACTACGCGGGACTGAGACGTGCATACTGCATATAGCGGAAAATATTTTTAATTAATTATTCCGGGTATTTGTTATTAGACGTAACAATTGGAATGAGGAAAATAAGGTACTTGTTACAGGAATCTCGATTATGCATTTTATCCTGTTATTGCAAATTGACCACAGAAGACCTAAAGGTACTGTGGTCCAAACTGTCCAACAAATGGACGATGAATACGTATGGTAGATATTTTCGTTTTAATTATGACTAATAACAATAATAATTGTGGTTTCATTTTGAATTTCGTTATAGGATAAAATCTAAAAATATACGAGGATTTTCAGTTCCAAACATAGGAATTGGTGAACGATATATCGCTACAAGAACTTGCTAGTCTCAACTTAACATTAAGTTTAGAGAAAAAAAAAGAAAACGTTTGAAAGGAATGGGGCCTTAACCTCTGACTTTTTAGAGTATGATCTACCTATATGTGTTCGTTAATTATCCCTTGGTAAAAAATGTTAAGGAAAACATAGTGAGTACACTTGCGTCTCGGAACTTTTTTCTCAGATATATTGTGCTACCACACTGCGTTAGGCACGCGTTGGTCCTTACTCCTTAGCCATATCAAATGGACAGTATACTTATACTTTATACATACCGGTTCACTTTACTTATACAGGATAGGAAACAATCGAATGTATAATATTATTCTAGTACGATTATTCAGACAAAATCTTTATAAAACCATACCGAAGCCCAAAAAATATAATATTTCAAAACGACACATAAAAAACTGTATTTATAAGACAAAAAACATTCCAGGGATCATGCTATATTTTAGCTGCTTGGAAGTCAGTGCACTCTCATTTTGTTGCATGTTTTACAGTTGTAATTTGATGACTTATGTTACGTATTAAAATTGTTACTTTTGTTTGCTTTAGGGAACAACGGGAAGGAGAAAGAAAATTCTCGAAACAAAGAAGCGACTTCACCGGCAGCACGCTCAGCCAACGGTAAGGACGATTTTCTCTGCTAAATAACTTATATGGGGTATGTTTTAAACAAATTAAGAGTCCCGCGATACTCTTATATTATAATAGGTACCAAATAATGCGCATAGAGGTAGCGGGACCATCATAATTCAGTGTGTTTTCAGATACTAAAGACTAGCAATGTAACCAAGTTGACAATCGCATATTGTGGCTAAACAGACACCTAATAACGGGGCTCTAAATAGGGAAGTAAAGGGTCCGAAGTTTGCAAAGCGTAGGGACGGGAGGGTGACGGGTGGTGCGCACATGCCGCGTCCCTGGGGGCTGCGACGCGGTCCGCGCAGCCGCAGCCGGAACCCCTCGAGTGGCGCACCCCTCGCGCGCCCCGCCTCAGGCCCTTCGTTGCAGGGGCGAGAACTCCGAACACCCCATCCTTCCATATTTTTGCGGAAATTGGAATCCTAGAAATTCGACTTTCCTTGTATACAATTTATATAGAGCATTTAATCGCTAAGCTATTTGAGTGTAACATATTATAGTTATGTTTATAATTACGGTCACAATTACACTGACTCGTTAAGCAAATGTTTCCTGTAAACAACGATAATATTTATAATAACCGACGACTAATAATAATCGAATGGAGTTCACTAAACGTTATTTAGACTTGTGTATATTTAATTATACCCAACTCGACATGCCTTTACCATAGCGTCAGCGTTGTCTTTTATATCGTAACGTATTTAGTTGGTTAGTTTTTGTGTACGTATTATTATTACTAATGTTAAAGCACCTACGCCCAACAGATATGATAATAGAGCGTTGAAACATTATGTTGCCATGTCATTAGACGTGACATATCAATGGGACAAAAGTACAGATAGCGCGACATCCGTCTTTCGTGCCTAGAGCTCGGTGTTACATGTTTTCGAAATATTTATAGTTACACTTACGACAAACATTTCATGATTTCCTAAACCGTTAGGTAGCCATGTAGACATTGCTACACCTCGACGGAACTGAGTCTGCCGGTTTTCCTATTTAAAATGTTTGTATGTAAATTATGCGACGCTCCTGTCATCGTACAGAATATTATTTTTGTATGAAATGACTGACCGGCGCGCGTTATGGCGGTGTTGCGGGACGGAAGATCGGCGCCATCAGTTCCGACATATTGTGGCAACGCCCGTCATACTTTATAGTAAAGTCCAGTTGTTTTAGGACCATCCTTTCGTTAACGAATAGTCTCAATTATTAAAATAGTTGTGTGTAAAAGTGTATCGTATTTTAAATCTGAATCTTCTGAAATGCTTACAAAATGAGGTTCACTAATAAGTACTTAACTTTTATAATAAAGTCAGATCACCATCCTTTTGACAATTTTTTATACGTCCAAAATGTGAAATGCTGTAACGGTTTCATATTAGTAAGTTATTCATAATTAAATACCTACAGTGTACAATGTATAGTCATGTTTTACGGTCACCTTTGAGATGTGACGTATAGTATAGACCGACATAACTTTTTTCAAGGTCCATATTTGAAGAAGTGCAAGTCTGGAATGGCTTCGGCCACTCGGTATTAGGGGCAGTGAACTTCCAGCAAGCATATCTACCTACCGTTTGTCTACAATTAATAATTCATACAGCAATGGCGGCTAACTGCGAACACATTTGGCGAGACTTTTTTCGCACTTGTATCTCGAGAGATCATTCAACTTGGCATAAAAATATAACGATTAAAGTATCCTGTAACTTGCGCGTCTTCATTACACATACATTTAAGAATTTATACTTATAGGTACGTACCTAAATATCAGTGTCCTATTTACTAGTTTACAAAGCTATTAAGATATAAAGAGAAATTCTAGTCTCGAACTTGTTTCGTGGCACATTAACATATTCTAGCAAACCAGTTTTAGAAAGTATTTATTTAAAAATAGTTTTTTTAGAACGAAAACACACGAACAGGTATGTAAGTTATAAAATAAACAAAAATATTGCGTGAACAGAAAACGCAATTACTGAACGTCATCGATTATTTTCTCCAAAACGATATTATGGAATACTATCTCTAGAGTTGCGGCATTTCGTTGATCTATCTAGATGATGGAAAAAATATTACGTGGTAGAGCACTTGGTGGTGAGCCGGAAGATGAACTGACTGATAAGTACATAATATACCTACAAACAAACGCAGGACATAATTATTATTGGCTACTACAATTCCTGCTCAGAATTACTGAACATAAAATAGCAGTTTATTATGCAGGCGAAAGGTTAGTTTTAAAATGTTCACTGCATGACTTACCAAATCATGTCGCAACTTAAATTACTCGTAAGTAGGTACGATCTCGGTGCAGTATTTTGAAGTGGGCGTCATGCTCTGTTATATACTATAAATACATAATTGTGATTTGTTGTTTTGTCTCAATAACATAAACCCAAGACGTGTCAATAGATTAAAATGTTTTATACTTACCCGCAACGAGCATTGTTCGCACTTCTTGTTTTATGAAAATTGACGATTTCAAAAAAAAAATCATTATAACAATCAGTTGTAGTGTCTACCATTATGGTCACGGTATTGTTCATATCATAATTCATAGAAATATATGCAATCCTCCTAGCCAGTTTCGGCCACGGCGGCCAATCTCAACGGAGATCAGCCAGGTACGCAGGCGATATTATAGTGCACAAGTGTGTGCGCAATACACAGGTGCACTCGCTATTCCTTCACTCTCATAGTCCGGTGAGACGGCAATCCGACATGATCGGAGAGAGATCAGGCGCAGGACCAACAGCTTTACGTGCTTTCCGAGGCACGGGGGTATCACACCGCCAACTTCCTGACTCCGAGCTGCGACTGAGTAATTTTTTTTTAAGATGGAAAAACCCAGTCACAAAGTTTTTTTGGCCCGACCCGGGATTCGAACCCAGGACCTCAGCGCGCAAATCGTACTCGTAACGCGTACGCAACACAACTATGCCACCGAGGCAGTCGAATAGAAACATAATAATATATTGAATCATGTAAGGCGGTAGTTTAGCGTCAATAGTTGTGAATCTGGCCAATCCGTTATTCTCAGCAAAGCGTAGACTATACAGCTAAGTATACTGATCCCAACTAAATGGTAACTTTTGCTTTAAGAGTGCAATAGTCACACGGTAAGGCTATGATAATAAAAATCAAATGCTACGGATATAGGTACAGTTAATTTTGTATTCCAGATACGGTAAATACTTTTCTTTCGGCTTTCTAGATGTTAATTAGTGCATCGAATTGTTAACTACTTTTTTTTTTTTTTTATTTCGCGGGGAAAACGCGTTATCGCTACCACCACTGGGGGGTGAGTGGAACGGTCATGTTGGTTTCACACAGTCATACAGCCCAATGTCGACACTCGGGAGTATAGCATCATCCGAGTGAACATTGGACCGAGTCCCTAGCACTATATACACCCTACACTGGCATACCAACCAAAACCCGCGGTGGCCTTCTTCGGCGCTTAGGGGACGGCCCCGGGGTATCTTGTGGTATGAAAACATCTCCGACGGCGCATACAGAATATTGTTTTGAAATGCATGTTTCACTATAACTATAAACGTAAATATTAAACACACAAGGTTAATGACATATGTAAATAGATAAAAGGTCATATTGCTAATTATAAACATTTATCGCCTGTGGCGACAATATATGATAGGAAATTGTAAATAACAATTAATAATATACACAAACATAAACACAACGCAAGTAACTATAGCCACGTTAGTCGTTACGTAATATTAGCTATGTTTGTACTGGATGAATGAATTTAGAATGTTTTGCGAGCAATGCGGCTGCCTTGCCAACTGATAAATTTGGGAGATTGAATCATGACATAATAAAATACATGTTTATTATATTGCAAATATCAAATTTCAGTTAAAATTAATAAAACTAAGATATATTTTAAAATCTAATAGCACAAAATAAATCCTATATTTCGAAAATCAAGTTTCTTCAAACCTAAATTAGATTTCACTCGGAAATTTTCAGATATCCCAGGAAGTTCTACGGTGACCTAGGTATTGAGCTGTTACTTTGGGATCGATTCAGATTGATTATTTATTCGAATAGATGCATATTAGATATACATATATATTACGAAACAAAACAATTGAGCCTACTCACTAATTCATCAATCATCTACATTAATAGAATCACAAAATAGTAATAACTGATACTAAACAGGTATGTCCCTGCTAAGAGAATGCCAAGAGCTATCATGTTGCCAATACAATAGACGGCGCCGATGCAGATAGCGGC
This sequence comes from Lapara coniferarum, assembly GCA_949316025.1. Taxonomy (NCBI): domain Eukaryota; kingdom Metazoa; phylum Arthropoda; class Insecta; order Lepidoptera; family Sphingidae; genus Lapara; species Lapara coniferarum. The sequence continues at coordinate 8,352,930 of OX438926.1, forward strand.
AGTCGCGGTCAGTGTGGCTGCTAAACTAATATTACGTTTCTGTATACTTCTCTTATTGGTCTCGTGGTAGTACTTGTGCTATGGAACCGGTAAGGTCCAGCTTTCGGTTCCCAGGTCTGGCAATCAACATTAACGAGGTTTTTTTTTTATGAAAAAAACATACATATGAGTTGACAGGCATGCCCAATATGATATTAGCCTCGTCGCTACCGAATACGCTCGGCGAATAAGGGTGCCCTTATGTCTACCGCTATAAAAATGACAATAGTGTGCTTATGCTCTATTCTAGTAGGTAGTTAAATTACAAACAAGAAGACTACCTTCGTAATAATTTCGAACTATAATTTCGAATCGTCAATTAAATTAGCTACTCGTGGAATTAACCGGCATAGCAGTGGACAGGGCACTGAGAGTCGTCCCAGTGATTAGTCTAATTCATTACCTTCAGTCTGTCATTTCATTTCAACTATAGATATCTGTAATATTTGAAGCACAATTCAGTGAGTGAGTTAATTCATGCAATGACAAATATTTAGAAGATCGAGTAGGGATGTAGCTTGGGTTGACTGCGGGAGGCTGGGAACCTGCGATCAATACGCCGCGCCGGCGGGGCCGTCGCGGCCGTCGCGCGCCGCCGCCATGCCATCGGCGTCCGTCGCGCGCCTACGAAAGCGAACGCACCGACCTCGCTGTCCTTCACCAAAGTGTCGACGACCCCTGAACCCCGCACGCCGCCCAGCTCACCGTTCACCACGCGCCCCTCGTTTCTCTCGTCAACCCTCCACACTTCGCCAATCCAACTTTGTGACCCGATTAGATAATGTTTTAAGTTTCCAAAAGAATTATGTACAATTAAAGTTACGTCTCATGCTGCAGTGACTAATGTTCGCATGATTCACTTTCAATTTAGAAGAAATTTTACATCGATTAATTACATGATTCAACATTCATAGGAACAATAGTCATTTTTTTTTTATAATCCACGAATGTAGGTAACTGTTGCAATGATGAGGTGGTTGAATAATTATTGCCATTTACAGTATGCGCAGTAAACATTAAATAATTTATATCCACCGATTTTTTAATTACACACACACGCACCAGCGCGCGCACACACACACACACACACATTCACGCCTTTGTCCCGATGGGGTAGGCGGAGGCGAAAATAATGCACCCACTTTTCGCCGTGCATATTCCGTCCCATGATATGATAGCCGGAGAGCCTATCCTCATATCGAGAAATTCCAGACTCCGGACTAATATTGAATAGAAAAAAATCCAATATTACTTTGCCCGACCCGGGGATCGAACCCGAAACCTCAGGATTGCAGTCATACCGTAATACAACTATGCCACCGAGGCAGTGACCAGGCACCGATTTTATTATTTATCGATCTTTTAATTCAGAATTTAACCGGAACCATCTTTTCATGTGTTACAAATGGTTCTATTTTGTTCATATGTAGGTAATAATTCATAAGTACCTATGTATGGCACGTCTGGATTTTTAAAGCTCGTTGGATAGATTCCCTATAACTGACTAGGCTCTATAGACTATTACAAAAAAAAAATAACTATTTTTGCTTCATCATGCATACCTAATATTATAATTTTGTTAAATGATTGATAGGCATTGTCAATTAATTACTGATTAGAGTATATTTAATGCAGAAGTGCACTTAGGATTTTTCAAAATCCATACATAGTATTAGTGTAGCAATAAATAACATTACATAAAAAACTTAACTTCTTGACTGCTATGCTAAAGTGCAGCAACGAGAGTAGAACCTTTTATATGGTAGCTATTGAAGCTTCATGGGTAGATAGTAGGAGTACTCTATTAAATCATTATAATTGAATTGTAGAGTGTGTTAACATGTTTTATTTTTAGACAATAGTTCTAAACTTACAAACACTATGAATACATTTTAATGTAACAAAATATTATAATCTATAAATTAAGAAAATTGTTAAAATCTTCGTCTATTTTTCATCTGCAGAGTCGAATATCAAGTGTAACGTATTATGTACGTGCCCTCGGTCCAAGACTATTTTGGGCAGCGTGCATGGCATTTGGGACGTGTGCTGGAAACTACTCTTACCAGTTTATTTTTATATGCCCTACTAACGCCCCAACTGTGTTTTAACTAGGTGGTAGGTCTCTGTAATGCTCCACTGATTTCTGTTTCTATCGCCAAGCAGTGGTTTGTAAGCACTGTTGTTTGACGGCTATGGAAGCCAGTGAGGTTACTGGCTTTCACAAGACTTGGTAACAGAATTTAATATCAGTATGCACAAATGCAGTGTATTTTTTTATGGGTGGCGTAAGGGGCGCCTATTCGCCGGCATGCCGCTTAACCATCAACCAATTGAGAAAAATAGCTGTTTCCTATTGTATTCGAAAATTGATTTAGATTATTAATTTTTGAATACAATTTTACGGTCTCGTGATTTCTCATTTATATCTAGAGCATGTTCATATTTTGACTAAAAAATGCAGCTAATTAGTATAAGCTGAACATAGGCTACCTACAAATTTGAATTTTTTGTGTATTTATTAAAGCACTAAACCGGTATAACGGTATTAAAAATTTGTGAAACTCTTAAACCAGATAATAATTATCCGTTAATTATCAGTTACTTCGTGCCTTGGGGTAGTTTTGTGATTACAATTAGCTCTACGCGATCCAATTTTTTTCGCCAGTAGGATCAATATGAGTTGAACAGCTTCCGCATGCGACTCGTATTCACCTTTTCGCCCACCGCGGTAGTGCCGATGAAACATCTACATAAAATGATTATACACTTGACATTTACGCTCCCTTGACCTTGGAAGTCGCTTCCCCAATTTAAAGCGTAGGGCGCAAAGGAGATGTCCGCTTTTTGTGTGGGTGGTGAGCCTCAAAATCTAAACATGCTCAAACTTTAGGGATATTAAAGGCGCACCATATGGAACTTAGATAAAAAAAAAATTTTTAGACCTCTCCATTCATAACCAACTTTTTCGTAAACATTCCTGTTAAATGCAGTTTTCAAGCCAAACAAAATTACATGCATCTCAAAACCTGAGGTCATTAAAATTAAATTTAGATTTTCAGGCCCATTTTTGGACAACCCGTCAAGCCCCGCTTATATATATATATATAGATGTATGGGGAAACCCTATATATATGGATGTTGGCGTCCGTCACGGGGCTTGACAAGTCAAACAGTTACGAAATAATGTATATAGTAATTGTACGTAACTACATCTTATACCCTATAAAAATAGTAGATAGTAGATCTTCCGGTTCATTTGGTCTACATACGATGTTAAAATTGTCGGTATGGAACTAATATGAATATTATGTATTGAGAAATGATAAGCTATCACTGTAACAAGCAAACTGCGACTATTGTATGATACAGGAAGGACGCGATAGGCAACCATAACTGTACAGTGTACACTTGCCATGACAGTTATATATTTAAGTTAAATAAAAAATTAATATAGTAAATGTATGTCCTATCATCTGTTAACAGGAGAGGACCATCCCGGCCAAAAACAGCGCAAAGGATTCTTCAGAAGTCTGTGGAAAAAATCGCGCCACTATTCATTGGAACATCCGTGAAATGATAGAATACAAGAATTGAAGACCTACATGAAATATACGATTATCCAATAAATCTACTGAAGAAATTGCAGATACGTAAACATGGAAGCACAAACTAAACTTCATATGAAAACCAAATTTATAAATAGCTACGTAAACTTGTCAAACGATGCTTATTTTTACCAATAAGTGTACATCTTTTGATGCAAATAAAGCAAACGAAAACAAAAATACGAACGCATGAAAACGAGTTGTCATAACTGCTTAAAGTTTGTAAGAAGACCATAAGTTTTAATTTGTTGAAATATATTTTTCTCGTTAATGTATAGTGCTAACATTAATTTGTCTAATCGACGTATTATTAAACGTATAATTTATTTGTAATCCCATTAGGCCTTTACTAATAAATCAATTTATTTTATATAAATAGAAATGTAGAAAATGTAGATAAAGAAATAGAAATTAAATGTCTTATTTCCAGAATATCTTTGTGAACAATATAGTATTCAATGTATGCAAAACTATTATTGGAATAGAAACACATCGATCAAAATACTATTTTTCCTTGAATGCATTTTCTGTCATCATTTTAAGGTAAGAGATTTATGGCAATTAATCTTTGCGTGTAATAAAATTCTAAAGAACCAAGGTCACTTTAATAGAATTTGCTACAAGTTTAACATTTTATACCAATCCTTGTATTCGAGTGTACTTAACTCTTATTATTGTAGATTTTGTCAAAAGAAAGTTCATTAGCAATAAAAACTGGTTTTACTTTCATCCTTGCACGAGCTAACCTTAAAAGGAGTGTTGAAAAGGAAACAATGAATTATAATACAAATCATTTTATTATTAGATAGACACAGTTCCCATCGCTTATCAGAAACAATGTACAAAGCTATAGTAGTAATATCAAATATAAACAATATGCACCCTTCGATTACTGCAAGCCTTGTTTGAGGATATAGAGTACTTGAGCGCTTCTATTTTCGGCAGCTAAGAGGTAAAGTAGAACAGAATGCAAAATGTTTATTTGTAACTACACAAGATATAAACGCGGCACAACAAAAAGCATAGCAGATATTTGCAATAGCGGGTATATAGAGCCCGGAGCCGCGCGCGACGCAGCGTGGACCTCGCCCGCCGTCTCGCACTGATGTATCGGATTCAACACACGATGGTTCCAGTGAGACTAGAGATTTTTCATTTAACGTGTAATACCTTGGGTTACAGTGTCTTCAGTTCTACAATTCGTAACAAGCCCTTACACAAATGCTTATTTATAATTATATGCAGGTAATATAATATAGGTTGGATAACTTCATTCATAATTCCATGACGCGGTTATTACAAATTCTTGTCAAGCATCTCATCTTTATGGGCAACGGTTGTCTAGCTGGATGGCCTCCCGAAAGATCAGCGAACTGAACCGTATCGTTCGACACTTCAGAATTTTACGCGAGGTAAATTATTAAGTATCACGATGCTTGAAAAGAAATCTAAAAAAATCTCTATACATCATGCTTTGAGACCGGTTATGCAAAGCTGAAAATGCTTTACTATACTGGTCGATAAAAGCAAATTTATAAAATACAATTTTAAACCATTTTACAATAGCAATTACTTTGTGGAAGCGGTGAGCGTATAAAAAGAGTCCAGAATCCGCAAAGTAATCGCATCTGCATACAGTTACTAAACGCATCTCACTTATGGCGCCATAATTTATCAAATATCAAAACAATGAAACTGAACGGTCCTTATCACTTTATAGAATATACAAAATGCAGTTACTTATTTCCCTGTGGAAAAAATATTATCTTATAGTATTCTTAGATCACGGCGCGCTTCGATCTGTAAAAAAAGAAAGTATTTCCTTTATTTCTATTGTAGGTAGACTGCTACAATAAAACTATGTAATTGAGACAAAGGCAAAGACAAGGTATGTCAAAAAAACTAAAAACTAAAGATTATTTTTATAATTGATTGAAAAGACATCATAATTTCAACATTGGAACTTGGTGGATAGATTTAAATTAAAGATATGAAAAATCTGGCTCGTCTATTCCCTTAGTGTTGAAATAGTCTTTCCGATGATATGTTATAAATTAATCAGATCTGTTTATTTTTTTAAATTATCATCATCACGATGAAAAGTTGACTGAAATAGTCGAAAGTTTAGATGCGGCCTCTTAAATTATAAACTTAATAATTGAATAATAATTTTTCAATAGATTACAATATACTTTGTATCTTTTTAATTACCTCACAAAGGATTCAAAATTAAACTAAACTTTGATGATTTTAAAAAGCACACAATAATTCTTGTCAAATAATAAGTTCAACAAAATTACACTAACATCACTTAACAATCAATCAATAAATAAAGGGGTGTTGCAAAGGCCCAGAGCCTCGCTTTGGTTATGTGGTAGCCTAAACTCAGGACATGGAGTCTCAATATAAATATCAATATAATCAAATATTAAGGATTTTTTTAGATTTCCGACAAATCCCCTATTTTCACCTATGTTTTGTTGCAATTTTTTTGCGACAGACTCTGGAGCAGTAGGTCTATCATAACCCATAATCATTTTATTAAATATCATACAAAAACCTTGAAAAAATTAACACTTTCCCTCACAATTATTTTTGGGAAAATTATTTTACACAGCTTTGAATTTCTATAATGAAAAATAATTGTATTGGGTTGTAACTGCGTATTGCATCATATAAGACTTCCTTGTTTAATAGAGATTTTATGAAGGTAATAATACTTACAGCTTTTATTCCAGAAAACTAAACGATATTAGCTATTTTTGCGCCAAAGGCGCTGGATGCACGTTTAAAACGCATTTTCAGATTTAAATAAAAATAACTCCTTAACCACCGACGGAAAAGGACGAGAGTTATAAGTTTAAGGTATCTGTGTATCTGTACGTCTGTAGCATCGTAGCTCCGAAACGAATGGAACGAATTCGATGCAGTTTTTTGTTTGAAAATGTATGTGATCGAGATCGTTCTTAGCTATAATTTGAAAGGTCTATTCAGGTGTTTCAAGATAATCAGTTCTTTTCCTACTTGTAAAAACAAGTCCGATTTATTTGAAATATGGTGTACTGTTTACTTTGGTGGTATTTTCATGACATGGGTAACTTTAAGCTGATGCTGTAACATCAAGTAGTCTGCGGAATACCCAACTCCTCATTGACTTCAACAGATATAGCGTGTTTGGGCTCATAAGAATGGTCTCCACCCATTGTGGAGAAAATTGAAATAATTAAATAAATCGTATTTCGAAAATGGTGACACTTTTATAGAGGTCATTTTTTCATGTCTGGTAGAGCACCATTCAAACTATATCCCTTTTTTTTCCACCATTTATGGGATACCTGTATAACAATGATAAACGTAAACGTAAATACCAGATTTTAAGTATTTTTTTTTGTGGAAAATGACTATTCAACAAATGTTTGGGAGTTTTAAAATGATTTTTAGTTTTATAAACAAACACTACAAATACACGTAGGATGGTGCAAATAATAGTATATTTTAAACGCGTTGGTAGTGTAGCCGAGTCCCTCCCTCAAGATGTACGGTTGTCCGTGTTGAATATACTGACTTAGGCCTAATAATTTCACCATGCCCTCTTAATTACTTTAACAGCCTATTAGCTGTCTTAACGAACTTTTTAGTTTTTGAGTGTCCCACCATGCCCTAAAAGCGTTATGCCCTTTAATCAAATATTTATCCCAAGATTTTATGAGATTTAGTATAATTATTAAGGTTGGTAAGTCGAATCATTAGGGCCTAGAGTATTTAATCTTCTTTCACAATAGGCGCACGACTTTTTCTATACTTGGAGTAATTCCACGTCATATATTTCGTTCTTAACTAATAAATACTAAAAACTAAGCCTGTTGTAAATTAAATGTAATCAATGAATACTTCACGAAAAAGTTCAATTTTATTTTTTAATTATCGGTTTTATCAGCCAATCGGTGAGTTATAAAAAGGGAAATTATGTAATAGCGCAACAAAACTTTGTACCGTAACATTACACAAAACATTGAATTAAAAAAACTATATAAATCAAAGATGATTTTTATAATAATTATTAAGGAATCTTTAGAAATTAACATTAAGGTCTAATTTCACCATGCTCTGTTAGTTACTTTAACAGCCTATTAACTGTCCTAACTGACTGTTAAAGTATTTGAATGTCCCACCACGCCCAAGTCCTAACCGATCAGTATATTCCTTAACTAGGCGTTCTTTCATGGGACGCGCGATACTTTAACATTCGCGTTAATTAATTCCCGGCTAAATCACGCCTGTTAATTAAGGAACTGGTGAAATTGAATCTAAAGAAAAAGGTAACTGGGTCAGGGTCAAAGTCACACACAGTATTTTTCTTATAATATGGCGGTTATGCAACTTACCTCTAATAACCACAGGTAATTAAATAGTCTCCTAACTTCTCGACTACGGATGCGGCTTGCTGGGGTTGGATGGGTTCTTCATACAGAGAAATAACGACGGCTGAAACAAAATGCATTTATATAATATATTGATAAAAAATATACCTACATGCAGCATTAAAACAAGTTATCGAAAGATATTTCAGCGCATTGCTTATATCTTAATCTTTTAATGTCAGCAAAACAATCAAAGGTCGAGATAGAATAGCTGTTTGGTAGTAACTATGTCAAAATTGTACAGGATAAAGGAGATTATGAAAGTGGTCAATAGTTAGCAAGTGATCATTATAAAGAAGATTTGAATTTTTTGTTTGCAATGTATAATCTCAACAAATACTACTGGACGGATTTGAAAAAATCTTTCACCAAAATAAAGTATCAGCTAGTAACATAGATTACTTTTAGCCCGGGAAAATATTAAGTGGTACTTTTGTCGCGGAATAACTATCACGCGCAACGAGCTCGCTGCGAGCAACAGCTATCACAGATAAAACATATCGGAAAAATGTATGTGTTTAGCTAAAAAATATTTTAAAATACTAATCGTTTTATTGACGTGCGTTTACCATTACTTCACATTTATTATGGTTAATAAATAGCACCTGAATAGTAATAACTAGATTTCTGCTAGATAAAAATCTGATAAAAGAATTTTCCCGGAATAAAAAGTAGCCTATAGCATTCAGGAGGGACGTAGATTCCTATTGGTGAGATTTTCAAAAGCAACCCAGTAGTTTGAGTTTATCCATAAAAATCAAATTTTGCTGCTTTATACTATATGATTTACATTTTCCAATCTTTTTCGATTTGGAAGTCATTTATTAATTTAAAAAACAAGTTTATTTTAATAATCCTTACTAATACTATAAACGCGAAAGTGACTGTCTGTCTGTTGCGCTTTCACGCCAAAACTACTGAACCGATTTAAATGAAATTTGGTACACATAGTCTAGAGCCTGAGAAAGGACATGGGCTACTTTTTACCCCGGAAAAATATAAGCCGGAACTTTTATCCCGGATTTTCTTTTCACGCAAGTGGAGTTATCACGGCCAAACCACTGAATCGATTTCGATGAAATTTGGCAGGGAAATAGTTTAAGACCCTGGGAAGGACCCAGACTACTTATCCCAGGAAAAAATAACCCGGGACTTTTATCCCGGAAAATCTTTTTCTGCGAGTGGAACCGCAAGAAAATAAGTGGAGATAGTTTGAGATCCAGAGGAGGACATGAATACCTTTATCCCGAAAAAACATAAACCGGGAATTTTATCCCGGATATTTTTTTTGGTCTCGCGAGTGTAGCCGTCACGGCCAAACCCCTGAACCGATGTCGATGAAATTTGGAATGGACATAGTTTAAGACCCTGGAAACGACCTAGGCTCCTTTTTATCCCTGGAAAACCTAAACCGAAACTTTAATCCCGGTAAATATTTGTTTGTGGGTGGGTCCGTAAACAAATAGGTATGGAGATAGTTTGAGACCCAGAGAAGGAATCAGACTACTGCTTATCCCGAAAAAACATAACCGGAACTTTTATCCCGGATTTTTTTCTCGCACTTTTTATCTTTGAAGATATGTCCTTACATCACTACTTATTATAAAAAACAAAGTTCCCTATCGCATCTGTTTGTCTCTTGAACGCGATAAAATCAAACACTATTGAACGGATTTTCATTAGTTTTTCAAAAATGGTCGGTGTGATTCAAGAGGAAGTTTTATGCGTATCCTACTAATCTCCTTTCGAACATCGCGACTTTAGGTCGGTATTAATAAATACACCGTCCCGTAACTCACAGGAAAAAGGGCATTTATTCTCCCCTTACTATTATTATGTGTGTAGAAGGTAGTTAATAATATTGGTAAAATCGGATATATTAAACACTATAAATATACTAAATCTAATCGCGAAAGTTTGTAAGAATGTATGTATGGATGTATGTTTGTTACTCTTTTATAAAATTTGGCACACGGGTAGATTAAGTCCTGGATTAACACATAGACTACTTTTTATCCCGGGAAAATAAAAGCGGGACTTTTATTCCGGAAAAACTCATTCACGTGGGCGGAGCCGTGGGCAAAAGCTAGTATACAAATAAATCAACATTGCAGTTCTACTAAATTTATCAATGTTAAAGAAGTACACAAATTCAAGCAAAAATCATCATTGAAACTTTAAGAAAATCTAAGACTAAGTAAAAAAACCATTTGGCGGTTACTGGTCACATGATTATTTTTCCTTTTCTGCCACACATGTTTCTAAATATATTCTTTCTTCTAAAAATAAATCTCCTTAAAATAATATATTCCATAATTTTCAGCTCTTCTGCTCTTTCTCTGTTTCACGCTTTCACTAATCTATCACGAATGACCGGGTGAACGCATATAGGTCGCGAGTTTACATTTTGAGAAATACCCAAACTGTGTTGATAAACACAGTATTACAAGTAGGTATGTGCGCGGGATCAGGTTTTGGTTAATTTTGTCGCATTAAAAATGTATTGATTTAAATCAACGATTCTTCTAAAAAGATCAATTGATTTGAATCGCGATTTAAATCACTGATCAAAATCATCTCAACCCTGCTAAATTATATGAAACAAAATAGACTTCATTGCATATCTGATATTATACTGATGGAGGACATTGCGCACCTCTAGAACGAAAACGACACAATTCAAAAAGCTAGAAAATTCAGTTATCGTTATATAATGACTTAAAACTGGTCCCGTTTTTATAAAAATATAACAAAAAAACAAACTTCAAAAAATAATTAAAATTTATATTCGCTTAGTATGTATGTATATTTGGAGTTGACGCCTAGTAGGGTAGGTAGGGTAGTTGACTACTTTTTTTTTTAATATATTTATCAAACATTTATGTCTTCTAAAATCTAGAGGAAAAAGAATTTTTAAAATACATGCGATAATAAATACGTTATAAAGCTTTGAAGTTTGGTGGAAGGGGCATCTTTCAGATAACGGAAACAGCAGAATGTGACGTCACTGAGTGTCGCCAACCATAACGCTACGTGCGTGCGAAACAAATGACACGATATCACCACTACGCTCCCACTTTTGCTCACAACAATATTTCAAATATTATGAATAACTGCTTTAGTTGTCAACCAATTTTGATTCTGATTTTACAGAAGAATTTGTTTTTCGTATTATTTTCTGTCACATCCTACTAATATTATAAAGGCGAAAGTTTGTAAGAATGTATGGATGTTTGGATGTATGGATGTAAGGATGTTTGTTCCTCTTTCACGCAAAAACTACTGAACGGATTTCGATGAAATTTGGCACACGGGTAGATCACATCCTAGATTAACACATAGGCTACTTTTTATCCCGGGAAAATATAAACCGGGACTTTTATCCCGGAAAAACTTTTTAATGCGGGCGGAGCCGCGGGCAAAAGCTAGTCTAAAATAATGTACCAAATCAAACATAGGAAACTACCCTATTTAAATTGCCAGCTAAGCTAATGAAATACACGAACAAAATATATACGAAAACATTGTTCATTTAAATTAGGCATCGAAAATACTGGTGGTAGGACTCTCATATGTACGAGTCCGTCCGGGTGGGTACCACCGCAATGTCTATTTCTACCGCCAAGCAGCAGTGTGCATGCATTGTTGTGTTTCGGTTTGAAGGGCATTGTAGCCAGTTTAACTACAGGACATAATGAGACTTAACATCTTATGTCTCAGGATGACGAGCACACTGGAATGCCACACAGTACTTTGTAACTCAAGGTGCTGGACGGCATTTCTACTGTTTATGGGTGGTCGTATCGCTTACCATCAGGCGAATGGCATGCTCGAACTATACATATATACTAAGCGAATATAAATTTTGATTATTTTTTTATTTGTACTTTGTAGTGGTTTTGAAGTCGGTTTATTTTTTGTTAAATAGTTTTTATTTATTGCTTTTTTGTTAGTTAATTATGAAATGGTTTAAACAATACATCATAGATGGATGATTGCAGCATTCGCGATTCATCTGCTGTTAGTTATTGAAGAGTTCCATGGTTGTATTTCTGAAGATCTACATCAAATCTTCATAAATTATATACTAAAACCTTTCCTGAAAAATATACATTTGAACATCGAAAACTACATCCAAATCGGATCAGTAGTTTTTAACAAATTCGCGGCCATACGAATTTACATACATACGGATCGAATATATAACCTCCTTTTGTGAAGTCTGTAAAAAAGGACCGATATAACAGTTTTGTCCTGTTGCCGTTTGAATATGGCAGTGTTTGAACTATTGTTATACTGAGAACTTCGTTTTAAGTAATTTTATGATAACTCAATTTTAGATTTTTTTGTATCGTTTTCGTTCTAAAGTTTCGATTTATTGTCAGCCAGCAAATGTTAATACTATTACTTGACAGAATTATCGATTGTGATAAATACATTATCGACCACTCGTCAAATAACACGGTTTAAGTTCAACAAACTGCTGTAACTTAATTTGTTTTACACTAGTATAATAAATATAAATGTTGACTCACAGTAGTACAGTTTGACGTATTGTCACAGCCATCTTTAAGTGTTCCTACTGCCTAGAAGATTTTCAGAGCCTACTTATGGTGTTTTATCAGCAAAAACACTAAAGTTTTCAACTAAAAACAATATTTACTGCAACTATTTTTAGGTAAGGAACGTCTCATGTTGATCTTATTATCTGTTATCACTGAGTTAACATTGAACTTTTAGAGCTGCAGTATAAAAAAAAAATCGCCTTCAATAACCACTAAAAACAATAAAATAATTTAACATATATACTGATAACCAAATTTGGAGTCGGTGACTAATTAAAATGCTAGCTAGGCTAGATCATTTTGGAAATTTATTTCAACCCGTAGTCCTATTGAGGAGACAAAATTCTGTTTACTAATAATATATTACTTGAATCTTGTTTTGTTCATACAAGATTTAAAAGTAATGTCTGGACTCTGGAGAGCATGAATATAAATCTACAAAGATACATCTACAACGATAATACGATACGTATTTTTATAGTACAAATCTACATATCGCCTTGGTCAAACCAGTGACTATTATGACTAGTTTGCCACCCAAACTTTAATATATAAAACCCGTATGTGATTCCAATCGTTACACGGTGAAACTATGCGCGCTAAAAAAATATGCTATGTGCAAATTTTGTCTCAATATTTTACACGAGAAGAATGTTTTTACTCAGTATCTCAAAGTTTAACTTTTTGCACATAGCAGATATTGGTTTGACAACGGCTATAATATGTAAAATAAAAACGATGTTATTTTAAAATATGTCGGCAAATAACGCGTAAGGACGAAAATATTTTATATCAAAGAATGATTATATACTTTTAATAATTTTAAGCTGCGCCCATTTCGTATGGCGTCATTTATACGCACCGCATGGTACAAGTATTAACGAACTATTTGGTCTATCGACACCATGCTTTATTTTTTCAGTACCTTCGAATTGTGGGGAATTGAAAGTGATATTTTATCCCAGATAATATCTCGAGTCGGGAATGTGGTATTAAGCTTTTCTGTTTAGTATCAGCCTGAAATCTGGAATTTGTGCCTGATATGGCGATAGGCTCGACATCATGGAACGCAACCTTCATGCCGAAAAATGGATGTCTTGGTTGGAACCAGGACATCCAGGCACAGGTGGAACTGTGCCTAGGCCTTGCTGGATAAAGGCATTTGATGTAAGTATACCTACAGTGTGAAACTATATATTTGTGCACGAAATGAAAATATACATATTTACACCACAGTCAGGCCTTTTTCCCCAAAGACGTAGGGCAGAGGCACAACTAGTGTACCCACTTTTCGCCGTGCATATTCCGTCTCGTGATGCGATAAGGGGCCAGCCTATAACAAATTAAGTTTGCACCCTCCGTAGATCTGCCCCGTGTCAGCGTGAACACGAATTTATATTTTTAATCCACAATGCATCAAAGTAAGAAGTCTTTAGCTTATGACATACACAGAAAGGTGTTTTTTTTTGTTTTCACGGAGAAAGTGAATTATTACTACCGCCCAGTGTTCAAGGGGAACGACTGAGCGGTTATGTTGGGTTCACCGTGCCTTACGACCCGACGTTGAGCCGCCCGGAGAGATGGAAAACGTCGGGCCGAGTCCCTAACCTATGTACACCGCACGGCATACCAACTAAAACTCCGCGGTGGCCATCTTCGGCGCATTAGAGACGGCTGCGGGTTTCCTCCGACTCACGTCTAAGTTGTCCGCAACCGCCCCTGCGCGTACCGCTGTTGCGGTCCGTCGCCTGTTGTTGGGGGGGCTCAGAAGCCCCCGTACACCGAAGGACGCCCTCGGTGTTAAAGGCAGCGTGAGGCCTAACCGCCACGCTGCCGTCCATCACGGGGGTCACAAAAGTTGGCTAGACTAATAATAGGTGGACGGCCCCTACCCCTATTAGTCGCCTTTTACGACACGCAGGGGATACCGTGGTGGAATTCTCCAAACGCCCTCAATCCACAGGGCGGGAGACGTCGGTCAGTCGTCCACCCGACGCCTCCTACGTCTCGTCTAGCGGCGGGAGGGATCACCACTGCGCTGGCGATCCCTCTCGGCACTCTCCTTCCGCGAGAGGACCACCTCGCAGAAGTGGGCCACCGCCTGCCAAACCTCCCGGCCGCCGACCATGGAAGCGACCACGGCCGGCAGCGAGAGGTCTTCTCCGACGACTGCTCTGAGAGCGCTGCGTTCTTCATCCCAGGCTGGGCAAAACTCCAACGTGTGTTGGGCCGTGTCCATTGGGCAGTTGTCACAATAGTGACACATGGCCGACTCCTCTATCCCCACCAACACAGGGAGGTGTGGAAAAATTTTTTTTTACCGAAATGATCGTGTTATCTGTACAAATGTAATGTAATAAACTCACGCCTATTATCCCCGAAGGGGTAGGCAGAGGTGCAACTAGTGCACCCACTTTTCGCCGTTATTCCGTCCCATGATGTGATAGGGGGCGAGCCTATCGCCATATCGGGCACAAATTCCAGACTCCGAGCTGATACTGAATAGAAAAACTCAATATCACTTTTGCCCGACCCGGGGATCGAACCCGAGACCTCAGCTTTGCAGTCGTACTGTAATACAACTACGCCACCGAGGCAGTCTGTTATCTGTACAGATTTGTACTTATTGGCAACAACTAAATCGTCATGTAATAATACATTTCGAGAAATATTTTTATTATCCATATCGCCTCTGTTTCAATAATTATGACACCTTGAAATTTTGAGATATTCACTTTGAAAAAATGTTTTTTATTCGCTTTTGCATGCGTAAAAACCGTGTTATGGGAAAATAAAATCGAACACGGGGGTTTAAATTATCAAATAAAAATCTGTTAATTCCTCTGAAATATCACGGAAAGAGGCGATATTTATTGGGGATACTTATGTTCGCAAGTTTGCTAGTTTTCAAATTAACAAAACCACAATAGTGACAATCAGAATTCAAATTACAATTTGTTTACAAATTCTCAGCTTTCTAATTTCACTATGGAAATCTAGAAATACCTACACATTTGCGTAGACATAAAAATAAGTAATTTTACACAGAAATCATGCGTCATGGTACACATACTACATCACTGAGTGTCATGTTAGATTCTTATACAAGAGTTACATAAGTGAGCGAGCACATACCTTGCTGTGTCTTCATGCAATGCACGCCGACCTTGCCAAGTTTCGCGCGTATGATACGGTCTGTACCACTGAGGTAGATGTACCGCGTGCCCGCTATCGTCACGCCGCCGCTTGTTAAAAGTGATTCATTATCGAAGCCAGCTACTATTTTTGCCACTTCATCTTTTGATATCTGCCAACAAAACAATGTCTATAAAACAGATGCAGATTGCATAGTATAGAGGTTCACACCAATGCCCCAAGTTAGAAAATTACAATACCAATTATTAAAAAAGATGTTAATCATATTCAATTAATCAGGGGTGGCATCCCTTCGGTAAACTATGGTTGCACTGATTCTAGGTCTAAACACATTATAATTATCATTACACTTCCTAGAGAATGATATGCCCCTGTATGCTGCACATACTAAAAACACACACATTCAAAATATTGGATAGCCTCGGTGGCGTAGTTGTATTACTATACGACTGCAAAGCTGAGGTCTCGGGTTCGATCCCCGGGTCAGGCAAAGTGATATTGAGTTTTTCTATTTCAGTATTTATTTATTTAGATACACCATCGACAGTTACACATGAAATTTCAATACATAATTTACAGATAAGATCATTGGACGATGCGTACTATCATGGACTAATAAGAGTATAGACTGACGATCCCCATACATTGAAGCGTTCACCTGAAAAAGTGCAAAATCCCGGCTTATTGCTAGATGGCGCTGATAATTAGCCTGGAAACTTCAACATCTGCCGGGTTTCAAAAATGTCCCGTTAGGTGGCATTGTACCGTAAAACAAAATAGTTTAGCATTAGAATGGACATACAACAGATGGCAGTAAGGCGCTTCACACACTGCCCCGCACCACCCGCACCCGCGCGGGTGCCGGGCGAGACGCTAGGTATGGGCACAGCGAGTTCTGCTGTACGTGATTTCTTCTAATTTGAATATACAAAAACCAAACATATCACAGTGGGTAAAATTTCGCATGGTCAATATCTCGGAACCTATTGAGGAGGCTCAGATACTTTTTCTCAGGGGCGCGTCAGGGACGATGTCAGAGCCACAAGCTATTTTATCAAGGTTCACTTGTTTAGCGACAACCGGGGATCAACGTGATTTTGTTGATTTTTTACCAAATATTTTGCATGTGCGGTGCATCAGCTTACAAAAGTCAGTTGGTTATGTTAAGTTTACATGATTATTATAGTATTTTTTTAGGCTTTTAGGCTTAAAGGGCAGATCCAATATTAGAATTGAAAGAAGTGGCCGCCATTTAGAATTTCTTTGTTTTAAGGCCAATCGACCTCAAAATCGTTAGCTGGGAATATCTTTGGTTACGAGAGACGGATCCAAGGCTAGAATTGATAAAAGTGGCCGCCATTTTGAATTTCTTTATTTTAAGGCCAATCGACCGCAAAATCAATATCTGCGCATATCTTTAGTTACAAAAGATGGATCCAATGTCGGAATTGTAAAAAGAGGCCGCCATTTTGAATTTCTTTGTTTATAGGCCAATTGACCTCAAAATCGATAGCTGGGTACATCTTTGGTTACAAAAGACGGATCCAAGGCTAGAATCAGTGTTGCCAGATGTTTGACGGTTGAAGTCGCCTAAAGTCGAGAAAATTCGAAGAAGCCTAAGTCGCCCACATGTGTGAGGACGCGGAGAGCAAAAAAAAAGGTCCCCAGTTTTCAATAATTGTGTGTAAGGGGGATCTTAAATATCCTCAAATTCAACAAAAACAATGCATAAAACACGAACTTTCCGAAGTAGCCTAAATTGGCGACTAATCACCATTCACCTAGCCTAAACGGCGACCAGTCGCCATTCGCAATTTTGGTCGCCCCGACACTCTTCAAGATAGCCTAAATGGCGAAAAGTCGCCTAATCTGGCAGCACTGGCTAGAATTGATAAAAGTGGCCGCCATTTTAAATTTCTTTGTTTTAAGGCCAATCGACCGCAAAATCGATATCTGCGCATATCTTTAGTTACAAAAGATGGATCCAATGTCGGAATTGTAAAAAGAGGCCGCCATTGTGAATTTCTTTGTTTTAAGGCCAATTGATCTCAAAATCGATAGCTGGGTATATCTTTGCTTACAAAAGACGGATCCAAGGCTAGATTTGAAAAAAGTGGCCGCCATTTTAAATTTCTTTGTTTTAAGGCCAATCGACCTCAAAATCGATATCTCTGCATGGCTTTAGACACAAAGGGCAGATCCAATGTTAGAATTGAAAACAGTGGCCACCATTTTGAATTTCTTTGTTTTAAGGCTAATTGACCACAAAATTGATAGCTGGGTATATCTTTGATTATAAAAGACTGATCCAATGTCGGAATCGAAAAAGTGGCCGGCATTTTGAATTTCTTCGTTTTAAGGCCAATTGACCTCAAAATCGATATCTAGTAATTTTTTAGCTTTTATCTATAAAAGGCAGATCCAATGTTAGAATTGAGAAGGCACATTAGCTTTAAAATCGATATTTGGGCATGCCTTTAACCACAATATAATGATTCGTTTTAATTGTGATAAAAATTAGCACCATGTTGGATTAATTATTTGTTTTCAAAGTCTTCCATCAACCATACAGCCTGTAAAGTGTAGAAGTTTTATAGAAGATTGACTTCCAGAAACAGATTTGTTTGAAATAGCAACGGTAGCTTACTATTCAATATTTTCAAGTTAGTTGAGACCACAACTGTGAGCTGTTAACACTTCTTCATGTGCATTTTAATAATTTATTATAACCACCCGTTGCAGAAACCAGTGTTATTGTAAAATCAAGCAAACTTCTGACTTTCAAAGTGTGGGATATTGAAAATTTTAAAAAAAATCTTTCTTGCTTGGCTCACTTCTGTTCATCCCACATTATGTTAATAATTTCAAAGTTATGTCAATAGTTTGACTTTATTCAACTACATTTTACACTATTTTAATGGCTTAGTTTTTAAAAATTAAATGAGAATGAATAATTAGAATAGCAATAGATGGTGTTATAACAGATGCTACATAGCAGCGACACCAAACTGTATCCCCTGAATTTATAACATCCATTTTTTGGATTGCCTTCCATTATAGAAAAAATTGAAATATATTTTCACATCAAAATTAAATACTTTTAAAAATCAATAAGGTAATCAACCTAAGTAGCCTTTTAAGTCTGGTGAAAAGGGTAAGTTAAAAGGGATAAAATAATTAAATGGTCACCTAACAAGGCAAAACGATATGAGGGACGAAAAATATGGTAAGATCATTTCTACTACGCGGTTACTTATGCTTATAGCAATATTTCAAATGAAGGTTAACGACTCCCTAATTTTGTTACCAATTTTGATGCTTTCACAGAACCATTTACTTTATTTCCTGTTTGCTGCCACAGGCCACGAAGACTTCGAACTTCGTCTTCTAAAATTCGAAGACAATCTATTTATTTTGCGATATAGCAAAGCTGTGATATCGTTATTGAAAATAACTGAACAAGCTTTGATGGTGGCCATATTACCTACTATAGTTTATAGTCATGTCCAGCGTATTTTGATTTTAAAACCAATAGCCCTTAAACAAAAAACATGAAATGCAATTTTTAAAAGTCCAACCTCGATTAATTCTATTTGGCTAAAGACAAGCACAAATATCTATCTAAATCCAATCAGTCTTAAAACAATGAAGTTCAAAATGGCGACCACTTTTCTTATGCTCAAGTATCGATTTTGACGTTAATTGACCTAAAAATAAAGGAGCCTAAATATTGGCCACTTTTTTCAATTATAATATAGGATATGCCCTTTGTGCCCAAAGCCATTCCCAGAGGTCGATTATGAGGTCGATTGGTCTTAAAACAAATAAATTCAAAATGGCGGCCTCATATTTCAGTTCTGACATCGGATCCGTCTTTTTTAACTAAAGATGTGCCCAGATACCGATTTTGAGGTCAATTGGCCTTAAAACAAAGAAATTCAAAATGGCGGCCACTTTTTCAATTCTAACTTTGGATCTGTCCTTTGTACCTAAAACCTTGTCCAGGTTTCGATTTTGAGGTTGATTGGCCTTAAAACAAAGAAATCCAAAATAGCGGCCACTTTTTCAATACATATATTTTTTTAAATATCTAGTATCCTCTTTGGTGTAAAAAGATATCTAGACACGCGGTAGCGTGTCAAGCCAAGTTCAAACAAAGTAACTGGCTAGCCAGCGCCGAGTGTAATATTACACGAACGGAACGTAATTGTGTGTAACCGTAGGAAAAAATCTAAAAATAAAAAAAAGTTTAAAAATAGGGGGAGTCCCCATACACAAAATTAAACGTTTTTTTGTAGCGTTGGAACCGTTACAAGCAGATATTTGAAACTATCCCAATATATTATGTATTATTATATTAGCTATGTAACAAAAATATAAAAATAAAGTTCAGTCAAAAAAGAAGTGGTGTCCCCATACAAAAAACTTGTAATACGCGCTAAACAACCGGCCAACGATGTGTCGTCGGCGGCGCGTGGCACCACATAACTTAATACCTGCCTAGGTTTCTTTACAAAAAGTAATAATATATTTAAGTGCCAATGCAGTCCATAAATACTCAAAATAATTGTAGTAGTCTGTGAGCTAAACAGTTTATAGCGCCATCTAGGCGTAATAATAACTATCGGATAAACCGATAGTTGTTTATTTTATCCATCCTCTCATTTGCGCCATTGAAATAACCATTTCAAATGATTTTATGGATCTTAGTGCCATCTAGTTGAATTCAATGTACTAAACAGCGAAGTACGCTTCAATGTATGGGGATCGTTAGTCTATACTCTTATTAGTCCATGGTACTATCATTATAGGTGAATTCAACATTCTTAGTATTTTTTTAAAAAACTATTGACATTAATAGATCATGCAGTATTAAATTAAGTGTAATTGTGAAGTTATCACTAACAAATAATAATTAAAATGCTATAAAAATTATTAAATATAAAGACAAGAATAAAAGAACTCGGGCAATGTCGCTAAAATTTATAAATAAGAATAACATAATCTAAAATTAAAATTATGACGTAGAATGTTATCTTTAAAATCATATGCAAAGGTACAAAACTATAATATAAATATTTGTGAGAAATCACGGATAAAGTATGACTAGCAATGACGCAGTAGCGATTTCAAACATGCAGACTTAAACGTTGCAGTGGACGACTTGAAGATGTCAATGTCATTGTAGGCTTCTATGGTACGGTTTAAGGGGACTGAGATCTTTGTTCTGTAAAAGGCCTTTCTAAAAGTATTTTTCAAGGGAAATCTGGGTATTCTTCTTGGAACAACTAAGCAAACTTGAGCAAGCAAATTCGATGCATCGATAGAGCCATTAATCAATTTATGTAAAAACGACAAGTCATATAGTTTGCGTCGATCTTCTAAAGAAATCAGTTTAAAATGTTTTAGACGTGTTCTACAATCGGCACGAGTATCAGCCCGGAGTCTGGAATTTGTGCCCGATATGGCGATAGGCTCGCCCCCTATCACATCATGGGACGGAATGACGGCGAAAAGTGGGTGCACGAGTTGCGCCTCTGCCTACCCCTTCGGGGATAACAGGCGTGAGTGTATATGTATATATATATGTATACATTAAAAAAAAAATATACTTTATTATTAGAGGAGAACGTCGTATTTTCAATTTTATGCACATATTTCCACACCACCTCTAAGGAAGTGTATTCGGCGCTTTTTAACGTGATTTCTTCAGTAGGAGCACTTCACAATAAATATTACTTACGAGGAAACTTAATGGGACAATATCTATCTACATATATATAAATGAATAGCTGTTCGGTAGTCTCGCCAAAACTCAAAAAAGGCAAGACCTAAGAATAAAAAATTTGGATCCATTAAAAAAATATTTTTAAACACCTCCATTCTTTACTATTTTAAAAACAATCATATTAAGTGTAGTTTTTAAACAAAATAAAAATACATAAATTTTAAAATCAGAGGTCTTTAAATTAAATGATTTATTGTAAAAGGCTAATTTTAGGAGTTCTATCCAAATATATATAAACTGACTTGGTTAGAATTTTAGGCCACGTTTTGAACATGTCCTTTACAGAAACAAATGTGTATTATGTTTCCTTCTTAACAGACTTCAAGAAAGGAGGTTCTGTACTCGGCCCATATGTATGTATGTATGAAAGTTTGTATAGCCACGATTTTCTCAAACACTACTGATCAGATTTGGATGGGGTTGTCGTTGTTCAAATGTATATTTTTCAGGGAAGGTTTTAATATATAATTCATTAGGATCTGATGAAGATCTACAGAGATAAACAATGGAACTCTTCAATAACTAACAGCAGATGACCAGCGAGTATTGCAATTGTATATCTATTATGTATTCATTACACCATTCCATATGCTTAGTATATACATGTATTTGGAGTCAGTGTCGAACTTAAAATGCCAGCTAAGGTAAGCAAATACAAGAACAAATATACAAAAACAATGTTCTATTTAAATTAAGCACAGACTCCAAATATATTATGTATATACTAACGGCCTCATTCATAAACATTTTATAAACCTATTTTAGTTATCAAATGTTTTGTCTTTTTTGAACGAATTTTGAATTGAATTTGAAGGAAGAAGACAAAACATTCGATAGCTAAAATAGGTTTATAAAATGTTTATGAATAAGGTCGTAAGTGTATATAAAGTTATTAATTATCGCTATTCAAAATTACTGACAGCTCCAAATAAAGACAGTATTATAACAGATAGCTTCTATTAAGTGAAAAAAAAAATCCTCTCATATGTTTATAGGTATACCAATTACAATTATTGACTGCCTCGGTGGCGTAGTGGTATTGCGTACGCATTACGAGTACGATTTGCGCGCTGAGGTCCTGGGTTCGAATCTCGGGTCGAGCCAAAAAAATTGTGACTGGGTTTTTCCATCTTAAAATTTACTCAGTCGCAGCTCGGAGTCAGGAAGTTGGCGGTGTGATACCCCCGTGCCTCGGAAAGCACGTAAAGCCGTTGGTCCTGCGCCTGATCTCTCTCCGGTCATGTCGGATTGCCGTCTCACCGGACTATGAGAGTGAACGAATAGCGAGTGCACATGTGTATTGCGCACACACTTGTGCACTATAATATCTCCTGCGTACCTGGCTGATCTCCGTTGAGATTGGCCGCCGTGGCCGAAACTGGCTAGGATTTCATACCAATTACAAATTGTTAATTATTTACTGGAATAACTAGCTATTGATAAATAATTATTTCACCTAATTAAACCTGCTTTTGATTGAGAAGGAATAATTACTAACAATTTGAATTAATAAAATCAATGGGGGAACAAATGCATATGTTCAGCCACACCAACCATTATATTGATGAAACCCATTGCTACTGAACTGACTTGTGTGTTGAAAATAGCACCCAAATATTAACCAGACCTTGTCTATTTGTAATATACAGTTTCTATCAATTTAATTTCAGAGCAATAATAGTATATCTGTGCCTATGTCATGTCTCAATGGGCAAATAATTTGTTTAATTATACCATAGGTGTAGCTATAGGTTTCACATAGGGGGTCCGAAGATACCAAAATGTATACCGTCTAGGGCAGATTCATAGGTCACAACTGACGTAAACACCCCCAAATGCACAGAGACATTATAAAGTGTACATGTTTTGTGGCCCGGATTATCTTTGTTGTACGCTAGGAGGGGAGAGGGGGGGGGGGGGTTGTCGGAAATCCAACACCCCCTTACATACACCCATGGCTTATTCAACTGTACCCACAGGTTTCATAAATCATTGTCATCAAAGTTTCCAATTATTGTCATCAAGTCTCCACTATTTATCTTTAGTGATTGGGATAATATGCAATCAGTAATAAAAATAATATTTAAAAAAACTAAAAAACATGCTTTAAACCTAAACAACCCACAAGTGTCTGTCGGACACATTTTTGCGTTCGGTTATTCATAAAACAGTATTTATTTTTATGAAAAACCGCTTCATCTAATCTACCTCCGAAGTTTACCGAATCTAATTGTGCAATAAAAATATCTGTAACATAAATAGTTTAATATTTATCACAAGTAAAGCAAAACTGCAACGCATCAATCCACAAGTGTCCAACAGACACAAATATATTTTGTTTGATTTAAGTACCAAAGTAGATTGTTTATTTATGTTTATTTAAAACGATATATTAAAATGTTGTGTACAATATGGTCAACTAGTCATGTGAATCATACGTTTGAAGTTGCAGAAACGTTACTTTTGGTAATTATTTTACATGTCTCATAGTAGGAAATCCTAAACACAAAATGATCTCATGGTAGTTAAATACTATGAGGACAAAATAAGGCTTCTATATCTAAAATTTTTCAATCTGTCATCGCATCTAATACCTTCAGTTTTTCTAAAAAAATAAATTGGGTTTATATGTGTGAAAGATGAATGGTACTCATATAATCTAAGACATATGACGACATATGGCATCATCTGATGCTACTACAGATCAAGGAGCTGCTCAACCTTCTGAGCAAAAAGCAAGAACCGTTTTCATAATATTTGTATACAAAACTTTTTAACAGTACATATTCTGATATGAAATGTATGCTCTGAACACTCGGTAAAAATATTATATTTTGTAATATCTGTTTGAAAAAAGTAATAAAAAAGGTAAAATAAATAAATCGGCCTCGGTGGCGTAGTTGTATTATGGTACGACTACAATGCTGAGGTCTTGGGTTCGATCCCGGGGTCGGGCAAAAGTGATATTCAGTTTTTCTATTCAGTATCAGCTCGCAGTCTGGAATTTGTGCCCGATATGGCGATAGGCTCGCCCCCATCACATCATGGGACGGAATAATGGCGATAAGTGGGTGCACTAGTTGCGTCTCTGCCTACCCCTTCGGGGATAAAAGGCGTGAGTGTATATGTATGTATATGTAAAATAATTAAATAATTACTGCATATGTTTATGCAATCGTGAGACATCAAAATAAAAGTAGTTTTCGGATTTTAACGCTGTTTTTCCATTTTATCTCTTAGAGTCTGCTGGACACTACTGGTCAGGTACGTTACAAAAGCATACTGAGTAGTTAAGGGTTAACTATATTGAACATGCACCCTACACTTTTTTTACAATAATTTTTTTCTTTTCTCATGTAAACTATTTTTAATTCAAATTTAGTATTTTTATTTATTGGATTTTCTATAAAATATGTTTTTAGTTTTTTTTAATTATTATTTATTTTTCATTTTTTAGTTCTATTTATATCCAACGGAAGTCACAAAAAAACAAATATAGGAATTTAATACTCATAAAAGTAGTCAGTTTAGTTATAATTCTACCATGGTCTAACAGATGCCACTAAAAATAAATAAACTAATATTTTTATTAGGATTTTCTATAAAAGTGTGTTTTTAGCAATACTGCCATGGTTGAAAAAAAAATATTGGTTAGGACATGTAACATTGGTTTGAGATTTTAATTTTGTTCAACCTTTTTGGAGACTTACTGTGCAACACTTCCACAATATCAAACACAAGCTAACTCGTTTATAGCTTGAAGCTATAGGCAAAATTGCAACCAGCACACCCAAAATTCATCAAAACCATTTCCATCAATCATGATGAGACTGTAATAACAATAGTTTACAGTGGCTTGTTGTAATTATGTGCAATTTAAATACAAACATTTTTGTATGGTCACTATTAAATAAAATAATTAAAAAAAATGGAAAAACACATATTTTATACTACATAACACATTAATCTTATTCTCTAAAGAGTTCTAGAGGTCATTACAATATAAAATAATTTTGTTCAATTAATCCAAAATAAACCTATAATACAGATTAATTTCTTGGATAAATAAAAATATTTGATTAAATATCCACATTGTGAGATGTACTTAATTTAAATTTAATCTTTTTAGCATTGACCTGCACAGTATTGTATTTTAAAGTCAACTGCAGGTCTAGTTATCCATTAAAATATATAGTATAGAAGTAGTGGTATTCTTTATCTTTAAAATGTTTACCGAGCTACAATATATTGCCCTTGTTCAATTAAACTTTTTACGATGAGAACTTCTATGTTTCACCATGTGGTTGAGTAGACCTCCAGGTGGGTATTAAAAATACCGCACCCGGCATTTGGGGATTGAGCGATGGTTTTAAAGACTCTAAAAACTCCCTCGCCCGAGATAGATACTTGATTTCTTGTCTTTTTAAATTTGTATTATTTACGTTAAATTATTTTTTTAAATCAGTTTTATGTTGAATATTCAAATATAATATGACTACTAATAACAGAATCGCACCTATATAAACAAATAATGTGATAAAAATTAAATAAATATTCTAATTTGCATTTATATAATTCAATTCCACAGAAGACTAAATTCATTGGCGTTGGCCTCCCGAAAAATACCGGCCGGCAATTCAGTCTAGCACTCTTGATATCTCGTTTAGAAAGAGCAACAATGGAAAATAATAAAATAGAATATGCCGCAGTCTTTATTGGCAGTAAACTGAACATTACTACAACAAGTTAGGGCGGAGAATTACAAGTTTCCAATTTGAATTGCCTGCCACATGTCGCCATCTTGTCAAAGTTGCCGGATAAAGAATTCGTCACTCAAAGTATCTATCTTTAGATCTTTGTGACAATATGACTTTGATATGGCAATTATTTTCCAAATAATTAACATGTCGACTACCACAAAGAGCTTTAGAATAAATTACGGAACTTACTTCAAAGCCTTCCGACTTGGCCCAGACATTTCCATCGTGACCGGCAATCGCAGCCTTTGTAACACATCTGGATGCCATTAACTGTTTGTCGACATAATCTTGCCAGCTCATTTTGAATAAGTTCGATTAAAATAAAACTACACTTGACTAACACAATCTACTCCTCACAGCGAGCAAGCGCTCCACACGAACAAAAAGCACTGCCGTTTCAAAATGGCAGGCGTAGACATAGACACGACCGGAAGTTCAACACTGCCAACGTAGGCTACGTTCCACTAAGCACTCACGACGATCACGCTCACGACCACGAGTTTTCCCGTTCCACTATGTCCTGAGTAGGTCCTGAGCGTTGTTATCGTAAACCCAAGTGGAATGGATTGTGGAGCGTTTTGGGCGTTGAGGAAATAATACAAATGGCGAGCTAGAAAAAATAAAGCAAAAGCTTTAATAGGTTAGGTTACCATTGTTAAGTTTTAATGAGTTTTAAGTGTAAATTTTAATAATTATAAGTAAAGTTGGTTTATGTCGAAAAATGAATATATAATTCAATTTTTATATGTAATTTCAATTAAGTATTCAATTATTTTACATTCAAATAGATTCGAAATGTCTTTAGCGACAACACTAGGTTTTTTGATGATGCGTGCATGCAATAATACTGTCGATAGTACTAGTTCATCCAGTTCAGATGAAGAATGGAATACAATTTTAGAAAATTATAATCGTGAAAATAGAAAACTTCGACCTTTTAGTTTTGACAACTTTGCTATTTTTCTCAACGCTCACTTCGACCCACCTCCAGAGATGGGTCGTTGTGGGCTTCCCGTGAGCGTGAGGTATGACGTCATTAATGACGTTTTCGCCGCGACCACAATGATCGTAGTCGCCATGTGGAACTGCCAAAAGAGTATTTTGGGCGTTGTGAACGTTTAGTGGAACGCACCCGTAATGAACTCGATAAATTGTCTATATTCTTGACAAAGACAAGTTTATTGTGAAGGACTAAAGGGCGTCATTCACGCTCCATTCACGCTTCCTGTATGTCGGAGGTGTCCTCAAGATGACTGACGATGCATGATGGTCAATAGACAATGGGCTTTGATATAACATTAAAATGATGTTCAATATTAACTGATTCCTATGAAAAAAAATTTACAGTTACTCTTTGGTTAAAAGTGAAAATAGACCCAATCCAAATAGTGTTGGTTTTTATATGTTTACAGATGATATAATATTTTGTTAAGTTAATTCCAGCCAAATAAGAAGTTATTTGGACAGATTATTGAAATATGTTTTTAATCAACGAGAAACAATTAAAAATTATTGTAATATCGTGTAACAAAGTTATAATTTTACTTTGACTCGTGAAGCCCCGCTACGGACGCCGGCGTCCGAGTATATAGGGTTTCCCAGGGATGCCAGATAGTGGATAGATAGACCAAAAAAATGGTACAAGCAATAAAATTTATTAATTGTAAATATAACATAAAAATTCAGTATACAATATTTCCGGCGACCTTTTTTATGCACAACAAAAAAAAACATTCTTACTAAATTATTACAATAACCAATGATGTAATTATGCAACAAGAGTTGATATATTCTTAGATACCTACAAGAAAAATATTAATTTTGTCATTGATGTTGAAATATGGTACTTTTGCGTACCAACACAGGTTTTAGTTGGTACATGTTACAAGACCCTGAAAAATGGTACATTTACCAGGAAATTGATACGTCTGGCATCACTAAGGGTTTCCCCATCCATCTATCTATATAAGCGGGGTTCAACCTGCAAAGCTCCACTTTTTGTGACAGGTTAACCAAAATCAAATTCTGTTTTTCCAACTTTTATTGCTTAAAGGCTTTATCTACCTATACCGCAATACTGACAGTAGCTAATGAATAACAGTAGATGTCAATAACTTATTAATATTTAACTGGAGTTTGCTATCTAACTTGACGGTAAAAGTTACATTCACTGTTACTGCTTTTACAATATCGAAAACTTTAACGTAACTCTAGTGAGTACATCCGCTGAAGCATTTAATTTTTGAAGTTGGAGTAATATTATGTTTAAACAAATGTTATTGAACATTTTTATGTTTTCAAGTATATTTATTCCCGTGATGGACGGCAGCGTGTCTCACGCTGCCTCGGACGCCAATGGCGTCCTTCGGTGTACGGGGGCTTCTAAGCCCCCGCAACAACAAGAGAAGGACCGCAACAGCGGTACGCGCAGGGGCGGTTGCGGACGACAACTTAGACGTGAGTCGGAGGAAGCCCGCAGCCGTCCCTAATGCGCCGAAGATGGCCACCGCGGAGTTTTGGTTGGTATGCCGTGCGGTGTACATAGGTTAGGGACTCGGCCCGGCGGTCGCCCGACGTTTTCCATCTTTCCGGGTGGCTCAACGTCGGGTCGTAAGGCACGGTGAACCCAACATAACCGCTCAGTCGTTCCCCTTGAACACTGGGCGGTAGTAATAAGTCACTTTCTCCGCGTCAACAAAAAAAAAAAAAGTATATTTATTACTAGCTTCTACCCGCGGCTCCGCCCACGTTAAAAAGTTTTTTCGGGATAAAAATCCCGTTTTATATTTTCCCGGGATAAAAAGTAGCCTATGTGTTATTTATTTATTTATTTGTATGGACAACAAAACAGATAACAATCGAATACATTGTGAGATACATGACCATAACATAATCAGTCTTATTCTAGATTGCAATCCTAACTATGTTGACACATAATTGTTACTAAATCTTTAGATCTAAACAGCTAAGCACTTAGCAGCAGGTGTGTGAATATAAAAAAGAAAAAATTACAATAATCTGAAACTATAATGACTAATGTAAGACAAACGATATGGGAGTTGTGTCTGACTTTGGTGCTGCGAATATGTGTTTGACTGATCGTCGGAAAGTACTATACTTTGGAGTGTGTATATCAAGTGCGGAATGTTTTATAGATAATTCATTATACAGGCGGGACATTCTTGTAAGAGGATTATAATAAGATGTATTATTTTTGCATACTTGTAAGTTAAACTTCCTCATAATAATCCAGGATATGATCTACCCGGGTGCTAAATTTCATCAAAATTCGATCAGTAGTTATTGCGTGAAAGAGGAACAAACATACATACATCCAAACATCCATACATTCTTACTAACTTTCGCGTTTATAATATTATACTTACATACATACACACTCACGCCCTTATCCCGTAGGGGTAGGCAGACACTATTGAGCGCCACATGCTACGATCTTGACAAACCTCTTTTGCCTCTTCCACATTCATAGTTCTTTTCATACATTTTCGTCTGTTAAGGGTACTCCTGACCTGCCCTTTTCTGAGAAGATCATTTACTTGGTCAGAAAATGTTCTCCTCAGGCGTTGCTGCCTAATGCAGCCCGTCTCCTGTTTGGGGGGTAGAGGGCTCAACAGCCCCCGCGCACTGAAGGACGCCCTCAGCATCAACGACAGCGTGAGGTCTACCTGCCACACTGCCGTTTATCACGGGGGTCGCAGCAATGTGCTAAAAACACGCACAAAACTAAAGACGGACAGCTCCCTGCCACCCGCCCGTGACCCCCGGTGGCCCCTATTAGTCGCCTTTTACGACAGGCAGGGGATACCGTGGTGGAATTCTCCAAACGCCCCCAATTCACTGGGCGGAAGACGTAGTCCACCCGGTGCCTCCTACGTCTCGTTTGGTTCGCACATGTAGCAAAGCATAATATTATATGCCGAAATTTATTTTTCTGTCATCCTACTCCTACTAATATTATAAAGGCGAAAGTTTGTACTGACGTCATCTGTCAACAAGTGAAAATCGACCTTATACGCACCCACATAAATTTACGTATATGACAGATGACGTCCCGAGCCAATGTAACCAAGAAGTTTATAATATTATCTAATGGAGAGAGCGGTACACACATTTTTGTGAAGACAAAAAAATTACCTTTTGTGTTGTATTCTATCTCACTCACTCTTTAACCTATGTTGCCAACGCTTACGGATTATTTCCCTACCCATAAAAAAATATCAATACCGTTATTGTCGTCTCAATCATGTATATATAAATATTTCCAACATATCTTATATAATGATATAAGTACTATTTTCATTTCAGAATTATTCTTGTTGAATAAGATATCCTTAAGGTTTTTTATCCTTATTAACATTTTAGTTTAAAAAAATTCCTCATTTAATTGGTAATTGCGAATACATACTTCGGCAACACTGTTATAAAACGTTAAGTTCGATGTCAATATAGTTGTCAAATAAATGTTCACTTCGAAATTTTCTCCGTAATTATCTACAATAATAAGTGTGTTTTAGTGATATTTTAATGTGAATTGTGTAGTTCACGGTTGCAGAAATATTTGGTATCCATCATTTAGTGTGAAATTCTACAGGTAAGTTCATTGTCATCAATATTGTGTACATATCAATATTTATACGAATCGTAATAAAATACGTGAATATTTTATAAATGAACTGTAGAAAAACCTCGCTTAATGTGATTTGCTTTATATATGACTACTTTTTTCATATTAACGTAATGTTAAATGTGATTTTTTGTATCGTAAATAGTGTATGTAAACAAGAGGCTAGGGTGACCATGGTGTAAGCTTTGGTGGACCGGTTTGACAATGGTGCTAGAGTATTTGTAATACTAGCCGCCTTACTAATGAATATTATAAAGCTTATTAATATTTAAAAAATCATCGTAAATAAAAACTGAGGATCAACAGTTACAATCGAGTTCTCAGTGTATCCAGCATTGATTTATTGAAACTTTTATTTAAAATAAAATCGAGTTTGTATTTCTCTTTACAGATTTCTTAAAGATCTAGATAAGCAAAAACGTGGTTAAATATAAATACCATTAAAAGGTCAATTTGATGTCTGCAAGAATTACTAGTCAACATTTAAAGACAGAAGATTATGATTCTGAATGTGATAATGTGTCTTCTACTTCTGGGAATATGGCAGTAGATGTCAAAAATAATTATTTATTACCAGAAACTCATGCTGTAAGTATATTATTTTTTATCATTTCACTGGTATAATTATGATCCACTTAGACTTTATTATTTACTAGCTTTTGCCCGCGGCTCCGCCCGCGTGAATGTGTTTTTCCGGGATAAAAGTCACTGTTTATATTTTACTGGGATGAAAAGTAGCCTATGTGCTAATCCAGGACATGATCTACCCGTGTGCCATATTTCATCGAAATCCGTTCAGTAGTTTTTGCATGAAAAAAACATCCATACATCCAGACATTCTTACAAACTTTCGCCTTTATAATATAATAAGATTAGTAGGATAGGGCATTAAGCTTGCGACCCACCAAATTTTATAACGGCGGTACATTGGGTGATATCTGAGTGTACTAAATGGCACCTCTGCCTCTGTCTAAAATGTATAGGTACTTAAATATATTATTATTGATTGATATTTACTTTTTACATTACATGTCGGCGAAATGAATATGAACCACCATTGAAACGTCAAGACTTGAAAGATTTCAATATATCAGTTAATGTGAAGACATCCAGTGAAATAAGTTTAAAGAAATAAAAGAAAGTATTGCAGCAGATGATGAAGAGATAAAAGAAGAAAATTAATTACAAGTTATTTCTTATTAAAGTTGTTCATGATTATACAGTCTGAATATGCCAATTTTGTTAGGAATAAACTTTCTAACTCAAATTATATTTTTTAAATATCAACTATTACTAGCCGCTGTAGTTGGGTTTCATAATTAATTTAAACCGCATTACTTTATAGAGATAAAAATAAATATTATGGTGCGATATCATATTATTACACACTCACGCCTCTTATCCCCCGGGTAGACAGAGGTGCAATTAGTGCACCCACTTTTTGCCGTTATTCCGTTCCATGCTGTGATAGGGGGCGAGCCTATCGCCTTATCGTGTACAAATTCCAGACTCCGAGCTGATACTGAATGGAAAATAATCACTTTGCCCGACCCGACTAACCCGGGGATCGAACCCGAGATCTCAGCATTGCAGTCGTACCATAATACAACTACGCCACCGAGGCAGCCATATTATATCATATCATATTATTATGGACAGTTAATTATGTTACGTCCTGGTTTTGAAAATAAACCTTTGTCACTCTAAAGAGAGAGACAGCAGATAGCTGTGACGTCACATTTTAATCTTCAGTTTGTTAAACGGAATGAAAAATCCATATGGGTATAACATTCTTGAATGTAACCGAGCGAGGCTTGATCGAATAAATCATTAACGAGATTGTCTTTGATTTTTGTCATGCAAGTTCATGCTGTACGTCATGTTTGTTTGAGAGTGTTTTTGGAGGGTTGTAGGAGTGTCCATCATCGGTGGAACTTAATCCCGATAGTTTGTTCGAATTTCTAACTTTATTATTATATTCGAAGCGGCTTAGTAAATACTCAAAGCAGTTTATTTTTGACAGGTATAGGGATTATCTTTTTTAATATATTCAAATATAGAGTCAAAGAAAAATGTTGAAGTCAATAGTAATCTACTTTATCGGACTTGAATAATTTTAAAATATGCAATAAATAGATTTTTAAATAATGTGAGAAAAAAACCATCATTCAATAATAATATAGTGCTAAATTCGCCTTTTCTGAAGCACCGGTCGATGAAACAGAAGCTGTAGGCAAGTTTCCATGAAACGTCGTGACGCACTTCCGCTGTTTAATTTCCCAATAATTTAGTAACATCATCTCTCGTATTTTAAAACATTTTACAATTTAAAAATATTTTTAAAAATCATAAAAAATTATAGCAAAATTATTGTAATTCGGATTTAGCTCTGTGATCTCATTTTTTATTGCTTTATTTGAAAAGCTTTTGCTAACTCAACTTGACCTTGCTAGTTCTTTTCCGTTCAGCTACCGCGGTTGGAACATGTCTTATTCATCAGAAAGAAGGTAAGTACAATTCTTACGCTAATTTAAACATGTTTTAATGAAAGGCTGTACGATAAACCATCAGTAAATCGTCTAAATTATTAGCTACAATTATAACTTTCAAGTATTTCGCACGTTTGTACAATAATTTTATTAAAAGACTCGCCGATTGCCAACATGGCGCTGGTAGGAGTACTTTATTACAATTTAACTTTGTGCACGTGTTTTTTTTCTAATTAAATAAAAGGACCCCATTTGGATATGTTATAATGATTTGTAGGTTTTGAATTGATAAATATGGTATAGTAAATAATTGCATCTTTAATTATGGTGCAGTAAC
Source organism: Lapara coniferarum (assembly GCA_949316025.1). Classification (NCBI taxonomy): domain Eukaryota; kingdom Metazoa; phylum Arthropoda; class Insecta; order Lepidoptera; family Sphingidae; genus Lapara; species Lapara coniferarum. Next base: position 8,386,738 of record OX438926.1, read on the forward strand.
TCAATGCTAATGACAGGCGCGACAACGCAAATTTAATGATTTTTGCTTATTCATAAATTTTGCTAAAATTATCTAGATTTGTCTTATATCAAACAATGTGCGGATCTTTCATATCGCAATAACATTTTGGTTTTATTCATAGATCAGAAGATTGGCCTGAGGATTCCAAAAACGGGCCATCAAAGGATCAAGTGAGCTATGACGGTCCTCCAGGAATGGAACCCGGCGGAGCCCTGGATACTAACTGGGATCAAGTCGTGGAGACTTTCGACGACATGAATTTGAAGGAAGAATTGCTGAGGGGAATCTATGCTTATGGTTTCGAAAAACCGTCGGCGATCCAACAGCGTGCTATCATGCCGTGCATCCAGGGGCGCGATGTTATAGCCCAAGCCCAATCTGGAACTGGCAAAACTGCCACTTTCTCTATTTCAATTCTGCAGCAAATCGACACCACTGTCCGCGAATGCCAGGCTCTCATTCTGGCCCCCACTAGAGAGCTGGCGCAGCAAATTCAAAAGGTACGGACGTGGTGTTATAATAAAATGAAAACGAAAATCGATTTTAGTGTAAAGTGATTACTTTGAAATGTTTGTCGAACTAACAGTGAGTCAAAACTATTGTAGGTGGTGATTGCTCTTGGTGACCACTTGAACGCTAAATGTCACGCTTGCATCGGTGGCACCAACGTGCGCGAGGACATTCGCCAGCTGGAGAGTGGAGTTCATGTGGTTGTGGGTACTCCGGGTCGCGTGTACGACATGATCACACGTCGGGCGTTGCGCGCGAGTACCATCAAGCTCTTCGTGTTGGATGAGGCTGACGAAATGTTGTCTAGAGGGTGAGTTTACTTTTATGTTATACAAATTTAACTTGCTTGCCTTAGCAAAATAAAACAATGTGCTTGTATGTGTTTTTCAGATTTAAAGATCAAATTCATGATGTATTCAAGATGCTGTCACCTGATGTGCAGGTTATCTTACTTTCTGCTACCATGCCTGATGATGTGTTGGAGGTGTCCCGCTGTTTCATGAGAGACCCTGTACGCATTCTTGTGCAGAAAGAAGAGGTAATATACACATTTTATATTAAAAGTAAATAAATCCTACTAATATTATAAAGGCGAAAGTTTGTAAGAATGTATGGATGTTTGGATGTATGGATGTAAGGATGTTTGTTCCTCTTTCACGCAAGAACTACTGAACGCATTTCGATGAAATTTTGCACAGGGGTAGATCATGTCCTGGATTAACACATAGGCTACTTTTTATCCCGGGAAAATATAAACTGGGACTTTTATCCCGGAAAAACTTTTTAATGCGGGCGGAGCTGCGGGCAAAAGCTAGTTATCTTTATATAGTGTTGAGCAATTTCAAGATGAGTGATTATTATTAAATAATATTGTTTTTTGTTTTATAGCTTACTCTAGAGGGTATTAAACAGTTCTACATTTCTATTGAGCAAGAGGAATGGAAATTGGAGACCCTTTGTGACTTGTATGACACCTTATCCATTGCTCAGGCTGTAATTTTCTGCAACACCCGTCGCAAGGTATTTATGTTGTATATATTAGTAATTAATAACACATCATCAGAGTATGTACCATAAAATTTGTAGTAATTGAACAACTGTACTGGTGGAGCTTGATAAACCTTATAAAGGTTGCAGGAACATGCTGGATGCGGGCCGCTTTTGACAGGGTAATCTGTAAATCTTTAGGGGAGGCCTATGTTCAGCAGTGAAAGTCATGTGGCTGATGATGACCTGTGCACCTATTTTATCTCACTGTCACATTGAGTATAAAATCAATGATTGACTTGCACTTGCACTGATTTAAAAACCATACCATATTATTTTTTGTTGACTTATTGTCTGTGTGGTAGCTTGTTAAAGAAGTTCCTTTAACATAAACATCAGAATTATTGAATCCACCTTTTAAGAAATATTTTCAGTCATTGATTTTATATAACTCATTTAGTTTTGATTGGGTTTTATTTCTGTTACTGTGAAGGGTGGGTAGGTTTGCAATAAATCTATACTAATATTATAAAGAGGAAAGATCTGTTTCTTTGTAATGGATAAACCAAAAACTACAGGACCGATTTTGAGAATTCTTTCACTAATAGGAAGCTGCATTAGCCCTGAGTGCTATATGCTACTTTTTATCCTGGGAAAATATTTTTATCCTGGAAAAACTTTTTCACACCGGTGGAGACATGAGCAGAAGCCTAGTATGTAATAAACATATTTACATAGATAATCTAAGAGGATGCAAAGTAGGTTTATAATAAAATATAAAACATGTCATAACTAAAAATCTAGACTTGAACCAGTAATCCTTTACTATTTTTAAATTTTTCCTAATAAGTGCTAAAGTAAAAAAAGGAAACTATTAGGATATCCACTAACATGCATATCAAATTCATGGAAATCTGTTAGGTAGTTTTTGAGTTTATTGTATTCAGACAGACAAATGCCGCAGTGGACTTGTTTATAATATTATGTAAGGAAATATGCTGACTCATACTTCTATTAAAACTGCAGTGGGTTCATGTCTTGTATTACATTTTACCTATGCAATTTGTTGTATTCTATATTTCTATGATTATTCATTAAATTTTAATCTCATGGTATAATGCCTTTGAAATTTCAAGATATTTTTTTTATACTAAACAATATCTATAACTTCTCTAATTTTATTACAAACCATAGTATAATAATATATGTGGTCTTAAAATTTTTGTGTCACTGTAATCATATATAGTAGACCTGTCGTAATATAAAAAATGTTTTGCAACATGATGTTGGATTGTCGAATTTGTGGGACTATAGGGGTCCTGCTACCGACCCCCTGTAGTCCAGAACTTTATTGTAATATGAGACAGGATGCACAGAGAGATGGCTGGATATTGTTAGTGGAGGAAACTAATAGGCACAGTATTTACAATGTTTATTGTGATATCCAAATACATAAAGTGAATCTTGTTGTATGTCAACCTTCCTTTCTTTTTTATATTTTTCCCTAGACAATGTCACATTAAGATCAAAACATTCTATATCATAAAGTATTAAATACTGGCTGATTATAATATAATACTTATTATTTATATGATGTGTTGGAAGTGGAAATCTGACAAATTATTAACTTACCTACTTATAAAAAAGTTAGATTGTGCCTATGTTTACTATACTATTATAGCTTTTATTATAAAGTTTATATCATAATTGACTCAACCTAGTCACCTCCAATCAAATAATTCACTCACGCCTTTTATCCCCGGGGTAGGCAGAGGCGCTACTAGTGCACCCACTTTTCGCCGTTATTCCGTTCCATGATGTGACAAAATATATTGTCTTATTAGTTACTGCACTTCTGCTCGCGACTCCGCCCACTTGAATGAGTTTCCCCAGGGATAAAAAGTAGCCTATGTTACTGATAATGTAACTTATATTGGTGAAAGAAATTTTCAAATGGGTCCAGTAGTTTCAGAGCCTATTCAATGCAAACAGAAAAACAATCAAATCTTGCCTCTTTATAATATTATATTAAGTGCTTTTGTCTTCAGGAACTTTTGTTAAAACTACTCGGGTCTAGAACCAATATTTCACTATTATTTTAGATTTGTTTGTTGGTGTGACAATGCATTGCCTTGATAATTCTCAATCTAAACAGCTGTAACATGGGACAACTCTTGTTAATATTTATATTACATAGTGCTATGTTGAATTGGTTGCAGGTGGATTGGCTGACCGAGTCTATGCACCAGCGGGACTTCACTGTGTCCGCTATGCACGGCGACATGGACCAGCGCGAGCGCGAAGTGATCATGAGGCAGTTCCGTACTGGCTCATCTCGAGTTCTCATTACCACTGACTTGCTGGCGCGTGGCATTGACGTGCAGCAAGTGTCTTGCGTCATCAATTATGATCTGCCCACTAACCGTGAAAATTATATTCATAGGTAAGGGTATTGTTTTATTTAGTTTTGTTTTCAGGCATGTGTCTATACAATATACTGGAAATAAGAATGTGAGGGAGAGTATTTGTTTGTTACCAAAGTGTGTAGCAACCACCATTCGCATGTGAAATATCAACTGTTTCATTCAGGGGTCATCTAGTACAGATTAGTGGTGTAACGAATATTCGTATTTGCATTCGCGAATATTCGCATCTTTTTAATATTAGCATTCACAATAAATTATGTGAATGTTTTTAGAAACAATATATAAAAATTAAACAACACTACAACAGATTATATTTACAATGTATAAATAATAATTCGGACAGTATTTATAGTCCTCATACAAAATAGTAATTATATTTTGATTACAATAAACCTCCAACTTTCTAAACGCACTTGACTATAAATTATTTTTTTTACTGAGATCACAATGTGGTAGGATCTATGTTATGTTATTTATAAAAGATATCTCTATACTTAATGTATTATATCATTAAATGTAAAATGATTTTGAAATTAACAATATCTTAAGTAAGTATTGCAGTATAGTAAAAAACAGCTAGGGCTTGTAGTGTCCGATAATACAGTTATAAAGTAATTGGAAATATATAAGAATATAACCTAACACATTAAAATCTTTTCAAACATTATAAATTATTGATGATTTTCCTTTAATATCAGTACACCTTTTAATTCCTCCAGTTGCACTGATGACTTACTATTTTGTTAACCCAAATGGACTAGTTATTTTTTTATCACTTATAAGTTTTTCCTTAAATTGAAATTATTAAGATACAAACATCGATATACGGCGTTGCAGTCTTCCGATTCAGAGGTCTTAGTCAGAGGACGCTGAAGTATATCCGCAGCTCGATCGACAGATAAGGAAGTCTTCATGACACGTCGTCCATGCTTACAATGTTGTAAGCATCAAAGAGACTATCGAGCGGAACAAACGCTCCAAATGTTCGCAAAAGACCTGTCTATCGGGTAAAGCCAAATGGCCAAACTAAAGACTGAAGGCTGCAACGAAGTGTCGAAGAAGATTTAGAGGTTCTACAACAAGGCAGCCAGCAAGGACGGACTCACTGCAGAGCTTAAGCGGGCGCGCGCCGAAACTAAAAGTTCTTTACAGGCTCTTTTATTTCGTGCTACTCGAGGGTGTAAAGCCTGGAGCATGAGTACGGTGTTCTTCACGAAAGGTGATGACGTCTTCTTGAAGAATTATAAAAATATCAAAAAACCAAACCCAAAAAATCTATAATAGTTAATTTCACGTAACGCATGATAAAATCTTTAGGCGCCAAATGAAAATCCCATATTTGCGTTTGCGAATGTTGGAAATCGAACATTCGTTACATCACTAATACAGATACAAGTCTATAAAATTCTGTTTGTGAAGAAGAGAAAGTAATTTATCCATTTAATACTAGATATATAATTTACTTACTGCAGACTGCAGTGCAGTGACTACAATGTCCGTATGGCCAATTCTAACTTTATATTTGCGTTTGCGAATGTTGGAAATCGAACATTCGTTACATCACTAATACAGATACAAGTCTATAAAATTCTGTTCGTGAAGAAGAGAAAGTAATTTATCCATTTAATACTAGATATATCATTTACATACAATTGACTGCAGTGCAGTGACTACAATGTCAGCATGGCCAATTCTAACTTTAAGGCACCTTAATAAACTAGTTAAGCTCTCATCAACCTGCTGCCCAACAGAATTTTCATGATACCCGCTGAGCTTTGGCAAGTGGACCACTGACTTTAAATAAAACTACTAACAGTATAGAAACTTTATCTAATATCACTTGAATTTAACCATATTATACAAGAATAATATTGTTCAGAAAATTGTGAAATATTTTTATTATAACAATTAAAACTTAATTTCAGACATTTTTAGACACTGAAATATATAACTAAATTTATCTTGTGACTGGCAGAACTTTAGAACTAAAATGTCTTAGTGGCTTGTATAAACACAATTTGATCATGGCTGATCTAGTTCTTAATTAATGTACGTTTGTATTAAATTATTGATTTTAATTTGGGTTAACTACTACATTTTAGGCATGTATAACTGATTTCAATCATCACCATGCCTTATTCCATGAACTCCCTGACAACCAGCACAATATTAAAACTGAAAATATAGTTACTTTTGTATTATGTTGTCAAAATACTAATGTATTCATCTTTAGGATATGAGTTAAAGAAAAACATACTTCTAGCACTGATGTAAAATCAACCTTACAAATCTATCTTACTGGTGGTAGGTCTCTTATATGCAAGAGTCCGTCTGGGTGGGTAACACCGCAATGTCTATTTCTACCGCCAAGCAGCAGTGTGCATGCACTGTTGTGCTTTGGTTTGAAGGGCATTGTAGTTAGTGTAACTACGAGACATAATGAGACTTAACATCTTATGTCTCAGGATGACGGGCGCAGTGAAATGCCACTCTGTACTTTGTAACCACCAACTTGACCTGCAACTTGCAACTTGAGTGCTGGATGGTGTTTCTACTGTTTATGGGTGGTCGTATCGCTTACCATCAGGCGAACGGCAAGCTCGTCTCGTCATTCAATGCCATTAAAACTCATAAATACATATAGTTATGTTATATCATCTAGCATCATCGTTTGTAAATTGGAAATTGGTTTTGTTCGTGTCTTTTGGCTACATGAAAGACTTTTCCCATAAACCACCAAGATTTTGTAGTTGTGGTGCCTTAGGCCACAACATAATAGTTTTTTTACCTATTTAAATGTATAAAAACATAATTTTTATTTAGATTATTTATATAAATGAAAAGTATTCACACATAATTGAATAACTTTTATAGTGTTATAGCACAAACTATCTCTGGAAACTTTTTCAACTTTAGTGAGATTTTTAGTCAGGTGTACTTGTTAAATCCCAGCAGGCTGCACATTGAGTTATAGCTTATCATCTAAAGTTGTTCAGGATTTTCGGGATGTATTTCTTAGAAACAACCAAAATCTAATATTAGCTTTCACCTTATGATTATTAGTAGAACTTATAATTTTGTGGACATTCTCTCGCAATAGCAACAATTTTTTACGCCAAAACATTTCCTTTTTAAAAAATATTCAATTATTTTATAAAAATAAACTACACTTTACTACTTGTTGGTTGTTTCAGAATTGGACGAGGTGGCCGTTTCGGCCGTAAAGGAATCGCTATCAACTTTGTGACTGAAACAGATAGAAGAGCACTCAAGGACATTGAGGACTTCTACCACACAAGTATCTCGGAAATGCCCAGTGATGTGGCCAACCTCATCTGAGGTGTCTGCGTTTTCCCGGTTTATACTTTGTGTCCTGCGTTCTATTGCGATATTTATAAGGTGTGTGTATTAGGAGGAGCCTCCTAATTACCTTTCGCTGTGCCGAATTTTTTTTATTGGAACTCATTTCATTTGGATCGATATATTGGTTTTAGTTTAATTAATGATTACATTATATTATAATAGACGTATCAATATAAGTTTAATATACATAGTTAGGAGTAAGCCGGCTCGGCCGGATGGCCCCCGTTCCGCGCAGGCCTCTCTGCCGCTTGCACAGAGGTCTTATCGGGTACTGGAGAGGCTATTTCAATCACAAAACTACTAGAAGAAAACAATGTATTGTAACTTTTTTCCAGTTGTACATAATATGGTAACTGTTTTTGTAATACGCTAAATAAATATAATGAAATATCTCTATTGTATTGTTATTGACACTTGCAAAATTGTAGCACTCCATTCCCGATCGGAACCTTAATATCTTTGAAACGTTGTATTGAATTATTTAAATTTTGTTTTACAGAAGATCTACCTACTGAGCCTGTGAAACGCACTTTGGACACAACTATGTGGAAATAATAAATCAAAATTTCCTTAATAATGTTCATTACTTTCTTTTGGCAGGTCCTTTTTGTATCCTGTAATCCCATAACATAATAACATGCTTTTGCATTTTACTTTTTAAATATTGTTTTCTACATGGTTTTTATGTTCATTTCGAATTACTTATATTTTTGGAATAAATTTTGTTCGAAATATTAGTGACTTTTGACCAAATGATAATTAAGGTTCCTATTGCTTTAATTTATATAATAAGCAGTGATGTGGAACTTAGGTCAAAATCGTAGCTTGTGTGATACATGCTACATGAATATTAAATGTAAATCTTCGTTTTGTATTCGCCTGACTGCTAGACACGTTTCATAAGCTTTTTGCATACTTACTATGTATTGCCGTAAATAAATTATCTATTCCAAATTCCAATTATGAAATTAATAGATAGGTACCTAAGTAACGGATTTTATAAAAAAAAATGAATTGAAATACTATAAACCCCAATGTAATAGATATAAATTTATTTAATGCAATAAAAATGAAACAGTCAACAACATAGAGATTGCTGAATGTTAACCATAGAAAGAAACTTGGTAACATATTATGTGTCCTTACGATTCTAATGTGTTAGTATTTGTTTAAGATTTAACGATATAATTTACTTATTACAATATAGCATCACATGATTAAGTTATAAAATCCTAATAAATTAATATCACACTTCTGGTAATGTTCATTTTGACTATAACTACGTGTAAAATGGCCATAAACAAGTATCATAAAAATGCAAAAAGCAGAATTAGCAAAAGAACTGCTATAGGAAAAATAATATACACAGATACCCGAGGATAGCACACAGATACAAGGATGGACGTTACGTCATCATTGTGTAAACCGTCTTTTGTGGGCACTTCTACGATAACCGATTCATCAGTTAAAAACCCTATGTCGAATACACATTCGGTTTTATTTAGACAAACTTTGGATTCTGAGTTATTAACATATTGAAAAGTTGGTTTATAGATGTCAAATATTGCATGAATATCGTTTACTACAATATCATTGTCACTGTAAAAAATATAATAATAGTAACCATCAACTAACACTTCATGAACAACTTTCAATATTGTAGTATCTTCTAAGTAGTTCGTGTTGTTGCACTGAATAGAATATGGGAAAAATTCTGTCATCAATATTTTGTCCTGATAGCAGTCATACAAATTTACTTCAAAGCTGGATACGGAATTGTCTTCTGGTGTGAGCGTAGTGTTATAGGCGTTTCCACCATGATACACGCCTGTGTCTAATACGGTGTTAGGATTATGCAAAGGAGTAGCCCTCGTATCTCTTTTAAGTCTGTCTGTGTGTATTTCTTTACTGATAATTTCGTTTGCTCCTTTCTCTTGCGACTTCACGCTTTCGTTATTCTTGGCATTTGTATCCTCAGACAGAATATATTTCGTTGGTTTTTCTCTTACATTTGACTTTGTATTATTTTTTTCTTTGTTTACACCAGGATTTAGTACAGTAACCGAAAGAGTACCTTGGTTTTCTACCATTGAAGGATCTTTCTTATAATTAAATCTTTCTAAAATACCGCAAGTATTTAATATTCTGTCATCCTTGACTACCAATATTTTCGAGCCTTCAAATCGAGAACATGCCTTTAGCTTTACAGTCGCTCCTCTCAAAAGGTAAAATCCCCAATATTCTAACGTGTCATCAGGAAGAGTCATGGATTTTTTTAATCTGATATGTTTTCTTTTGTCTGATAATTCAGGAATTCCTTTCATTTGGAATGCATTGAATGAGGTATTCATTTTCAAGGAATGTTTTTCACAGAATACAGATGACTGTCCCTTATGAATTTGGATAACATCCGAGTCAGATATTTTATACATAACATCTGCATACCTGATATTTCGCAAGTACAGAGGTAGCACAATTAGCATTGTAGGCAGGATGGTTGTTAACAAACAAAACGTTATCACACGACGGGTTCCATGCATTTTATCGCCATCTGAAAATAGTTTTATAGACATTAAATTAGAGAATTAATGGTGGTAAATTATACTATGTAGGTAGGTAAGTATAAAAAAATACATTTGGTCGTGCGACCAAAATATTATCCGGGACATACACTTTTAAATAAATTAATATATACCTAAGTAACACAACTGACACCACTACTCTCGGTTAACAAATTCACAACAAATTAAACTGATATTTACTGTGGCCGAAGTCTCTTAAACTAGGTAGTTACCTACGTACGCTTGCTATGCTTATCATAGTCTAAATATAATTAATGTTATGAAATTCTTTTAGAAGATTGAGCGTGTTATTTAGCGAAAAATATTATCCTGGCTGTCAATCATGGCCCTGTCATCGTAATCACGTCGCTCCGTAGCCTCGCTCTTTCTGGCGTCAAAATACGCATGCTCAGAAATAAAGGTCTTGGGTAAAACCACAATACTCATATCTATACAGTAGAATATCTACGCGCCAAGAGTTTGGTACACTGTGTACCGTACACATAAGGCACACAAACAGTCGCGAGAGTCCGTAGTATTATAATGTTCTTTGGTCGCGAGTGCGGCGTGCGCCGCAGTGACGAACGAACCGTGTGATGGGTCTGTAAGCAGTTAGGGCCTTATCACACTGGCGATTCACGAGCGATCTCAAAGCGAGGGATGATGCGCAGTGAGCTAGCGCGCGCCGTGGAGCAAGTGGGCCACGTGACGTGGCCACAAGCAACTGAAGTGGGGCGGGACGGGATGTTGAAAGTGAGTGTAAATAAAAAAAAAAGCAAAAACCACGACTGCGTTAATATCTGCCATCTTTATTCAATGAAGAACTGAAAAGATGGGTAGGTACAAGATTATAATTTGAATATTTTATTTTGGTTTTGAATAATCTTAGTTGAGTGTTCACAAACGCTGTCGGAGGCATAACACGCTCACTTCTCATAATTTGGTTGGTGATATAGGTAGAGCTACAAAATCTCGGAGTGAGCAGATGCCTCCGACTGCGTTTTTGAACACTCAACTAAGATTATTCAAAATCAATATTCTTCTAGTGCCTCTTCAATGATGAAGATTGGCCGTCAGCTTCTTGTATTCGTCCTTAGTTCTAGTCAGGCGGAACAGACCTTCATTGGAGGTGATACCGGTCCACTCCTGGATGTTTCTTCTTCGCCCAGCGCGTCTCTTCCCCTCTACCTTGCCCATCATTATTATTTGCAGCAGTATATTTATCTTTCGTGCCTAAGCACGTGGCTGAAATATCCTGTCTTGCGCTGTTTGATGGTTTGCACCATTTTCGGGGCATATTAACACGCTGGAGCACGGTATCGTTCCTGACGTTTTGTGTCCATCTGATGCGCAGCTGTCTTAATTTCTTGATCTGAATCCCATGTTTCATTTACCGAGATATATGAATTGTCGTACTCGCTCTAGTTGTTTCTCAGCTATTAATATGTTAGGATTTAAATCTGGGTTTCTGGAGACTCATAAGTTTCGTCTTGCTGATGTTTATTGTCAGACCGGCTTTTTGGCTACTCTTGCTGACTTTATCTACAATTGCTTGCAATTCGCTTTCTGAAGATGCGATGAGAACAGTATCATCTGCGTAACACAAGTTGTTGACGACTGTGCCGTTGATTTTTACATCAGCTTCAAGATCTTCAAGAGCTTCAGGCATCACAACCTCAGCATAAACATTGAAAAGCATTATGACAAATCTGAATTTCATCGGTGTCTCCCTTATCAACCCTTATTGTAGCCACTTGTTTTTCGTATAGATTTCGGACAATCCTTATATCTTTACCATCGAGACCAATATCAATTAAAGGGCCCATGAGTTGTTGATGTTTAACTCGATCGAATGCTTTTTTCATAATCAATAAAGCATAGAAGTACGTCGGTTTGCATGTCTCTACATTTTTGCACCAGGACGTTGAGGGCGAATAGAGCTTCTCGAGTGCCGACGCCGGAACGAAATCCGAACTGGCTATCTCCCAATTGTTTGTCACATTTCCGTCTTATCCTGTTGTATTATGTTTAGGAAAACTTTTAAGAATCCCACTAATCCCACTCATATAAATACTATAATAATACCATCCCTGTATTATTATACTGCCCACTACTGAGCACGGGCCTCCTCTACTGAGGGGGTTTAGGCCTTAGACTTCACATACTTTCGAAATTCTTATAAGGAACTTCTTAGGTATGCAGGTTTCCTCACGATGTTTTCCTTCACCGTTAAAGCGAACTATAATTGATAAACAATACACACGTAACTTCGAAAAGTCAGAGGTGTGCCTTGGGTTTCGAACCTCCGGACGTTGTCTCGGAAGACCGTTCCATTTCCAACTAGGCTATCGTCCACTTTACCTCTCATACCCTACTAATATTATAAAGGCAAAAGTTTGTAAGAACGTATGTATGACTGGATGTATGTATGTTTGTTCCTCTGTCACGCAAAAACTATTGATCGGATTTCGATGAAATTTGGCACATAGGTAGATCATGTCTTGGATTAACACATAGGCTACTTTTTATTGCAGAAAAATTTAAAACCGGGACTTTTATACCGGAAAAACTTTTTAACGCGGGCAAAGCTAGTATAAAATACATATACACTCACGCCTGTTATCTCCGAAGGGGTAGGCAGAGGCGCAACTAGTGCACCCACTTTTCGCCGACATTCCGTCCCATGATGTGATAGGGGGCGAGCCTATCTCCATATCGGGCACAAATTCCAGACTCCGGACTGATACTGAATAGAAAAACTCAATATCACTTTGCCCGACCCGGGGATCGAACCCGAGACTTCAGCTTTGCAGTCGTACTGTAATACAACTACGCCACCGAGGCAGGCAGGGTAGTATAAAATATTAATTAAATAAAATCTTGTTGCTATCTTTTCAGTTCTTCGGTGAATTTAATAAAAATTGCAGATATTGACGCAGTCGGGTCTTTTTTTCTGTAATATTTTTTTCCATCTTTTTAGTTTTCTTCTTTTTATAAACTACCTGTGTGCCAAATTTTGGCCCGACCCGGGATTCGAACCCAAGACCTCAGCGCGCAAAGCGTACTCGTAACGCGTACGCAATAAAACTACGCCACCGAGGCAGTAGTTATAAGTTGTCGTAATCAAGTTATAAGTTGTCGTAATCACCGTTAAAAATATTTATTTTTACCCGACTGCGAAAGAAGGAGGGTTATGTTTTCGAGTGTATGTATGTACTATGTATGTATATTTATTTGGCACGCCCTAGAGCCTAAACGGCTTGTCGTATTTTTAACCCCCGACAAAAAAGAGGGGAGTTATAAGTTTAGGGTGAGTATCTGTATGTCTGTCTGTGGCATCGTAGCTCTCAAACGAATGGACCGATTTGGACGCGATTTTTTTGTTTGAAAGCTGATGTGACTGCGATGGTTCTTAGCTATAATTTATGAAGATCTGTTGAGGCGTTTGAAGATTATCAGATCATTTCCAACTTAAAAAATCCGAATGACTTTAAATTTGGTGTACTGTGACTTTCAAAATATTATTAAACATGAGCTGATGCTGCGGCATCAAGTAGTCTGCGGGATACCCAACTCCTTAGCAACTTATAGCAGATATAGTGTGTTCGGGCTCATAAGGATGGGCTCAACGAGTAGGTGATAGATAGTTGATTATCAAGGCCCCATGATGTAGAATGAAGTAAAGTAAAAAGTTTGAAATAAAAATGAAATTAAAATTTAAGTAACCCTTGACACAAAAAAATTCTAAAATGTAAAATAATAATAGTATTTTTATCGTTTAAGTACCTAGTAATATTTTAACCCTAGCGTCCTCACGTCGGGGGACCGAACTCCGGACCAGGGAGATGAAAATACTTCTTTAGCGGGCACCAACATTTCGTGGCATTCTGTAAGAAAACATTACGCTGTTAGCTTATTAATCCAAGTATTTTAAGCATTAAAGCCAAAAAACTACTCATCAACGTGAAAATCCAAGTTTACCAACCTGACTATGCCCCACTGTCAAGTGTCAACCCTATTCCCGATTTAAAGTAAAAAAAATATCTAAAACGAGCTAATGTCTAGGCTAATGTAGAATTATAATAACAGCAACAAATAAACTAATAAATTATCGTAATAAAAACAATGATACCTACATGGTTAAAAACTTCAATAGAAAGAAACATATACACAAAATCGTACTTACGTTTTAGACAACAGTTTTAGAGTTCACGCTCTGTGTCCAACTTGTTTATTTGTATCTGGTGTCCAACAGGAGAAGCGATTGTGCGCTAACGTCACGTGTTATCTATCAATTGATTGCACTAAGCTTCAATAGTTTAGTCAAAATGTGCGTGATCCACTGTATCAAAGAGCATTATAATACTACGGAAACACTGTATCCTATTGACCCACTGTTGACCAGTTGACCCTCCATACATACACCACACATAGTCCATACTCACACATAACTACTCCATAGTCCATACACACACTCGAAAACATAACCCTCCTTCTTTCGCAGTCGGATGTAAATGGGGTCGTCGTCGGCGCTATACGCGGCAAGCTCGCTGCACGCCCGCGGCGTCTTCGCGGCGCGGTGCGTCCGCCGCGCGCTTGCAGTGAATTCGCGCACTTGCGTTGCCTCGCTTTGGACTCACTTGCAAATTGCCAGTGTGATAAGGCCTTAGAGTAAGTATAAGTACCTATAGAGCGCTAATATCGCACCGTGCGCCCACTACCCAGCGTAGGCAGGTGAACTATAGCTACTTATATAGAAATGTTGGCGACTGCTAGGGATGGGCACGCGAGCAGCACCAACGCAACAGTTATCGATAAGTACAGATCCGGCGGCGCGGTACATATTGTTGTTAAAAAATTGTGGTTCTACAAAATATGGCCTTGTGAGTAATTTTAAGCGTATTGCGTTAATATAGATAAAAGCTTTGCTGCGAATTAGTGTAGTGCCATGTGGAATGATTTACAAACACGGTACCTCAAGAGCAGTTTTTACAAGCAATAAGAACTAATAATATTAATGGATATCCATTATAATTGAACTAATGGATATAAACCGAGCATCGCACCATGGATTTCTTAGCTAGTCTCCCCAAGCCTAAAATAGTCACGTCTTGCTTTTGAAATATTTATGACTAATGTTAAAAAATGACAAAAAAATATATCTTAATGATTGCTAACTTATACTGTCAAGACCCGCGATAGAAGCTATGCAATAGCTTAAAAATATTATCGTAATCGGTAAATTTTTAGGAACAGTAATTATTTCTTTCATTTCATAAACAAAAACGTAATTATTAATTGGCTTAAAAATCACACACAGACAAAAACAGTTACCTAAGCTACATTATATTAAGCATCGCCTTCGATAGTAATAAATACCTACGTATGCTATAATATGAAAATATTACGTCGATTCTGGGAGCGACGCGTAACATCACTATCGAAAAAGCGGGATGCGGGGCAATGCGGGGAGTACACGTGTTCGCCTCCCGTGCGTCTTTCATACCGCGACGCGTGATTTCAATTCTACCTAAAAATATACTGGAATATGGCTTGCCTGTGAAATGTGATATTATAATTCTGTTTAGTGTGTTTCCGAGTGTCGTTTTTACAAGATTCCACAGAACATTTAACCATTTTGCAGTATTAATAATCAAATATTCGCATAGATCTCACTCGCGTGTGCTCACGCCGTTCCTACTCGAGTGACTACAAGCGCTTGCGGCCGGCGCAGGACGATGTTCCCACCCGTGCCTATTGTTCCCACTTGCATAAGCGCGCTCTATAGGTAGTTATACTTACTCTAAGGATAAGGCCCTATGCGTGCATTTTGTGAATATTGGAATTAAATACATTTTTGATTGGAGTACACGTAAGTACTTACATACATATATATTACATATACACTCACGCCTGTTATCCCCGAAGGGGTAGGCAGAGGCGCAACTAGTGCACCCACTTTTCGCCACTATTCCGTCCCATGATGTGATAGGGGGCGAGCCTATCGCCATATCGGGCACAAATTCCAGACTCCGAGCTGATACTGAATAGAAAAACTCAATATCACTTTGCCCGACCCTGGGATCGAACCCGAGACCTCAGCTTTGCAGTCGTACTGTAATACAACTACGCCACCGAGGCACGTAAGTACTTGTACTTACTTAATATGGCAAAGAGCATTTATAAATTATATTGTGCTGTTTGCGGTTTCTTGAATTCTTGTCCATGTTTACCAAAAGCATTTTTAATTAAAATTTGTATCCGAATGCGGATTTTTATAAAGGACATGTCCGAAAATGGGCCTCAAAATCTAAGCAAGACAGTTTATATATATTTGAATAGAACTCCTGAAAACTAGCTTTTCGCAATAAATCGTTTAAATTTAAAAACCTCCGATTTTGAGATACATGTAATTTTGTTTGGCTTGAAAACTACACTTAATATGAATGTTATCAAAAAAGTTGGTTATGAATGGAGGGGTCTAAAAATACTTTTTTAATGGATCTAATATCCATATATTGTCCCCTCTGATATCCCTAAAGTTTGAGCCTGTTTAGATTTTGAGGCCCAGCACTCATACAAAAAGCGGACATCTCCTTTAACACTAAAGCTTTTCATACGTCTCAGTCAAGGCACAAATATTTTTCAGTCTCAAATTTATAAAGATGTTCTATTTTTCAAATTAAATAATTTTGAACACTTCTTATTTCATTCATAAATAATTTAATTTATTAAATAACATCTTTTGCAATATCGAAATCTAGAACTCAAGTATTTTAGGGCGGTTTTAATAAATGAATCTCAAGTTTGAGTTACATCTCAAGCTTACATAATGTATAAATAGTTCAATAGATTAAATTAAAATATTGTAGATGGGCAGCCCTATAATCGCGTGTTTACGTACCGCGAGGCCAAAGTATTGCTATCTGCAAGTACTCTGACTCGGCCGTTGCCTTGAAATAATTACTGTTATAATAATATTTTACTGGTGGTAGGTCTCTCATTATATGTAAGAGGCTGTCTGGATGGATACCACTGTTCATGGCATGCGCTGTTGTGTTTCGGTTTGAAGGACATTGTAGCCAGTATAACTACTGGATATATTGAGACTTAACACCTTATGTCTCAGGATGACGAGCACAATGGAATGCCACACAGTACTTTGTAACTCAGGGTGCTGGATGGTGTTGCTACTGTTTATGGGTCGCTTACAATCAGGCGATTGCCTCGGTGGCGTAGTTGTATTGCGTACGCATTACGAGTACGATTTGCGCGCCGAGGTCCTGGGTGCGAATCCCGGGGCGAACCAAAAATATTGTGACTGGGTTTTTCCATCTTAAAATTTACTCAGGCGCAGCTCGGAGTCAGGAAGTTAGCGGTGCGATACCCCCGTGCCTCGGAAAGCACGTAAAGCCGTTGGTCCTGCGCCTCGTCTCTCTCCGGTCATGTCGGATTGCCGTCTCACCGGACTATGAGAGTGAAGGAATAGCGAGTGCACCTGTGTATTGCGCACACACTTGTGCACTATATCTCCTGCGTACCTGGCTGATCTCCGTTGAGATTGGGTCAATCGGGTCAGGGCTCAAATGTGGCTATGGGGGTCAAGGAGGGTCAGGGGTCAAATTGGCTTGGGGGTTAAGGGAGTATACGGATTTCGTCAGAACCGATCACCGGGTGACCTTCTAGTGTACGTCATGCATCGCTGGGGGGAGGCGATTGACAGGCATGGCAAGGCTCTAGCTGTGAGCCTCGACATAGCTAAGGCTTTTGACAGCGTCTGGCACCGTGGTCTCCTTTCCAAGCTTCCGGCATACGGTTTGCCCGACAACTTGTGTGCGTGAATTTCTGGCTTTCTGCATGAGCGTAGAATACGTGTCGTCGTTGATGGGCACGCTTCGAAACTCATGACAGTAAATGCCGGGGTTCCACAGGGCTCGGTGCTGTCGCCCACCCTGTTTCTTCTGCATATTGATGACTAGCTTTTGCCCACGGCTTCGCCCGCGTTAATAAGTTTTTCCGGGCTAAAAGTACATAAAAACCTTCCCGTTGAATCACTCTATGACTATGACGTTGATACAACTCTTAACAAATAATGCATTAATTTCAACCAAATTTCATTACCATAAAAACGGTTCTAGTAAATTAATCTTAAAAGATAGACATATACTGTTGCGGACATTTTTTTAGATAATTTCAAGAGGAATAATTCTTTCATACATATATTTTTGATATCTTGAACCGTTTTCGCAGCGCACGCAATGGAAGCCCTCAAGGATGAATAATTTTCCCCGCTTTTTTCACATTTTCCATTATTTCTTCGCTCCTAATAGTTGCATCGTGATGTTATATAGCCTATAGCCTTCCTCGATAAATGGTCTATTCAACACAAAAATAATTTTTCAATTCGAACCAGTAGTTCCTGAGATTAGCGCGTTCAAACAAACAAACAAACAAACAAACAAACAAACTCTTCAGCTTTATAATATTAGTATAGATATGTTATCGCTTGGCAACATTCATTGTTATGCAGACGACAGAACGGTTCATGGGCGATACTACCATGAGTCCCCTGGTTTGCGAGTGGACACTGTAAGGGGGCGCAATGATCTTGTCATTGAGCTCAACCGGACTCTGGATCTCATTTCCACGTGGGGTTCCATGAACCCGGTTAAGTTCAATGCCAAGAAAACGCAGGTGTGTGCGTTCACGCGCAAAAGATTCCCGTTTTCTCCTCTCCCCTGTCTTCAGGGTGTTCCACTCTCATTGCGGAATGACCTGAATATCCTTGGTATGGATATCCGCTGTGATCTGAATCCAAGGAATCACATCGAAGGCGTTATATCTGCCACGTCACGCAGGGTTGGAATCCTGAACAAGGTGCGTCGGTTTTTCACGCCCGGTCAAATCTACCGCTTGTATAAAGCACAGGTACGGCCGGGTATGGAATCTGTTCGCACCTCTGGGACGGTTCCGCCCAATACTTGCTCGATGCCTTGGATGGATTGCAGCGGCGGGCCATCCGCATTGTGGATGATGCAGACGTAACGAGCAACTTGGAGTCGCTACAATTGCGGAGGGATGTCGCTTCTCTAAGCGTATTCTACGGTCTGTATCATGGCGAATGCTCTGAAGAATTGTTTAATCTGATCCCCTCCTCTCTTTTCCTCAGCAGAACCACGCGTGCTGGCATCCGAAGCCACAGCTTGATGGTTAAAACCATCTCGGCCCGAACCAATAGGTTCGCCAAATCCTTTATTTGCCGCACCATCAAGCTTTGGAATAGTTTACCGGCGCACGTGTTCCCTCCTTCCTATAATCCTGGGTCCTTCCGCCGTAGCGTGAAGAAGCAGCTCAGTAGGAGGGGTCAAAATGGGATTGGGGTCAAGGTGGTAAAATTGAGTTTGGGGGTCAAGGGAGGTCGAATTGGGTTGGGGGTCAGGGGGTCAAGGGTGTGGGGATGGCAGAGGCCCAGTACAGTAGACCCATCATACTTGAAGCCCTACCCTATCCTCTAAGGTGCAGTTCCTGATAGAATAAAGTGAGGATATTAAGAACATCCTTTATTGAAGTCGGTTAATAGTATTGAAACTAAATTACAATGATGTGCGCGCATAACCTGTGACTTTTGTACTTGATGCACGCGTATCACAGCAATATGCACATATTATTGTGACATGGGCATGTGCATATTGTATTGAAACCTTTCTCAGCCCCAGCACTCATACAAAAAACGGACATCACCCTTCTATTTGACTGCCTCGGTGGCGTAGTGGTATTGCATACGCATTACGAGTACGATTTGCGCGCTGAGGTCCTGGGTTCGAATCCCGGGTCGAGCAAAAAAAAAAATATTGTGACTGGGTTTTTCCATCTTAAAATTTACTCAGTCGCAGCTCGGAGTCAGGAAGTTGGCGGTGTGATACCCCCGTACCTCGGAAAGCACGTAAAGCCGTTGGTCCTGCGCCTGATCTCTCTCCGGTCATGTCGGATTGCCGTCTCACCGGACTATGAGAGTGAAGGAATAGCGAGTGCACCTGTGTATTGCGCACACACTTGTGCACTATAATATCTCCTGCGTACCTGGCTGATCTCCGTTGAGATTGGCCGCCGTGGCCGAAACTGGCTAGGAGGATTTCATTATGATAATATGAAACTTCTCGAACTTAAACTTTAGTAGATAGGTACTTACTTATATAGCCTGGTTTAGACTTTAGACCAGGTTACTATACAGCATACATTCAGTATATAATTAATAAACCCAGAATCTGTTTCATCACGGGCGTCTCTTAAATGTCACAATACAAAACATCCATATCCACACACAGACACGATCTATACACTGAGTACGGTGTATAACTAGTGTCATAGTATAAACCAGTCTTTAGTTTTCTATATATCTATTTTCAAAATATTCTGTTAATAATTATAAAATCATTTACATACCTACGTCATATTTTGATAATTCAGTATTTTGTCATACGATAATACATTTTATACATAGGCACATATCAGAGAAATTATAAAATATTTATGCACTTACCATTATCTTTGTTGTTAACGTAACTATACTGATAATTTGTGTTATAATATGAAGTGCTGATGGATCTTTTAAGATTTTTATTCATCTTCAAATCTTTTAGAAATACTTAAATGAAGGAGACGGGCACAGCACGTAATTTTTCAATGTAAGTTTTACTTAACATATAAATGTTTCCTACGCAATGAAAAAACTGATAAGCCTATCTCATTATTATCAGTTTGTTAAATAGTAGGGTGTGGGTATAACGGAAGATAATAATTATTAAAGATGCTTTCCACTGAGCCGTAGAGAAAAACTTTATAACGCGGGCGGAGCCGCGGGCAAAATCTAGTTATACCTATAATTCATAGTATGGTCAGTATTTAGTTTTATACTCTTATGTTTTAGGTACGCCAATTTCGTCGCGTCGTTGTTTTTTTTTATCGATGACTCGACAAAGTGGCTTCATTGCATCAGATGGTAAATGTAGTGAAGCCCAAAAAGTTGTATCGACCGGCAAGAGATAAACATCCCTGGTCGGTCGGCACAGTTATGCCGGCCTGCTTAATTGCTTCATCACGCCCCGCTTGAAGGACCCTAAGTCGTAGGAAGGAGGGAACGCGTACGCTGGCAAACTGTTCCACAGCTTAATGGTGCGGCAGAAATATGAATTACTGAACCTTTTGGTTCGAGCCGGGATGGAACAGACCACTAAGCCGGTGTTCCGCAAGCCAGCACGTTCACAAGTCTTCAAAAACAAACTTTATTTTATATTGTTGCCACAGTATATAGGTTTCACACATTAAGAAACGTACTCATACTACGTGACCTATTTTTGTCGATTTTCACCCCCTCCCTCCAATTGGTGCTCATCCGTAGTCAGCACCGGATTAGCTTATAAGCATATTAAGCAATTGCTTAGGGCATACTGCCTCGGTGGCGTAGTTGTAATACAGTACGACTGCAAAGCTGGGGTCTCGGGTTCGATGCCCGGGTCGGGCAAAGTGTTATTGAGTTTTGCTATTCAGTATCAGCCCGGAGTCTGGAATTTGTGCCCGATATGGCGATAGGCTCACCCCCTATCACATCATGGGACGGAATAACGGCGAAAAGTGGGTGCACTAGTTGCGCCTCTGCCTACACCTTCGGGAATAACAGGCGTGAGTGTGTGTGTGTGTGTGTGCTTAGGGCATTAAATCTTGAAGGGTACCAGAAACAGCGGCAAAAAAATATTATCTAGCTATTGGTACCCTTCAAGATTTAATGCCCTAGCAAACATTACAAAAAAAACTTTATTTCAAGGTAACACATTTTGTGTGATGTAACAGCACCGCATACGGTGCATATACCTTGCTGCCAATATAACGCTATTGGAACTTTAAGTTGAAACGCACCAGGGTTGGCCCTACTGTTTTATCAGTAGATTTACTTTTTTTGCTTTCTCATCCGTGTTTTCTGTTTAGGAGTCAATTTCAAAGAGCATTATAATACTACGGAAAGTTAATTTACTGTTTTTTGTTTTATTGATTTTTACATGTATTTTCACGGGTTTTGTGCACAAGTTAGTTATTAGGTAATTTTTAAAAATAAAAATGTTTTGAACATAATATTCTACATAAAAAAAACTTTATCAAGGGAATATATCCTTGGTGAAAATGTTCAAGACCCCCCTTCAAAATGTCGGATTAAATCGAAATTTGGCATACTTATCAAAGACCGATGCCAATTCAATGTTTTAAAGAAATGGATTAGTAAAATATTATTAAATTTAAATGAATTAATAATAGTTTATTTATTTTTAGTGACATATGTTGGACTATAGTAGAATCCTACTAATATTATAAAGGCGAAAGTTTTTTGTAAGTATGGATGTCTGGATGTTTGTTCCTCTTTCACGCAAAAACTACTGATCGGATTTCGATGAAATTTGGCACACAGGTAGATCATGTCCCGGATTAACACATAGGCTACTTTTTATCCCGGGAAAAAATATAGCGGGACTTTTATCCCGGAAAAACTCGTTCACGCGGGCGGAGCCGCGGGCAAAAGCTAGTTATGAATAAACTGGCTACTCATTTTATTCATCAATATGTGTAAAAAATCCTACCTGTTTTTTTAAATATGTGTAAAAATTAGGTTTGTAGCAAATACTCGATAGGTGTAGTGATTCTGCAGTGGGTTGTCGTACTCATTGTTCAACATTGGCAGAACCATCGCATGTGCGGGGGCCGGGGACGCCACGCCTTAAAAAAAGTAATATGTGACGTATCGTATCACGTAGTGCAGAGACAAATAAACAAGAAGTGGTTATAGCAAGAAGTTTATAATATAACTACTGGAGACCGCAGTACACACATTTTTTTGAAGACAAAAAAATTACCTTTTGTTTTGTCTTCTATCTCACTCACTCTTTAACCTATGTTGCCAAAGCTTACGGATTATTTCCCCACCCATAAAAAAATATCAATACCGTTATGGTCGTCTCAATCATTTATATATAAATATTTCCAACATATCTTATATAATGATATAAGTACTATTTTCATTTCAGAATTATTCTTGTTGAATAAGATATCCTTAAGGTTTAATATCCTTATTAACATTTTAGTTAAACAAAATTTCCTCATTTAATTGATAATTGCGAATACATATTTCGGCAACACTGTTATAAAACGTTAAGTTCGATGTCAATATAGTTGTCAAATAAATGTTCACTTCGAAATTTTCTCTGTAATTATCTATAATAATAAGTGTGTTTTAGTGATATTTTAATGTGAATTGTGTAGTTCATGGTTGCAGAAATATTTGGCATCCATCATTTAATGTGAAATTCTACAGGTAAGTTCATTGTAATCAATATTGTGTAAATATTATAATTTTATCAATATTTATACAAAATGTAATAAAATACGTGAATATTTTATAAATGAACTGTAGAAAAATATCGCTTAATGTGATTTGCTTTATATATGACTACTTTTTTCATATTAACGTAATGTTAAATGTGATTTTTTGTATTGTAAATAGTGTATATAAAAAAGAGGCTAGGGTGACCATGGTTTAAGCTTTGGTGGACCGGTTTGACAATGGTGCTAGAGTATTTGTAATACTAGCCGCCTTACTAATGAATATTATAAAGCTTATTAATCTTTAAATAATCATCGTAAATAAAAACTGAGGATCAACAGTTACAATCGAGTTCTCAGTGTATCCAGCATTGATTTATTGAAACTTTTATTTAAAATAAAATCGAGTTTGTATTTCTCTTTACAGATTTCTTAAAGATCTAGATAAGCAAAAACGTGGTTAAATATAAATACCATTAAAAGGTCAATTTGATGTCTGCAAGAATTACTAGTCAACATTTAAAGACAGAAGATTATGATTCTGAATGTGATAATGTGTCTTCTACTTCTCGGAATATGGCAGTAGATGTCAAAAATATTTTTTTATTACCAGAAACTCATGCTGTAAGTATATTATTTTTTATCATTTCACTGGTATAATTATGATCCACTTAGACTTTATTATTTACTAGCTTTTGCCCGCGGCTCCGCCCGCGTGAATGTGTTTTTCCGGGATAAAAGTCACTGTTTATATTTTACTGGGATGAAAAGTAGCCTATGTGCTAATCCAGGACATGATCTACCCGTGTGCCATATTTTATCGAAATCCGTTCAGTAGTTTTTGCATGAAAAAAACATCCATACATCCAGACATTCTTACAAACTTTCGCCTTTATAATATAATAAGATTAGTAGGATAGGGCATTAAGCTTGCGACCCACCAAATTTTATAACGGCGGTACATTGGGTGATATCTGAGTGTACTAAATGGCACCTCTGCCTATGTCTAAAATGTATAGGTACTTAAATATATTATTATTGATTGATATTTACTTTTTACGTTACATGTCAGCGAAATGAATATGAACCACCATTGAAACGTCAAGACTTGAAAGATTTCAATATATCAGTTAATGTGAAGACATCCAGTGAAATAAGTTTAAAGAAATAGAAGAAAGTATTGCAGCAGAAGATGAAGAGATAAAAGAAGAAAATTAATTACAAGTTATTTCTTATTAAAGTTGTTCACGATTATACAGTCTGAAATTGAAAATATTTTGCAGTGAAATTTTGCTAATATTTGAGATTTTTTTAAAAAGTATATTCCAAGTAGCAAGCAAAGAAAAATTACATATAGTGATAACATAAAGACTTTTGCTTTAACATTACACTTTTAGTCGCCAAAAACATTTTTGTTTTATAAATTCAAAGATATATTTGCCGAAAGAGAGCACATTATGGTGATCTTTAGCAATCTTTAATTGTTTTGTTGGCTTCTTCGCAGAAGTTTTAGAATATTAAAAATAAATTTAAGGACGAAACCTCACCCGCAGAATGTAGCGTTAATTTTTGATTCCATGGCTCTCAAACAAGAATTTATTTAGTATTGTAATTTGTAAAACATCCACGTGTTACTTTTGCTATAAATATCTACACAACTTTGTTTACAATCAACTTACCTATGGAATTTTCACACTAGATGTTGGATTGCAAATAATTCTGCAACCATGAATTACACAACTCATAGTAGAATATCTCTAAAACAC
The DNA here is from genome assembly GCA_949316025.1 of Lapara coniferarum. Taxonomy (NCBI): domain Eukaryota; kingdom Metazoa; phylum Arthropoda; class Insecta; order Lepidoptera; family Sphingidae; genus Lapara; species Lapara coniferarum. The sequence goes on from OX438926.1 coordinate 8,411,737, forward strand.
AATATGTATTATTATGGATAATTACAGAAAAAAAGTTTGCAGAATACTCGCAAAAATTGTAAAATCACACAAAATAGATATTCGTAATATTTCAAAATTACTTACTGAAAATTAGGTTATTAACTTCCTAAATGTGTATTATTTTTTTATGTATGATTGTTTACTTTTATGAGTATGTTTTTTATTTTTTTTTATTATATTTAAATTCAACAATAACTGTAGTTTTCATTTTTAAATATCCCAATGTTTTTCTGTCTAACCTTACAGTCTCCATATTTGGTTATAAGGGCCGGCAAACAACGTGAACATATCCAGTCGCGGGGGAAAGTAAAACATATACAATGTGAGGCTGTGTGCCGAACAAAAAAAAAGCACGCGAGGCCCCGTGCGAAGCAAATAAATTTTTTTAACAGCTTTGTAAGTAAGGTGCCAAAAAACGGGCCCCCAAGGAGCTGCAAGATGCCCCTGTAACTGCGAGGCCCCAGGCGGTTGCCTGGTTCGCCCCCCTCCTCCAAGGCCGCCACTGAATTCACCACCGCGTGGTGAGGTATTTTTTTTATGTAAGTGGAACTAGTAGTTCCGAACTACACATACCAAAAAAGTATGTAAATATGCCAATTTTGTTTGGAATAAACTTTCTAACTCAAATTATATTTTTTAAATATCAACTATTACTAGTCGCTGTAGTTGGTTTTCATAATTAATTTAAACCGCATTACTTTATAGAGATAAAAATAAATATTATGGTGCGATATCATATTATTGCACACTCACACACTCACGCCTCTCATCCCCCGGGTAGACAGAGGCGCAATTAGTGCACCCACTTTTTGCCCTTATTCCGTTCCATGCTGTGATAGGGGGCGAGCCTATCGCCTTATCGTGTACAAATTCCAGACTCCGAGTTGATACTGAATGGAAAATAATCACTTTGCCCGACCCGACTAACCCGGGGATCGAACCCGAGATCTCAGCATTGCAGTCGTACCATAATACAACTACGCCACCGAGGCAGCCATATGATATCATATCATATTATTATGGACAGTTAATTATGTTACGTCCTGGTTTTGAAAATAAACCTTTGTCACTCTAAAGAGAGAGACAGCAGACAGTTGTGACGTCACATTTTATTCTTCAGTTTGTTGAACGGAATGAAAAATCCATATATGGGTATAAAATTCTTGGGTTATAGTTTCCGTAGTATTATAATGCTCTTTGGGTTATAGTCTCTTTGAATATGTGGAAATTAATGATTGTATCAGGGGGATGTCACTACATCAAACCATAGAGTTTATATAGAGTTATGAAATTTGTTTTGACTACCGTATGGTAGATGGCACTATAATAAACTATATCGATTATTACAAAAGTTTAATAAATATAGATCTAGAGGGCATGGTGTGTGTTTGTAATAAAACACACAATGCCCTCTAAATCCATATTTTTTAAGATTTATACCGGATAATTTAGCTCGACATTTCAATACATGAAATTGAAAATCAGACCTTTTTTGTTTGTTATTTTAGAAACTCATGGATGACCATAATTTTCGAACTATATATTATGTACAAAATATTTTTTAAGTGGTATCATTGATCGCCTTGTTTTCGTATTCCAATTATTGGTTGTAACTTGTACATTTTTATTTTTATTTTCCAAATATTGCAGTCTATGTGAGTTTAAGATCCTCTTATAAAGTGACTCTGCTAATTTAAACGTTGATTTGGATTTGTTGGTGATTTTTACACCATGTGTGATCCTTGCCCCAAATGCTATTTTGACTCCGCCATTGATGGTAAGAAAATATTTATATTTTTCATTAATTGATAGTATCGTTTATAACTGCAATAATCCATTGCAGTCATATATAATGTTTAAATCAAATCCTTTTTAAACTCTGTTTTTAAAATATCATGAGGCAATGTGCATAACCAAAAAATATGAGCTAATAATTTTTAAGTTACTTCTGAAAATGGAGTTGTAATCATTATTACAACATAGTGTTATTTACTTTAATTTAACGATCGTATACGTAAAGTTCAGCTGCATTACTCATTGACTAATTGTTTTCATCTGCATTGTCTTCAAAAAATAAGGTTATTTGTTCGCGGAATATAACTGAGTTGCGTTGTGTTTATAATTGTTTTATTTTTATCATTTACAACAAGAACTTATTGCTTTGATCGGCATAACCACAAAAGGGAGACACAGTTAAAAAACCATAACCTATTCAATAATAGATATTTTCTTTGAATCATCCCCTCAGCAGTTATATTTACAATTTACAACATAGTACCAATTAATATTACTGAACTTAAATTAAACTTCAACAAAAAACTTTTATTCTTAAATCTGACATAAGTATTCCAATGTTTTCGTTTAATATACATACTTAATGAATGACTATTATCATAAATTTAACTCACACCTTTTTACTTATTTGTATCAAATGATTTATTTTCAGGCCCACTAAATTTTTTCTGCAAAGCAGTAGTTCCATTTGTAATGGGAAACATGGCATATAATAAGTACCAGGAGTGGGTACAAGTTTTGGACAAGAACACACTACATAAAGGAGACCAGTATATTCAAATAAATGTGCGTCTATAATATAGACATTTCGAAGAGAGCTTGAGACTTTCAAGGGGCATAATATATAGAATGGCAGCTCCAATGTTGAATTTAGGTAAGAATGATTTCCATACGCTGCACTGTATACTTTGTAGGTTAGCATAATTCAGGTAGATACATACACCTATACCTACTTAAAAATATTTATCCTGAATGAATTATGTTTGTTTTAACGAATGACGTCAATTCCCCTGTTATTTTTGCATTTGTAGGGTGAGTTGAGCATGCTGGTTACCTCATGGTAAGCGATATGAACACCCATAAATAGTAGCAACACAATATAAAACTTTGAATAAAAAATACCGTGTCACTAGATTCAGTAAAGTCATGCCTGTTTAAAAAACCTGTCATTTATTATCTATACTAGTCCATACTAGTATTATAACGACAAAAGATTTGATTGTTTGTTTGTTTGCAATGGATAAAACTTAAAAACTACTTTACCGATTTTGTAAACTCTTTCATTTATATGAAGCTATGTTAATCCTGAGCGCCGTAGGCTACTTTTAATACCAAAATATATTTTTCACGTGGGCGGAGCCACGAACAGAAATCTATAGTGTAATATAGTTATGCTGGGCTACCTAGGTGTGGCGATATGCCACAACAGGTGCAGGCACAACATACCTATAGAATTAAGAGCCTATGTGAAAAACATATGGAATCGTGATGGGCGTGACTTAGCGTATTTCAAATGCGAGGCGCCGCACGGCCCCGCTGAGATAGATCGCGCGCCTCGGCCCTCGTCGCATCGCGTCGTTGCGACAGGTCGTTGCACTCAAGCCCGCGAAAAGATCGTCATTGCAAATGCATGTCTGTGTTGTAAATATTATAGTTATTATAATTTCTAATAAATTTATAACTTATAATAAAACTAGCGGCCCCGACAGACGTTGTCCTGCCCTAAAAAGGAAATGAAATCCTAGAACCCGAGTACAGCGCCACCTACCGGATCTAATTGTTAATCGAAACTATTCTCAAACCCACCTGAGGACACAAAAAAATCATTAAAATCGGTCCAGCCGCTTAGGAGGAATTCAGTGACATACACGTTTAATATGGCGGTTAAGTATTCTTAAATTTTCAAATTTTCCGCGTAATTTTCTTGCAAAAAACCTCCCTGCCACCAAATGAGTCCTTATTTAACGAAATTTTAAAATCCCTAAACACCCCCACCCCCCCGTAAATAATACCTAACCATATTTTTTTCCGGAAAAAAATCCCGAATAAAATTCCCGGTGTCTGTTTTCCGGGATAATAGCAGCCTATGGGCGGTATTAATAGGTCAATCTCAAGTTTGAGTTACCTCTCAAGTAGACATAATGTATTGAACTGTTCATACATTATGTCTACTTGAGATGTAACTCAAACTTGAGATTGATTTCCTTTGGATCACAAACTATCTCCATACTTATTTTCATACGGTTCCACTGGCAAAAAACTATTTTCCGAGATTAAGGTCCCGGTTTATATTTTCCCGGGATATGAAGTAGCCTAGATTCTTCCCAGGGTTTAAAACTATCTCCCTGCCAAATTGCATCGCTATCGGTTCAGTGGTTTAATCGTGGCGGCTCCACTCGCGAGAAATTAAAATCCGGGATATAATTCCCGGTTTATCTTTTTCCGGGATAAGAGTAATTATGTCCTCAACTGGATCTCGAAATATCTCTATACTTGTTTTCTTGCGGTTCCACTGGCAGAAAACAATTATCCGGGATAAAAGTCCCGGTTTATATTTTCCCGGGATAAAAAGTATCCTATGTCCGTCTCCTGGTTCTAAGCTACCTCTCCACCAATTTTCAGGTAAATCCGTTCAGCCATTCTTGAGTTATAAGTGGTGTAACTAACACCACTTTCTTTTATATATATAGATTCTCGTGTCACAGTTTTCGTTGCCATACTCCTCCGAAACGGCTTGACCGATTTTGATGAAATTTTTTGTGCTTATCCGGTATCTATGAGAATCGGCCAACATCTATTTTTCATCCCCCCAAATGTTAAGGGTGGACCACCACCAAATTTTTTTTTTTATTTTTCAGACAAAATTTTTTGTTTTAATTTTTTTATGATACAGCATACAAAAATACCTACAACCCTAAATTTTCACCCCTCTACGATCAACCCTTATTTTTTAATAGCCATTTTAGTTATTTAATATTTATATGGCAAAACAACGTTTGCCGGGGCCGCTAGTAACTTATAAAACATAGAATTTATTTTAATTCGTTTATAGAACCATTATTATGTCACTATTATCTACCTAATTACTTGAACATTATGTAAAATGACATTGTAACTCATCGAAAGTATTATTCACTTATAGTTGACTTTTGTTGACAAGATAAAATTTGGTGTGGTGGTAGGTTCGAGTCTTACCCCTACGTAGGTCTGTATATAGGTAAAAAGCAAAGCAGTATGAAACTTCTATAATATGTTTTAAATTATATTTTGCTTTGCTTTGATTTATTCTTGTGGACTTTCCTAACTTTGGTGGACATAAAATAAATAATAATACAATAAATGGCGTCACTATTTTTCGGCCCGACTCGGGATTCGAACCCGGGACCTCAGCACAATAGGCGTATCGTGTGTGCAACTACGCCTTGGAGGCAGTCAAACATAGCATCACACCTTTTCTCCTCACATTTCGTTAGCTATTTTAGGTCTTATCAAATAGGAGACGAGCTTATTGCCACATACCGGGCCCAATTCAGCAGACCGAGTTGATACTGGACAGAAAAAAATAGTATTTGCCCGACGCGGGATTCGAACCCGAGACCTGAGCGTGGAGGCCGTACCGGGCACGTAATACAACTACGAGTTGCGACATCAAGGTAGTTTCGACAAGTCATTCACGATGAAACTTCTTCCCTGGAATGTCAGGTCTAATTTACGTAAATGATGTTTCACTCTAGTGCCACCATGCAATTTAAAAATCGAATTTTGTATGTAAAGGATGTTCGAAATTTATGCAATGCAATAAAATTACATAGCTTGATATGAAGATTGATTACATTATTATGGTTGAATAGTCACTATATAGGATATAAATGTTACAAATTTTGAAGGCGGCCGCTATCTATCTAGATAATTTTTATAATTTTTAATTTGAACTGTATGTAATGTGGGGTAAGAAAAATATAGCAAGGTCATTCTTACTACGCGGGTACTTATGCTTATAGAAAATTTGAAATGTTAATTACTTACAATTTTTTAAATATTTTTGACTAGCTTTTGCCCGCGGCTCCGCCCGCGTGAATGAGTTTTCCCGGGATAAAAGTCCCGTTTTATATTTTCCCGGGATAAAAGATAGCCTATGTGTTAATCCAGGACATGATCTACCTGTGTGCAAAATTTCATCGAAATCCGTTCAGTAGTTTTTGCGTGAAAGAGTAACAAACATCCATACATCCAAACATCCAGACATCCAAACATCCATACATTCTTACAAACTTTCGCCTTTATAATATTAGTAGGATATTTTGTACAGAAGAATAGACTGATGTTTACTGCAACAGCTACTTCTTCAATTCTAAGGCATTTGATTTTGTTTTGCAATATAACAAAGCTCCGATATCCTTATTGAACTGAATGAAAAATAATGATGGCCATATTTTAAAAGGAGACGGGAAAAACTTCATAGAACTTTGGGCTTAGTGTTACAGAGATAATTTATGCATTATTTTATAGTTATATTAGAACTATTTCCAAATGAGAAAGAAAAATCTGTCTGTCCAATGGGAGTAAAGAAAGAACCGCTGTAGAGTAGAGCTTCTAAATCATTTTTCGGTGAATAACTTTTTTTTACCTGATGACATAAGATGTTCACAGTACCTAACCATTGGATTGCCCTATTGAATAGTGAACAGAGCTAGCTTAGACAATAACCAGAATTGAAAATATCACATGGAATCGACGAGGACTGATATAAATATATAATGGCTCATTTACACTCTCGCGCGAGTGGTACGCCGAACACAATACGAGCCACGACGCGAGGTGTGAAGCTAGAGTGTTAGTGAGTCAATAATGTATTTCAATTTGACATTACGTCGGGAGCGCTGAACAAAGTTGCCAGTAAAATTAAATAATATCGACCAATATTAAATATCCCAAAAAGTGAAAATGTCTTTTTAGTTTAATTTCTAAAATACCTATAGTTTTTAATTCTTATTCTTTTTCAGCCTTTAAAAGGCTACTATTGCACATAGGTCTCCCCCAAAGAATTATTAATACTATTATGTCAATATTATTCTTGTTATACATGCTTGGTACTCTTTGAGTATGTAACCAACGCTCTAAGTTGGTGACAGCGCCGTGTGTAATATTACACGAACCACTTGGTGCCACTTTTCACCTTTCTATAACTCAAAACCTATTTAAAGTAAACACATAAAACTGCGTGAGTTTAATTATATCTATTAGGACATCTAGAAGCCCAAATTTCATGAAGCTAGCTCAAACGGTTATAAAGATATGAAGGTCAAAATCGTAAATTTTTGTACTGACTGACAGACTTATAGTATCTAAACCTAACCTACTTCCAGATGACCTAGAAGGATTTTTTTTTTTTTTTATTATGGCCATCTTCGGCTCATTAGGGACGGCTGCGGGCTTCCTCTGACTCACGTCTAAGTTGTCGTCCGCAACCGCCCCTGCGCGTACCGCTGTTGCGGTCCTATTCCCTGTTGCGGGGGCTCAGAAGCTCCCGAAACACCGTACCGTGTCCACCTTTTTGGTGTCCGAGGCAGCGTGAGACACGCTGCCTCGGACATGTCCATCACGGGGGTCACAGAAGTTGGCTAGACTAATGGGTGGGCGGCATGTCCCGCCCACCCGTGACCCCCGGAGGCCCCTATTAGTCGCCTTTTACGACAGGCAGGGGATACCGTGGTGGAATTCTCCAAACGCCCCCAATCCACAGGGCGGGAGACGTCGGTCAGTCGTCCACCCGACGCCTCCTACGTCTCGTCTGGCGGCGGGAGGGATCACCACTGCGCTGGCGATCCCTCTCGGCACTCTCCTTCCGCGAGAGGACCGCCTCGCAGAAGTGGGCCACCGCCTGCCAGGCCTCCCAGCCGCCGACCATGGGAGCAACCACGGCCGGCAGCGAGAGGTCTTCTCCGACGACTGTTCTGAGAGCGCTGCGCTCCTCATCCCAGGCTGGACAACACTCCAACGTATGTTGGGCCGTGTCCATTGGGCAGTTGTCACAATAGTGACACACGGCCGACTCCTCTACACCTACCACCCGAAACAGGAACTCACCGAAGCAGCCATGCCCGGTGAGCACCTGCGTCAGGCGGTATGTTGCCGCTCCGTGGCGCCTGTCCAGCCATTCGGCAAAGACAGGACGCACTGCCTCTACGACCCGGTGCCCCTACGACGGGGCCTCCAGCCTGAGACGCCACTCCTCCACGGCAGCTCGCCGTAAGGCGGCCCTCTTGGCCTCCACCTCCTTCAGGGCCGGACGCTCCCCGCGACTGAACGCCTCCTCCCGCCAATGGAATACATCGGCAAGGGATTTGGCGTCCAGGTCCCAGGGCAGAAATCCGGCCAATAGGCAAGCCGCCTCGAAAGAGACCGTGCGGTACGCCCTGACCGCCCGCTGCGCTAAAGCTCTCTGCGGGGCGCGCAGAAGGGCGACGCAGGGGCGGCCCAGGGAGTCAGCCCAAACGGGGCTGCCGTAAAGGGCTATGGACTGCACGACTCCGTGATACAGCCTCCGGCAAGGGAAGCCAGGACCTTCCAGGTTGGGCAGCAGGCGGGAAAGAGCGCCCTAAAGTGGTACTCAGATACCGATTTTGAGGTCAATTGGCTTTAAAATAAAGAAATTCAAAATGGCGGCCAATTTTTTCAGATCTGACATTGGATCCGTCTTTTGTACCTACAGGCCTGCCCAGATGTCGATTTTGAGATCGAATGGCCTTAAAACAAAGGAATTCAAAATGGCGGTCATTTTTTTCAATTCTAACATTGGATCCGTCTTTTGTACCTACGGGCTTGCCCAGATATAGATTTTGAGGTCAATAAGCCTTAAAACAAGGAAATTCAAAATGGCGGCCACTTGTTTCAAGTCTAACATTAGATCCGTCTTTTATACCTAAAGGCCTGCCCAGATATCGATTTTGAGGTCGATTGGTCTTAAAACAAAGAAATTCAAAATGGCGGTTACTTTTTTCAATTCTAACATTGGATCCGTCTTTTGTACCTATAGGCTTGCCCAGATATAGATTTTGAGGTCGATTAGCCTTAAAATAAGGAAATTCAAAATGGCGGCCACTTTTTTCAAGTCTAACATTGGATCCGTCTTTTATACCTAAAGGCCTGCCCAGATATCGATTTTGAGGTCGAATGGCCTTAAAACAAAGGAATTCAAAATGGCGGCCACTTTTTTTAATTCTAACATTCGATCCGTCTTTTTTACCTACAGGCTTGCCAAGATATCGATTTTGAGTTCGATTGGCCTTAAAACAAAGAAATTCAAAATGGCGGCCACTTTTTTCAATTCTAAAATTGGATCCGTCTTTTGTACTTAAAGGCCTGCACAGATATCGATTTTGAGGTCGATTGGCCTTAAAACAAAGAAATTCAAAATGGCCGCCGTGTATACCAATTCTAACATTGGCTCTTAACATTTTAGTTATTATTGATTCATAATGTATAAATAAATGAGTACTACAAAAAATCATACTAAAATAATTTTATGGTGTAAAAATTTGAACAGCCTTTCCATGCAAAATACGAATTTTTTAAATGTATGAGCGGCACGCAAGCGTCATTTACGCAAAATTCGGCCGGCATTCCAGGGCGTCCCTAGCTATGAATTACCCAATATAAATAATACATACATATACTCTCACGTCTTTTATCCCCGAAGGGGTAGGCAGAGGCGCAACTAGTGCACTCACTTTCCGTCGTGCGTATTCCGTCCTATGATGTGATAGGGGGCAAGCCTATCACCATTTCGGGCTCAAAATCCAGACTTCGGGCTGAAAAGAAAAAAATCCAATATCACTCTGCCCGACTCGGGATCGAACCCGAGACCTCAGCATTGCAGTCATAACGTAATACAACTACACCACTGAGGCAGAATAAATAACAAAAAAAAAGCAGTGACTATTGTTTTTCAATCAGGGATTCGAACCCGGCACCTCAGCGTACCGATCACTAAATATAACTAAAGCAGGTCTCCGGCTAGAAACAATTTACAAAGGTGAAAGGATGTAATAATTACGCTTGCTGCCTATCTTATAGACCTAATAGAGCCTATAATTTTATATTGATACACGGACGTGAGCTGGATACACTATAAAACAGAATTTCCAGGGCACCTTCAAATTTGCCGCGCGGTAGCGCGGACCAATCCCTACACTAGACGGCCAATTCGAACTTTGAAGGCGTCCGAAAATTTCGAGCGCACGTCCGTCGTCAGTAACAAAGAGTATTATATACATTGGGAATAGAGAGACAACTCGTCGAGTTTGCGTGCCAACCGACAATTGTCAAAATTTCGGCTGCTTCAACGATTGTATGATAGAGGGCGCCCATGTTGCTATTGAAATCCGATAGATGGCAGGGATTCTGTTTAAATTCAGGTTTACTGTAGTGGATACTAATACTGTAAATATTAAACTGTTATAAAAGCATTGCATTGAATGACGAAAGTGCAATTAAAGTAAAATGCTTTTTACAATTATATAATACAATGCGTTTAATGCTTTATTTACAGTACATCTTTGCCACTTACAATTAATATGGTTGTGTTAGTTTTACCATGCCAAATCAGACAAACTTATTAATCAAAATATTTTATTTTGTGTTTGTTACGGAATAATAAATAATGTACAAAATTTAATTTTAAAAACTATATTTAGGTACTGATAATATATCAAATTCCTTATAAAGAGGAACAATTTGTTTACTTTCAATCGATCATCTCCGATATCAAATAAACTGCTGTACCAATTTCAATATTTTTTTCATATAATAAACGTAGACGAAAGCTTTTATGGAACTAAAGAAAGGAGTACAAACGCAAACAAAAATCTGTTTGAATGTTATGCAGAGAGATACAAAGCCGTATTGAATCTCATACAAAAAATACAAAATAACCATTACATATAAAATCTATTAATAAATGCAAGGCCACCCTGACAATTTATAAATATAGATAAAAATGCTACAATTAAAGAAAATATTAACTGTAAACAAGGATATGGTCGAACAGTATCATATTATAATAACATTGCCCAATTGTTAATGGATGTTTTATGAACATAGCAAAATGCAACAACAATCAGTATGCAACCGCATTCTTAGTGGAAGTCAATCGAATTCTATTTTTGTAAAATCTGTGGGAGCGAGTGAATTTAAAAAAAAATGTTCATTCTCTAAAAAATGTTTCCAGTACTAGCTACGACGAAATTGCTGTTAGGATCGTACAACATATTATCACATATACTCTCTCCAATTTCCAGCTATATCATTAACTTAAGTATAAAATACGGCGCTATTTCAGATAATATAAAATTCACTATAAAACCAATGTTCAATGAAGTCGGTTAAAAAGAGCGATATTGGAGATATTAATTGTTACGGAACAATAGCATTAATTCCAATCTTCTCAAAAATTTACGAAAATATTATAAATTCTTCTTTATATTCCTTTCTTGAAAGTAACAATTTTTTTGTACCCGAACAGTATGAATTTTGCAAAACAAAATCAATAAACTCACTAGTTTATATCTTTTTTAATACTGTAATTCACTAATATGGATGATCGCAAACCTGCAGTAGAGATCGACGGTCCCATAGAACAAAGTCGTATATGCCAAATGTTAGCTTTTGAGTAAAGTGCTTTGAAAGTCTAAATTAATTGTGAAAATCACAAGTTATACATGAAGGAAACATTATCTATTAGGGTTCAGTAACAACTTTGAACCTAATGTGTGAAAATAGCACTAATTCGTACATGAATACACACTTACGACTTTAAAAGCGCTCTACTGAAAAGCTAACATTTTGAATATACAACTTTGTTCTATGGGACCGTCGAGATATATTTAGACATGACAAAAGCTTTCGACCACGTTCACCATATTTTGTTTAAAAACTTGCACCCCTATGGTATTCGAGGTAATATGAATAACCTAATAAAATCCTATTCAACTGGTAGACAGTAAGTCAAACAAATTAATAGAATATGTCCAATATTAAAAATGGAGACAATTTAACAATCGCAAAACAGTCCTACTAATAATATTATTATAAACGCGAAAGTATGTATGGATGTCTGGATGTTTGTTACTCTTTCTCGCAAAAATTTCAGAACGGATTTCGATGACATTTGGCACACGGATAGATCATGTCCTGAATTAACACATAGGCTACAATTTATCCCGAAAAAATAAAAAGCGCGCTTTTTGTCCCGGAAAAACTTTTTCACTAGTAATACATATTTTGGGGTACCACAGGGTAGCGTATTGAGCCCAATGTTTTTCCCGGTATATATAAATGATTTATCTCATATAACTTATCACCAAATGACTCTTTTTGCTGATGATAGCACAGTTTTAATTAGTGGTAAGCATCTGCATGCAGATCTTAATTGCACAATTAAGACTTTCCCAACTAACATTACAGAATGTCTTTCTTGTAATAATTTGAAACTAAATTGAGCAAAAACAAAAACTATTCATTTTTGATAGAGAAATCAAGTAAAACTAAATTAACATATAACTTTCCAAAATATAAGAATTGCAGAAAGAGAACAAATCAAGTTTTTAGGAATATACATTGACAGAAATTTAGTTTGCAAAAATCACATAAATAACGTTTGTAAACGCTTAAATCAAGTCATATGCTCTTCATAAATTAAGCTAAATACCAGACAGATCTGCCGTTATTACTGCATATCATGGCCACGTATCTTCTATCTTGAGATATGGCTTGATATTTTGGGGAAACTCTGTAAACAACGACCTAGCTTTTAGGGCTCAGAAACTTTATATTCGATCAATGGTAAACATAGTATCAACTGTTTCTTGCATACCATATTTCAATGAGATAAAAATACAACCACTTCCCTGCATGCATATTTAAGAGTGTGCCATTTTTTGCCAAAAGAAGTGCTCCCTTTTTTAAATTTCATAACCGTATTATACGTAATGATAGAATGACATTTAAACTCCACAAAACTGCATTAATTCATATAAGTCCATTTAACTTAATTCCTAAGATATATAATATACTGCCAAAAATTATTATAGATTTAAATGAACTTATTGAGTATAAAAATAAATTGTTTCGATTAAATTTAATTACACTTTAAATGATGTTAAGATATAGAATGTATTTATTCTCTCTCTAAAATCTTAAATTATTGAATGCCATTATGGCGTGTCATAGCTGTACTGCAATTATAAATGTGTAACACCACTATTCTACCTGTGTATCACAATAAATACTAGGTATTTGAAAAATTTGAATTTGATCAATAGGAAGCTATGTTAGACTGGTTATTATCCCAGAAATTGACTTAACTTGGCCGTGTCGGATAATTTGAATCTATTGATATTAAAAGCTTTAAATAAAATATCGCTAATGTCACTGTTACCATATGGTTTTGTACCTTACATTAAATAAAGATGAAATAATTAACCAAAATGCTTATAGTAAGTAATAATAATATACATATTTAATGTTACATGTACAAAGTTCGTTCACATCACCGTGTTACGCTATTACCAACTGACGATCCAAGTATCAGCCCTTATATTTAATGGAAAGGTGACTCGGAAAAAGTTATTATTAAATTATAGTTAATATAAAAGTGAGCAATACGGCTCTATTCATGAAACTAGCATTTTTTATTTATGAGTAATACTTTATCTGATGACTTTAAATACATTGAGCACTAAAAAAATATACTGAAACTTTGTTAATAAATGAGATCTCCCTTGCAACTTTTAGAATAATCCACTAGTTTTGAGTGCCATACCTGCCACCACAAGTATTTATTTCATTTATTTATATAATATTACATTAAGTTAAAGAAAAATAAACATAAATGCAAATATTTTAGTAACATATTTTACCAATTCGTGAGATTAAACCGAAACTTTTCAATAGCCTAGGTAGGCTTGTTTCAATTTAAAGGGCATTGTAACCCGTATAATTTATTTGTTTATCAGGTTTACCAGCGTTTTGTCAAACCATTACTTATAAACTAAGATAAAATTAATAACAAAGTTGGTATGATTTAGAATGATGGGTAAATACCGTATACAAATAAAAATACTGGAGAAAATTCTGTAAATTCAAAAATGTTGCTAAAAAGAAAGGATATTATGTCCGCTTTCTGTGGGCCTCAAAATTTAACCAGGCTCAAACTATATGGATATTAAAGTGGTAAAAGTAAGGATCTTAGATCCATAACAAATATTTTAAGATCCCTCCATTTCCAACTAACTTTAAAAACTTTTGTATTAAATGTAGTTTTTAAACAAAATTAAATGACATAAATATCAAAATCAGAGGACTTTCAAATTATACAATTTATTGCTAAAAGCTTAGTTTTTGGGAGTACTAACCAAATATACATAAAGTCTTTTGGTTAGAATTTTAAGCTCATTTTTGGACATGTTCTTTATTATGTTAAGTAATTACTGAGCAATATGAAACTAATATCTTATATCTTAGGTTGACGAGTGCAGTGGAGTGCCACACAGTACTTTCTAATCCAAAGTTTTTCATAGTGTTGATATCAAAATCTGAAAAATAAAAAATTAAGAACATTGTAGCGAGTATAACAACCGGTCATATTGAGACTTAACATCTTATGTCTAGGGATGATAAGCGCAGTGGAATGCCACGCAGTACTTTTTAATTCAAGATGCTGGATGGTTTTGGTTCTGTTTTTACCAGCCGTATCATCAGGCGTATGGCATTCTTGTTTCGTCACTCAATGTAATAAAAAATCCTTTCAGCTGTTTCTGAGTATAGTTTTTCAAAGATCTTAACATTTTCACAAATTTTTATATTCATTATTATTAGTAAGAGAAATAAAAAAAAAAGAAGTAAGGTATTATATACAGCATTACCTGATGGATAAGGGCTTGTTTCGACACACGTCACACGTCCTCTATTTCATGGAATTCCGTTTTCAAATTTTCTGTAACATAATTAAATTTGTGTGTTATTAATGGGCAGATAATGGACAGTTGGGATTATTATGTCCTGTAGTTACACTGGCTACAATGCTCAAAACACAACAGTGCATGCACACTGCTGCTTGGCGGTAGAAATAGACATTGCAGTGGTACGTAAACGTGCTATTACATATGAGAGTCCTACCACCAGTACTGTGACTTTTGTTGCGCTTACGCTGTACTATTGTTCCAATTTATGTGACTGCAGCTTCAAGCTGGTTAGGAGTCTATTGGGAACGTACATATAAATATTTGTTTTTATATAATACAAGCAGGTTCGATAGATATTGTCTTGGCTTAAAAAAATTCAATAAAAACCTAGAACCTGATTCAAGCGCAGCCAACTTCACCTATTATAAATCTTAATTATCCGAGGACCTATTTTAATTTACACAAAAAATAATCCCCGAAATCGATTCCGGAGGAGCTCAGCGACATAAACACATACAGAAGGAATATATTCCTATTAACTATATATACAAAGATATATTTTTGATTCATATTATTTAATTTTCTTTCACTTCAAAATTCTTGTCATCAAAACTGCCAAATCCTTATTAAGAGTACCACTCACATTAATTCTATAGGTATGTTGTGCCTGCACCTGTTGTGGCATATCGCCACACCTAGGTAGCCCAGCATAACTATATTACACTATAGATTTCTGTTCGTGGCTCCGCCCACGTGAAAAATATACTTTAGTATTAAAAGTAGCCTACGGCGCTCAGGATTAACATAGCTTCATATCAATGAAAGAGTTTACAAAATCGGTAAAGTAGTTTTTAAGTTTTATCCATTGCAATCAAACAATCAAATCTTTTGTCGTTATAATACTAGTATGGACTAGTATAAATAATAAATGACAGGTTTTTTAAACAGGCATGACTTTACTGAATCTAGTGACAGGGTATTTTTTAATTCAAAGTTTTATATTGTGTTGCTACTATTTATGGGTGGTCATATCACTTACCATGAGGTAACCAGCATGCTAACTCACCCTACAAATGCAAAAATAACAAGATGAGTTGACGTCATTCGTTAAAACAAACATAATTCATTCAGGATAAATATTTTTAAGTAGGTATAGGTGTATGTATCTACCTGAATTATGCTAACCTACAAAGTATACTGTGCATCGTATGGAAATCATTCTTACCTAAGTTCAACATTGGAGCTGCCATTCTATATATTATGCCCCTTGAAAGTCTCAAGCTCTCTTCGAAATGTTTATATTATAGACGCACATTTATTTGAATATACTGGTCTCCTTTATGTAGTGTGTTCTTGTCCAAAACTTGTATCCACTCCTGGTACTTGAAGAATTCAACGTTTAGGTTTGAAGGTGGCCCTCGAGAAAACCGAGGCCGTGTGTTTTCACGGACCTCGGAGAGGGCCACCGGCCGGTGCCGGCATCGTCGTTGGGGGGGTGCGGATCCCCATCGGCTCTAGCATGAGGTATCTAGGTTTAGTCCTGGATAGCCGATGGCGATTCCGCACCCACTTTAAGGAGTTGAGGACGAAATTGTCCCGGGCAGCGGGCGCTCTTTCCCGCCTGCTTCCCAACCTGGAAGGTCCTGGCTTCCCTTGCCGGAGGCTGTATCACGGAGTCGTGCGGTCCATAGCCCTTTATGGCAGCCCCGTTTGGGCTGACTCCCTGGGCCGCCCCTGCGTCGCCCTTCTGCGCGCCCCGCAGAGAGCTTTAGCGCAGCGGGCGGTCAGGGCGTACCGCACGGTCTCTTTCGAGGCGGCTTGCCTATTGGCCGGATTTCTGCCCTGGGACCTGGACGCCAAATCCCTTGCCGATGTATTCCATTGGCGGGAGGAGGCGTTCAGTCGCGGGGAGCGTCCGGCCCTGAAGGAGGTGGAGGCCAAGAGGGCCGCCTTACGGCGAGCCGCCGTGGAGGAGTGGCGTCTCAGGCTGGAGGCCCCGTCGTGGGGGCACCGGGTCGTAGAGGCAGTGCGTCCTGTCTTTGCCGAATGGCTGGACAGGCGCCACGGAGCGGCAACATACCGCCTGACGCAGGTGCTCACCGGGCATGGCTGCTTCGGTGAGTTCCTGTTTCGGGTGGTAGGTGTAGAGGAGTCGGCCGTGTGTCACTATTGTGACAACTGCCCAATGGACACGGCCCAACATACGTTGGAGTGTTGTCCAGCCTGGGATGAGGAGCGCAGCGCTCTCAGAACAGTCGTCGGAGAAGACCTCTCGCTGCCGGCCGTGGTCGCTTCCATGGTCGGCGGCCGGGAGGCCTGGCAGGCGGTGGCCCACTTCTGCGAGGCGGTCCTCTCGCGGAAGGAGAGTGCCGAGAGGGATCGCTAGCGCAGTGGTGATCCCTCCCGCCGCCAGACGAGACGTAGGAGGCGTCGGGTGGACGACTGACCGACGTCTCCCGCCCTGTGGATTGGGGGCGTTTGGAGAATTCCACCACGGTATCCCCTGCCTGTCGTAAAAGGCGACTAATAGGGGCCTCCGGGGGTCACGGGTGGGCGGGACGTGCCGCCCACCCATTAGTCTAGCCAACTTCTGTGGCCCCCGTGATGGACATGTCCGAGGCAGCGTGTCTCACGCTGCCTCGGACACCAAAAGGTGGACACGGCACGGTGTTTCGGGGGCTTCTGAGCCCCCGCAACTGGAAAAGGACCGCAAAACGCGGTACGCGCAGGGGCGGTTGCGGACGACAACTTAGACGTGAGTCGGAGGAAGCCCGCAGCCGTCCCTAATGAGCCGAAGATGGCCATTTAAAAAAAAAAAAAAAAAAACTCCTGGTACTTATTATATGCCATGTTTCCCATTACAAATGGAACTACTGCTTTGCAGAAAAAATGTAGTGGGCCTGAAAATAAATCATTTGATACAAATAAGTAAAAAGGTGTGAGTTAAATTTATGATAATAGTCATTCATTAAGTATGTATATTAAATGAAAACATTGGAATACTAATGTCAGATATAAGAATAAAAGTTTTTTGTTGAAGTTTAATTTAAGTTCAGAAATATTAATTGGTACTATGTTGTAAATATAACTGCTGAGGGGATGATTCAAAGAAAATATCTATTATTGAATAGGTTATGGTTTTTTGACTGTGTCTCCCTTTTGTGGTTATGCCGATCAAGGCAATAAGTTCTTGTTGTAAATGATAAAAATAAAACAATTATAAACACAACGCAACTCAGTTATATTCCGCGAACAAGTAACCTTATTTTTTGAAGACAATGCAGATGAAAACAATTAGTCAATGAGTAATACAACTGAACTTTACGTATACGACCGTTAAATTAAAGTAAATAACACTATGTTGTAATAATGATTTCAACTCCATTTTCAGAGGTAACTTAAAAATTATTAGCTCATATTTTTTGGTTATGCACATTGCCTCATGGTATTTTAAAAACAGAGTTTAAAAAGGATTTGATTTAAACATTATATATGACTGCAATGGATTATTGCAGTTATAAACGATACTATCAATTAATGAAAAATATAAATATTTTCTTACCATCAATGGCGGAGTCAAAATAGCATTTGGGGCAAGGATCACACATGGTGTAAAAATCACCAACAAATCCAAATCAACGTTTAAATTAACAGAGTCACTTTATAAGAGGATCTTAAACTCACAGACTGCAATATTTGGAAAATAAAAATAAAAATGTACAAGTTACAACCAATAATTGGAATACGAAAACATGGCGATCAATGATACCACTTAAAAAATATTTTGTACAATATATA
Organism: Lapara coniferarum; assembly: GCA_949316025.1. Taxonomy (NCBI): domain Eukaryota; kingdom Metazoa; phylum Arthropoda; class Insecta; order Lepidoptera; family Sphingidae; genus Lapara; species Lapara coniferarum. The sequence continues at coordinate 8,430,312 of OX438926.1, forward strand.
GTTCGAAAATTATGGTCATCCATGAGTTTCTAAAATTACAAACAAAAAAGGTCTGATTTTCAATTTCATGTATTGAAATGTCGAGCTAAATTATCCGGTATAAATCTTAAAAAATATGGATTTAGAGGGCATTGTGTGTTTTATTACAAACACACACCATGCCCTCTAGATCTATATTTATTAAACTTTTGTAATAATCGATATAGTTTATTATAGTGCCATCTACCATACGGTAGTCAAAACAAATTTCATAACTCTATATAAACTCTATGGTTTGATGTAGTGACATCCCCCTGGTCAGTAAAGATTCCGGACGACTGAAGCCGGCACGGGCCACTCCCATAACAGCGATGGCGTATTTGGACGTCGCGGATGAGAGAAAGTGACGGGAGGCGCACTCGTATGCCGAAATGAAATGGCGTAAGCGCCAAAACAATTTTCTTTTAATTGTGATTATACTATTTAATTCGTTTTAATTGTGTATTGATAAAACTTTGAAAAAATTGTTGTATTGTATTTAAATAAAGTTACGAATGTACATATTCCACCATTTAGAGATTAAGCGTGTTTAAAGAAAATATCAGAGGTAACTTTGAATTTTTTTTCGATCGAGAAAATTTATAGCAATTGTGTTTTGGCTTTGACATATTATTGAGTTATACGTTTAATTTACACATATCCAAAAATCTAACTTCTGATCTTAGTAGTTTACGAGAAATTTGAATTTGAAAGTCCTTAAAGTTCCTGACATAGGCTCTTAATGTGAGTGGTACTCTTAATAAGGATTTGGCAGTTTTGATGACAAGAATTTTGAAGTGAAAGAAAATTAAATAATATGAATCAAAAATATATCTTTGTATATATAGTTAATAGGAATATATTCCTTCTGTATGTGTTTATGTCGCTGAGCTCCTCCGGAATCGATTTCGGGGATTATTTTTTGTGTAAATTAAAATAGGTCCTCGGATAATTAAGATTTATAATAGGTGAAGTTGGCTGCGCTTGAATCAGGTTCTAGGTTTTTATTGAATTTTTTTAGGCCAAGACAATATCTATCGAACCTGCTTGTATTATATAAAAACAAATATTTATATGTACGTTCCCAATAGACTCCTTACCAGCTTGAAGCTGCAGTCACATAAATTGGAACAATAGTACAGCGTAAGCGCAACAAAAGTCACAGTACTGGTGGTAGGACTCTCATATGTAATAGCACGTTTACGTACCACTGCAATGTCTATTTCTACCGCCAAGCAGCAGTGTGCATGCACTGTTGTGTTTTGAGCATTGTAGCCAGTGTAACTACAGGACATAATAATCCCAACTGTCCATTATCTGCCCATTAATAACACACAAATTTAATTATGTTACAGAAAATTTGAAAACGGAATTCCATGAAATAGAGGACGTGTGACGTGTGTCGAAACAAGCCCTTATCCATCAGGTAATGCTGTATATAATACCTTACTTCTTTTTTTTTTATTTCTCTTACTAATAATAATGAATATAAAAATTTGTGAAAATGTTAAGATCTTTGAAAAACTATACTCAGAAACAGCTGAAAGGATTTTTTATTACATTGAGTGACGAAACAAGAATGCCGTACGCCTGATGATACGGCTGGTAAAAACAGAACCAAAACCATCCAGCATCTTGAATTAAAAAGTACTGCGTGGCATTCCACTGCGCTTATCATCCCTAGACATAAGACGTTAAGTCTCAATATGACCGGTTGTTATACTCGCTACAATGTTCTTAATTTTTTATTTTTCAGATTTTGATATCAACACTATGAAAAACTTTGGATTAGAAAGTACTGTGTGGCACTCCACTGCACTCGTCAACCTAAGATATAAGATATTAGTTTCATATTGCTCAGTAATTACTTAACATAATAAAGAACATGTCCAAAAATGAGCTTAAAATTCTAACCAAAAGACTTTATGTATATTTGGTTAGTACTCCCAAAAACTAAGCTTTTAGCAATAAATTGTATAATTTGAAAGTCCTCTGATTTTGATATTTATGTCATTTAATTTTGTTTAAAAACTACATTTAATACAAAAGTTTTTAAAGTTAGTTGTAAATGGAGGGATCTTAAAATATTTGTTATGGATCTAAGATCCTTACTTTTACCACTTTAATATCCATTTTGACTGCCTCGGTGGCGTAGTGGTATTGCGTACGCATTACGAGTACGATTTGCGCGCTGAGGTCCTGGGTTCGAATCCCGGGTCGAGCCAAAAAAATTGTGACTGGGTTTTTCCATCTTAAAATTTACTCAGTCGCAGCTCGGAGTCAGGAAGTTGGCGGTGTGATACCCCCGTGCCTCGGAAAGCACGTAAAGCCGTTGGTCCTGCGCCTGATCTCTCTCCGGTCATGTCGGATTGCCGTCTCACCGGACTATGAGAGTGAAGGAATAGCGAGTGCACCTGTGTATTGCGCACACACTTGTGCACTATAATATCTCCTGCGTACCTGGCTGATCTCCGTTGAGATTGGCCGCCGTGGCCGAAACTGGCTAGGAGGATTTCATTCATTCATCCATATAGTTTGAGCCTGGTTAAATTTTGAGGCCCACAGAAAGCGGACATAATATCCTTTCTTTTTAGCAACATTTTTGAATTTACAGAATTTTCTCCAGTATTTTTATTTGTATACGGTATTTACCCATCATTCTAAATCATACCAACTTTGTTATTAATTTTATCTTAGTTTATAAGTAATGGTTTGACAAAACGCTGGTAAACCTGATAAACAAATAAATTATACGGGCTACAATGCCCTTTAAATTGAAACAAGCCTACCTAGGCTATTGAAAAGTTTCGGTTTAATCTCACGAATTGGTAAAATATGTTACTAAAATATTTGCATTTATGTTTATTTTTCTTTAACTTAATGTAATATTATATAAATAAATGAAATAAATACTTGTGGTGGCAGGTATGGCACTCAAAACTAGTGGATTATTCTAAAAGTTGCAAGGGAGATCTCATTTATTAACAAAGTTTCAGTATATTTTTTTAGTGCTCAATGTATTTAAAGTCATCAGATAAAGTATTACTCATAAATAAAAAATGCTAGTTTCATGAATAGAGCCGTATTGCTCACTTTTATATTAACTATAATTTAATAATAACTTTTTCCGAGTCACCTTTCCATTAAATATAAGGGCTGATACTTGGATCGTCAGTTGGTAATAGCGTAACACGGTGATGTGAACGAACTTTGTACATGTAACATTAAATATGTATATTATTATTACTTACTATAAGCATTTTGGTTAATTATTTCATCTTTATTTAATGTAAGGTACAAAACCATATGGTAACAGTGACATTAGCGATATTTTATTTAAAGCTTTTAATATCAATAGATTCAAATTATCCGACACGGCCAAGTTAAGTCAATTTCTGGGATAATAACCAGTCTAACATAGCTTCCTATTGATCAAATTCAAATTTTTCAAGTACCTAGTATTTATTGTGATACACAGGTAGAATAGTGGTGTTACACATTTATAATTGCAGTACAGCTATGACACGCCATAATGGCATTCAATAATTTAAGATTTTAGAGAGAGAATAAATACATTCTATATCTTAATATCATTTAAAGTGTAATTAAATTTAACATGTAAAAATCGAAACAATTTATTTTTATACTCAATAAGTTCATTTAAATCTATAATAATTTTTGGCAGTATATTATATATCTTAGGAATTAAGTTAAATGGACTTATATGAAATAATGCAGTTTTGTGGAGTTTAAATGTCATTCTATCGTTACGTATAATACGGTTATGAAATTTAAAAAAGGGAGCACTCCTTTTGGCAAAAAATGGCACACTCTTAAATATGCATGCAGGGAAGTGGTTGTATTTTTATCTCATTGAAATATGGTATGCAAGAAACAGTTGATACTATGTTTACCATTGATCGAATATAAAGTTTCTGAGCCCTAAAAGCTAGGTCGTTGTTTACAGAGTTTCCCCAAAATATCAAGCCATATCTCAAGATAGAAGATACGTGGCCATGATATGCAGTAATAACGGCAGATCTGTCTGGTATTTAGCTTAATTTATGAAGAGCGTATGACTTGATTTAAGCGTTTACAAACGTTATTTATGTGATTTTTGCAAACTAAATTTCTGTCAATATATATTCCTAAAAACTTGATTTGTTCTCTTTCTGCAATTCTTATATTTTGGAAAGTTATATGTTAATTTAGTTTTACTTGATTTCTCTATCAAAAATGAATAGTTTTTGTTTTTGCTCAATTTAGTTTCAAATTATTACAAGAAAGACATTCTGTAATGTTAGTTGGGAAAGTCTTAATTGTGCAATTAAGATCTGCATGCAGATGCTTACCACTAATTAAAACTGTGCTATCATCAGCAAAAAGAGTCATTTGGTGATAAGTTATATGAGATAAATCATTTATATATACCAGGAAAAACATTGGGCTCAATACGCTACCCTGTGGTACCCCAAAATATGTATTACTAGTGAAAAAGTTTTTCCGGGACAAAAGGCGCGCTTTTTATTTTTTCGGGATAAATTGTAGCCTATGTGTTGATTCAGGACATGATCTATCCGTGTGCCAAATGTCATCGAAATCCGTTCTGAAATTTTTGCGTGAAAGAGTAACAAACATCCAGACATCCATACATACTTTCGCGTTTATAATAATATTATTAGTAGGACTGTGTTGCGATTGTTAAATTGTCTCCATTTTTAATATTGGACATATTCTATTAATTTGTTTGACTTACTGTCTACCAGTTGAATAGGATTTTATTAGGTTATTCATATTACCTCGAATACCATAGAGGTGCAAGTTTTTAAACAAAATATGGTGAACGTGGTCGAAAGCTTTTGTCATGTCTAAATATATCTCGACGGTCCCATAGAACAAAGTTGTATATTCAAAATGTTAGCTTTTCAGTAGAGCGCTTTTAAAGTCGTAAGTGTGTATTCATGTACGAATTAGTGCTATTTTCACACATTAGGTTCAAAGTTGTTACTGAACCCTAATAGATAATGTTTCCTTCATGTATAACTTGTGATTTTCACAATTAATTTAGACTTTCAAAGCACTTTACTCAAAAGCTAACATTTGGCATATACGACTTTGTTCTATGGGACCGTCGATCTCTACTGCAGGTTTGCGATCATCCATATTAGTGAATTACAGTATTAAAAAAGACATAAACTAGTGAGTTTATTGATTTTGTTTTGCGAAATTCATACTGTTCGGGTACAAAAAAATTGTTACTTTCAAGAAAGGAATATAAAGAAGAATTTATAATATTTTCGTAAATTTTTGAGAAGATTGGAATTAATGCTATTGTTCCGTAACAATTAATATCTCCAATATCGCCCTTTTTAACCGACTTCATTGAACATTGGTTTTATAGTGAATTTTATATTATCTGAAAAAGCGCCGTATTTTATACTTAAGTTAATGATATAGCTGGAAATTGGAGAGAGTATATGTGATAATATGTTGTACGATCCTAACAGCAATTTCGTCGTAGCTAGTACTGGAAACATTTTTTAGAGAATGAACATTTTTTTTTAAATTCACTCGCTCCCACAGATTTTACAAAAATATAATTCGATTGACTTCCACTAAGAATGCGGTTGCATACTGATTGTTGTTGCATTTTGCTATGTTCATAAAACATCCATTAACAATTGGGCAATGTTATTATAATCTGATACTGTTCGACCATATCCTTGTTTACAGTTAATATTTTCTTTAATTGTAGCATTTTTATCTATATTTATAAATTGTCAGGGTGGCCTTGCATTTATTAATAGATTTTATATGTAATGGTTATTTTGTATCTTTTGTATGAGATTCAATACGGCTTTGTATCTCTTTGCATAATATTCAAACAGATTTTTGTTTGCGTTTGTACTCCTTTCTTTAGTTCCATAAAAGCTTTCGTCTACGTTTATTATATGAAAAAAATATTGAAATTGGTACAGCAGTTTATTTGATATCGGAGATGATCGATTGAAAGTAAACAAATTGTTCCTCTTTATAAGGAATTTGATATATTATCAGTACCTAAATATAGTTTTTAAAATTAAATTTTGTACATTATTTATTATTCCGTAACAAACACAAAATAAAATATTTTGATTAATAAGTTTGTCTGATTTGGCATGGTAAAACTAACACAACCATATTAATTGTAAGTGGCAAAGATGTACTGTAAATAAAGCATTAAACGCATTGTATTATATAATTGTAAAAAGCATTTTACTTTAATTGCACTTTCGTCATTCAATGCAATGCTTTTATAACAGTTTAATATTTACAGTATTAGTATCCACTACAGTAAACCTGAATTTAAACAGAATCCCTGCCATCTATCGGATTTCAATAGCAACATGGGCGCCCTCTATCATACAATCGTTGAAGCAGCCGAAATTTTGACAATTGTCGGTTGGCACGCAAACTCGACGAGTTGTCTCTCTATTCCCAATGTATATAATACTCTTTGGATTGGAGTTTTTGGCGGGAACGTGAAAGTGTCATGAGGTGCTTTTGTTTTAATTTATTATTTTGGTGATACTTAGTGTTATATTGCTTAATTGTGGTGGTATATTATCCAATATAGTTCTATTAAAGTGCTCAAATGAAGTGAATTGAAACAACTGTGTCAATCAAGTGTTTTTTCGTTGCCGCCAAAACTCCTTGATAAAGTCTTGGTAAGGTAGCCACTGCTTTACTACGACAACCAGAGATATCACTTAAGACGAGGCTGTATGGGCTTGAACCCTTTGCCTTCCCTGTAAGGGAGAATTATATAAAAAAAAAAAAAAAAAAACTCTTTGGATTGTATAACAGAGCGTTAAAAATTAAAAGATTGAAGAATATATGCAAGGATGACCGATATCGTAAAACCTGATGTCATATGGATAGAGGGAAGGTGTTACAGGGTTAACGACCCTACTTCGGAGATAGCTTCATTGCAAGAACATGATACTTATGAAAATGGTAATTATGATTAAAAAAAAGCCACAAACACTAAGAGCCCCTTTGTCAGTGACTATATGGAGGCTATATTTTCCGTAGTATAATACTTAATGCTCTTTGGGCTACATGGTCGCTACCCTCTGTATATAATTGTTTGTTTACATCGCTAATGTGACAGCCGCCCTAGTTGTCACACATACTATATAGATATGTGATTGGGGCGTATTACACAGTCAATAATATCACGCGATACTCGCATTATCACAATAATACTGATACAATATGGATGCGTATCGCAGTATCGTGATAATATCGCAGTTATCCGGATATTTTGAAATTCACGATACTAAGGGGGTGTGGCTTCAATATTATTGACCAAAGAGTATTATATCTATACTATAATATTATAAAGCTGAAGAGTTTGTTTGTTTGTTTGAACGCGCTAATCTCAGGAGCTACTGAACAGATTTTGAAAATTCTTTCACTAATGGGAAGCTACATAGCTTCTGAGTGCTATAGGCTACTTTTTATCCCGGGAAAATATTTTTGTCCCGGAAAAACTTTTTCACACGGGCGGAGCCACGAGCACAACATTATATACATTATATCTTAAGTCAACGGCTTACTGAAGTGGTGATATTGATTGATGATAATGATATGTGTAATAGCCCACTTCAGTATTTGAGATCTTGTGATAATATGGCGATCCCAGGATCACAATATTATTGACTGTGTAATACGCGCCAATAGGGATTCCCTTTGTGGACGCTCATTTGAATCTCTCGCATGCACCCCAAAATTTAATTTGTACTCCAGACCACTTAGACATGAGTGATAATTACAAAAACATTATATCCATGTTGTCATAGTAAACTAAATGGATACATTGGAAAACTAGCAATAGTCCCTACTGTAAATTCCCATTATTTCTTTTCAGAAACTACAATTAATGATATTGATGATGATGATGATGATGATGATGTTGAAGTTGTAATGATGGATGATACCAGATTTTGCATAAACTTGCATGTTTCTAAGTGAGTAAGTAGGTAACAAGAATAACAATAGCACTATGTAAATTATCGCACTGCTTAGCACTGGTATAGTTCACATAAAAGGATTAGATTTTTGTTCACCATTGGCATAACACATGACCCCTGCCGGGCTTTAACATTAATGTTGTAATAATATATACATTTTTTATGTTGCTTTGAATGATAAAACAAGCATGCCATTCACCTGATGGTAAGCGATATAACCACCTTTAAACAGTAGCAACACCATCCAGCTTCTTGAGTTATACTTTTGTGGCATCCCATTGCATTCATCATCCTCAGACTTAAGATGTTAAGTCTCATTATGTCCAGTATTTACACTGGCTACAATGTCCTTCAAACCAAAACAACAGTGCATGCACACTGCAGTGGTAGATATACATTGCAGTGGTACCCACCCAGACGGACTCTTACATATGAGAGACCTACCACCAGTAGTATATACCACCGGTAGTGTAATATAGTAGTGAATTGATATAAAAAGTGTGATGTGATATGTGACATAAGTTAAGGTTTGCTGGTGGTAGGATATATTTATCCACTTGGATATCAACCACCACACAAGTCATAAAACCAACTAGAGTGGCATATGTGTGTTGCATTCAAGGATCAGCCTGTGTGCATCTAGTTTAAAACATACCAGCCTAACAATGTTGACTGGTTGAGCTGTAATCACCTTTTATCAGACTACATTCTGCCTGGCCCTACACTCCTTATGAGGGACAGTGGAGATACTATTCTGGGTCCAAATAAAATAAGCAAATGATTGTGATTCTTTTTTATTTTCAGACACTACATGGGATATATTATTGGTAAAAAAGGTGCTGTGAAATATAGACTTGAAAGGGAGACTCGAACACAAATAAAGGTACCAAAGCCAGGGCAGGCAGGAGATATAGTCATTTTGGGGCAGTCTGCATCTGTAAGATACCTTACTCATGATAATATATTCATAATAATGTTAATATATAAGTTTTTTGGAATTGCCATGTCGCCCATGTGGTGATCTGTCCTCAACTTATTATAATATGTATTATAGATTAATGCTCTATACTTGCAATATTAAAAATACTAAGTTATAATAATCCCAGCCCTATATTATATACTGTTTGATTACTGGGCATGGTCCTTCACAACTGAGAGGGTGGGTATAAGGCTTAGTTGACCATGAGATACCAACCTAGTGCAGATTGGAACACTTCACATACCCTAGAAATTCTTATAGAAAACTTCTCAGATATGCAGGGGCATCTTTAGGACGAAATTGACACAATTCAAAAAATAGAAAATCGAGTTGTCGTTTTTAAATTACTAAAAACTAGTCCCTTATTTATAAAAAATATAATAAAAAAGGGACCGATCTAACAGTTTGGTCCTTTTCCTGCTTGAATATGGCTATGTTTAAACTATTATTGTATCATGAACTGCGTTTTAAGTAATTTTATGACAATAAATCAATTTTGTATCTTTTTGAATTGTGTCGTTTTCATCCTAAAGGTGCGATGTTTTACTTCACCATTAAATGAAGTGATAATTCACATAACTTTAGATAAGTCGGAGGTGTGTGCCGTTGAGTTTTGAACCTGCGGAAATTCGTCTTGGCAATCCATTCCACTCCCAACTAAGCTTTCGCTACTTCAGTTATAATATAAATTATTATTATATTTATGTGCATAAGCATCTAAGCTGTTGCTATAATTTGTACTGAAATGAATGTATATTTTAGAGTGTGAAAGCTGCAAGAAGGAGAATAAATATCATAGTGATGTCATCAAGAATGAAGCAAAGGCCCACACATTTTCTATCAATTCCAATGAACAATTCAAATATCATAGAAAATTTTGAAAGATTCAAGGTAGGTTTGATATATAATAATTATTATATTTATTGATTTGTACCATTATTCTTATAATCCTAATTAATCACATTTAATAATAATCATCATCATCAGCCATAGGAAGCTTGCCAGTGAAGTATGGACATAGGCAGGCACCCCATAAAGATTTCAAACCAACCTGTTAGAAGCGACTTGCACCTCACATACAGTACTATATTTTTAAAGTTAGAAATTGGCAAACAATAGGCAAAAATATCTGACAGAGGGGAAGATCTAAAACTCTTATAATCAGGGTGATGTCAGCTCCGCTGACGTCACAGGGTTCCAACTCATAATCATCTTTCATGATGTGAGAGTAAAACTCCAACTTGTTCTTCATGTTTTATTTCTGGATGCTTAAAACTTATTCCTGGAGCTCTGCACAGTTAAAATGACTACTTCATTTTTTTTATACGGACCTATCTGCCAGTAGCCTGACGAGAGTCAGCTTTTCTGGCCACAGCGGACTTTAGGGTGAACGCTTTAGGCGCTCGCAACCCTTTAATTTAAGCGACCATGCTGAGGGCAACCCACTAACGGGTTACGAACCTCGGCTCAGGACGGCCACTGGGAGAGGATGAGACATCAAGAATTTGTGGAGAAGATTGGTGTTTAACCTAATCCTATTCGTTTATTTCGTCGGCACGCGGGCCGGAACTGTTAGGGCACTACTTCAATCACGAGTTGCCCTAGTTATACCAACGATTTGATGTCGACTTGTTTTTGCATGATTATTATTTCAAGATACCCGACGCTCCGACATATCTATATTTCAGAGTCTCATTATTTTGAAAATAATTAGGTTGTACTTATCGATTATGCAATACTCATCAAACAACAAACAATTTCAAAAAATCTTACATATTTGTATAAAAAAATATTTCTTATTTTAGGCAGAAGTACTCAAAGAGTGTCCCAACTTTGATGAAACACTATTCATAAGAGCACATAAATTGCATATAACGATGGGTGTGATGTGTTTAATGGACAATGAAGAGAGATTGTTGGCATCAAAACTTCTCACTGAAGCTAAAGAGAAAGTTATTGCGTAAGTTTTGCAATAAGTTTGCTAATAACGTGAATAATTGAACACAGAACACATATACTTTTATTGAACTATATATATATATATCTCTGTTATGCTTATTCTACGGATTTTGGAAACACCTGTTGCTGCAAATTTTTTGTTGTAAGTATTAAAAATGTCGATGTGTTTATAAATAGGATACAAAGTCATTTTAAAGTGAATAATAAGAACGCGTATAAGGGAATTTTAAATAAACAACTTTTTGTACCATTATAGTAGCAGTTTCTTAATAAAACGCCATAACACGAATAAACAAACATGCGGAAGTACCTATAAAAGTTCCTTCTTTCCTATGAACCGTTAGAACACGAATTATTATATTACATTAGTAGTGCTCGCGGCTCCGCCCGCGTGAAAAAGTTTTTCCCGGATAAAAGTAGCCTATAGCACTCAGGAGTTATGTAGCTTCCTATTAGTGAAAGAATTTTCAAAATCGGTTCAGTAGTTCCTGAGATTAGCGCGTTCAAACAAACAAACAAACTCTTCAGCTTTATTAGTATAGATTAAATCCTCGGAACATGTATCAGAATGATACCAGCACTCAGCAGCTATGGTCGTCTCATAAGTATAGAAATATATATTATTCTCATAACTTAGTTGAATACTTATTAGGACAATGAATTTATAATAAAAGTCCCGCTTTATGTTTTCCCGGGATAAAAAGTAGCCTATGTGTTAATCCAGGACATGATGTACCCGTGTGCCAAATTTCATCGAAATCCGTTCAGTAGTTTTTGCGTGAAAGAGAAACAAACATCCATACATCCAAATATCCATACATTCTTACAAACGTTCGCCTTTATAATATTAATAGGATATTTTTATATTCCGTTATGGAAGAGGCAGAGACGCAACTAGAGCACCCACTTTTGGCTTGCGTATTCCTTCCCATAAGGTGAAAGGACGCGAGCCTATCGCCATATCGGGTACAAATTCCAGACTCGGGGTTGATATTGAGTAGAAAAACCTAATATAATTTTGCTCGACCCGGGGATCGAACCCGAGAGATCACTGCAGTCATACTGTAATTAAAGCACGCCACCGCAGCAATCACATGACCACATATTTAAAAACTACGTGCTATTTGGGGAGCAATGTTAAGTTTTGATTTATTTAAGTTGTTCAAAAAACGTTTGTAATTTCAGACCTTTATTACAAAGTCATGCACCTCCTAAAATCAGACTGAAAGGATTGTCGTATATGAATGATGATCCAAAGCAAATTGATGTGTTATATGGACTCGTCCAAGAAGACGGCCACCCTACCGGCTTTCTGCAGAACTTGGGAGATTCACTGGTAGACCATTTCTACAAAGCAGGTAAATTTATTTACGCAAGAACCAATTATCATATAGGTACAGTCCTTGGCCTCTGCTACTGAGAGCGATTGGACGTTTGTCCATGTCAGCGTAGTGCGGCTGACAACAGATTATACTAGCTTATTGAATGACGTATTTTTTCAGGTTTCATGGATCGAGAGCACGGGAGACAAAATATTAAATTGCATGTTACATTGATAAACTCCAAGTACAGAGGCCAGTCGGCTACAAATATCGATTCACCAAGCCATGGAAAGAGACCAAGGCAGAGTTTTGACGGATCTGAAATTCTAAACAAATTCTCTCAATACGATTTTGGGGTAATGGAGTTAACTGAAATACAAATTTCACAGCGTCACACTATCGGCAGTGATGGATATTACCAACCTACTTTTGTTTTAAGCCTTTATTGAAGTTATTGACAATAAATAATAAGTGTAAATATGTGAAGTATGTTTTAATATTTTTAACATACACACACACAGACACACACACATACACGCACACACTGTGATTTATGATTAAAAGTTACGGGCCAAACATTAAGGGCCAACCGCCAAAGTTGTAGAGAATTTAATTTGCAACGATAATTAATGTCGTTACTATTTTGCATTGCGAACAATAATTTGCCAGATAAACCATCTGCACTATTTTTTCCAAGATGGCGGCCGCGGGACAAGGGTTGCGAACCCACAAACTTGTGTGACATCTAAATATAAAGTTATGTCCTCTGACAAATGCACGCTAAGGCAATGATTTTCAAGAAATAAACATACGCCATACCCTAACAAATTACACGAAAAAAGTGCTCCACATGCACTTTCTTGACCAAAGAGCATTATAATATACGGAAATTCTTGACATTACGTATGTGAAAGAATTGACGTATTTAAGCCATTGACCAGAGACTTTCATTCTCTATGATTTAAACCAGTATGAACAATGAATAAAGCTATATAGTAGGTATTTGTCATTTAAGTGTAGTGTAAGTATAAATTTATAAAACTATCCCAATTCGGTTACTTTCGAGTCTTCAGATTGTATTTGTTAATATCATATCTATGTTTTAGAATATCATTGCGCTAAGGCCAAAAAATTACATTTAACAGTCTTAAATGAACTAATATGCGCCGATATTTTACAACTCAGATTGCCTCGGTGGCGTAGTTGTATTACGGTACGACTGCAATGCTGAGGTCTCGGGTTCGAGCAAACAAAGAAAAACAGACAGAAAAGAATTATAAAAATAGCTAATTTCTTTTCCAGAGTAATGGAAAAGAATTTAGACACCCCCATTCTTTTTTATCACATTTGTTTAAAGCACTCAGAGGTAATGTAGCTTCTTATTAGTGAAAGAATTTTAATTATCGGTTCAGTAGTTCCTGAGATTAGCGGGATCAACCAGATACAAATAAACTTTACTACTTTGTAATATTAGTACGTATAGCTGTAAATGTTGGTGACAATATGAACAGTAAGTACTAACAAATACACAAAAAATATGTTCGCCCTAGGATTCGAACTCAGGACCTTCCGGTCCTAATCATTTATGCTGCGGGCTGTGGAGAATGAATTATGACTAAGATGATAGGTACCTGCCCACGTTAGGTGTATTAAAATAAATTTATCGTGTTTGGAATGAGTATCTAAGTAATGATTTTAATCATCGAGCTGGAGGTAAATATTCATTGCATAAGATCACTGAATATTTAATTCAAGTTTTAATTATTTTTAATACTTAATAATTAAGGTTGTACCATCCTTTTTCTTACTTATCTTACTAATCTGGGAGCATCTTTGAGTATCTAGCAATGCAAAGGAGATGGGATGACCAGGCGAACCTTCGTTGGTCATACATACGCAGCTGGTCATAAACTTTTATTAAATATATGTAACGTACGATCGTTGTCATTACATTCTACGATAATGACATTAAGCGGTGCTCCACAGACATTGTGATTTTTGTTGTTATTGTGTAAAAAGCGACCTTATACTCAGCCATACACGTGTGGATTTTTTTTTTGTCAAATCTGCGCTATCCGTGTCAATCTCGCCCCCCGTCAGGATTGGTAGAAAAAATTGTTTGCGCCTTATTGCCCTATCGTGTCCATTCGTTATATAGTCTAAGAGGAGCATGGATTAGAATATGACTTTTGTATTTGATCGGCTTCAAAAAGTTCTATAACTAAATTATACTGTTCAATGCCTTTGGTCGGCTTATGCATTTATGTGACAAATAACGTTTATTTTATCAGCAAGCGGTGAAATTGCCCGTAATAAAGTTATCTATACACACACACACACACACGCCTGTTATCCCCGAAGGGGTAGGCAGAGGTGCACCTAGTGCACCCACTTTTCGCCGTTATTCCGTCCCATGATGTGATAGGGGGCGAGTCTATCGCCATATCGTGCACAAATTCCAGACTCTGGGCGGATACTGAATAAAAAACCCCAATATCACTGCCCGACCCGGGGATCGAACTCGAGACCTCAGGATTGCAGTCGTACTGTAATACAACTACGCCACCGAGGCAGTCTAATAAAGTTATAATTATAGAGTAATAACGCCGTTATAGTTATATAAAGGTTATGAAACGTTTGCATATTTGTTCGATGTAAACGCGGAAACAGCTGAACAGAATTAGATGAAATTTGGCAGACCCTTAGGCCATTTCCTGCTAGACATACAGTCCAATGCGAAATTATTTTTAATCTTATTTTTTAAGTAGATGACGCTGACGTGTTACACGTGGCGCTATGAATTGCCACAGTGTTTTAGGGACTTGAGGTGGGAAAAGGAAATCACTCTGTGACCCTGCAGGTAAGTAAAAAATACGCGTATAGCGGATTTATTTGTTTCATTTCCTTTCACAGTGTGATAGCACACCTTCATAAAAAACACGGTAATTACGATTAGCAAAAAAAAGGTAGCTAGAAAAGGGTCAACGGGCCCCATAAAGTACATTGCCTAGGGGCTCCGACAAGCTTAATCCGGCCCTGCATATCGGGTAAAAATTCCAGTCTTCGAAGTGAGCAGAAAAACCCAATATCACTTTACCCGGCACCAGGTTCGAAATCAAAGACCTCAGCACGGCAGTCGTACTATAATTTGCATTGGCAAATACGTTACCGATGAAGTAAAATAACATGACACAATATATATTGATGTATTGATACCTATGAAATAATAATCTATTAGAATTGAATAAAACTGATCATTTATCGAAAAAGAAAAAGCAAGCAGGTGCCTCTAAATAAAATTAAAGTGTTATCCCCAGACATAAACTGGTAGTTATAATATAAATATCTACCCTACTTCAATAAACAGGTGAAATGTTTATATTAATAACTTAATTTTACACTTACATCATTGATGACTTACATAGATCACGTATGACGTTTACTTACACCTCTATGAATTTTGCTACGGTGACGTCATTTCGATAATGCATCAATTTCAAACGAGTTACGGGCTACGGCAAGCTACGTTCGTAGCAGGTTTATTTGGAAGCTCCTTAGGTCCGTAGCCGGTAGTAAGGAAGCGACGTAGCGGGAGGGGGCGGACTATCTAGTGACTTGCGAGCGTCACAGCCAGTTCACAGTAGGGCCGCAATGCCTACGTATTGCGCTTGCCTAAACTCGTCCCGGGGCCTTGTAGATTCCAATCGCGCAACTATACACCGATGATGGAATATACGTTTTCTTCTGGATTTGTTGTATGAAACGTAAGTTATTATTTGTTTACATTTATGCTTGTTCATTATTTTTATTGATTTATTTTTGTTATTGTCATTTTTAGTTTTTAGCTACATCCAATGTTGCGTATGCTATATTAATATTTAAACATTTTAATATCAATGTATTGGTTGTATTAGTATCTAATAAATTATTTTTCTACTTATCCCAGATTAACGGAAATTTTTGGGGTTTTCATTATTTAAGACTTAAAAAATGTAGAAATTATTGGGTGTTTTTTAAATAGACGTCTAAAAATTTTAAGTTTTTTTTAGATTATATTAAAAACAGCTAAGTATCCTCTTCTTATAAGTAAGCATAGTAATGAAGGGTCGGAAACATTACATTCCCTCGTAGAACAGTGATGTAAATCGCGGTCCTTAATAAAACGGGAGGGCTCTTCCCCATTTAAATCGTTTTCACAATGAACCTACTGTATTTTATATGCGAGAATTACCTTTGAGGTAAAACCCAATAAAACATTTCTAGTTGAACGTATTAAACAGCTATAAGTTTATGAAACGCTGAAATTTTCGAAATGTATACTTTGTGATTAATAACCATTATAAACAACTACAATTATTATGTTTTGTAATGGTTCTACTATTCGCAGCTTTACTATTTAGTAGGCCTTCTTGCACATATGCTGAATTATAGTGTTGTGTATATTACAATCACTTAGCGAAAACTGCCAACATCGTAAAATGTCTCTCGTCATATCTTTCACCAATTTTAGCAAAAATGTTCACAAATTCTGAATATTTCCTTAAAGCTAAATAAATAAGGATTTATTGTACGCCATTTCAAAAACTACATAAAAGAAAATAAAATATTGGACCAGTGGTGATTTTAGGTTTACAAGTGTTTCTTTTAAATTAAGTATAACAACAATTTTTGCATGCTTATAGATGATTATTACTAAGAATAATTATAATTATTCAACTACATTTATCTCTGCCCAATATAAATCAAAGGTAGACCGCTTATTTGTGTTTTGAATAGTCTTTCGTTGCGTAATGAAGCGGCATGAAACAATGTAGGTTTTGTTATCACGCAAACTTTCTGTTCGCCTCCGTAGATACGAGAATCTTAATATATATAAGAAAGAGATTTTTACACAATACCCATATGACTGTCGCTTGGCTTTTAAAAAATATTTTTTACGGCATTGAATGACATGACGAGCATGCCGTTCGCCTGATAGTAAGCAATACGACCACCCAGTAGCAACACCATCCAGCACCTTGAGTTACAAAGTACTGTGTGGCATTCCAGTGCGCTCGTCATCCTGAGACATAAGATGTTAAGTCGCATTATGTCCTGTAGTTACACTGGCCACAATGTTCTTCAAACCGAAACACAACAGTGTATGCACAGTGCTGCTTGGTGGTAGAAATAGACATTGCGTCGGTACCCACCCAGACGGAGTCTTACGTATAAGAGACCTACCACCAGTAATTTATACATTGAGTAGTGCATTCTCATAAATAAATAAATACTTAAATATAAGCGGCGGTTAGATCATTGATATTTCTAAGGAATATTGTTAATGCGGGGTTGAATGACTAACAGGGGTTTGGCTTGCTCCGTGCACCATCGATCCATACCACAACAAAATTTATAAGGACGGTCTATGTAATTTAACCAAACAATAGGCCTATCGAACAATACTAAACTTATTGAAATAAACAAACAGTTTAAATGAATGTGGGTGGATCACTTCTCTTAAAGTATAAGACTCTACATTCACAAAAGTAATGCATGTGGTAGTATTTCAGATATTATTTTCAGTTCCTGAAAGGAACTTTGAACTGCCGGGTGATAGTTTGTGTCGACCAAAATATTAAATTAATGGCCGCTTTGGACTTGCGTGCTTTATATCCGTGGTACTTATTATTATTTTTTTAATGTTGTCAGATATTTTAGAATGATAAATTTAAAAATCCCTATTGCTTTCCGTTGATGTCGTTATTTAAGCGATCTTAACTACGAGAACTACAATTAATAGTTAATAAAGAATGAGCACTATGTGAGATTATGATGAAACTTCGATATGTGGCAACAAAATCATTTCAATTCTAATCCGATTTTTAGTGACCTGTTTATTTGTGGCCGAAAATCGGGTTCCATGTAACCATAAAACCACGCTATAGCCTGCTTTTCAGCACAAAAGTTCCTGGCTTGGGGTAGAACTATCTCCTAGGAAACTGCGTGCATTGCTTAAAGTTTGGTGCGAAGCGCGCGATCTGTAACACTGAAGTTCATAAAACTGCATTGATAAATTACTTATAGTTTACACAAAAGTCCGTGAGTCATTTACAATTTCTTTGGTACCTATTGCAGATATTCATGGGCTTCAGTGATCATTTAGTAAAATTTAACGACCTTCTACACAATATAAAGAGCGTTCCATAAATCAACGTCAAAACAGAGGGAGGTTATAGGCCAAGGACTTGCTGTCCGCGCAAAAAAACTTTGAATCGACACGACTACTAGTTACGTGATATGCCCTAAGTCCTGTTTATATACCCCACTAATAGACGCCATCTGATGGCAACAGATTTATTTATTGACAATAAAATAATTTTGTCTAGGGATATCAGTTGAAATTGTAATGTTTTCTTGACCTCTGTTAATTGCTTAGCACGCGCGGTTATGCACAACGGTCACAGTAAATTAAGGTATACTGTCGGAAGGTGTTCAATAATAAATGTACCACATATTACGATATAATATATTTTAAAATTTACCAACATATTTTTCAAGCTTTTTTAAAATATTCATAAATTTGTGCCCGATATGGCGATAGGCTCGCCTCCTATCACATCATAGAGCGGAATAATGGCGAAGAGTGGGTGCACAAGTTGCGCCTCTGCCTACCCCTTCGGGGATAAAAGACGTGAGTATATGTGTATATATGTATGTAATACGAGTATAATGGATTTAAAAAATGGTGCTAAATAGAATGCAATAAAGAAAATGCAATAAATAGATTTTGTAAATATTATCATGCACGTTTTGTAATTTTATGAATTATATGGATTGTGTTTTTATGCACCATGTATAATGGTTATGCCTACATAATACAATAATGTTTCATTGTTAGTTCACATTTTAATCCTGTACCCAGTTTGTACCTTTGCAGTTAAATACGCATTTTTGTAGAGAAAAATTGAACACGTCCTTAATGATTTGAAGAGCTATCTGAACAATCTGTTTCCACCCCTCTTCGTTAGAAACTTAAGCGAGAGCTTTCCTTTATGATTCTTTTTGATTGCAAAAATGCCACCATTACATTTTTTGCTTTGTATCCGAAGAGACTTGCCGAGAGGTTGTATTCTTTATTTTTTGTCCAGATATGAGTGAGTACCTAGCAATCATTTGTTATAATGGTGTGGAAGATTGTTTTTTATTTAATTAAATAATATTTATTATAAATCATTACATCATTATATACTCCAGTCAAATATTACTTAATAAAGGTAATTATATGTCATTAATAAAGCTATACCTACTTTATATAAAATACCTTTTTTCATTCCAATGAAGGCAATAAACCAAGTAATATTTATTTTGCGGCTGACCTGTTTATAAAGTAAACTAAAGTAAACTAGTAAAGAAAATCTTAACGTAACTTGTGTGTTTATAGTTAGCCCTTAGCGTGACCTTGCTCTAATTACAGTACGAATGTAGATGAGACTCTTAGACCCACAGCCCACTACGGACTGAAGTGATAAGTGTCGTCCGAGATGAGAAAAACATAAAGCTTGTTCTACAATTGTGCGCTGAATGGTTTTCGGTAAACATAGTTCTAATAATGAGATATTTTTTTCAGTAATCCGTATAGGATTTCCCCAGTGGTATTGTATATTTCTTTTATAAAATTCTATACCTTCTAATAAAACTGAAGTGCGTTATAGCAGTATCGTAACAACTGTTTAAAATGTATTTTTTTACTCGTATTATAATGATTCTTAATTTAAAAGCGCTACTTATAATATTATAGATTTACAAGTATATAATAAATTGTAGTTTTGCTGTCTTTTTTTTCTCTGGGTAATTAGGTGCACCAATTGAGGAGCTGCATATAAAAACGAATTAATTTCGATTTACAAGTTCAACTTAACTGTGGAACGAAAATAAATGTAAAAAAATACATTGGTGAGAGCGTGCGATGGTTCAGGGTATTATACTTGTATCAAGTTTATTTTATTAATCAGCTCTACTTTATTCCTGAATAAGTATCTTAATTTTCGTATTTATTTGATTGTATGCCTCTACTAATATTTCTTAATAATTTTAATATTCCCTAGAATAATGCTCTATATAGTTTTATTTGTCGCAGGCGCCTTTCAGTCTCTTTTAAGATTGCGTCTGACTCTTTGAAATTTCTTACCGCATAAAATTAGATATATATAATATGCCTAATACACATGATAGGTTAAATCTACTAAAACCTATAAAGATAAGCTTTTTAAGCTTCGTAATAAAATTAGGGCTATGGTAGGCATCAAAACGCACGGCATGTCAAAACTTTGCATCGGAGCTTTTAAAAGTTTTGTGATACCGGTATAGTATGTGTAAGACGTAATTTGCATCGGAAATTTTTTCGTTAAATTTATTATTTCCACCTCGTAAGTATGCTTATGTGTAGGATCAAAGGATACCTTTAAATTCAGCTAATTCCCTAGTAAAGTAATGGAAATGTTTTTTCACATATTTCTCACTCAAATGGATTATTCATAATAAGTTGTTTCTTTCTGCATTACCTCCTTATTTCTCAACTTAGTCGCGTCGGCTGTAGCCGCTGACTGCGGACCCTCTTGTCAGCATTTTTATTCACTCGAAAGGACTTGGTCTTATTGCGAGATTATGTAAAAATTCTGCCAATTGCAAATTCTTAGCAGCTTTTGGCAAGAGGGTATCGAAAATGAATAATATTGTCTGTACAATATTACCTCTTTACTAACTGATAACAAAAATGTTACAGGTATAAATGCAAACCTTATTTAATCAATATTGAACTTTGCAGGTTATTTTGCCTTGGTTGCTTTAATACAACTATATTTATTTTAAAAGAGCATGAAGGATTTCAGAGAGAACTGAGGGGTGTAAAATAAGCTTAGCATAAGTCTGTCGTATCGCAGGGAGTCGTCGCACAGAGCACCGAGCGTCACCCTATGCATATATTTCCATATGTAACAATTTCGTATGCTTTATAAAGCCTTTCAATGGAATCCCAGCTTTGTCTGAAAAGAGCATATTTACCTACAATTTGAATAAAACATTTCCCAGTAAAAAATAAACTTATAATCTACCTATATTCGTAAAATAGTTGGAACGTAACCAAACTGATCTACGAAAACATGCGCGTATCTACAATGTGTATTGATTTGTTTGTTGTAAGTAGGTATTAAAGGATCGACATTAACAGTAAAGTTTGAGCAATGTTTCAGTTATTTGTTTTTAATTTATTAATATTTTATTGGTTTACTTGTTACATACGAATCAACGTAAAATGTTGATAGTCTTTGGTCCGAACGCATAATACGTACTTAGTGGTCGGAGTGCTATAATTTGATTGATAAAACACATAAGTATTTTTTTTACCACGGATGTAGATATATTTGCAGCCTTCTAGCTGGATCCTTTTATAACACACGTTATCGCACCCAGCCATTGTTGTATTAAAAACCGCATAATAAAATAGATATTATTTATAAAATATATCATCGCCTCTTAATTGTTTTTATGTTAACGCTAATGTAGGAACTAGTAGAGTATTAAGTTATTAACCGACTTCAAAAAAGGAGGAAGTTCTCCATTCCACATGTATTTTTTTAACATTGTTACCTCAGAACTTCGTCATTTATTGACCGATTTGGAAGATTCTTCTTTTATTACAAAAAACATGCTCCCAGATTGGTCCCATAGATTTTTTATCAGAATCGGTTGAGTAGTTTGTTTTTTTTTTAACTTTGTATTTATTGTAAATACTAATTAATATTACCTATACCTAAATGTGAATCGTGTTGAATGTTTGGATGTCTATGACCAAGTCTTCTATAAACTAATTCCGATGATAAAATAATCAAGACAGCTCTTTATCCCGGAAAAATTCACAGTGCTTGTTACGTGTTTGTAATGTTTATCAAAAGCTTTTTTACGATTTTGTATGCTTAGATTATTCTTTACTTTTTACGCATATATATAGTCACGCCTTTTATCCCGGAGGTGTAGGCAGAGGCATAACTAGCGCACCTACTTTCCGCCGTGCGTACTTCGTCCCATAATGTGATAGGGGGCCGGCTTATCGCTATATTGGGCACACATTTCAGACTCCGAGCTTATACTGAATAGAAAAACTCAATATCACTTTGCCCGACCCGGGGATCGAACCACCATAGCATTGCAGTCGTACCGTAATACAACTACTACACTGAGGCAGTCTTTCTCGTTTCTACTTTATACATTTCTATTAATCAAATAAACCTTTTCTCGCTTTTATAATAGCGAGCTTAGCAAAATGTACGTAGATACGCAATGTTCTCTTGTCCTCCAAAATGGGTTAGCGTGATTGTCCTCCCAAACAAGCAACCTTGGCCCGTGAAAACGCTAGTGAAGGAACGATAAATAAACTGATTGAGACAAGATAAGAATAAGGTAATAACCCCGCGTACAAACCTAAAAGGGACTCTGTGCAAATAAAGTTGTAAAGCCGAGAGCCTCGGAGCTCGTTCCGTAAACATTGTTGAGATCGAGTCTCAAATTGTGATTAGACAAATATTAGAACCTCTTTTGTTCGAAGTATATTATTATGTCGACTGGTGCAAAGAATATAACATTATTTTCAAAATATATTTTACTGTGTACAAATCACTGTAATATATTTTAATGTTAACGAAATATTACACAAACACACACACACACGTCTCTTCTTCTTCGAATGGATCGGGTGAGATGCCACTAAGGCAACCACTTTTCGCCTTGTGTTTTTCGTCTGTAAGGGTTGGGGATAGGGGGCTAGCCTATCGCCATATCGAGCATAAATTCCATACTCCGGGCTGATTGTGAGCAGGAACACCCAATGTCACTTTACCCAACCCGGCATGCGAACCCGGGATCTCAGAGCGGAATCATACCGCGCACACAACTATATTACCGAATCAGTTGGATATCACGAAATATACGAAATCATTTTTTCTATGGAGACTTGCTCATAATAGCTACTTGTAATTTCATTACCTACGTTAACAAAGTCCTACGTAGATTTGTTTTGGGTCTTAGCCTGTGATTTCGCAGAAAGCTGCGATTCCGCAGGACGTGACAGACAGCAGACGGCAACGGCAGACGCGGTTGCCGCGCGTCATTTGCTGTCGTGTGCAGAATCGGTCTCATACAATTTAATACTGCATAGTAGTGCCATCTGCCGTCGTATTATGAGTCCGTCCGGTTGAACCATAAGTGCTAGGCTCTACTTTACGTTATGGCTTCATGTTCATGTTCATGTTGTGGGGCTCCTTTTTCCGCACTTAGTCCGTAAAAAGTCGGGCCGTTGTGCGTGATGTGCCAGCTCCTCAACTCCTTCCAGAAGCGCAGGAGCTTCCTGGTTCCTTCACAGGCTTCTCGGAGTGACCCCGGTGTGCTGAGGATTTCAGCCCGTTGTGCAGCTACTCCTTCGCATTCCAGGATAACGTGGAAGGTTGTTTCGTCAGCCGACAGGCATCCCCTGCAGAGGGGGCTGTCGGTGATACCTAAAACATATAAATGTTTGTTTAATGAGCAGTGTCCGGTGATCGTACCCACAATTGTGCGTAGAGAGGCCCTGTACAGAGACATGAGGCGTATACAATACCATCTGATTTGACCCCTTTTTTGCCAGCTCATCTGCCGCGTCGTTACCTAGAGAGCCACTGTGCCCTTTGATCCATTGTAGGGTAACGGAGTTAGTCTTACTTATACCCTCCAATGCCAGGTGACACTCTAGTATGAGCCCAGATTGGATAGTTCCACTGTCAAGGGCTCGTAGCACCGCAGCGTTGTCTGACACTATGCGTATCTTATGGTCTGTTAGACCCCGCTTGTCCACTGCGTTGGCAGCCTGTGTGATGGCTATACATTCGCATCGATATATGGAGCTATGCTCGCCTAAGGCCATTGATAAATTAATGTTGATATCCAGTGAGAACACTCCTGCGCCCGAACCTGTCCTGGTCTTTGAGCCATCGGTGTATATTCGCAGTTCATGTGCTCCAGACCAGTCATGTTATTCTTCAACTAGCTGGACAGTGTAGCTTTTGTTGAAGATATGTTGTTTGGGCACTCTATCGTTGGGGGCGGCTATCAATGTTTGGTAGTTTATAGCCTCCTCAAGGACATCGCTGTGAGCTCCTTGCATTGAACCCTAGAGCTTTAGAGTATTTAATTTACGTTATGGCTTATTATGAGGAAGAAAATATTTTTTTTGGCTTTATGAAAATTTATATTATATTCTTGTTTACCGAAAAAAAATCTAACTCTCTAAGTTCCTGCGACTCGCGAACAAAGTGCTCTTTAAAATATATGATAATATTTTATTATATTTTTACATACAATGACCTGCATAAAAGACATTCAGATGGCGCTGTAATAAAAAAGCAAATTAAATGGTTCGTTTGTGTTTGTTCGATTTGGAACTCTAGAAAAACCACCCGATAGTAGCGACACCTTTTGGAGCTTTTTATTAATGGACCACTGAGTTGTAGAGCGACATCTGTGAGATCTGACTTGGCGCGACCTGGGAAGATCTGTCAGTATTGCTAAGGGTTTATAAAAAACACAATACACCCTCGCCTCCACAGGACTTCTCCAAGTTAACATAAGAGGGCGCTCCGAGGCGTACACAATAGGCACGAAACTCTGTACCACTTCAGTGAATGAAACCTCTGAAGCCACAGAAATGTAACGACCCGTTGAGTATTTTGTTCGCATTGTAGGTCATATAAATTTTTATTACTCTACCAAAACGACATTGACGTCAAATTAATTTAACGATCTTTTTTAACGTTGCTGATATCTTTATTTGTAGATTTAAAATTCTTTGGTCACGTAAGATTAATCTCATAATTGTATGTGATTTGTTTAACTTAAAAGAGTGTGTTAGTTAACAAATGTTCCTATAATACTGACGAGTTTTAAATAGATCTGCGCATTGATGACCTAGAACTATCTTCATGGATGCAATAAAAAATGACGCGTGCATGGACATCGATTTAAATATATAGCATTTGTTTATGTATCTATGATGAATGTATGATTCAATCATTTCTAAAATTGCGTATTGTTACGCCGTAACTGTAAACCAAATACTATTAAGATATTTTCTCGGGAATTTAGTTATTGACGATGCAATAAGACGGCGAGCGTGCGGCGGATGAATTGCCGACGAACTCTACACGCGGTCGGCTGTGGCGGCTCGCGGGGTGCGCGCCACCGCTCGCCACCGCACGCCGCCGCCCGCCCTCCGCGCGATCACTTTGAAGCAAGAGGCGGGCGGGGTGCACGTCACACGACCACATACCGACCACCGCCGACACTCCGCCTGCGCCACCCACATAAACCTTTCTTATGCTATAACCTCGTTAGCTATGTGACGTTAAGTTTCCATAAAAATAATAGTGGACACTAATAGCGACGGATAAAGGAAATTGCGTAGCACCCATCGGACTGTAGCGTTCAAATAAATACAAGTTAACCTTGCTCCGTTGCATTTATTATTCAGTGGCTGCGCTTGTATGGTGTACCCGTAACCAGGATGGCGCCCTATAAAGGTATGTTTTTCAATGAATGTAAGATATCATTTCATCATAAACCCAACGACATACCTGACTGTCCTTAAGGCTGATAATATTAGACCAACTTTTTTAATTACGTAGTTTTATTTGTACATTCTTGGTTGTTAATCTGCATCATTAGTGCAGCCGTGCATTGTGATGTCCGTTTATTCAACTGTTTAACAGACTCGTTTTACTTGGTTCGGTATGGACGGTTTTAGGTCATTGCCTACTGAACACTATGTTTATATTTTACGCGGATACTATTGCAACACTTGTGAATTCTCGATAGGCAGTTTGGATAGACTGTTCTACAAGTATTAACAAACATAAATTTCGAGCGAAGCTAAAATGTTACTTTAAAACTGAGGTACCTATTTATTCATAATTTAAAGTTAACACTGGTGGTAGGACTCTCATATGTAAGAGTCCGTCTGGGTGGGTACCACCGCAATGTCTATTTCTACCGCCAAGCAGCAGTGTGCATGCATTGTTGTGTTTCGGTTTGAAGCGCATTGTAGCCAGTGTAACTACAGGACATAATGAGACTTAACATCTTATGTCTCAGGATGACGAGCGCAGTGGAATGCCACACAGTACTTTGTAAATCAAGGTTCTGGATGGTATTTCTATTGTTTATGGGTGGTCGTATCGCTTACCATCAGGCGAACGGCATGCTCGACTCGTCATTCAATGCTATAAAAAAAAATAACATTGGGACTTTTTTTACATATAAGTACTCTTTCCGTTTGGTACTCAGTTTTTATAGTCATAGGGAAGTAAACATGTTCATGTAAGCAAATACAAACGTAGTAATACTTGCATAGTAGTTTTCTATGCATATCAGAATATTAAAAATAACGACTAAGCAATAAATAAGCTTGGTTGTGTTCCATTTTGAAGGACTTTGTAGCCGATGCAATCACTGAGCAATCTAAATTTATTTATTTTACACTTTGTAAACACAATGTTATGTAGGCGGACTTATTCCTATGGGCAAAGCGGGTGCAAAATCAAAACTGAATAAAAAGAACTAAATATTAGAGTAACGAGCGCAGTGCAGTGCTATATATGTACATTGTAATTAATAATAGTTAAAAAACTAGACACCACGCTTTATAGAAAATCCAACTAATAGTAAATAGGAAAAAAATGTGCTTTATTATAATAAAAAGGCGTGGGGTGCTTTTTAACATTTATCAAAATGATAATCCTACTACTCCTATTATCGTTCAATAAAATATTTGTAACTATTGACACCACCCCCCCCCCCCACGCTCTTTTTTTAAATATTTTTTTTTCTTTTTTACACTATTCTTAATCCTACTAATATTATAAACGCGAAAGTTTGTAAGAATGTATGGATGTCTGGATGTTTGGATGTATGGATGTTCGTTCCTCTTTCACGCAAAAACTTCTGATCGGATTTCGATGAAATTTGGCACACAGGTAGATCATGTCCTGGATTAACACATAGGCTACTTTTTATCCCGGAAAAATATAAACCGGGGCTATTATACCGGAAAAACTTTTTAACGCTGGCGGAGCCGCGGGCAAAAGCTAATTCAAAATATTTTTCAATCTTTAGTAGGATTATCTGTAAAGAGTGCTTTTTGTTCTTTTTTTAACTGTTATTTATTTTTAATTTTTAGTTGTGTTCTACTATTGTCCAACAGATGTCACTAAAAAATTAATATACTATTATTTATTCATTTTTAATTGGATTTTCTATAAAAGCGTATTTTTAGTTTAAACTATTGAATTGTCATCGGCCCTTAATAAGTATGCCCAATTCGGATTTAATCTGACGTTTTGAAGGTGGTTAAAATCATGTTCAAAGTTTCCTTTACATACATACTAAGACGTATGAAGCTAATAAAAGCGTGTTAAAAAAATAGGATATGTCATGCTCATACATTTTTTCTGTTTTATATTGGCCGCCCTGATATTCTATTGCATTATTTTATTGTGAAATGCAATTTTATAACCTTCAATAAGGCATAATCTATAATTGTGAAATGCTTTGTCCTGAATGTCTGATTGACGCATCAACGCTCAGTCTAAACCGCTGATCGTAGAGACCTGAAACTTGGAGGGTGTGTTCTTTGTATGACGTAGGCTGATGCCGGAAAATCGGAAATTCCTGTATTATCGGATGATAAGACAGGATTTTCCGATAAGACCGAAATTCTACTCCTAGGGGGTGAAAAGAAGGGGGGCGGGGCAAGATTGTATGGGATAACGTGATTCCTTGGTCCAATTTATTTAAAATTTTGCATAAACCTTTTTTAAGAGAATTAATGGAAGACGTGTTTCGTATATTGAAATTCATAGCCTAACGAGGTTAAAACGTGGTAGAAACTTATTTTGGCATTGATTTGCTTCGAAGTTGATATCAATACTCCTTACTACTTAGTGCTTTTGATTTCAAAAACTTTCAATTAATTTCATATTGTTTACAAAGAAATACTGCGGCAGGTGTGTAGTATTTTGACTTCGTTGTAAAAAGATAATACCCCCGTATAAGTTTCACCAAATCAAAGGCCGAGGCTTCGTGTTCACAATATATAACAAAATGTTATTTTATTTTCATGTCTATTTAACCTACTAGAATAAAGATTGTTCTATTTTATAAATATTCAACCATTTAAACATAATAATTTGTATGTTATAACAAAATTAATAACGTTAAAAACACAATTAAAAATCCTATTAGGACCGTTTTCGACTTCGACGCAGACGTATTCTCTGGCAAAAGCTAGTGATCTATGAATGTATGCAGCGACTGATTAAGAGTTCTGACCGCCCTAGGCTAATTATGAGGACGCGCCCCCGTCAGGTGTAAGTGATACGGTAGGCCTAAAAAGTAGTATAATAGTTTGACTTTGTTTACTAGTGTGAAAATTTTAACATGGTTCATTCTACCTATAAATGTTTTCAGATCGATCAGTGCAACTAATGTGGTCCATTAATCTACAAGATATTCAGCCTTAGCGTGGCAAACCATTTTTTTAGCTGACCGTATATAAAGGCGCTTTATACGACCTCGCGAATTATACAAGTGACAAGTGACTCCAGGCTACCAAGTAGAAAACCAAATCCATGTCGTGTTTGGCCGCATGACTTGTATTGGCTTAATTTCTATAGAGAAGTTAGTTGTTGCGGCCATTAACCATGTGCGTAGTCATCTAGTGTGTGAAGTTGCATTTATCCTTTAGGCGACTTTTATACCAATAAATTGTAATTTTTATTAATTAGTTTCAAGCACGATTTTGATTGAAAACGACAAGTTTGAGTCTCCGTACGTCAAAATTTCTGAAACAGACGTTGGAACTTGGTGGCTAGATTGAAATTAAAGAAAGATATGAAAAATCTCGCTCGTTTATTCTATTAGTGTTGAAATAGTCTTTCCGATAATGTATTATAAATTAATCAGATCAGCTTATTTTAAAAAAAAAATCACTATGAAGAGTAAGCTGAAACAGTCAAAATTTTAGATACGGCCTCTTAATTCTTGACTGAAGACCAGACATATTGCTAGCATTATCATAGCTTTGGCCACGACAGTCTTTAATATCAAGTCCCAAAGTTTTATCAATTGTCGCCAGAACAGCCTTCCCCATGTCTTCACCTTTATGACCGCAATTGGGTAAAAAGGTGACAAAACGTTCGACAGGTTCTCCGTCAGGCAAAACATAACGAATTATAAATGTCAACTGATCGGTGTGTGGAATATCTGCAGTAGAATCAATGCTAATCGAATAATATTTTGCTTTTTTTATTTCTCCAATAATCGAAAGTCGAACTTCATCAGTACGCCGCTGCTGCGGCTAAACATGATGTCTCTACTGTAATTATGAAACATCTTGCATACTCATGTGCGTATGAATACTCATGTTTATACAAATAAAAATTATCTTATCTTATCTTATCAGCGAGAAGTAAAATAAATTCATCGATTATAGAGGATGACAAGTACGATGGAGCACCTCTGCCTTTTTGTCCAAATCTCACCAAACTCTCAGCCATGAAAGGATCAAATTTGGATATAAGCTCAATACAGCCAAGAAAATTTCTGATTAGTGCAGATCCAATAATTTCATTTTGACCGTGAAATGGAAGGCCACGAGAAGCTAAAAACTTAATTGTTTCTATTACACGTATTTCTTCATTATATTGTTTGATTATTTTGGGTATCCAATCGTTGTAAAAGTTTCCTCTACATACATATTATTGTCCTAAACATTTACGATGATCCGGAGAATTGTCATGATCAGTTAGAATTTTTCCAGTCATTAAATCCACTTTTGGCAAATATGGATGTTCCTCCATATAATTTACAAGGACCACAAAACACGTGACCTGTGGATTCTGAGTATACTAACCAGCTTCTCTTCACAATTTCGCCATTAACAAGCTTTATCACAAACATATGTTTAGATAGAAATCTTTTTTAATTTTTATACTACCTTTCTAGACTGCCTCGGTGGCGTAGTTGTATTACGGTACGACTGCAATGCTGAGGTCTCGGGTTCGATTCCCGGGTCGGGCAAAGTCATATTGAGTTTTTCTATTCAGTATCAGCTCGGAGTCTGGAATTTGTGCCCGATATGGTGATAAGCTCGCCCCCTATCACATCATGGGACGGAATAACGGCGAAAAGTGGGTGCACTAGTTGCGCCTCTGCCTACCCCTTCGGGGATAACAGGCGTGAGTGTATATGTATGTATAGTACCTTTCTGATCTGGAAAAGTCTAATTTTTCGTATTGTTGCAGTCCTTTTTTAACAATATAATCTCGAAATTCATCGTTTACATGCCACAGTCCAGGGTCACTTGACGTCTCAGGCTGGAGGCCCCGTCGTCGGGGCTCAGGGTCGTAGAGGCAGTGCGTCCTGTCTTTGCCGATTGGCTGGACAGGCGCCACGGAGCGGCAACGTTCCGCCTGACGCAGGTGCTCACCGGACATGGTTGCTTCGGTGAGTTCCTGTTTCGGGTGGTACGGAAGGAGGTGTCGGCCGTGTGTCACCATTGTGACAACTGCCCGCTGGATACGGCCCAACATACATTGGAGTTTTGCCCAACCTGGTATGAGGAACGCAGCGCTCTCAGAGCAGTCATCGGAGAAGATCTCTCGCTCCCAGCCGTGGTCGTTTCCATGGTCGGCGGCCGGGAGGCCTGGCAGGTGGTGGCCCACTTCTGCGAGGTGGTCCTCTCGTGGAAGGAGAGTGCCGAGAGGGATCGCCAGCGCAGTGGTGATCCCTCTCGCCGCCAGACGAGACGTGTAGGAGGCGTCGGGTGGACGACTGACCGACGTCTCCCGCCCTGTGGATTGGGGGCGTTTGGAGAATTCCACCACGGTATCCCCTGCCTGTCGTAAAAGGCGACTAATAGGGGCCTCCGGGGGTAGCAGGTGGGCGGAAGGGGCCGTCCACCTATTAGTCTAGCCAACTTTTGTGACCCCCGTGATGGACGGCAGCGTGGCGGTTAGGCCTCACGCTGCCTTTGACGCCGAGGGCGTCCTTCGGTGTACGGGGGCTTCTGAGCCCCCCTAACAACAGGAGACGGACCGCAATAGCGGTACGCGCAGGGGCGTTTGCGGACGACAACTTAGACGTGAGTCGGAGGAAGCCCGCAGCCGTCCCTAATGCGCCGAAGATGGCCACCGCGGAGTTTTGGTTGGTATGCCGTGCGGTGTACATAGGTTAGGGACTCGGCCCGGCGGTCGCCCGACGTTTTCCATCTCTCCGGGCGGCTTAACGTCGGGTCGTAAGGCACGGTGAACCCAACATAACCGCTCAGTCTTCCCCTTGAAGGCTGGGCGGTAGTAATTAGTCACATTCTCCGCGTTAAAAAAAAAGGGTCACTTGACGGAATAGACGGCTTTTCTTCTATTAGAATTTCGTCTTCATTGTAGGTCGTCGGCGTCGTCGCTACTATAGGACTAGTGTTGGACGGAGAAACGTAAGAACAGTCCGCGATAGAAGGACCAGGGCAAGAAATCGCTGGCGATAGTTCGGCATTCTTCGCCGTTTTGTTCCTTTCTGCAGAGCTCGTAAAAAATGTTTCCAGTTTACGAGTATGTTTTAAAATGTTTTCTTTCTTCTTTTCCTTTTCTTTTGCTTTTTTTCTGTATTCTGTTCCACTTGGCTTTTTTACTAGCGAAATACTCTCATTACTACTCATAGTCTTAATAAAATACCGAAATATGAAGGAAAGGACAATAAATATCAATCACCAAAAAACGAATATATTCGAGTGCGTGATAATATGACGGACGAACGACGATTAACGAAAGAGAATGAAGCGCGGCAAAGTATACTGACTATTAACCACTGGGGAGTCCTCGCGCGTCGTTGACGTCGCTCCAAGCGAGTGAGTGAGACGAGTGAGTTGGCAACATCGCAGTCGAGCGAGTCGCTCGACCACCGACCGATTCGAGTGATAAATCAGTTTGTTTTTCGCGCGCTTTTTAAAGTAACAAATCAGGGAGTCCCAGGCTTTTTCAGTTCACAGTGCATTTAGTTTTAGTATTTTGGCTCGGTCTAGTTGTAATATGTAGGGTAGATGCAATGATGCTAGATTAATAGTGCATGCGATGACACGATTTCAGCGCGCCCCCCCAATCCTCGCGCCCTAGGCTGCAGCCTAATTAGCCTAATGGTTAATCAGGCCCTGAATGTATGTTTAGGTATTCCTCGTGTCCTTAATTTCTACTAGTAGGTAACTACGAGGAAATAAAGTTGTAGAGAAAATAAAACATCGACAAAACATTTCGCTGATATGTTCAATCTGATAAGTTAATATTTACTTTTCATGGAAATGCATTACAAACTTTTAAATTATTTTAATGTTTTCCTCCGCCGGTTTTTATTATATATATAAATATGCGTTCGTTTCAAATTCAAATGATTTCAATGTATTCATATGTATGAATTATGATATATCAATCGATACAACAACATAAAACTCGAATTAAATAAAATATTGATAGATGTAAGTAGCCTAATTCTAGAAGTATTATTGTGCGGAAGGCAGTAAGTACATAGTGTGGGGTCCGTGTGGAAAAGGTCCAGTGGCGGCCGTAAGCGCTATTTACGACGCAAACGGTTCATTTACCGCCGGTCACTTTATTACCAGCGTGAACTTTACTTAATGCATATCTCGACATTTCCCACGATACTACTTGATTTATATACAATATACTTCTAAAATATTTGGATATCATAGAACTAGAATAATGAAATAACAGTCAGAATCAAATTGGATAAGACGGCGAAATGATTAACAATGACAATTAAAAACTGAATAAAAATCGAATTACCTGCACACAATGATAAGTTACAATAACAGTGGTATACAAACACATGACGTGAATTCTAGCGCAAGAAAAGTAGGTCTGATGTCGACAGTATGAAATTAGTTGCCGCCTAGGGTCTAATGGAAAAGGGATTCAATGTAATTGAGCATTTATAAACGTTGAACATTCTCCTTTATTATTAAAACGTAGTAAAAAGATATTCCCTTGCTTCTATAGTCGTTATAATTATTATAAAAGTAAAATTTTGTTAGTTAGACGTTTACGAAATGTTTCGAAGTAACGTTCGATACTTGTTGACGTCATATTATGTTGACAACTTTAGCATAAATAGAATATTTTAATGTCGCCTACGGGCTCAATTAGGGAAACTTGGCACGTTAAGCGGCGCGTCTTGCAAATTTTCCGTTCAATGAAAAGCGTGGAGGAGTTAAAGTGCTTGCTGTGGAACACGCGCAAATTCTAACAAAAGCGTTGTTTTACGCTGCGTTACGTCATTAGTTCCTACGTCCGAGCCAGCCCCGATACATGTAATTTCAAATATAATATTATAACTATGTATGGCT
This sequence comes from Lapara coniferarum, assembly GCA_949316025.1. Lineage (NCBI taxonomy): Eukaryota > Metazoa > Arthropoda > Insecta > Lepidoptera > Sphingidae > Lapara > Lapara coniferarum. The sequence continues at coordinate 8,464,074 of OX438926.1, forward strand.
AGTTTATGGACAACGTTGCACAGTATATCATACAGTGCGTAATATCAGTACAGCTTCTATCGGAGGCCTTTGGTTGAATATGCACAAATTTTAACATTGTGATAATGTAGGCATGGCTTCATTTAGGAATAAATGGGACATTGAGCGGCGTAAAATCTCAGTAAAATTTACGACCATAGGCGGCAGACTACGTCTCAATTCAGAATTACTGATCCAATACATGACTAGAATGAAAAAAAGGTACGAGTCCGACAAGTTATACGCGAAAGATACGAGTGAATTCATTGTCAAACCATGTTTAAATTATGTATGTTATGAAAAATAAATATATACAGTCAGCCCCATAAGTAGCTGGACAAATCGCCTTTACACTTTTACGTTTCTAGCAATTCTCGTTTTCTCTTTACAAAAATGAAACAAGGAAAATTTACTTTACCTACTACACACAAAAAACAAGTTTCAATTAAATTTAACGCGTGGAGGCGATATGAAATTTTCAAATTTGTTCATATACTTATGTGACTGACAGTACTTCCATTAATTAAAAAAAAATTATAACAAATTTTCCTTTAATACATCGTTCGAATACGACCAGACAAGCAACGAGGCATTCTATTTAATCCCACGCTGCGCGCTCTCATTGTGGTTAGGTACATACTACAAACACATATTTTGTAGCATTCTCTCCTACGAGTAGCGCTACAATACCGAGCAAAACTCGTGTTGCAACACTTCTGTATGAACTCTCTGATATATTTTACAATATGTTTTCATTTCACCGCTTTATTTGCCGTGTTTCTCTGACCGAATACACGACATTATTTATACCCTATTCTTAAACGAAATGACTATACACTACTGGTGGTAGGTCTCTCATATGTAAGAGTCTGCCTGGGTGGGTACCACCGCAATGTCTATTTCTACCGCCAAGCAGCAGTGTGCATGCCCTGTTGTATTTTGGTTTGAAGGGCATTATAGCCAATGTAACTACTGGACATAATGAGACTTAACATCTTATGTCTCAGGATGATGAGCGCAGTGGAACGCCACACAGTACTTTGTAACTCAAGGTGCTGTATGGTGTTACTTCTGTTTATGGGCGGTCGTATCGCTTATCATCAGTTTTAATGCCATAAAAAATACACTAGACTAGATTCATAATTTGTAATATCTTTCGATAGTGTCCTAGCGTAAATGCTACTTAATTAGTTATATGGTATTAGAGTAGTATAAATTGAGTTTTATTAGTAGTAGGTATGCAATACCAAACGTAGTGCTCACACTAAGTTTGTTATTTTATCTAATTTGTTTCTGAAAAAAATGTATACTTGTGTGTGATAATAAATATTAATGCATGTATGATTATTTGCTTAAAAATGTGAATTCTTCTCAAGCGTCGACACATTATACATACGAGGTTAAACCTTAACTACGAGGTTATTTATGTATACCGCTCGAATTATCGCTACATATAGTAACAACTGTATAAGATAGCGGTCAAACTTATTTTGGTTGGGTCGTTTCTATAAGAGGCAATTTATTCTTGTCGTTACAAGTTTATACCTAAATAGTACACGAGAAAGGATGTCGACAGCGAGGTGTGTGGCGTCTGAGTGTCGGGAGCTTGGAATCTGTCTGGACGACACGTCGCGACTACTTGGCATCACACTCCATTCAACACACTTCACACATTTATAAATAGCGCTTTAACTTTATGAAAAATATTTTACGTATATAATAAAAGTATTAACAACTGTAAAACCTGGTTTAGCCTACAACAACATACATAATGCACTCTGTATATACACCGAGTGTCTATGTGTGAATAGGGTTTTTTGTGTCATAAAAAACATCTGTATTCAAACATAGACACTGTGAGTACAGTGTAGAGTGTCGTAGTCCAAACAAAGCTTAATAAATTACGATGCTATAAGATTGGCACCAGCATTAAATCCAATATGGTAGGAGAGTCGAAAAAAGTTGTAACTAAGTTCAACAACTATCGTTAGCAGAGTCGCGTAGATACCTATCGGATTTCAAATCAATATAAATTTTACTTTGAATACAAAAAATAGACAAAGCACCCGTCACAAATCACACGTTTTCAGCTCGTTTATAAAACGTCATATGAATAAGCCCTTAAATATGACATCGATCTAATACGTCTCAGATATTTTATAGAGCCGTTTAAAATTAAAATTAAAATGGCGGTCACCAATTTACATTTAGATTTTGCTATAAAAATAGTTCTTGTTTACAATATTAAACGAGTAAAGAATTCGTCCAATAAAAGAAAAATAAAGGAGACCTCTACTAAAACTGTGCTATATATACAAAGTATCACACATACAAAGTATCACATGTTTTAACCCAATATGTTGCGGTACTATCTGTATTTAAGTGTTCCATGTGGTATTTTAAGCTTATTAAAAGATTAATATTTATATCATTGCTTTATAAGTAAGGGTTACGGGGTATCGGACTGGCTTTACGTAGTGCGTCGACTAGCCTATCCATCATTTTGGGGGCCATTAACGCACAGGGCGAAGGCAGAGGGCGCGGCGCGGGTCACGAAACACGAATCACAATATCGTAGCGCGTAGCTTCATGTATCGTAGCAAACATAAATACGTGTGTCGTTATACTGCGACACGAGGCAGCTGAAACTACAAACAACCCTATCTGCGAAACAAAATTTTGATTGATTAAGTTTTTATAACGCTAGTATATTATACGCATTGAACAGTTAAATGAGATAGCTTTATTGCTAATTAATTTTCAACAAAACACATTCTACGCTTTTCAATTTGCGATTTTTGGCCAGATTAAAATCCAATACTATTCGGACTTCATTTCGGATCAAAGTAACTTAATATACCCAAATAGCAAAAGTAGAGATGAGATACTAAATAATGTTTTCCTTTACAAATAAAAGTATACTTATAACTTTATAAAAAATATTATTGTGTTATAATACGTACATAAAATTTCAGACTCGAAATATGTTTTGTAATTTTATTTATCTTTCGTCCGCGACTGATGGCGGTCGTCTTCCAAAAGGCAGGGCCCGCTGGCTTGCTGTAAGAAGACCCTACTATAAATATTATATGCGACAGTACCTTGCCACGTGTGTGTTAGTACGTGTTGTGAGAATCAATAGTGACTGCCACCAACTTGTTCCGCTGGTCGTATCGCAGTAATATTATGTTTGTGTGAGGGAGTTTATGTAGTATGGTATTTTAAATAATTTGTTTACGTATTCAAAATAGATGCAAAATATAAGAACAAGGTCTAATAAAAATCGAATTGCCTTACAGGCGTTTGTGGTTAGAGACACAATTGTTTGATCAATAAATACAAGTACCTACAACGACTTTAACCGCTCTTGGGGTGAAAACACTACACGATCCAGTAAATTCCTTTAGATTTGAACTTACCCAGTAAGTATTCTGTGTTAAACACAATATTAATCAATAGACTGTATCGTACTTCTCGTACTATTTTTTGTGCTTACAAAAAGTGGTAATCTCTACTAAGTCAAGGCTCTTGCGCTAATTTGTGTTGTGACGTGCCTTGTGTATATCGATTTTAACTTTTCTACACTTGTTTATTTAGATTTCCTCTGTGCTTGGTATTTTCACTTTATATTTTATTCTTCTTTTTTGTTTAAAAATAGATAGATACGTCCTCATCGAGTTATTGTATAATGAACTGGTTCTCTTTTAAATGTCGGACTAGGACTCTACTTAATCATTTTTTATTATTTTCTATGACATCATTGTGCATAGGTGCGTTAAGAGAACGGTGATATTAATATTTATAAATTTAATTCTGTTTCATATATAAATACTTACCCTTTGTACAGCACTGGTGTAAACTGTTCACACTTAATATAAGAAAGAAATTTATTAAGTGCAAGTTAAATATGGTAGTCGGTGCCTTAAATCTAATTCGTGACTAACTGTAATTGTAAATAATCATTTTACTCGGGTACACGGGCACAGACCCAACATTTTGTGTTAAATTATCCTAAGCAAAGATCGTTACAGCAAAGAAATGAACAATTATAAAGCCGAATTGCTTTATTTTGCCGTCTTAATGCTACGAGGGATAAACAAATTTACATTTTTTTTCGCAATACGTTTGCCTTTTTAGTCAATTTTAAATAGCATATTTTAATATGTAAGTACTTGAAACAATTGTGAAATGGCGAAGTGCCTTCTTCCTTTTGTGTTGGCCTGGATTTTTTTGGCAAGTAGCCAATCGCCCCCGCTGCGCATTTGTAACTATGACACTCAATTACAGAATTCACAATGCTTTATTAAGATTAAGGTTTAAAAACTGTACCTAATAATAACAGGTTTATAGTTTATTATGCCTTCCCATCAGATGAAAGATTTTAAACTTTTGTTGAACTATTGAAATTGAGAGTCCGTGTAATCTGTTTAATTAACACTCTGTGACTCTACTTGAATTAATTAATTTAAACCCATCGTTTTCAAGCTTTTACCACCATTAACATTTTTAACTACAAAATGTTTTAAACTTTTGTAATTAGTAAATTGCAATTCTTCATGAATAAGGTAATATTTGAGATTGTTGAAGTTTCGGAAATTACGTAAGAGTAGATAACGATTTACTGTAACATTGCGAGCATTTGAACTAATTTGTGCATAGGCTTATTTTTGTCTATGTCCTATGTCGTAGCTATCTATATAAATCTATTTTTATAAAACAATGTGATTTTTCTAAGTTCATATAAAATCTGTCTTAGATGTAACTTATATAGTGCTATTCAGTATTCTGTATTTATATTATGATCTACATATAAATGAAACACTATGAGTCGATGATGTCTTTCTTCTCAGTAAAAAATCCAACTTCCCTAAGTTGAGGTATTCTTACCTATACATCACAGTCTCGGAGAGGGGCAACGGTTATCTCGGACTCACCGGTCTTTCCGCTTTCGACCTAGTTATCTCGGAGTGGTGTCTGACTTGGACATCTAAATAGTAAATACTTGTAATTTCTTACACTACCATACCGACTAAAAACCTTGTGCTTGACCTCTTCATCGAACCTGGGTCAGTTTTAGGGGATCGTAATTGAATACGAAAACTTCGGACCCATCCCTATGTAATGCCTACTTGCAAGTTGCAGCCTATGTTTTGGAATGATATGTCAACTCCAGGAGCCATAGGCAAAACGCCTTTCTACACTCGTTAAGGCATTACTTTATATCATTCACTTACATATCTTTTGCTTTTTATTAGCGCCGTAGACAGAAAAAACAAATTAGCGTTAATTATACTTATTGTAATTAACGCTTTTGACAGGTCCATCTGGAAATCTTTGGGGGAGGCCTATGTTCAGCAGTGGACGTCATATAGCTGATGATGATGATAATAATTGTAGAAAGGCATCTAGTCTACGACTCCTAAAATCCAATATGTTTGCTCACAACTTAAAGTTTACCACCTGAACAGTAATCACGTACGCCGAAAGGGCCAAAAAAAGTGTCAAACATCCCTGCGTAACACGTGTTGTATAATCTAACGTTCCATATGTCATTCCGTGATGACCAATCTATAGTATTCATAATCTAAGACCATTCCAAACAAAGGCAGGTACCGACTAAAATAATGTGTGATTACAGCGATAGCCGCGGTACTGGGCAGATCAGCGGGAATGACCTAGAAATCGGTTTCATTGCTGCTCGCTCACACTTTAATTGAGAGTACGCCCAAGAGTGTATTTAGATAAGCGGAAGAGCATCGCGCTGTGCGGCTCTTTGCGGTTAATTTGAATGCACCCTAGGGTCAGCTAGAGTCACGTGGCGAAGAGAGTGCGCACGATCGCATCCTTTCTAGAGCTAATAAAGTTAAGAGATTTATAAAAAAATTATGTAGTCCAATATATCATGCAACCAATTGATGACTCTAACAGGTTTAACTGTGTGTTGCAAGTATCTAACACGACGACGTCAGCAAGCTAGTAATACATGTATTAAATTTATCACCATCAAAATAATGTATGTGAATGACATCTTATCGACAAGTCTAGTGTAAGGATTTGAACGATACGTCATTCCCATACATTTGTTTCTATTCTATTGGCGGAAAAGAATCTTAGCTATAGCTGATCTATGTTAACTATAGTCCGGGAGGTAGGAATTTTTATTGGGAAATTTTGACGTCTTTTTACAAATTTAAAAAATGTCAAATAGTTTTTGAGATATTTGCAAAAAAAGAAATCTCATGTTTTTTTTTAGATAATTGTTTATAACTTTTGCATTTTGCAAGTGGTGTCGAGTCGGCGCGGTGTGTTGCTGTGAAATTCATTACTGAAGTTAAAAATAAATATCTTTTGATTTTGATTATGTTGATCATAAGCACTAAAATTTACTCAGAATAAAGCTTTATAATCTTGAGCAGTTAGAATTTGAAACCAATTTGCGTGATGCACATACAAGTGAACAAACAGTATTTTTTTTACGTTTTATTATTTTTTTTGCATAAATGGTAAATGTCTGTACATTTTACTGGTGGTAGGTCTCTTATATATAAGAGTCCGTCTGGGTGGGTACCACCACAATGTCAATTTCTACCGCCAAGCAGCAGGGTGCATGCACTGTTGTGTTTCGGTTTGCAGGGCATTGTAGCCAGTGCAACTACTGGACATAATGAGACTTAACATTAAGATGTTAAGTATCATTATGTCTCAGGATGACGAGCGCAGTGGAATGCCACACAATACTTTGTAACTGAAGGTGCTGAATGGTGTTGCTACTGTTTATGGGTGGTCGTATCGCTTACCATCAGGCGAACGGCTTCCTCGTCTCGTCATACAATGTCATATTTTTTTTTACAAAAGACTAAGTTTTACATGTATTCATATAAAATTCATTTTAAAAAGATTGTATAAAGTCATTTTAAGTTTTAATGCGCGTAATAGATTATACAACATCTAGGCTCAAAGAGCCATAGAATATCTGGCATAAAACAATCGGGGCTGTGTTTTGGCAAACATCAATAGGGATGTTATCCCAACTAAACATGTCAATGCCCTAGAAGGTAGGCAGTAAAAAATTGTCGAGATGAAATCATTCCGACGCGACGCAACAGCCTATTAATCTCAGAAGTCATTATTATCCACGGTTTTGTGAACGAGTTCTTTAACCTTGCGACTTGCGAGCCTTTCATGATAAGCATTTTTATACACTCTGATTTAAAAAACAATCCGTTCTGTATATAGTACGGCATTGTCTCTGCTAACGATAAAATAAATATCTCCAGCTATACCGAATGCATACAGAACATTATCCTAGTAGTTAACGCATATTTAACTTTCATCTACAGGTAAACATGAGGATCAAGCAAGAGATTAGCAACGGTAATATCGCGGCGTTCGATAAAGAAGAGACGTCATCGCAAAGAATCCATACTAATTGGACAACATCACGTAACCCGAGCTCAAATAATTTATGTGAAAATACTAACATTCCACAGATTAATACCAATTGCAATAGTTCATTGAAGACTTCCGAATCTATAGAAACGTACACATTCCAAGCGGATGTTGAAAAATTTGAGACTACAAATGTAAATATAGAACTCATTGTGTGTAACAGACAGTATCGTATAAACACTTTAAATAACTTCGTTTCATGTAACACAACCACCACAGAATCCATAAATCTGGAGAACGGTAAAGAAACGCTCGTCCCTCGTGAAAACACTTTAGGTAACACTCCTTGAATAAATATGTTTAATACATCAAATACTATTTAAACAAGATTTGTTTTGTAATATCGATCAAGCGAGAGCCTTTGAACAAAGCGATTGCATAAATTTATATTTAAGGTTGTGGCATAAAGAAAATAGACTGTGCATTGAGAAGGAAGCAGATATAATATTTGGACTAAGTAATTATTTTTGTGTTTCAGAAAGTCCTAATGTTTATTCGGATGATACACCTGTTGATGACGAACGAGTATTTGAACATTCTGATACAGATGAAATGTCAGAAAACGCTTTACGTAACGTACCAAGAGGAATTGTGAACCCAAATTATCCTGGTTTTCAACATTTAGCACACACTTTGCAGGTAAAGTTTAACTCAGAAAAGAAACCTTGAAAGTGCAAAGTTTAGCCATTACGGAACCGCAAAAGAAGCCCCATTCTTCACTTTTACTTGCCTTTCCTTATTGTTTGGGTTTCCCCTAGGTAATGTTACTTCATACAACTTATTTATAATAACATAATATGTATTTAAAACCCATGTTAGGTTTTGCTCGATGAATCTCCGTATAATGATAAAATTTATGTTCTTTTAGGACTATTCATCAACTATAGAACAATTTTATCAATCGGAAAATGACATGACTGATGACGATGCTGATATAGAGATTACGGAACTAGCCTATGAGGCTGATCAATATGAAACATCTGAATTTAAAAACATCAACAACAATAACACAAATTACACCAAAACAGATTCTACATCTATCGAAATTGAAACAGTCATGTTACATAGTAATAATCAAAATGAAATACCAGATCTCTTAAAAACAGTTGCTAAGAACAATAATAGTGTAGATTCCTACTTCGATCTTAATTGTTCCGATACAGATATAGAAAATAATTTTCATACTAAAGATATTATTGGCGATTTCAATAAAGAAATTGAAGATGAAATAAGACACCTCTTAAATTATAATATAAACATTCAAGAAGACTTAGAAGAATTAAGAAAAGATATTAAAGATACATTCGCAAAACCAATTGAAAACACAATCAATAACATCAGTGAAGTGGTAAATCACGTTATCAAAAAACTAGTTGAAACGCAAAGTGATGCATGCGAGCAATACGAGAACAACATTTTAATGGAAGAAACTTCTAGTGATATAAATGAGAAGGAAACTGCGGAAGAAATAAGTAAAATTAATAAAGAAAATGAAAAAAATACCAGAACAGAAATGAATCTAAGTAGGCCTACGTTTTTACTGATAGATAATAACACTAGTAAAATAACAGATGCCTTTCTATCAGATGGAAAGGACGAAATTAATATCAGTGAATACGACACTGAAAAATTAAGTCTTAACGTTGAGAATACCATAAAGCAGTTAAGCACTGAATTGAGAAAAATTATTCCTAAATTAGATGAAATGCGTGAGCGTGATAGATTGTGGGCCGAAAGTAACAGAGAAACAGTAACAGTACTGAGAGACGGAAATTCCAATGAAATTGAAAGTTCATCGAAATGTTACAGTTTAATGAGGTCAGTTAGCACGAAAGACAAGGCTGATTTGAGAAATGTAGGATATTACGGCATGCACACTAATGTAAGAAATAATCACACAAAACTGCAAAGGTGAGTATTATTTAATAAACTAGAAGTACCTAGTAGTTGAACCATGTTACTCCGTAACATGGTCAGAATGCAATAACAACTACTAGTCTAATTAATAAAAAAAATTCAACAAAAATAAACCGACTTCAAAACCACTGCAAACCAAATAATAATTCAAGTTTATATTCGCTTAGTATATACGTATATTTGGAGTCGATGCCTAATTTAAATTGCCATCTAAGCCAAGGAAATACAAGATCAAATATACGAAAAATTGTTCCATTTAAATTGGGCACCGACTCCAAATGTACATACTATATGTATATACCTACTAAGCGAATATTAAGTTGAATTATTTTTTTGGTTTGCAGTGGTTTTGAAGTCGGTTTATATCTCGTCAAAAAGTTTTTTTTTTTTTTGTTAGTTAATTATAGAATACTGTAAACAATACATCATAGATATACGATTACAGCCTTCGCGAGTCATCTGCTGTTAGTTATTGAAGAGTTCCATTGTGTATCTTCGAAGATCTTCATCATATCTTCATAAATTATATGCTAAAACCTTCCCTGTAAACTATACATTTGAACATCGAGAACCACATCGAAATCGGATCAGTAGTTTTTGAGAAACTCGCGGCCATACAAATTTACATACATACATACGGATCGAATACAGAACCTCCTTTTTGAAGTCGGTTAAACAGACGCGCAATGCGCATTATACCGTAAATTTAATTCAAAACATACAAATTCATCTAATGCAACATGTATGGGTAACGCAATGAAAATAGACGTGACGAAGCTCGTATTAACGCTGCTAAATGTAGATGTTAACATATCCGCACGGTACGGTACAATTTGCAACTATACAATTTGTTCGGGTATATTGATTCCTTATGAGATGTTTAGTTAAATTAGGCGTGGTATACGTACGGAATGGTAGTAAATGAATCCATAAATATAAACAAGTGTTGATATTACTATGCAATTCCACTTCAGTGAATCGCGAGGAGTTCGGGATTGTCAGAAAGAAGTAAAAAATAATTACTGCAGCGCTCAACGTAATCCGTCCGTCCGAAAAAATGATATTGAAAACACAAAAGACATTGAGTTTGGTAAGTTATGTTTAAGGTAACATATTATTTTTGTATGTAGGTATTACTTACGCGAAGTCAAGACCTAAGTATTGTACCGTGATTTGGGGTGGATCTGGAATTTGTGTGTAAAACATAATCAAATTTTAAATTCAATAGATATGTGTTAGGACTTAAAAGAGTTCTTTAAAAGCAAACTTAGAAGTAACTTTAGGTACTCTTAATTATGAAGCCGGTTAATTTTCTTTAACCTGTATGTTAAATCAGTAGCGGTATGAATAATAAAATACCTAATTGTAGTTCAACGTCTACATAATAATATGCGATTTGAGAGGCTTACATTATTTAGGTATTTTTATAATTTCTGTTGATCTTAAACCCAATTCTCCACATCCACAACGTGCAGTTTAGGTACCTGGTACATAATTTATGTATGACATTTTAGGCCCGGCGTTACAATGATACCTAACTATCGAGAAACAATATCATACTTTGGTAAACAATGAGCGTATTTGGAGTTATGCTCTGCATGTTAAGCATACCTACTTTATTAGATCCAGCAAGTGGGTCATTGGGGCGGTTCAGATTAAAGAAAAATATATTGGATATATGTAATTAGGTACATACCCTAGTTCAAAATGTGGCCTCGTAATAAATCATATACATATAACACTACGTATAATAATTATAAGATATGAGACATGGCAGTGGTTTTTACGCACGCCACTAGTTGTAGAATAACTTATGCTTCGCGTATTACGGCTTTTTTTTCTTTTTTGTTAATGGCCCTACTGCCAGTAGCCTGACGCGAGTCAGCTTTTCTGGCCACACCGGTCTTTAGGGTGAACGCACAAGGCGCTCGCAACCCTTTGAATTAAGTGACCATGCTGAGGGCAACCCACTAACGAGTTACGTACCTCGGCTCAGGACGGCCACTGAGAGGGGATGAGACATCAATGATTAGGGAAAGATTGGTTTTTAGGCGTAATCCTATTAGATTGTGTTGTCATCGGCACACGGGCCGGAACTGCTAAGGAGGTCGGGGGGGGGGGGGGGGGCGACGGGGAATGCGGCGAGGTCCTCGACGGCGAGGACGGAACTGCGGTCTTGTGGAGTGTTGGAGTTTCAAGAACTCGTTCTTACGGCGGATGGCCAGAGTGATTTCGTCCTCTAGATCGGTTAATACGGAACGCGGCCGTCTCCATTTGGCGCGGTCGAATGGAGTATATATTGACGCTTTACGGACTAACGTGTTTGGGTGATTTACCGCCCGATCGAAGTAGCGTCTGCTGGCCATATGCATGAAATGCCTGATGGTCGGCATGTTGGTGTCCACGTGGAGGTTGCGGTTGCGAACGTACCACGGGGCACCAAGAGCATGTCTGAGCATTCTATTTTGTAAGACCTGCATACACTAAAAACGAGCATGCGGTAAATGGGCGAATACGGGCGATGCGTACGTCATGATAGGTCGAATGCAAGTCGTAAAGATCCTAATCTTGTTGTGTATTGACATTTTACTTTTCCTGTTAAAGAGCCAATGCAATTGGCCCATCGCGAATGCGGCTTGCGCGCGTACCGCGTTTATATGTGGGATGAAGGTCAACCTCTGATCAAGGGTAACTCCTAGATTTTTGGCTGTGTCCGTCCAGGGGATAACCTGGTTGGACATGCGGACTGAGTCGTATTACGGCAATACTCATGAAGAGTATAGACTAGCTGTACTCGAGCTGCGGCCCGTTGAGCTTGCAAGAGGCTCGTGTGACTTCAAAAATCTGACTAAACTAAAAGAACTTTTCCCAGATCTGAAAGAAATGTGAATATTTTTACATAAAAATAAATAGAACTTTAAATGTTCACTACGTCTGCAGAAGTTCAGCAGGTCAGTTTTACTTTGCGGCCCGGGGCACCATAACTGTGACACCTTGTGGCCCGGATAAAAAAAGTTGAGTATAACTGGTCTAGACTGTCTAGAATCAACTTCTGACTTATATTTACTTACCTGCCTAATGTTTCTATCATGTGTCTGTTACTTTGTTTTCTATCTGTGTTCCTTTTAGATATAATTTTAGTTCATCATCATTCTAACATCGTCCCCCATTATATATAGGGGGACGGTGTTTGAAATAAATTGAGGTAAACAAAAAAATATAACTAAAGTCAATTTAAGCCTAAACCTTAAACTTAGTACTTAGATAACGCTAACTAGTTAGGTGAATTTATAAAATATGGTGATTCTTGTTATTATTTCCATTTCAGACAGTTTCGATGTTTACAATATAGAAACTGCGTTACCCAAATTAGACTTGGATGCTATTGAGAATCACTTAAAGGCGGCAAAAGAAGCTGAGAGAAGGGTAAGTAGAATAGTCACATATTACCCATTCATTACCCAGGCTCTGCTCAACGCATGGGTCAAAATTATTAAAACAATAGAATACCTACCTGTAAGTGTAATGTTTTCTTAAATAATAGAAGGAAAATAGGAAGGTAATCTAATAAATCCGATCTAATTGAATTAATGTTACGGATACCGAAAAGGCACATTAAATGGAAATACAATGTAATGATAAACCGCCTATAATGAATTGACTTTTTCAAATTTCCGCGCTATTTAAGTAACGGTAAACGCACATTAGCGTTTGAACCTGCTGCAGCCATGTGTAACAGTTAATTACCAATAGGTAGTACGTTTAGCTTTCTACGGTGATTCAGCGGCGCAGCAGACCGCCAGTCTCCAGTGCCCAAGTACCAACTCGTTCAGCAAGTTGTGCGCTCGCGTTCGGTCGGTGTATTTTTTATTACTCATTGTGTTAACGATGGCATCAATGCCGTATTTCAATTCAGAACAAAGACATTATAAAAAGGATACAAGGTTTCTGTTGGATTTATACACAATTACTTACGATAATCATGAATCCGTGGATAACATTTGCTGTCTTGTAAGTTTATACTTAACGTGACAACGTAATGAATTATATATTTGTAAGTTTTTATTGCCACAAAAGGGTCGTACTCAGGGTGGTACCATAGACAAAATGTGAAAATACTAAAAAGAAATAGAACATGACATGACCTTGCCCTATTAAATGTCAAACTGACAGGATTGACAGGACGGTGTACATTTTTTTTTATTTTCGTCACAGTTATTGTGTTTTAAAGTTGTGCCATATTTTTGCCAAAATAATTAAGACTGACTAGTTTTTAATATGTTTGAAAGTTTAGTTACAAATATTAGAAGGAAATTTAGCAAACCAAGGACAGAAGTTTGTGAAAATACAGAAAAAATAGACAAAACTGGATTTAAACGTAGCATATACTTGTTGAAGTTGAAGTTGACAAAACATGAGGATGTGAATTCTACCGTCAGCAACTGTGACGATACTGCATTAAGCCCACGGGCCATTGGCATAGGCGAGAGCGCTCAAACAGAAATTGAGTGGCCTTCTCTGCCGGACAATAACCCCAATATATTAGATAAATTTACTAGGATTGTTACAATAACAGACAATGCACCCCACGATAATAAAGTACAGTTGCTTACACTTAGCTTTGTATGGTGTGAACACACGGGACAAGTCTTATGGATATTGATGTGGGATATAATATGTGCCCATTGTTATCAGTAAATAGCATTTATTTAGTTATACCTGTAATGTATTGTGTGTGTCCGCGCCATACTATATTGTCATGTGTGTATTATTACAATGTTATTGCATCATGTGCATTAATTACAGAAACGCAATGATAGAGAAGAGATCAGAAGGAGGTTGGCCATGGGGGCTGATGCTGATGAGTACTACAGTATGGGACACACAGACCGTCCTGGCAAAAAGCCAAGCCTACACTCTAGACTTCAAAGTGGTATGTCACCAGTTTTTACATTGAAAATAAATATGTCTTAAAAGGCAATGTAACTGTATAAAAAAGAAAGTGAATGGGTTTACTACAGCTTTGTGTATATAAATTAAGTAATATACATTAAACTCCATTTTCATATTCATGAAGCTGTTGGGATATTGTGAGAGAGTGTTTGTATGTTTTTTGTATAGGTTTTATTGAGTGCAAAAAAGTTTTTTTTTATAATCATATTAAATAGTTGAATTCATTATAGCAGCATGTCAATTATGTAGTATTGGTCGTGGTTTATCACTATTCTTGGTAAATTATATTCCTAAAATAAAAAAAGTGTAATAAATACCACACATCAACATTTTTAAACCTTTTCAATTTGTACCAAAAGCAGAGTCTTCAGTAAATATTAATATATTATGTACTTTTTATGTATATTTCATACTATGTTTAAATTGTTAAATTATACATGTTTTGTACTTATTATTTACCAAGGATAATGGTACAATTTGGGTGTAATATTACCAATAAAATAGAATTGTACATGGTTTTCTATGATTAACTGTTTTGTGTGTTGTGTGACGGATACAGGGATGAATCTGCAAATTTGTTTCATGAATGAGACAGCGTCTGACAATGAATCTCAAGCAGATCTGGACAAAAATGTTAATTACAATGCAAAAAATTCCTCATATTCAAACATCTTCAGTAAAACAAATTACAACCATCCTTATCAGACAAGACCACTGTCGGTGAACATAACAAGACATGATAAAATAAGCACTGTGCAGAGTGGTGAGTACTGCAGTTTGTCCTGGGATTTTTTTTGTTGGGCCTAAACTAAAGGGTTATGTTCGGTCTAACATCTATTCACATTTCCAGTATCATTACTAACAAATTGGGTGTTTTTTGTATCTTTGGTGTTTGTGTGTTGTTTCTTACTTTAATTTTGTTAATTGTGACAATATTTGTCACTGAAATCTTGATAATTTACTACCTTTTATCAAATGCTTATATTTAAGCACCATGACTATCTTTCATAGTGGTGTAACGAATATTCGTATTGGCGAATATTTGCGTCTTTTTTAATATTCGCATTCGCTATCACATCCGCAATAAATTATGTGAATAATATGCGAATAATTTTGGCAATGACATGTGTACATAATTTATAAAATAATACTGCAACGGATTATATTTACAATGTATAAATAATAATTTAGTAAGTATTTATAGTTCTCATACAAAATAACAATTATATTGTGATAACAATAAACTTCCAACTTTCTAGACGCAGTTAATTACTTTAAAAATCCAACTAAAAACAGCAAATAAATGTTGATACATTTGAATTAAGAATAGTGTAAATAAGAAAGAAAAGGTATGTTATTGTTTTATTGTAAAAAAACCGTGGGATGCATGGTGTCAACAGTTATAAATATTTTGTATATCATTTTGATAATATCTTATAAAGCACCCCATGTTTTTTTTCACAATACATTTTTTTTCTTATTTACACTAGTCTTAATTCAAATTTATAAAAAAATATTTTCTATTATTTAGTTGGATTTTCTATAAAGCTTAGTTTTTTGGAACTATTACAAGCGTCGATATATGGCGTTGGAGTCTTCGAAGGACGCTGAAGTATATCGGCAGCTCGATTGACATATAGCAAACACCTCGCGACACGATGTCCGTGCTTGCAATATTGGAAGCGTCAAGGAGATGATCGGAACAACGTCTCCAAAGTGTTCGCAAATGACCTGTCTATCGGGTAAATCCAAATGGCCAAACTGAAGACGGAACACTGCAACAGAGTGTCGACGAAGGCAGTGAAAACAGATTCTACAACAAGGCAGCAAGCAAGGACGGACTAACTGCAGAGCTTCTGTAAGCGGGCGTGCGCCTATACTAAAAGTCCTTCAAAGGCTCTGTCATTTCGTGCTGCTCGAAGGTGTAATGCCTGGAGTAAGAGTATAGTGATGTTCTACAAAAAAGGTGATACAAACTACAAACAAGGTATAACGCCTTATTGAAGAATTATATGCTCATCACACTCCTGAGCCGAGTGTGATGGGCATATAACGGAGAACAGTTTAAACATGTTTAAACTGTTCTCGAGCGTTATCACGAATCATCTCGAGCTCAGGTTAGATAACTTCCAGCTTGCCGAGGAAGCCGGATTTCGAAAAGGCTATAGTACCATAGATCACATGCATACAATACGGCAGGGAGACCTAGGCTCTGTTGCAGTTCTTCCAGCGGAGACTCAGCGACGGTACATTAAAGGGCTGAGGTGCTTCTATAACAACGTCTCCATTTCAGTTCAAGTAAAAGAGCAGAGCATGAAGGCTTTTCAACTGCACAGAGGCGAAAAACAGGGAGATGTTATTTCTACGAAATTATTCACTGCCGTGTTGGACGATATCTTAAGCTTTGTGATTAGTAAGGATTTGGAATTAGATTCAATGGCGAGTGCATTACTCACCTTTGATTTTCCGACGATATTGTTGTTTTGTAAGGATCATTTGAGAACCGTAGCATTATGCTCAAAGACCTCAATCGAGTTTCTCACCTGGTAGGCGTTAAAATGAACAAGACCAAAATCTCGTCCAATTATCATTTCCAGCATTAGTGTTGAGAATGCGACTCTTGAAGTTGTTGACTAATCTGTCTGTCTAGGACAAATAGTCTAGTTAGGTAGGTCCAACTTTAAGATAGAGGTCAAAACCAGCTCGGTTCAGCAGCGTTTAGGAAACTAGGCAAGGTTCTTATCCAAAATTCCTAAGTGCTTGAAGGCCAGTGTGTTACTAGTGATAACGTACGGCTTTGAGACTTAGCCTCTGATTATGGGCTACCCAAGACGACTCACAGTCACTCGGCGAGCTATGAAGAAGCCCGGCTATGATCGGTATTTCTCTACATGATCAAATCGGATAAGGGTTTCGTATTATGTCAAAATAATTTTTCGGAAAATTACAATTTAAAATTATCAGCTAATTTTACGTAACGTATGATAAAATCTTTTGACGCCAAATAAAAATCCCATTATCGCATTCACCAATATTCGCATTCGCGTTCGCGAATGTTGGAGAAAAATATTCGCATTCGCAAATGTTGGAAATTGAACATTCGTTACATCACTACTATGTAATGTTATGAAGCTTATACAGGATATGTAAAAAAAAGTATTGTTACTCTTCCAGGAGCCAAATTGCGACCTTCGTCATTTATACAAAAACATACGAAGTCTCGGTCGTCACATTCCCTGGGTCACATTGAACTCAAGGAATCAGACTTCTATGCGTTACAAGCCACTCTACAGACTGAGGCGAGGATTGCATTAGCACAAGCTAAAGAGATGGCCCGTATACAAATGGAGGTACTTATGTACATTTTATATAATAGATGTCCATAAATATATTTTAAATAAACAACCTTTATAATTAACGCAAACTTAGTAAGGCGATTCCTAAATTGGGTGTATTGCAGTAACATAAATGAGTCAGACTAACATTTTGTATCCTTTGTATCGGTACCAATTTGGTGCATCCACCTACATGTTGTATTGACACAAATTACAGATTGCATCAGTTATGCTAAACTTAGAATAACAATTAAGGTGTGACTCATTATTGCCTTAGGGCAATTTCCTCTCATTCATATGATATCTATACATTTACATAAAGAATAGAGCCTGTTAACTTGGTAAATTGTATTCCGTATTAGCGATTGGGAAAATTTCGCCATAGTGAACAAATGGGCTATTAAAATTCAAGAAATGCGTAGAGTGTCATAATCCCCAATCTGCCACGGGAGTCAGATATTTCCGAATGGAAAGGATTAGTGGAAAGTACCACACTATGTCCCCAATCCATAGGGTATTTAATATTTCAAAGTTCATAGTTTTCTGCTGATCATTTGCATAATTGCAATGCAAGTATGCTAGTGCAAGCCTTAATCCTTCCGTTATTCGACTATGGTGATGTGTGCTTTTTGGACCTGAATGCAGATCAACTCAATAAACTCGACCGTCTTCTCAATAACTGCATTCGATTCATTTTCAATCTTCGCAAATACGATCACGTCTCTATCTATCGCTCTCAACTGAAGTGGTTACCAATTCGTGAGCGACGAAAATGGCGTACTCTCTCTACACTATTTTCGCTTCTCAAATCTCCTTCTCAACCTTCCTATCTATCTCTCCACTTCCAGTACCTCGGTGGTCACCACAACAAGAACCTTCGCTCCTCAAATAATCTTCTCCTTAAATGTCCTCCACATACCTCTGATTTCACCCACTCTTCTTTCCACGTCAGGCCATTCTTCTGTGGAACGCGCTCCCTTCTGAAACAAGATCCATCACTACGCGGGCTGGTTTTAAAACAAGGGTTCGGAGAATGCCCCTTGATAGTTTGGCAGAATCTTCTCAACAGGGCAGCTAGTATTATATATTTAATATATGTATGTATGTATGTATGTATGTATGTATGTATGTATATGACATATATATTTATGTTAGGTACCACTATACTTTGGTTTTTCTTTTTCATTTGTTATTTTATAATATTATGTATGTATCATGTTTATATATATTATTAGTCTTTATTATATTAATATTTTGTCCACTACTTTCTCACGTTGTGTACACCTACCTTGTTCTGTCTCTGCACCACCCAAAGGTTGACTGGTAGAAAATGCCTTCGGCATTAAGTCCGCCTTTATACTCATTGTATATAAAGTGTTAATAAATAAATAAATAAATAATTATTAATGATATTGTTATCTAATCAAGGTACTTATAGTTCTGAGTACCAATGTAAAATTATACAGCGACTGAATAATTCTGATATACCTAAACTATTGAATAAAAATCTCGAATTTGCATTACAGTGCATTTGTTCTAGAATTTGCTATAGTTGTGAATAAACATTGTGTCTGAGACTCCCAAAATCAATGAATATTATTATGCAGACACCGCATACCGACATCCATAAAGTATTGACACTATAGTCTACATTATATAGTCATAATTATTTCGGAGTACATATTAAGTACTACAAAAGCTTATACTTCGTCCAACCATTTATTTAACTTTTGACATATGCACGCCTATGAAATTTTATAATTATTAACAAGGAAAAGAAAACAAAATAATTTACTACTATATGGACGCCATTTTTCTTTTCCATAGTGAAGCGACTTGCTCTGCAGCTACGATATCAATTATCGATCGATATTCGTTAAGCCCAGTGATTGTGTAACCATGATAATACAAAACTTTTTCATTGAAAAATAAAATTCGGCAGTGTAAATTCAGTATTTTCTTTTTATATATGCGTAAGTGTATGATAACCAATAAAACAAACTATTAATATTGACAAAAGTTATATTGGATATAGAATATGTACTTACAGAATACATTTGTAAACAAAAAATTTACAAATTTAAATGCCTAAGCATGTTTATAAAACAATACAAAATGTTGAGCAAGAATAAATCTGTTTAATCGAACAAAATTTCTTCATAAATTAAATCGATTGTTACAAGAAATCGAATCGATAACGCATTAGTACATCCCCAATTGATTAGAAACCGAACAGTCAAAAATAAAATAAATGGTTGGACGGAGTATAATGACCCCTTTTTTTTGCATAATTATCGATTGTTTAAAATTCATTATCGATAATTGTAAAAATAACTAGTTTTGGGCTAAAAGTATCGATAATTACTTACAGTGGAATAGTTTGGAGAAGGGGGGGGGGGAGATCCCAGTTCGCATGTACGAAAGGGCGGCGAGCGTCGTTATTTTTAAAACAGAAATTTATTAGTGTCGCCTTAAATTTAAAACGAACTAATTACAGCTGTAGGAATCAGGTAAATAATTATAAAAATAGAGGTGGTGGCAACTTTTTCGTTGAGAGCGGTTGAAAGTTGAAACGAACACTACGTCACTGGTTACGCCCTTACCGTCCTGCTACCGCGTGGCGCGTAGTAACTAGTAAGCCGCGTATCGACTTCGTGTTCCAAGAGGACGAACATTGTCCTCGCGTTCCGGCCGCGCGAAAAGGCTACCATTTTGGAACGCGCGCCAATGTGTTTGTGTTTGTAGTTGATATCAGTCAAAATATTTGACTCTTGGCGCGGGTGTTCGTGGCACGCGCGCCAGGAGCGCGAAGTCGATACGCGGCTTTATGCCCGCCACACACGACAACGATTTATCGTACCGATTTATCTGTTCAGTCTGTTTGCGCAGTTTTATCGCACGTGTGTATGACGCCGATCAACTGTGCAAACGAAAAAATCTGCAACGTTACATCCTTAGAGTAAGTATAAGTACCTATAGAGTGCTAATATCGCACCGTGCGCCCACTACCCAGCGTAGGCAGGTGAACTATAGCTACTTATATAGAAATGTTGGCGACTGCTAGGGATGGGCACGCGAGCAGCACCAACGCAACAGTTATCGATAAGTACAGGTCCGGCGGCGCGGTACATATTGTTGTTAAAAAATTGTGGTTCTACAAAATATGGCCTTGTGAGTAATTTTAAGCGTATTGCGTTAATATAGATAAAAGCTATGCTGCGAATTGGTGTAGTGCCATGAGGAATGTATATAAAAACGGTATATAAACACTGCTCTTGAGGAGCAGTTTTTACAAGCAATAAGAACCAATAATATTAATGGATATCCATTATAATTGAACCAATGGATATAAACCGAGCATCGCACCATGGATTTCTTAGCTAGTCTCCCCGAGCCTAAAATAGTCACGTCTAGTTTATGAAATATTTATTACCAATATTAAAAAAATTTTAAACAAATATATCTTAATGATTGCTAACTTATACTGTCAAGACCCGCGATAGAAGCTATGCAATAGCTTAAAAATATTATCGTAATCGGTCAATTTTTAAGGAACACTAATTATTTCTTTCATTTCATAAACAAAAACGCAATTATTAATGGGCTTAAAAATCACACACAGACAAAAGCAGTTACCTAAGCTACATTATATTAAGCATCGCCTTCGATAGTAATAAATACGTATGCTATAATATGAAATATTACATCGATTCTGGTATCGACGCGTAACATCACTATCGAAAAAGCGGGATGCGGGGCAGTGCGGGGAGTACAAGTGCTCGCCTCCCGTGCACCTTTCATACCGCGACGCGTGATTTCAATTTTACCTAAAAATATACTGAAATATGGCTTGCCTGTGAAACGTGATATTAGAATTCTGTTTAGTGTGTTTCCGAGTGTCGTTTTTACAAGATTCCACAGAACATTTAACCATTTTGCAGTATTAATAATCAAATATTCGCATAGATCTCACTCGCGTGTGCTCACACCGTTCCTACTCGAGTGACTACAAGCGCTTGCGGCCGGCGCAGGACGATGTTCCCACCCGTGCCTATTGTTCCCACTTGCATACACGCGCTCTATAGGTAGTTATACTTACTCTAAGGCTACATCATACACACGTTCGATAAAACTGCGCAAATGGACTGTACAGATTAATCGTTGCGATAAATCGTTGCCGTGTGTGGCGGGCATTGAGGTGGTGTGTTGTGTGACGTGTGGCAGCACTCGCGTCGGGCGCGCGCGGTGTCGCCGGTGACGGACATGCTGCGGCGCTCGCTGCACAAGGCCGCCGCGCCCCTCGCCGCCGACCGCCGCCGCGTGTCGCGACAGCTCCTCACCGACATGAACATAGCGCAGTTGCAGGTATGTATACCTACATCAGGGGCCGTTCCGTGCAGCTACCTTCGTGCAACAAGATGCCCCGGGGCCGTCCCGTAGGCGCCGGAGAAGGCCACCGCGGGTTTTGGTTGGTATGCCGGTGTAGGGTGTACATAGTGTTAGGGAGTCGGTCCAATGCTCGCTCGGATGAAGCTATACTCCCGAGGGTCGACATTGGGCCGTAAGACTGTGTGAAACCAACATAACCGTCCCCACTTACCCCCCAGTGGTGGTAGCGATAACGCGTTTTTCCCCGCGATAAAAAAGGTATGTATACCTACATGCATTGCTAGTACTAACATACAAACCGAAAAGCATGACGAAATAATTATTGTATTATGAAGTAGTAAAATTTTACTGCAGTATTTAGAAAGAAAAACGATTATCAATTATTTCATGAACAGCACAAATAAAATGCATACATAGCATCACGCTATTTCCCTTTTCAGGGGTAGGCAGAGGTTTATCACACCCGCATTTCGCCAGCTATGTTTGGGTTTGGTCCCATGTAATAGGATCGGGCCTATTGCCATTTACCGGACACATTTCCAGACTCCAAGCTGATACTGAGTAGACAAACCCAATATCACTTTTAAAAATCGTCGTGCTATTTGGCTTCTATGTAAGTAGGTAACGCCACTGCCTATATTCATTTATACTGTGTGTTATTAACAAGCATACATAACCAGATAAAGAATATATACCTACGTGGTTTTTGGAGTCATGCAATTGTATGCATTGCCTACTTGTTATAGAGTTCAATCTAATTCAATATGCAATTGATCACATTATAGAGTGTCTCTACATACGCCTTTATTTATTGGGATTCATCATTCGACTCACGTTCAATGTGAAATTAACTTTAGTCTTCTTCTTCTTCTTTTAGGTTATGGCTCCACCGTTGCAGCGGTGATTTTGCCAATGTCTTTATGTAGATAGAGTTACTCGGAAGTCAAAAAGTAACTTTAGTCAATAATGTAGTTGATTATTTTTCCATTATATTCTCGGGTGAAATCATGTTCAAAGTAATTTTACACTTAATAAACTTTTCGAAATAATATTCTAACTAAAATAGTTTTCTTTTAATTATGTTTCTCAAATCTCAATAAGACGTTTCCCACATTTGCATTTAATTTTATTTCGTTTTGGCATTGCGGCAAAAACTGTTTGCGTGAATCTTGTGAATAAATGCTAGAATTACAACGGTAAGCTTTTATTATTATATCGCATGACCTTGCTTCTGATCTTGTTCTTCGCGTGTGTTGACTCATGCTTTTTCCGTTACTATATATGACAGAGAATTATTAATACTATTGTTTTTAGAAATAGTGACGCCAGCGTCACTGACGTCACCATTTATTTCATCTGAACTCATTTTTATTATTTAAACCACTTTACAACAATTTACACTTATATTTTAATTATTACAAATTTATCCACACAAACATAAACTGAACAAGATAAATCAAATATTACAACTTGTTCTTATATTAAAATAAATGAGTAATCCTAAGTACTTAACTTATTAGTCGTCCGCGCTGTTCGACACGCCCAAACTATCTGTACACTTTTTAGTATTTTTAGCTTCTGCAAAACCAACGAATATTACCGTTACGCTACTGTCGCCATCTTGTCGCCATTTTAATATTCAACGGAAATTGTGGTATTTGTAGAAACTTTACAAATCATTATCTTTCTACTTTATTAACAATGTGATAAATCTTTATTTAATAAATAACAATTATTACAATTTTAGTAGTTATTTTAAGTATTCCTTTATAGACCGGATGCTTACATTAAAACAAATTACAAACTGAAACCAAAACAGCCTGATAATAAAAACATTACATTGCATGTAAATTTATACCTTTAATTATAAGTTTTATTGCAATGCTAATAATTAGTATCAAAAAGAGTTATTAATTTATAGTTAATCTGGACTTCCTCTTACGGAAGTCAACAGTACAACATGTACTGAATTGTTTACTTTAATTATTATGTGCATCTGGTTATTCTTAAATTCACATGATAATATGATCAGTAATTGAAACTAATTAACAAATCTTTAAATTATTATTTTAACCAATAATATGATTAAAGGACGTCTTTGCGCCGACACGGCCATACTGACAGGCAGTGCGCGCTCTGCACTAGCCTTTGTTTGTAAATTGAGATATGCATCTGTAAGCAATGCCTTATATTAAAATATGGAACTTGACAACTTTGAAAAACTTCATCAATGTGTTACTTTGCAGTGCATAAGATGCACTACAAATATGATTATATTTGAATTTAATAACGCTGTGTTTTGGGTGGTTTCATTTATGTTATAAATGTTTATAATGAATGACACTGTGCTCTGGGCGGCCTCGTACGCCGTGGTACACAGTGTTATATTATTAATGTTTATAATGAATGACACTGTGCTCTGGGCGGTCACGTACGCCGTGGTACACAGTGTTATGTTATATGTGTTTATATTAAATGACACTGTGCTCTGGGCGGTCTCGTACGCCGTGGTACACAGTGTTATGTTATTAATGTTTATAATGAATGACACTGTGCTCTGGGCGGTCACGTACGCCGTGGTACACAGTGTTATGTTATAATTTTTAAATGACACTGTGCTCTGGGCGGTCTCGTACGCCGTGGTACACAGTGTTATGTTATTGTTGTTTATAATGAATGACACTGTGCTCTGGGCGGTCTCGTACGCCGTGGTACACAGTGTTATGTTATAAATTTTAAATGACACTGTGCTCTGGGCGGTCTCGTACGCCGTGGTACACAGTGTTATGTTATAATTTTTAAATGACACTGTGCTCTGGGCGTTCTCGTACGCCGTGGTACACAGTGTTATATTATAAATGTCTATAATAAATGATGCTGTGCTCTGGGCGGTCTCGTACGCCGTGGTACACAGTTTAATTTCTAAGTGATAAAAATTGTCGATTTATGAATCGAACTAATTATAGAAAAATTAAAAATGTCATCACGAAGCTTGGTATAGTAATTAAAATTATATTGAAACCTTTTACCTATATAATGGTAAAGCCTTAACTAAGCAGAGGTCTCCGGGTTCAAGTGTTGTGAGGTGCTAGGCAGCGGCTCATCTGTAACATCCCCTTCTGTAGGAGAGATTTCTTCAGGTGTTATCGCCGACTCGGTAGATTGTTGTCCAGGTTTCGGTGCTGCACGTAGTTGGTCATGAGCAACTTTGCGTGGCCGCCCTCGCCCAATTACCTTCTTGACCATATACCGGTCATTCTCCAAGACCTTATACACTTCATAGGGCTCACTGAACTTTAGGTCTAAACAAGTTTGATTTCGAGGGTTATTTTTTATTAATACGTAGTCACCTTTTTGGAAAGAATGTATGCGGGCTCTGTTCTTGTTAAACCTTTGTTTTTCTTGTTCGCTAGCTGTTAGCATCTTCTGGGTCACTAATTGTTCCAACTGCTCAATGTCAAAGGTTCCTTCGTCAAGATTAACCAAGTTTGCGAGTTCAGGTGGAGCACAATGTTTGCGCCTTGTAATTAGAGTGAGTGGTGCTACACCAGTTGTCTTGTGGGGCGTACAGTTGAGTGCCAACTGCAGGCTATCAAGGGCTGTATGCCAGTTTTCAGTTTCATAGTTATTTATCATAACTAATGCATTCTTAAGCGTACCTACTACACGCTCTACTTGGCCATTCGCTCGGCTAACTCCTGGTGAAATCGTGTGTATATTTATGCCTATTTGATCGCAGTACTGTTTGAATTCTCCTAAGAATTCTCTACCACCATCGACAATGATTTGACTTGGTGTCCCAAACAGATACACTGTTCGTTTCAGCGCAGCAAGAGTATTAGTTGGATTCTTATTATTGGAGTAATGCAGTATTACGTACTTGCTATACGCATCGACACTCACGATAACGTATTCATGGTTGATTGTTGTGCCTAATTTCCCAGTGATGTCCATATGTACTACTTCAAATGCCGAAGTAGGTTTTTGGATCGGATGTAATTGCACCTGCACAGCTCCAGAAGTACCCTTTGACATCCTACACACGAAACAATTGTCCACAAATGTTCTAATAGATGTACTCATATTCTCGAACCAATATGTGTCTTTTATTTTCTTTAATGTTTTCTCCCAACCAGGATGTTTCAAAGAGTTGTGGTATGTATTAATCAAGCTCCATTGAAATGCTTTTGGTACAACGACCAGTTTTTGTTGGCCAAATATAGAATCCAAACATACCTTCTTAAGAGTATCATTTTCTAGCACATAACCCTCCTTGCTATCACTGCGTGACAATGAGTCAATGATGGGGCGCAATGTACTGTCCCGACGTTGCTCTACCTTTAGCCATTCCAAGTCACGAGTCATAATATTCACTTGTAATGAACTTATATTACGACTGAAAAAATCTGCGTGTTGAATATGTTCGCCTTTCCTGTATTCGACCTCAAAGTCGAAGTTTTGGAGAAATGCCCACCAGCGATATACTCTTGGCAGCAGTTCCTTTTTGTGCTTTGAAGCCTTTAAGGCATTGCAGTCGGTTATGACTTTGAAACGCCGGCCATAGAGATACTGTTTAAAATGTTTGATAGCTCTTACTACTGCCAAAGTTTCTAGCTCATAAGAATGATAACGGCTCTCTGCTTCAGTTGTTCGCATACTCATATAGGCCACAGCATGACGACGTCCCTCAATCACTTGCATTAGTACAGCGCCGTATCCTAGGCTACTGGCATCAGTGTATAACTCTGTAGGTGCATTCTCCTGAAAAAGAGTAAGCACCGGAGACAAAATTAAACGTTCAATAATAATATTTCGGGCTTTCTCATGCCGTTCGTTCCATTCCCACTTCACGCCCTTTTTAGTTAGCTCATAAAGAGGTGCCATTACTCGTGAGAAGTTGGGAATGAATCTACGGAAATACCCTGCTAATCCATTAAATTGACGCACTTGCTTAACGCTATTGGGTATAGGGGACTTAAGGAGTGCCTCTACTTTACGAGGACTTGGACTAACTTTTCCATCCGAAATAATATTTCCCAAATACTCTATGGATCGTTTAAAAAATGAGGATTTTTCGACATTAATTGAAAACCCCGCATTTTGTAAAGCGATAAAAATTCTTTCAATATCAGACATCCCCTGATCGAAACTAGCACATTTATTTAATACATCATCGACATAGACCTGTGCAATGCCTTTACTTCCTAATAATGGCTGAAGAGCTCTGTTTATGCACCTTTGATACACAGAGCAAGCATTGCTCAGACCAAACGGCATGGCTAAATATTCATATAGACCATCCGGCGTCACAAATGCAGTTTTCTCAATAGATTGTTCAGAAATTCGAATTTGATGAAACCCGGCTGCCATGTCGAATAAATTATAGTAAAAACCATTTACTAATTGATCTATTTGGTCAGAAATAAGGGGTAGCGGGTAATGATCTCTTAAAGTGTTTGAATTTAGTTCGCGATAATCCACACACAATCGATCATCGCCATTTTTCTTTTTAACGAGAATAATAGGGCTAGAGTATGGTGATTTGCTTTCTCGAATAATATCATGAGTCATTAATTCATCGATAATTTTCTTTACTTTCTCTCGTTCAATGGGACTTAAACGATATGGTCTACGCTCAACATATTTATCAGGGTTTTTTAATCTTATCTCTAATTCGCCTGTATTCACTCTAGTTTTAGGAAAGCCGCGTATGAACAGGTGTTCATATTTATTCAGTAATACTCGTAATTGATCGATTTCGCGTTCGTCTTGAAGATCACAATCAATCTTGTCAAATAGTGAATTATTTGATTTTATGTGTAAAATTGATCGTTGATGAATCAACTTCGCACCAGTTGTCGTAACCAACACACTCAATGAGGTATTTGAAATTAAATCCATACCTATTAAAATATTAGCAGTCATTTCAGAATCTGGGACTATACAAAAACTGATTTCAACATTAATATCATCTATTTGGCAAATAGTTTTTAATTTTAATAGTGAAATCACCGGGAAATGTCCAATACCTCTTAAATATGTAACATTGTCGATCCTTTTACCAGGTAACTTTGCTGCTATGGAATCGCACATAACCGAACATTCTGCACCACTATCAAAAGTAGCTAGAACTGAATACCCGCCTATGTTAATAAGCATAGAGGTTGCTTTTGAATCACCGATACAATTGACATTTGACACGATAGACTTTTCACGCTTGAAACAATTATCATAGGTGTGACCAGTCTTCATACAAAACGTGCAAGCTGGTTTGGTCTGCACCGAATTTGAATTATCAATGGGCTTATTTGGGACAATATCTTTACTATGCGATGGACTATTTTCTGAAGTTTTAAAATAACAATCACGGGTATTGTGATTATTTTTCTTACATATTCGACATTGGACATTTGCCTGTGGGTCATTTAAACGAACACGCTTATTAGGAATCGGTGTAGTATACATATTAGTTTGCGGGCGTTTTGTTCGTATTAATGAAGCTACTGATATCAACTCTGGTACAGATGTTGCCCTGGCGTTCATAAGTTCGATCCTAAGGCGATTGTCACTAATACAGCCAATTACCGCTTCCACGGCTTCATTATTACCGAGTTTGTCTTTAGTTATTCGCCTCCATAGAACCCAAGCTTTTGACAGGAATTCCGCTATATCTTTGCTTTGGTCGTAACAGTGTTCGCGAAATTTGACTACATCACGCGAGTATCTGTTTTCCGGTTCAAATGTCATTATAAGGTTCTCACGTAATTCCTGCCAGGAGCCTGTAGTAACCAGCCAATTGTCTACCCAAAGTTTTGCACGACCCTTTAAGAGAGCACCTACCTTCATACGTATTTCATAATCGTTTAAATTATAAATTTCAATAGCTTTGTCAATATGCTGACACCATTCTCTAATGCTCACGTTATTGTCCGGATCAAAATTTGGTAAATAAATGTCGCTTATTTTAACCTTATCGCTATGCTGTGTGGACAAACGGTCGGACATATGTTTCATAGTTTGTATCATTTGGTTAAATACTTGTATTGGTAAATTGTTGGAAAGTAATTGGCTCGCCTCGTTAACCGCCTGCTCGCCTGTGTTATTCGAATTACCAGGAGGTCCGGCAGAAGTGGATGGGCATCCCACTTCTGATGACAGAGAATTATTAATACTATTGTTTTTAGAAATAGTGACGCCAGCGTCACTGACGTCACCATTTATTTCATCTGAACTCATTTTTATTATTTAAACCACTTTACAACAATTTACACTTATATTTTAATTATTACAAATTTATCCACACAAACATAAACTGAACAAGATAAATCAAATATTACAACTTGTTCTTATATTAAAATAAATGAGTAATCCTAAGTACTTAACTTATTAGTCGTCCGCGCTGTTCGACACGCCCAAACTATCTGTACACTTTTTAGTATTTTTAGCTTCTGCAAAACCAACGAATATTACCGTTACGCTACTGTCGCCATCTTGTCGCCATTTTAATATTCAACGGAAATTGTGGTATTTGTAGAAACTTTACAAATCATTATCTTTCTACTTTATTAACAATGTGATAAATCTTTATTTAATAAATAACAATTATTACAATTTTAGTAGTTATTTTAAGTATTCCTTTATAGACCGGATGCTTACATTAAAACAAATTACAAACTGAAACCAAAACAGCCTGATAATAAAAACATTACATTGCATGTAAATTTATACCTTTAATTATAAGTTTTATTGCAATGCTAATAATTAGTATCAAAAAGAGTTATTAATTTATAGTTAATCTGGACTTCCTCTTACGGAAGTCAACAGTACAACATGTACTGAATTGTTTACTTTAATTATTATGTGCATCTGGTTATTCTTAAATTCACATGATAATATGATCAGTAATTGAAACTAATTAACAAATCTTTAAATTATTATTTTAACCAATAATATGATTAAAGGACGTCTTTGCGCCGACATATACTATACAATGAATTTATTCTTCAACCATGAGTTTGTTTTTTGCTGCCACTTTTAACATAAAAAATTAATGACGATTTTCGTCAGCAAAATGTGTTTTTAACCGCTAATGTGTTTTACGAAAAAGTATGTTGCGGTAATAACATAGTGTAATAGTCGGACTAATGTGCTATGTTTTTTGAAAATAGATTTTATTTGAACCACATGTATTAGACATAGACTGCCTCGGTGGCGTAGTTGTATTATGGTACGACTGCAATGCTGAGGTCTCGGGTTCGATTCCCGGGTCGGGCAAAGTGATATTGAGTTTTTCTATTCAATATCAGCTCGGAGTCTGGAATTTGTGCCCTACATGGCGATAGGCTCGCCCCCTATCACATCATGGGACCGAATAACGGCGAAAAGTGGGTGCACTAGTTGCGCCTCTGCCTACCCCTTCGGGGATAATAGGCGTGAGTGTGTGTGTGTGTGTGTGTGTGTGTGTGTGTGTGTGTGTATTAGACAAATTGATTCGTATTTATGAAAACATGCAAGTTCATATAAATGACATAAATCACTATACAGAGTGGATTTTCGAAATGAGGCAGCATGGCAACCTTGATCGCTGTACCTGCAAGGAAACTTTTACATAAATGGCCTATTTTTAAGCAGACTGTGCGTATTTTTAAATCTGCGAGTGCAGATCTTAATGTCTTCAAACATTATGGACAGTCTCCTAAGATTTCTTTGTGTAGCTGCAGCGGCCGACCGCCCCTGCTGCT
Organism: Lapara coniferarum; assembly: GCA_949316025.1. Lineage (NCBI taxonomy): Eukaryota > Metazoa > Arthropoda > Insecta > Lepidoptera > Sphingidae > Lapara > Lapara coniferarum. Next base: position 8,494,876 of record OX438926.1, read on the forward strand.
CTATCTCAAAAATCAACCTTATATATTTTTCCGTCTGTTTATACTTGTAGTAAGCAAATTCTTTGCGATCCTGCAATAAAAACATTACAGATGCTAACTGTTCATGCAACAGTTTTATTCACAACAATGGGAATTACAAGGCGTAATATTTACCGTTTTCAGGTGATAGTGAATGAGCTGCACTCTCAGATAGAGTCCCTGAACGACACGCTAGTGAAACTGCTGATGGCGCGCGACGAGCTGCACATGGGACAGGACTCGATGCTCGTCGATATAGAGGATCTCACCCGCTATTTGTATGTATAATTTTAGACACTCTTAAAAACTTTCATCATTGCATTACCCATTCAATTCGTCTTACGACCGATGTTAATGAGCGATCTTAATCTTCGATCCGATCTAAACAAACCAATTAAAAGTAAGCATAAAAATAATTTTCTCATTGGTCCACTTCCGCGATCGACCTAAAAAATAGGGGTCGTTGATTGAAATCGGCGGTTAATCTGTTTTTTTTTTGTTCATGATAGACTTTTGTGATGCAAAAATGTAATTGTTATTTGTTATTAGTTTTTGTCTGTATTCCAACAGTCATTCAGAATAAATGTCTTTATTCGTTGTTTTCTTTTACATAAACCAAGGGCATAGCTTCGGTTCAATAATTTCATTTACGACATAAAAACTACAGTTTAACGTTAACAACGCTTAGGTAATTTTAATATTAACTGTATCTATTTATTGCATTTATGATATCGTGTAGAGAAATTTAATGTGTAATACTATTTTTACATTCGTGTTAGCCGATACGATTGTTTCAAAAGTTGGATTTCGGAGTCAATATAGAATAAGAGACGAATGATAATATAGTCTCAAATTTTATAGTGATTGTGCTTAGATCATTTACATGCAAACACGCACGCACGCACGCACGCACGCAGGTACACACACACACACACACACACACACACACACACACACACACACACACACACACTCACACACACACACACACGCACGCACGCACGCACGCACGCACGCACGCACGCACGCACGCACGCACGCACGCACGCACGCACGCACGCACGCACGCACGCACGCACGCACGCACACACACACACACACACACACACACACGACTCTGGGCTGATACTGATTGGAAAAACTCAATATCACTTTGCCCGGCCCGGTGATCAAACCCCAGACAGCAGCATTGCAGTCGTACCGTAATACCACTCCGCCACTAAGGCGGTCTCTAGTTAGTGATAAATATTCTGTATAAATATTTAAGGACAAAGAAACTCCACATAAACAAACATCTACCGACTTATCTATTATCTATATTGCATTGGGTGTAAAGCTGTGTTAAAAATATATTAGTGTACATTATCTTTTTGCTTTCCTCAATTTCATGACCTATATCTAATTAATTAGCTAAAACTACATTACTGCTCGTCACCATTAGAGAATATATTATGTTATAATAGTGCAGTTTCTTGAATAATTAAAATATATTTATCATTTCTAAGCTTTTTTTTTATTTGTATTAACAGCTCAAATCTGATATTGCCAAACGAAAGAGATGTCAGTAATATTGTCACAGAAAATACGATGTCCATTGTGGAGGTTAATCTCTGTTATTGATATTATGATAATAATGAGTTTGAGATATTAGTTTGCATTTTATTGAATGTATATTAGTTGAATATTTAGTTGGTTTATGTATTAAATAGTGTATTTTTAGCTTGTATTAATGGTGACATAAGATGTTATAATTCTTATTATTTTTATTCCTTTTCAGAGGCGTAAAGGAACAGACTAAGAAGACCAAAGGTTCAAAATCTGGAATGAAAAGACTCACATCTTTAGTACACAAATAATTATGTACACGTTATTTATAATTAAACACATATTAAGCGTAATTAATAAATATTTACTATATGTAGCACCCGCGCCATTTAACATCGTCGGTCTGAAGTTGGCTCCGGACCATTTTGACTTGAATTTGTTCCAACCGCTCTACTCGTGCGAATTTCCGACTGATGATTCTAAATCGTACATGTAAACTGCGCAAAAAATATAGTGAAAAGACGATGTACTTCGCGTATAAATACAAATTTTAAAATCTGCTAATGTTTGTGCTATAAATATTAGCCTGGGGTAGTAATTAAATTTGAATATATCGTATATATGATGATATTCAATTTATATTGTGATCGATGAAAGCATTTAAATATTGAATTGTACACGATGTAAATTAATTTTTAAATCTCACTCGTATAATTAGTGCGTTAATAAAAAAAATTATGTAAAAATTATTAAGTATGTGGGGTACATAAACATTTGATGTTGGTATATTATGGTGTAATTACATTGTTCAATGTATTATTTTCTCTTTACTTGTATGTAATATGACTATTTCCATTACATCCTCGGTGACTAGTGTTATATATTCGTACTGTTGTATATGTATATAATGTTCACTAATTGGTATTGTAATTCCGTCGCAGTGTAATTCATGTTAAACGTATTTTGAATTTACTGTATATTCTCGATTATATCGATGTACTGCTTTAATATAGAATACCCACCTAGATATATTTTATTATTATTCGCAGATTAGAAAAAATATTTTTTCATAATAGAGCTCACGTATGCTGATGTCTGTGTCTTCGATATATGAAAATACTATGAATCCATTACAGCTATTTGCATTAACATGTAATACTGCCTATATAAATTGGTAGAACCAGTAGTTTAATCGATTAGCCAATGTCACACCATCAACAATAAAATGATCCTGCTTTCGACTGTTCCTTTTTCAATGTTTCCATAAAAATAAAATCATTGTGCAGGCACTACATGTATAAAAATAGGAACAATAAAATGGCCGCAATATATTAAAAGTATGAAGAATCGAAGGCGTAGACACTTACTGCGGTTTTTAATAATCCCGATCGATTTATTCGATCCATCGTGAAAATGGAACAGTCAAAATAAAAAAGGTTTTGACATGATTACAAATGAATTATTTTGATTGGTTTATTCTCAGATTGGATCGAAGATTAGGATCGTTTAAGATGGCCGTTTATAGGCTACTTGCATATTCACGTAATGTATGTGTACTGTATAGGCAGTAGAGGCACGCCGACGGATAGCGAGGAATCTTATCGTCGCTTGTAATCGTAGTTTACATACTAACACTATTATCAAATACAAATTTCATACCTAGGCTGCCGCTAGGATTGCAATTTATTGCTCGACAATTTATAGAATTATGTATCTTTATGTAATTTTTTGTTTAATATACAATTTGTATAGTAGATGTACAATTGTATCTAATATTTGTATGTCATGTTCTGTTCAAGGCATGCTTACATTATTTACAGAAATTACAAAACATCTCAGGATAATAAACGCGATTCAGTGTCACTCAGAACTTTGTTATTGAAACTCTGGGCGAAGTTGTTACTGCGTATATTCGTCTACTCGTCTCTCGTACTCGTAAGAATTTTATTAAATCGATTTTCGTCTATTCGTACATTAGGCATTTACTTTATACTTGGTCGTTAATGCTTACGAAGTTCTTATTTAGTTGGACACATATTAAATACATAATTAATAAATAAATCTCACGAACTAAGTTACAATACGTATTTCTAGAGATTGTCAAGTAATTATTAATATTTACAGTAATCAGTGATTCATATAGCTGTTTAGTTATATTATTTTGTTGTTAGTTACTTAATATTTACCTGTTATTTACATGACATACTTTTTCTTGCCTATATATTTGCTCAACCCTATAACTTGTTGATACAATTTGATATCCCATCTGTGTTATTAATGTGATTTGCTTACGAATAATATAGTTGTCCCCAATCTTTTTCCGAACTGAAGGTCACAAATGGCGTGGCTTTTTAAAAAACCAGCCGGTGACAACATGTAAAGAACAAGTGAGGTAAGGTCAGGCCGGTCAAAACATTGGGGGCATTTAGATTCGTGGATATAATGAATTTTAATTTATACAATATATAAATATATAATGTATTCACTGCATGGTTCCAGAAAGGTAAATAAACAACAATTATTATTGTCTATGTAATTGTTACGCGCAGTCTCATTTAATTGAATGATACGTTGTATGATAAAACATGCGTAGTTCATTGTCACTCGGAAAGGAAGATTGACAGTTCCCATACTTTGTAAAATTTAGGTTGATAATTTTGACAGGTCACACTAAGGATGAGGGCCGTGTATAATCGTTAATGAACGTATTCGATTATCGATTACTATTCTCATATAACTTGATATCCATTAATTAGTTTTTTTTACAAGTAAATGTGATAGATAATTGCAAATAATTTATGTGTTTACAATAAATAATATAATTTAACCTAAATATCCATCGATTCATTTCAAATAAATTTTCGGAAGTCTGTAGTTGTTCGTTATGAGTAGCACTTCACTAAGGGGGCGGTATCCATCCATAAAGTATGATATTATCGGAAGTACATTTTACCGGAAACAAATACGAAACTTAATGTGCGTGACCTGTAAAAATATCATTCTATATTTAACAAGGTATAAGAAAATTATAGAAAAGTGGGTAGTCTGTTTAAATTTTTGGAACTAGTTTGTGAATACCTACATCTGGTTATGGACGTTTCACCCGCCATCTTCTGATTTAGGGGGATTACCAACGACGCGTCTACGAATTGTTTTGAATGTATGCATCACTAGGTGTCTCTTTAAATTAAGTAAGGTAGGTGAAGTGGACATAGATTTCAGTTTGCTTATTGGATGTGGCAGTTCTCTTTATATTAGTTGTAATTCTGTTGTTTTCTTACTTTAATTAAATAAACAGCGTTTATAGAATAATTTAGATATACACTGTATTCGTACTTTTGTTAAAAAACTGTGTTTTCAAAATATCTTCGGGAATTGCTCCTATGAGCTGGTTTTAAGGTATGTTTTTAGTTTTAATCAATAATTTCTTTACTATACCATTGACTTCTGTTGTGAATATGTTGGGATCTCAAATCAGTTTCCTACAATGTTGTACCTATTTTTTCTGAGTACCTTTCTAGAGTGTCTTTTATGCTATTTTTAATTTAGTTACTTAGTTACCATTTTAATTATGTACTTACCCTTTAGATTATCTCTTAATACTGGGACTTAACAGTCGAAATTCATAAATGTTCTTAATTCCTATCTCCGGATCTATCGTAGAAATAGACCAATTAGAAAAAGTTCGATTGTTACGCTCAAGTATTCCTTATTTTGATTGTTTATTTTAGGGGACCAACCTGTGGATTTCGATCAAGATCCTTTATTGCTTTCAACCGTAAATCAGCATAATATAGGATTGATTGTCCATTATACTATTTGTATAGTTCCTTATATTTGCAATGTTGAAACATTAAATCATAATTATTTTGTTTAAAAGATTCCATACCGCGTACATAATTGATTTCATATGCGGGAGTAAAATGATGCGCATACTTAATTATATAAAGCTCTCATGAAATATCGAACGTAAATAATGTACATGCAAAAGGCAGCACCGTGCGTTTATTAAAATTTCAGTTTTACGACGATTATATGGCTTTAATGATTTTTATTGCATGCTACTGTTCCTTGTTCATATCTTTATTTGATTTTATTATGTTTTATTGATGTCCCTTTTCTGTACATTAAAGTATGGTAAGTGCTCAAGGTATTTGATTAATATCTCGTCCAATGTTTTGTGTTTTATGAATTTAGTGTAATTCAATGTCTAGTAACTAAAATAACGTTCGTCTTTATAAAAACCTTTTTATTATATTATAATGTATTCATTTGTAAAATGAGAATTATTTTACAGGAGATCTTCAATTTTTTAAGAGCATCAATCTACAAAGTTTATGTCTTATCTTCAGTGTTTAGATTTTTGTAGCCGCTTACTTTGAAACATTTTATGGTCTCAAACAATTTTTAACGTGAATTGAGCTTCACTATCCTACACCATATCTTCTATTATAGTACATATAATGTATACAAATTGACTCATAAATATGAAAGCTGTATTGCATGATGTGCTTATTGTTAGAACATATATTTTCTGTATTGTGATTGAAGATTTTCGTATAATAATGCATACTGTATTAAAATATATTCAAATCAGAGTGAATATGTCGTATAATGTTGCGGTTAAGGATGCTTGGCCTGCTTGTTAACAAATTCTTACCGACATGTGATAAATACCTACTATTGAATTATTCTAAATAAAGGGGAAGTATTTAAGTCGTCTTTTATTTATTCCTTCAATATTTCCATACGATAATTATATTCAGAGAATGAAAAAAATATTTAGGTAAGTACTCATATACATATACACTCACGCCTTTTATCCCCGAAGGGGTAGGCAGAGGCGCAACTAGTGCACCCACTTTTCGCCATTATTCCGTCCCATGATGTGATAGGGGGCGAGCCTATTGCCATATCGGGCACAAATTCCAGACTCCGAGCTGATATTGAATAGAAAAACTCAATATCACTTTGCCCGACGCGTGGATCGAACCCGAGACCTCAGCATTGCAGTCGTACCATATTACAACTACGCCACCGAGGCAGTCACTAAGTAAGTACTCACTTTGAAATTAACATAATAACTTGATATACTGGGTACCTACTTTATGTATGTGAAAAGAAGGTACCTATATACTATATTATATTCTAGCGGCCGCCCTGGCTTCGCACAGGTAGCAAAGCATAATATTACAATATGCCGAAATTCATTTTTCTGTGTGCAATATATACATAAACCTTCCTCTTGAATCACTACGTCCATTGGTGAAAAACATATGAAAATCCGTTCGGTAGTTTTTGAGTTTATCGTGTTCAGACAATCAGACGCGATATAAGCACATATTATCCTTAAAAATAAAAAGATAAAAAGTATTCTATGTTTACATTTTGTGTTTGCTTTCCTGGATATAGCATACAAACGTTAAGAATTTCTTTTTCCATCGCGAATATGGAAAAAATAAGTAGCGATCATACTGCAAAAGGCAACGATGTTGGCAGAAGTCATCTGCCAACATCGTTGCCTTTTTTTTTCTTGAAATCAAAGTCAAAGTCGCATTTGAGTTTCTTGCACCGCAAATAATTATTATAAGAATACTAGTGGCCATAAAATCCTAGAAACCGAGAGCAGCGCCACCTACCGGATCCAATTGTTAATCTAAACCATTCTCGAATCCACCTGAAGACACAAAAAATCATTAAAATCGGTCCAGCCGTTTAGGATTTCAGTGACATACACAGTACACATGCACAGAAGAATTATATAATATACTAGCGGCCCCGACAGACGTTGTCCTGCCCTAAAAAGGAAATAAAATCCTAGAACCCGAGTACAGCGCTACCTACCGGATAGAATTGTAATCTAAACCATTCTGGAATCCACCTGAAGACACACAAAAATTTCATTAAAATCGGTCCAGCCGTTTTTCCGCGCAATTTTCTTAATTTTTTCTTTCATAAGAACCTTCTCCTGGCAATAATAAACACATCAAAAAAAGAATAACGAAATCAGTCCAGCCGTTCACGCGTTATGCCGTGACCAAGGAAAATAGGGATTCATTTTTATATAATAGATAGATAAAGCTGAAAAAAGGTTTATTCGTAACAATTTTTTCGAAAAATCATTTTTGGATTTAACGTGACATTAAAACAAAGGAAATTCCATACATACATTTTTCGTTTCATTTTTGTGTTTTTTTATGCATCGTCGTTTTTATGCAAACTTATCACGTATGGACAGTTTTGTTGCAAGATTCGTCGATGTGATAAATTAAACATTACGTTTCATTGAATTTGTATACATTTTGTTTGTTCTATATTTCTGCTGAAAAATTGAGTAAACACGTATTCAGTCTGTGAAGTAATACTTCATCACGCAGTTAACGCAGAAAGTACCTACAGACATATACGACTAAATTAAGAATGTTAGTAGTAAATCACCGACATGGAATTTTCAAGCATAATGAAGAATACTTTTTGATTTCGCTTTTAAGATATTATAATGGAATACATCGCGTCAATTCCCACAAGCCAGCAATGTGTCGTTTCGGTGTCAAAGTGCTGACCCCAAATAGGGTATTTGACAAATTTTCGAAAAGTACTACAAAATGTTCTAAACTCACTAAAAATATGCTTGATAATTGTTTTTCTTATATTTAGAGCCATTTTAATAACCAAAAGACAGTTTTAATAAATGCGTTTCGTATTCCCCGCTAAAACGCTTAATCACGTGACTAATCAAAGGCGTGACGTCACAGTGCAATAGTCTTAACGGCTACGTTCCACTAAGCACTCACGACGATCACGCTCACGACCACGAGTTTTCCCGTTCCACTAAGTCCTGAGCAGGTCCTGAGCGTTGTTATCGTAAACCCAAGTGGAATGGATTGTGGAGCGTTTTGGGCGTTGAGGAAATAATACAAATGGCGCGCTAGAAAAAATAAAGCAATAGCTTTAATAGGTTAGGCTACCATTATTAAGTTTTAATGAGTTTTAAGTGTAAATTTTAATAATTATAAGTGAAGTTGGTTTATGTCGAAAAATAAATATATAATTTAATTTTTATAGGTAATTTCAATGAAGTATTCAACTATTTTACATTCAAATAGATTCAAAATGTCTTTAGCGACAACACTAGGTGATTTGATGATGCGTGCATGCAATAATACTGTCGAAAGTACTAGTTCATCCAGTTCAGATGAAGAATGTAATACAATTTTAGAAAATTATAATCGTGTAAATAGAAAACTTTGACTTTTTAGTTCTGACAACTTTGCTATTTTTTCTCAACGCTCACTTCGACCCACCTCCAGAGATGGGTCGTTGTGGGCTTCTCGTGAGCGTGAGTTATGACGTCATTAATGACGTTTTCGCCGCGACCACAACGATCGTAGTCGCTATGTGGAACGGCCAAAAGAGTATTTTGGGCGTTGTGAACGCTTAGTGGAACGCACCCAACGTAAACAATACGTGGAGATTCCTTTTTTATTAAAAATCCTTTAAAAAATGGCTTCAAAGTGCTATAGAATATGTGCCGTTCCTTTGTGTCAAAATACAAGTATCAAAAGCCCTTATAAATGATTTATCCATGTGCCACAATCGCGAAATCTTCGTGTAAACTGTAAAGTGGCGGGTACAGTGCAGTTAGCACGATGTGATCCGACCAGTGCATCACCCAAATCTTCAATTTATTTTTGCGAGGACCATTTTGATGTGAGTAGTACTACTTTAAAATATCTATAAATCTTGATCGTTTAGTAAAACCGTAGCTCCTTTAAAGGTACGTACTCTAGTAACATTTTGAAGTTAAAGCAAAGTTGTTTGCAAAACATTGTGTTTAAACGTACTCATTTCCTGTTTAACGCTGATTTGTCTATATTACAGCTTCCCAAGGACATGGAATATTACATGGAATACAATATTAAGGGTTCTGTCTCGACAATACGAATGAAACCCTCCTGTTTACTTTCTATATTTGAATGTCAACCTGATCGTTTAAAGAGAACAGCCAAAAGTATGCCTCGGTCAGTGGCAGTAAATACCAGCGTGCATTAATACAAGAATTACTTGTACAGACAGAAACAGTGGATACACCATCCACTAGTAACATAGAATCACAACATAGGGACTGGAGGTAAATCTATACCTAAAGCTGTCCTATTATTACCCCTCGCATTTACTGTCCCAATGCATTTGTGTAATGTGTGGTTCACTGCATTTTGTAGGTATAGTCGTATGTATTACTATGAGTCCAGTTAGAGAAATGAAAATTAGATTTTCATAGACAATATTTATGAGAAACATGAAATATTTTGCTAAATTAATCATTCATGTTGGTAGAACTTTACTCAACACAAAACTTGGACAAGTGTTTCTGAATACTTATGTCATGCCTTGACCCTTAAAACTTTCAGTAAAACCTGGTATGCATATACCTATAGTTTTTGTCAGCTGAGATAACAGAATATTACAGTTTCATTACAATATAAACAATTTTTCTTTCAGATTTACAAGTAATGGATGAAAAGTCAGATCTCATTGAAATGAACCAAAATAAATTTATCAAAGTGTATCCAGAATCAGAAAGTGAAATAGTCCACTTAAATTTTAAACCAAAATATAGAAGCAAAAGCTTACAGACTAGAGGTTTCAGTGAATATAAAACAACATCCATAGCAGTACAGTTTTCATCTGTTGTAATATCTCCATGATGGTAAGCAATACGACCACCCATGAACAGCAGAAACACCATCCAGCACGTTGAGTTACAAAGTACTGTGTGGCATTCCACTGCACTCGTCATCCTGATACATAAGACGTTGACATAAGATGCTGAACTGGAGCCGTTTCGTGAAAACATTAATTTTAAGTTTTCATTTTGTTTAAATTTTCATAGTTTTAAGCTAGTCACAAAGTAAACTGCTTTTCTTTTCTTTATTTCTTTCAATTCTCATTATGTCCTGTAGTTACACTGGCTACATTGCCCTTCAAACCGAAACACAACAGTGCATGTGCACTGCCGCTTGGCAGTAGGAATAGACATTGCGGTGGTACCGACCCAGACAGACTCTTACACATGAGAGTCCTACCAGTAAAAATAAAAAATAAAAGTGGTCACAGTAAAATAAAAAGAAAATTATTTACCATTAAAGATGAGCCATTGGCATGTTCGGAGGAATCAATAAATTACAACTTAAAACTGACTGTTCACTATCTATTCAGTCTTAGATAAAAAAAAATGCAAATAGTATGCAATTAATACAAGATAAACCAAGGTTTTACATTAGTGTGCCAAAAGAATGTATTTTTTTACTAGACATTAAAAAAAATATGAGTATACCCGTTCAAAATATATTGTTATGCCTAAAAAAATAAGATTGGGCACAAAATTAGTTGAACTTGCTAATGAGTTTGGTATGGCGGCTTCTTATGCCAGAAATCTTTAAGAAAAATGTACAAATTGCAAACGCTTTACAATGTTTTATTATAAAATCAAATAAAACTGCTGTAGAACAGAACTTACCTATTGCTTTTAGGCATACATACAGAAATATTAATTGCATAATAGACTGCCGGGAAATTGAAATCCAAAAGTCCATCCATTACAATCTGTCCATCAGACTTACATGGTCTGATATTAAAAACGCCCATACAATAAAATACCTTATTAGCAGCACATGACACACCTAATGGTATTATGTCATTAAGTTCTTGGGTGATTGCATTACTATTGCATGTGCCTTAAGTAATTTAAAAGACTCCTTGATTAAAATATTTAACAAATAAAATCAACATTTTGACAGAAATGTTTTATTTTCCTATTTAAGTTAATAAAGTGCATAAAAATAAAACAAAATACTTTATTCATCACTTAGACAAACATAGTTGCACTTATGATAAGATACATTAAATTGATTATATTAATAATAATTATTAATACCAAAGGTCGTTTATATAACACCAACATTTTTATTGGGTGTAAAATCAATGATGAGAAATAAACTAAAACAAAAAAGCCAGCCTGGGTTGGCCAGAAAAGAAATAACTACAAATGAGATAAAATCCAAATGAAGGGATTCAATACCTGGACAGGAATGTACAAATACATGTAAGAAAAATATGTAAGAATAACATATACAATCTATTAAAGTTTTGTACATATTATTCTTCCAAAAATGTACTACTTTAGCTAAAATATAATTTATGGCAATTTAAAATTATTATGGCAACCAAGGATCCATCAGTTGTTTTGCATCATGAAACATTGAATGCTTTTGATGCAGTTATTCTGGCATACCTGAAAAAAAAATACAATTTTAAGTCTCTTTAAATGTAAAACTGACTGGTGGCCACTCATTATATGTATATCCCACACTAGGATGCCCTGTAAAATGGGTGCCTAACATGTGAATGACAAACACAGACAACACAATTTACATTTTGGGATTGCATCTAACAGGGGAACATATTATTCCAGTACATGTTACATTAAGACAGCATTTCCCACCCTTTCTTAGGTGCAAACTCTTAAATGAGCAAAGATGATTATCACAGACCTCTTTAAATAAAATTAAAATGCCTTTTTTTAGGCACACTCTCAACATTAATCTAGCTTTAACTTTGAAATCAGCAGACTTTAAATATGTCCAGAGCCCTAAGTTGGGAAATGCTACTCTAGAACATTGTTTTAAATTATATCCTAATTAGTTCCAATTATTGCGGCATGATTAAAGGACAAATCAATTTTAAAATGCAATTATATATTAAAAATAAATGATACCTTAACTCGTGCCATGCGTGAATTTTGTTGTGCTTGAGTCAGACTTTCCACTAAATTTATATTTTCTTGTGAAAAAACATAGTAATTTTGGGTAAAAATGTTTCACAGTCACTTTCTTTGTTATGCTTGATGCTTAAATAATGCATGGAAAACTGAAGAATGTTGGGCACTTTATAGTCAGGTTGATGTTTAAGGATTTGTGTAGTACCTACATAAATTCCTTTTTTTGCCTTGCACCAAAAATTCATTTAAGACAACATCACCAAAGTCTTCATGTGTTGTAGAAGAATTTCTCTTCATTTCTCTAACCCTTGTAAATCTCAAGGTGCTTCCTACTTTTGCTAACTTACTTTCACTTCTTCCAATAGCATTCAATAGATGTACATGGTGGTTCCTCTCCGATGTGCCCACATAAGGAAAGCTACTGCGTGTTTACATCCTCTTAGTGAACCAGGGCAATCATGGCACGGACACTTATAACTATGCCCTCTTTTTTTTCCACTATCAAACCGACAGAATATGGTGGCAGACGGACTTTGTACTCAGGGCATATCTTACATTGAATAGTGCACAAAGTCGCGTCACGCTTCAATTGGACGTACCTAAAGGCATCATCACCATGCGACTGTCTATATGATCTGTAAAAATAGAAATAAACCTTCATAAATAACCACAATACGAGCAACTCTTCGTAGAAGCGATCTTATGTGTATTAATTATATTTATAAATTATAACCTACAAAAAAACATCACATAGAAAGGTTATTTTACAGTAAAAAAGTAAAGGTAAGTACATAAATCAAACTGTAATCTATTATGAATGGAACAAAATATCAGAAAAGGATAGTTTTGTACTTACAATGAAGTTTTCACGTTCCTGAATTCTGCAGAACAAACGTCCGGATTTGAGTCAAAGAAATTTGCGATTATAAATGAATCTGTTCTTGGCAAATTTCAACTGTCGGCTTTAATAAACTCAGTATCCATGTTTACTTGGTAAACTGTACTATGGACAAGAAATAATCAAATAAATAATCCTGAAATCGGAGCTTGCAATGAACCGCGTAAAATCTTTGTCGGAAAGACATTTTGTTTATTACACTGTGACGTCACGCACTCTGGTCTTGGTCGCTAAGGCGTTTCGTGTAAATGATGCACAGATTCAAAAACTCTTATTTTAATTTAGCAAAATAAAATATTTAATAATTTTTATTTGTAATTTAAGTCAAATATTCTTAATTAGGACCTTAAATTCTATAATGTTCAATACAACACTTAGTTATTTGTTAACTATGTCAACTACCCTATTGAAGCGCTCACCTGCGTGTCCCAGGTGCGAGAACGCAATTAATACCATCCTCTAATAATAGATTCACCTCACTTATTTGTTTTATTGTCTTTATCGCTTTAAAAAAAGAATTCGACATTTTTATTGCATAAAGCTGTAATATATGGTTTCCTTTGTCGCAAAACTATTGAAATAGATCTCATTTATTCAACTGCTTCCTTATCTTAATAGAAAATATGGACGGGGATAATGAGTTGCGTTAATACCGTGGGGTGTTTTAATTGCGTCAATGAACAAATGCTATCTTATCTTTGTTTTATATGGAATTTTACATCGGCAACAAATTGATTTCCTGTGGGAATAGGTATTTAGCAAGATCCTTTATTTATTGCACGTCCTTGTTTTAGAGAAAACATATTTTATAAGCCTCAAGGTGTTGTTTATAGTACACAAAGCTGTTAAACTGTTATCGTAGTTGTAATCTGTTTGGTTGGTGGGGCATGCAAATCACCGCACTATGAACCACAAGCTGTATGCGGGCGGTTGCCACGGTGCGTCAAATAAACCTACTCTATAGTGCGTCATTTACCACTGAAAGGATGAGCAGGACATTCATATTTTTAATCGACTTCAAAAAAGGAGGTTCTGCTTTCCACCGGTATGTATGTAAGTTAGCCGCGATTATCTCAAAAACTACTGCTCCGATTTTGATGGCGTTTTCGTTATTCAAATGTATATCTTCATCAGATTCTATTAGATCCTAGAAGGTCTTCGGAGACAATAAAATAAGACAATGAAACTCTTAAATAACTAACAGCAGAACTTTTTTACAAAAAAATAAAAGCGAAACTACTACAAACAAAAAAATATTTACCTTTATATAATATATATTATGTATATTTGGAGTCGGTGCCTAATTTATTTGCCAGCTAACCTAAGCAAATATACGAAAACAATGTTCAATTTAAATTGGGCATCGACTCCAAATATACGTACCTATGTAAAATTAAATTATTTTTTGGTTTGTGGTGGTTTTGGAGATGGTTTTTAGTTTTTACTTAAAATATTTAACAAGTATCATACAAAAATCATGCGCCAAAACAACGAGCTAAGTTGGTACCTACCTAATATTAATGTTCTTAATCTGAATTACCTACTTAGATTATAGTAATTGTAGAATTATTCCGAAGAAACAAAAGTCAAATGTGACCGACGAATGATTCCACTGATCAAATTATAAAGGGCCTACGCGTTTTTTAAAAATGTTCCTTAATACCTGTAGAATATAGGATAGGTAACTGATTTACTTCACAAAAAAAATAATAGGGTAGTTTCCTATATTCTATTTTGTACATTATTTTATAATATGCAACAGAAAATAATACGAAAAAGAAATTCTTCAGTGAAATCAGCATCAAAATTGGTTGAAAAATAAAGCAGTTTTTCAAATAAAATATTGTTTATGAAATATTGTTGTTAGCAAACGTGGGGGCAAAGTGGACAATAGCCTAGTTGGGAATGGAACTGTCTGCCGAGACAATGTCCGGAGGTTCAAAACCCAAGGTTATGTGTGTATTGTTTTCAAAGTTTCCCTTTCAAACCAACCCTTTTCAAAGTTATGTGTGTATTGTTTATCAATTATCGTTTGCTTTAACGGTGAAGGGAAACATCGTGAGGAAACCTGCATACCTAAGAAGTTCTTTAGAAGAATTTTGAAGGTATGTGAAGTCTACCAAGTCTACAAGGCAGCGTGGTGGACTAAGGCCTAAACCCTCTCAATAGTAGAGGAGGCCCGTGCCCAGCTGTGGGACAGTATATATTACAGGGCTGGTATTATTATATTATTATAAACGTGGGGGCGTGGTGGGAATATCGCGCTATCTCTTTCACATGCATGCAGCATTAAGGCCGGTGACACCCGATGACGTTACAGTCATTTTTTTTTCGCGGAGACAGTAACTTATTACTACCGCCCAGCGTTCAAGGGGAACGACTGAGCGGTTATGTTGGGTTCACCGTGCCATACGACCCGACGTTGAGCCGCCCTGAGAGATGGAAAACGTCGGGCGACCGACGGGCCGAGTCCCTAACCTATATACAACACACGGCATACCAACCAAAACTCCGCGGTGGCCATCTTCGGCGCATTAGGGACGGCTGCGGGCTTCTTCCGACTCACCTCTCAGTTGTCGTCCGCAACCACCCCGATATTTGACAATTACCCCTTCCACCAAATATCAAAGCTTTTTAACTTACTTATTATTGCGCCAATTTTAAAAATTATTTTTCCCTTAGACTTTGGATAGTATACGTTTTTGACAAATGTATCAAAAAAAAGTAGTCAACTACCTAATTAGTGCCTCATTCCTGAAGATGCGTAAAACAAAGAAGTTAAAGCAAGGTAATCATGTCAATAGTTTTCCACGCGTTCATGTTTAAAACAGAGTTCAATGTCAGAGGTAGTCACCGCGGTCGCGCCATACGGGCCGCCACTATCGATGTTAACACGATTTGTTTTGTTTGCCTTCACGTTTTACATAATTTATCTTCAAAATCTGAGTTTTCTTGTAACAATTCTATTTCTAAATGCAATTTATGGATACTAGGTACTTATACAGTCGCTGTTCTAAGTAGTTAATGAAATTCTTAGGATAATGACAACGCACTGATTAAATTGAAATGAAATAATTTTATTCGAACCCGTAAAATGTTATACATTATTTAGATTTCGTCAATATTCCATGAAATCAGTTCGAAAAGCAGTTCTCATTAGAGAATAATGGGCAAAAACTAATGTTGCTCGTTTCAAAATCAGTTCAAGATATAAAGTACAATGCATGACAGGGATGCCAGACGTACCAATTTCCTGGTACACGTACAAGTTTTCAGGCTCTTGTACCATGTACCAACTAAAAGTTGTGTTGGTACCAACTTTCTACATCACTCACTGAATTGTTTTTTTCTTGTATTTTAGAATATTTCACTACAAGTTGCATACAAATTGTAGTTTTGAGACCTAAAAAAAAAAGGTCGCCGGAAAAAAATTGTACAGATTCTTTGTTACAGTTGCAAAGTAGGTATGAGTATAATTGTGTGCGTACCATTTTTTTTTGGTCAAATACCAACTTTCAGTGACATCTGTACCAGTAGGTATTAGTGAAACACTATCTGGCATCCCTGATGCATGACACAGAAAAATAATACAATTAAGTAGTTACTTATTATGTTTAGAATTGTTCTTGGAACAGCGACCATATAGCCGCTAGACGTCTAATAGCAGACGATCGGTTTCGCGAAACACATCTGGTAGTTGACAGAATTCATTTCAAGAAAAACATTGGATATTAGGTGTCTAGGGGAAAGCACGAAATTTTGCACACGAGTTCATTATTCAACATAATATTTTTTGGAATACATCTCTTAAGGGAATTAAATCATAGCTGCGTAAGCTACCTTAATATAGAGAATCATTATAATAATATTATCTTTCCGTGTTTTGCCTTCGCTTGTCTAAGGAATATTCAGTTTGCCTCTTAAAACTTTCATATTAATTGTAAAATTTTATACAAGGTCAGTCCAGCCTCATGCGGTACATTGCGTATCTTATTGAAACACCACATGTGTAGATTTTATGTGATTAAATTTATTTGAGTATTATGGAATCAGCAAAATGAAGATTTTATTTGTTGACTTTGGAGCTCTCAAGGAGAATATAAAATATGTGCAAATATATAATTTACCAGTTGATACTTTTTTCTTTAATCACGTGGATAGATGGGCTATTAATATTACAATGGAACGGTAGATCTTAATATGAATTAAAATTGTACTATTTATCACATTTTCTCGACGTCTGTTCAGTCAGAAAGCGATGCACACCTTAGGCTATGAACTATGTAGGTACATACTGGGTTTTATTCCCCTTTTCGGACAACAATTCGTGTGGGTTTTTTGTTTGCATCGAATCGGACCTACCAAATAAGGTCAGCCAGGCAACAAGTCGTAAAAACTAAGATAAATCATTTCTGCAACAACCTTGAAAAATTTGTGGCCCGATTCTGTATTCGAGGAATTAGGATACATTGTATAATCCTACTAATATTATAAAGGCGAAAGTTTGTAAGAATGTATGGATGTTTGGATGTAAGGATGTTTGTTCCTCTTTCACGCAAAAACTACTGAACGGATTTCGATGAAATTTGGCACACGGGTAGATCATGTCCTGGATTAACACATAGGCTACTTTTTATCCCGGGAAAATATAAAGCGGAAAAACTTTGTAAAGCGGACGGAGCCGCGGGCAAAAGCTAGTGTACCATATACAATACCCTACCATACCAGCCCTGTATTATACACTGCCCACTGCTGAGCAAGGGCCTCTTCTACCACTGAGCGGATTTAGTCCACTACGTTGGCCTAGTGCGGGTTGGCAGACTTCACATACTTTCGAAATTCAGAGAACTTCGCAGGTATCCAGGTTTCGTCACGATATTCTCCTTCACCGTTAAAGCGAGCGATAATTCACAAATACACACATAATTTTTTTGAGAAGTCAGAGGTGTGTGCCCTTGGATTTTGAACTTGCGGAAATTCCTCTCGGCAGTCCGTTCCACTCCCAACTAGGCTATCGCCGGTGTATTATATTGTATTCTATGATGTAAATAAGTTAATTAAATCATACATACATACATACATATACACTCACGCCTGTTATCCCCGAAGGGGTAGGCAGAGGCGCAACTAGTGCACCCACTTTTCGCCGTCATTCCGTCCCATGATGTGATAGGGGGCGAGCCTATCGCCATATCGGGCACAAATTCCAGACTCCGGGCTGATACTCAATAGAAAAACTCAATATCACTTTGCCCGACCCGGGGATCGAACCCGAGACCTCAGCTTTGCAGTCGTACTGTAATACAACTACGCCACCGAGGCAGTAAGTTAATTAAAATTTCTTAAAAATCTCTTGAAATGTCTGCATCTTAATTTAGGGCAGTAAGCTGCCATTCTAGTTAAACCAGTATGTAGTAAAGTTCTATGTAATATAACATTAGCCCCTATAGAGTTACAGATAAGTATTCACTGTACTAAATTTTCATCCCTCATAATTATTCTTTTTGTTTACGCAAAAATGCTAATTGATTCCGTAAATTACCGGACTACACAACTGACATAAAATTTGCAACGTCTTTTTGCCCTCACGCATAAAATTAGATTTGAAGAGAGTCAAATATTTTTTATCCCTGATCCTAGTAATAGGAGTGTGAAATATGAGGTTAACAGATATAATATGTAAGGGGCACGTCATCACTTCCATCATCGTTGTTAGAACCTTATTAAAATTTGACCGAACCTACGAAAAATTTTGCACGCCTAAAATGTTTATGAATTATAATCCATATAGGGAGCAGCACAATGAACCCCGTCGACCGAAAAATGATTATACTGACGGATGGGCGGCGTATGAGCACTGGCTTCTTTGACCATAGACCTAGCAATGTACGAAATGAACAAACGCCGTCAATTTATTAACGTATTTGAATCGCATAATTTTATCTTTGATGTATATCGCGGTGGAAGAAATAGTACTGTGTTTTTTTATTTTATATTTTTTACTATCGTATGGGCTAAATGTATCTACATGCATTATACAGTACAACAGGTTTTAAGCTGTGCTAATATTACGTCACCTTTGTTTTGTATTCTGTTCTGGTGCTATGTACGTACGTCTGCCAATTGAAAGCGACTAGACATTTCATCCACCATCTGCATAGTATTAAATCTGTAGGCTAGCTCCTAGTACGGGCTAGTGGGGATCCTTATATGGGACTCTCAGCTATGCAGATTATCTTTCAAAGTGCTCATAAACATTTGAAAGCAGTGATAATAATTATTAACAATATTTTAAGATGTCACTAAAAAAAATCAAAAGTTCTGCTCATGGGATATGGGCTTGAGAATGTTCCAATGCCACCGCACTAGTATCTATCTCCTATGCTATAGTTAATTTTAAACGTATTTTTTGGTTTGCAAAATTAATGATCTATTTTATGTTATGAATTTTATTTTGTCTCCCTGACATAATGTTCTTAGCAGACCAATTTTACATACATACATATACATATACACTCACGCCTGTTATCCCCGAAGGGGTAGGCAGAGGCGCAACTAGTGCACCCACTTTTCGTCGTCATTCCGTCCCATGGTGTGATAGGGGGCGAGCCTATTGCCATATAGGGCACAAATTCCAGACTCCGGGCTGATACTGAGTAGAAAAACTCAATATCACTTTGCCCGACCCGGGGATCGAACCCGAGACTTCAGCTTTGCAGTCGTACTGTAATACAACTACGCCACCGAGGCAGACCAATTTTTCTGTAGAAAATTGAAACTTTTATTAACCACCCCAAAGTCGCTCCTAAAGACATTATTTTTTATTATTGCTGAATATGTTATTAATGCATTTATTTATTTGTTTATTCTATACCTTCATAATGATTGTATAGGCCGCGGCAGTTTCATCCCTGAGTGCGCAGCGCGGTGGATGCGCGGGCGCACGTGCCGCGACATATGGTGGCGCGCCATACTGTTTGTTTGCCAATCATAACGGACATATTTCATCAGATAACGGCCCTCTGCCTCCGACATATTGGCTCGATATAAAACAATGTGTAACAATTAAAATGTCGTCACGCCACTGCGTTTATCATAGCCGATGGGTGAAGATTCGCTACGGTTTTCAGCGGTTTGATTTGTGGGTATTAGTTACGTAGTTAGATGTTTTGCTCTTGTTTTAAAGTATGAGATATAAATTAGATTATTTATGGAGTTTATTTAATTAGTTTTTATTCTTTTAAATAAAAAGTAAATACCATGCTAAATATTGATTTGTTTTGATAGGTTGTTTGCAGCATGATACATACAATATCTGCAACAATGCTAACGTTAATATATATTTGGAATTTTTAATTGTCCAAGAATACCTACTATAAATTTAGCGCTAAATTAAAATATTGAAATAACATAATACTAATAACATAAATCTGTTATCGTGAATCTAATTCAGATCGGTACGTAAAACACCGCTGCACAAACCGTTTGTGTTCATTAAAGTACCGCAATATATAATTTAAAGTTCAGAAATTACATCTAACACCACGTTTGACATCAGCATTAAGTCCCCCTGTTAAATTCAATGAGACCAATTGAAATAACCTGCAATTTGGTGCATAGGCCGCGCGGGCGGCGGACATGTGCCTCGCCATATGGCGTGAATCCATCACAAGCGATTCGATGGATGACTACCAAACCTTATACAAGCTTGCGTTACAGATATACTGTCTATGGAACTAACCCCTCCCGGTAGAGAAAATTGCATTAGTCTGGTGGTCCGTCCTTGTACTGTAATTATAGTTTAGATTAGTAGGTACGTCATGAAATAAAAAAAATGATTTTACAAAAAAAAATCTACTGGTGGTAGGTCTCTCATATGTTAGAGTCCGTATGGGTGGGTACCGCAATGTCTATTTCTACCGCCAAGCAGCAGTGTGCATGCACTGCTGTGTTTCGGTTTGAAGGACATAGTAGTCAGTGTAACTACTGGACATAATGAGACTTAACATCTTATGTCTCAGGATGACGAGCGCAGTGGAATGGCACACAGTACTTTGTAAGTCAAAGTACTGGTGGTGTTGCTACTATTTATGGATCGTCATATCGCTTACTATTAGGCGAACGGCATGCTCGTGTCGTCAATCAATGTAATAAAATAAAAAACACTCAATCAAATCCATCTAACTTGTTCGCTATAGTTCCTGACATGACGGCAGGCGCTTCACTTATCATATATTGCGCCCATGAGATAGAAGCTCGACAAAATGTGTATTAACTATGAACTGACTGTACTATCTAATCCTTCGGCCAACCAGTATACATAAATGTAAACTATATTTGAATAAATATAATAATAGAGTCGATTCTCCATTAGTACAAATATGATGTAAAAAGCCTGAATAAATTTTGTTGCAGGTTTTACTTTTATCTTAGGAGAAACTCAAGTATATATGTAAGAGTCATTAAATGTAATGAAAAGAGTTTACATAATGCACATAAAAGCGAAATTAAGTTACCGTTATGTCTGTTCCAGTAATAAACTTAGATCGGTGTTCACAAGCTACGGTTAGTCTGTTACCCCACGACTTTTTAGGATAACGAAAAAGTTCTTATGTTTTTTACAATTTTGTAAGGCATCATTGTAAAACAAACTGTCGTGGTTTTGTTTTACACATGCTTCTAATACCATCATAGAGAAAGTTACATTTAAAACGACGTAGTTCTATATTGGGTTTTTTAAATTCAGTATCAGCCCGGGGTCTGGAATTTGTGCCCGATATGGAGATAGGCTCGCCCCCTATGACATCATGGGACGGAATAACGGCGAAAAGTGGGTGCACTAGTTACACCTCTGCCTACCCCTTAGGGGATGGATAAAAGGCGCGAGTGTGTGTATGTGTGTGTATTTCTATATTTTGCATTGAAAACACATTTTTAGTCTTTAGAACCTTATATTTCCTCATACATAATTAGTTGATTAAGTACATACTAATCCATTACATGTAAATTTAAATAACAATTAAAATCAATACTCAAGTACCTTTGGATAAGCTGACCAATGCAGTTATGGGAGTAAGTTCTGAAATGAATCATATTTCGACAGTCCCATAGAACAAAGTCGTGTATGCAAAATGTTAGTTTTTCAGTAGAGCGCTTTGAAAGTCTAAGTTAATTGTGAAAAATCACAGGTTATACATGAAGGAAACATTATCTAAAGGGTTCAGTAACAACTTTGAACCTAATGTGTGAAAATAGCACTAATTCGCACATGAATTCAAACTTACGACTTTTAAAGCGCTGTACTGAAAAACGAAAATTTTTTACATACGACTTTGGTCTATGGGACCGTCGATTTGTGAATGGAGTAAAGCTCACGTCTTGATAGTAAACCCATCGAAAACACAAGTAATTGTCATCGGCAGCCCTAAGATGTTATCCAGGGTAGATTGGTCGCAACTTCCTTGTGTGTCTTGTAACGGTACTATTATCCTGTACAGCGATACTGTAAAAATCTTAATTGGATAAATCACTTACCTGGACCTCAGCTTCAATATGTTAGTCGTAGGCTCTATGCTGCGGCGGGGTCCTTGCGAAGGTTACTCAACTTCTTACCAAGATTTAACTGGCTCAATCCGCTCTCCTTCCTATCTTTGATTATGCTGATGCCAGCTATATTAATATCACTGAAGAACAATTTAATAAGCTTGAGCGCCTTCAGAATTTTTGCAAAGATTCATATTTGGACAGCGCAAATATGATCATGTGTCTGAGTCTCGCATTAAGCACAAGTGGTTACCTATTCGCCGGAATGCCCACATTCTTTCCCTTCTCTATAGTATTCGGTTTAATCCTCTAACTCCCTCTTATCTTAAATATAGATTCCTATTTCTTCGTGAGATGCATGAGGAGTCGCTTTAATCATCAGAGAACTTGAAATTTAAGATGCCTGTGCATACTACTACAGTTATGGAGAAATCCTTCACTGTAGTCGCTGTCAGGTTGTGGAATACTCTGCCATAAGACGCGCACAATCACTACCAATTTTTTAAATAATGTTAAAGGAACAATTCCTCAACCACTAGAACCACTCAAAACTGTATGACGTTGATTAAGATTTATACGTACTCATTTACTTTTGTGTAGGTAGTTAAAATTATATGTATACCTTTGTATAACATTATGCATTTATGTATTAAAGTATATGTATCGCATGCCCAGAGCAATACTGAATTCTTTCGAAAAAATCTCAGATCTGATTGTCTCATACAGACAATCAGATGGTTGTCTGTATGAGATTGCCTTGAACGATAAGACCGCCAATTGTATCACCGCTTTTTTTTTTTTTTTTATCGCGGGGAAAAACGCTTTATCGCTACCACCACTGGGGGGTGAGTGGAACGGTTATGTTGGTTTCACACAGTCTTACGGTCCAATGTCGACACTCGGGAGTATAGCTTCATCCGAGCGAGCATTGGACCGACTCCCTAACACTATGTACACCCTACACCGGTATACCAACCAAAACCCGCGGTGGCCTTCTTCGGCGCCTACGGGGCGGCCCCGGGGTATCTTGTTGCACAGAGATAGCTGCACGGAACCGCCCCTGCGCGATGCCGCATTGCGGCCCCTCTCAAATGAGGAGGCTGAGAAGCCTCCGACCTCAAAAGCACGCTTTGCGTCTACGACTGCAAATTGTATCACCGCTGCCTATATTATTTCCTTAATATTACTTGTATATATTACGATATATTTGTTACTTCTGTTGGGGCACAATAAAGATGTTAAATAAATAATAAATAAAATGTATAACCAGATCAGGTATATTCACTAACCTATAAAAGTTATACTTATTTCAGGTTAAAATTTTAGTTAAAAAAGTATGTTGTTGTGTCATGCTTTAAGTGTCTTTTATATCAAGAATTTTTATTTGAAATTAGTTTTTAACATTTATTGTTTTTGATGAGCTTCCATTTATTTTTTTATGTAATATGCACTTAAAAATCTACAATAAACGAATTGACCGATCTATTTTACAGTAGCTGTGAATGATTAAAAATACACCTCTTGTATACGAAGTCAAAATAAGTTGTCATAGCAAGTGGAATCTCGGCGCGTCGTTGAAGTCTTTTGTACTAAATCACTGCTCGTAGCGTTTCTCGTTAAGTTTACACGTCTACAATTTATTACTCCAGTAGGCAAAAATAATAGTTTAATCATATTAACATGAACGTAATTTATAGCAATCGTAATTATTTCAAATATGAATTAAAATTATAATAATATGTATAATACCAGGTGCTTTTCGCAACATCACCTAAAGGTAGAGAGCCTTTCCTGTTACAAAAGTCTCTAAAACACTGTAGAGATCTGTAGCGCCACGTCAGCGTCTACTTTAAAAATTAGATAATAAATTCCAATATATTTCACGGTAGCGAATTATTCAGATAAAAGTGTCAATCCAGGACATGGTCTATCCGAGTGCCAAATTTTATCCAAATCCGTTCAGCGGTTGCTGTGTTTATTTCTTAAAAAACTTTCAAACACTTGCATTTATAATATTACCAAGAGTAATAAGTAAGATAAGATTACATCGCATAAACGATAATTGAATGTCACATTTGCATCTCCGATAAAATAGGTAGAGACTATAATATAATATATTTATGAAGACACAGCCTGTGCACACACGTTCGAAACAAATAGTTTTGTTCCACAAACTTTATCTATCTATCTATCTATACATATAATAGTACCGGTGTGCCTGTACATTTAAAGAAATGTGATAAAAAGAAAGGGCATGACTAAAGACGAGTAATGGAACACCAATCAGCGATTTTTGTAATTATTTTCTGTTTGTTTGTTTACTACATCTTCAAAATTACACAACGGATTGCAATCAAATTTCGCACACGGGTAGATCATATCCTGGATTAATATATAGAACACTTTTTATCCCGGGAAAATATAATGCGGAACTTTTATCCGGGTAAAACTTTTTCACGCGGGCGGAGTCGCGGTCATAGGCTATTGTTGATAAATGCATACCTACGAGTAACAAAAATACTGGTTATAAATATTTCGCGAACTTGACAGATTATGATACGCGTGACTGAAAGATATAGAAGTCTTCATAAATTATCATGAAAATATAATGTGTTCACGTAATTGTTTGTATATAATTGTTTCTATAGAGTTTAACGTTGCGTAAATAATGAAGTGTGTCAGAAACTATAGTTTAGAACACGACAGTTTACGCAACTCGCACGTCGTGGAATCCACTACCCACCTCAAGTGCAGCGACGGTTAACCCGGATCCTTGCACAATGTTTTATTGTTATTATAGGCAGGCGTTCCCATCGCCACCGTCTATGTGAACCTTTTTAAGTGTTTTCCCTTGTACCTCAACACGTGTGACAGTCTCGGATGAATTAAGTGAGAATCCAAACATTTGAATATATTTTGTTTAGGCAGGCAATAGTTTAAACGACTGTCCTACATGTAATTTTAAATAGTTCTATATTGCAGCACATGAGCAAATTGCATATTTTTTTTAGTTGTAAGTCTAATAACATAGACAAAAGCCTACGGCGTATTTTATGGGTTATCTAACGAGTAACCGCAGGCGTCTACTTTATGTAGTCCATAAAACTAAATAAAATTAAGTAATTACACTATTTTAATGTATACCATTTCGAATACATAATGCATAAGCGAATGGATCGAAGACTGTATTTTGCACCTTTAAAACTGTTAAAGAAAAAAATATAAACATCCATACGTAATAGGCAATCGCAAGATGTCTTACCAACTAGTCTGGACGCTAACACGCGCCATGCCTCTTGCAGCTCGTCACAAATAACAACTCCAAGTAGATTCCTATGTAAGATAAAATAGTCAATGAAAATATCGGCATGTGTATGAATCATCGGTTATGTGACTTCTATACATATAGTCGAAGGTTGCGCGCAATTACATTTTACTTTTAAGCGCTTCAACCGGTATTTAAAATTTTCCATTCCTCAAACTCAGCTGTTGCCCGTTACCCCATATCGGCCAGACATTTTCATTGATAAAAGCTTTCAAAGAAAATTAATTAAGTTATGAAGTAATGTTTCTTTATTTTCAGATTAAAGGGCTATTCGGAACCACAAATACATTCGATACCTGGTGCATCATTGTTGACTGCCTCGGTGGCGTAGTTGAATTACGTACGCGTTACGAGTACGATTTGCGCGCGGAGGTCCTGGGTTTGAATCCCGGGTCGAGCCAAAACCATTATGACTGGGTTTTTCCACTTAATAATTACTCAGTCGCAGCTCGGAGTCAGGAAGTTGGCGGTGTGATACCCCCGGGCCTCGGAATGCACGTGAAGTCGTTGATCCTGCGCCTGATCTCTCTCCGATCATGTCGGATTGCCGATTTTTAACCGACTTCAAAAAGGAGGTTCTATATTCGATATGTATGTATGTAAATTTGTATGGCCGCGTGTTTCTCAAAAACTACTGATCCGATTTGGATGTGGTTTTCGATATTCAAATGTTATTTCAGGGAAGGTTTTAGTATATAATTTATGAAGATCTGATGAAGATTTTCAGAGATACACAACGGAACTCTTCAATAACTAACAGGAGATGACTCGCGAATGCTACAATCGTATATCTATGATGTATTTTTTGACACCATTTTATAATTAACTAACAAAAAAGCAATAAATAAAAACATTTTAATATAAAATGAACCGACTTCAAAACCACTACAAATCAAAAAATAATTAAAATCTGTATTCGCTTAGTATATACGTATATTTGGAGTCGGTGCCTAATTTAAATTGAACAATGTTTTCGTATATTTGTTCGTGTATTTCCTTAGCTTCGCTGGCAATTTAAATTAGGCATCGACTTCAAATATCCTACGTATATACTAAGCGAATACAGATTTTAATTATTTTTTATTTGTAGTGGTTTTTATATAATTTTTTTCTGTCTGACTATTTTTCTGTTTGTTTGTTACTGCACATCTCCGAAACTGCTGATTTCGATGAGATTTGGTATGAAGATAGTTTAAGACTCTAAAAAGGAGATGGGCTACTTTTTATCCTGGGAAAATATAAAGCGGGACTTTTATCCAAGAAGGACAATTTCACGCAGGCGGAGCCGTGATCAATAGCTAGTTTTTAAATATGAGTAAGATCTTGCCGCAGATTCTGTTAATATTATACCTCAGCGGTACTTAAGCGACGACAAGTCAATTGACCGGTCGTGGCTTTAACTTTTATCTGTATAATATTCTTTAATCGTAATCCTTGAGATATTTTGCAGTTACGAGGTTGTTAGAGAAATGGTTTAATAATCATCATAATACGATATTGGCTCGCTACTGAATACGCAAGCAAGAATGTATTCACTTTTAATAGAAGAGGATTACCCACGCATCTGCATTCTGCAGTATTTTAAGCGGCGCATCGCGAGGCAGAGCGCCGAGCGGAGCAGCGAATAGCGCTGCATAGCGACGGCTAGATCCCACCATTTACCGGCTAACCCATTTATACACCGAAGCGTTGAAAACAGAAGTAAATGAATTAATGCAAATTTATACTATAAAAATTGTCGCAGGTGCGTGCGGACGAGTTCCAGCCATCGTCGGATTCGATTTAACGCGCTTGCGCTGCGCGAAAGTTTTATTTATAGCCGCGTACACCACGTCGCACCACCATTACCTACATGCTACAACAACTTGTAATTTCGTGAAAAATAATATTTAACTCTGATATTTGTTGGGCCGTTACAGTGTTTGGATATGTCTGTTGTCTGCTATATTTATTGTACTCACATTTTTTTTTTTGTTTTACCTAGCAGATTAATATTTGAACTTTGTTAACGATTTAATCATTATAATTTAGTTTTTACTTATACCTACAGAGTTAATCAAAACATTGGTTAATTATAATATTTAACTTGGCAGCAAAATTTATATTAAGCTGCATTGTAAAAGCTTCGCTTCAAATAAAACACCATCAGTGGCATTTAAAAGGATAAAATTTCAAATCTTAATCTTTTTATCTTCAGCTGCCTTATAGTTACAAGTATTTTATTAAAAAGTGTTTGCACTAACGGTGTATTTGTAAATAATACACATTTCCGTCGCTTGGGCTCGTAAACAAGTGCTTGTTAGCAACAAAATATTTTTATTTCAAGTATCAAGTACATGCGACGTATTATTTTAAACTAATTGAAATCATAAAATTGTTATCTTCCATGTTTCGAATGCATCGCCCGCGATACAATGAAGCTAAATAAATGATTTCATTTTATTATTGCGGCATTTAAAGCTTAAATTAAACGATTGTGCATACACATTCGGCCAAATGTATACCTTTTGGGTGGATTACCTCTACTGTAATAACTACACAGGTTATGCATGTTAATTAATTGTATGATATATTTTAAATATAATTATCTATAAAGACTTCGCTAACCTCTGCACAATCGATTACTATTACTGACTAATTAAAGTATACTGTTAAGTGTTAAAGTCTACTTACTTCTTATTTCTCAAAATATTAATGTACGCGCAATATTTTTTTTAAAGAAGACATCCGTAAAATCGCCACTAGGATAAATAACTAGCTTTTGCCCGCGGCTCCGTCCGCGTGAATGAGTTTTTCCGGGATAAAAGTCCCGTTTTATATTTTCCCGGGATAAAAAGTAGCCTATGTGTAAATCCAGGATATGATCTACCCGTGTGCAAAATTTCATCGAAATCCGTTCAGTAGTTTTTGCGTGAAAGAGTAACAAACATCCATACATCCAAACATCCAAACATCCATACATTCTTACAAACTTTCGCCTTTATAATATTAGTAGGATAGATTCTCTTGGAAGGAGATTTAAAATAATGCTAATTTGCAATAGTAATTAGCCCATATTAATTTGGATTCTACTTTAGAGATCGTTTAGACAGCATTAAGCAGGATTACGAATTTACGAGTGAGTGGATGCCGCGTGCTGCCTCCGTGCGAATATATTTTTTGTAATATCATAAAATTGGTAAGTACAGTCATCATGATCAAGTTTATTCTAGACCGCTTTATGCGTTTTGTAGGTAATGATTTTTGTTGATATTCGTTTGTTATTTATCTCGCCCCCTATCACATCATGGGACGGAATAATGGCGAAAAGTGGGTGCACTAGTTGCGCCTCTGCCTACCCCTTCGGGGATAACAGGCGTGAGTGTATATGTATGTCGTTTGTTATTTTTTCAGGTTAACTGAGAAAAGTTGCATTTTTTGTATGTGGTTAATTTTTGATACAATTGAGTTATGATTCGAATAGTTTCTTACTATCAGATTATGCTCTTTGTCGTCAAGTAAACGCTAGTCCATAAACAACCCTCCAATCTTTAAATTACGAGGTACTACATGACACTCCATTGCACTTCTCAGTTATCACCTTGAAATTTAATGTTTGTTTATCAATTATCGTTCACTTTAACGGTGAAGGAAAACATCGTGAGGAAACCTACATACCTGAGAATTCTCCATAAGAATTTTGAGGGTGTGTAAAGTCTGCCAACCCGCACTAGGCCAGCATGGTAGACTAAGGCCTAAAACCCTCTCAGTAGTAGAGGAGGCCCGTGCTCAGCAGTGAGCAGTATATAATACAGGGCTTTTTTTTTTTTTGTTGACGCGGAGAAAGTGAATTATTACTACCGCCCAGAGTTCAAGGGGAACGACTGAGCAGTTATGTTGGGTTCACCGTGCCTTACGACCCGACGTTGAGCCGCCCGGAAAGATGGAAAACGTCGGGCGACCGCCGGGCCGAGTCCCTAACCTATGTACACAGCACGGCATACCAACTAAAACTCCGCGGTGGCCATCTTCGGCGCATTAGGGACGGCTGCGGGCTTCCTCCGACTCACGTCTAAGTTATCGTCCGCAACCGCCCCTGCGCGTACCGCTGTTGCGGTCCTTCTCCTGTTGTTGCGGGGGCTCAGAAGCCCCCGTACACCGAAGGACGCCCGCCGACCATGGAAGAGACCACGGCCGGCAGCGAGAGGTCTCCTCCGACGACTGCTCTGAGAGCGCTGCGTTCTTCATCCCAGGCTGGGCAAAACTCCAACGTGTGTTGGGCCGTGTCCGTTGGGCAGTTGTCACAATAGTGACACACGGCCGACTCCTCTATCCCCACCATCCGAAACAGGAACTCACCGAAGCAGCCATGCCCGGTGAGCACCTGCGTCAGGCGGTATGTTGCCGCTCCGTGGCGCCTGTCCAGCCATTCGGCAAAGACAGGACGCACTGCCTCTACGACCCGGTGCCCCCACGACGGGGCCTGCAGCCTGAGACGCCACTCCTCCACGGCGGCTCGCCGTAAGGAGGCCCTCTTGGCCTCCATCTCCTTCAGGGCCGGACGCTCCCCGCGACTGAACGCCTCCTCCCGCCAATGGAATGCATCGGCAAGGGATTTGGCGTCCAGGTCCCAGGGCAGAAATCCGGCCAATAAGCAAGCCGCCTCGAAAGAGACCGTGCGGTACGCCCTGACCGCCCGCTGCGCTAAAGCTCTCTGCGGGGCGCGCAGGAGAGCGACGCAGGGGCGGCTCAGGGAGTCAGCCCAAACGGGGCTGCCATAAAGGTCCATGGACCGCACGACTCCGTGATACAGCCTCCGGCAAGGGAAGCCAGGACCTTCCAGGTTGGGCAGCAGGCCGGAAAGAGCGCCCGCTGCCCGGGACAATTTCGTCCTCAACTCCTTAAAGTGGGTGCGGAATCGCCATCGGCTATCTAGGACTAAACCTAGATACTTCATGCTAGAGCCGATGGGGATCCGCACCCCCCCAACGACGATGCCGGCACCGGCCGGTGGCCCTCTCCGAGGTCTGTGAAAACACACGGCCTCGGTTTTCTCGAGGGCCACCTTCAAACCTAAACGTTGAATTCGTCCAACTACTTCGCCGGTGCCCGCCGCCGCCAGAGTTGCGGCGTCCCGGAAGGTCCCAGCAGTCGCTGTGACTAACGTATCGTCGGCGTAACAAGTCACGCCGACGCCCCGGAGATTGGAACCACGGAGCACCCAGTCGTACCCGATGTTCCACAGGAGAGGGCCCAAGACCGAGCCCTGTGGAACACCGCACGACATCGCTCTTCGGTGCCACCCATCGGCGCCCGGATACACCACGTGCCTGTCAGACAGATACGCGTGCACCAGACGCCGGAGATAGGGCGGCACCACGTGGTACCGCAGTGCCTCGTGGATGCAGGCCCAGGGCAGTGTGTTGAATGCGTTGGAGATATCCAACGACACTGCAATGACAATTTGTCCGCTGGCCACTGCATCCTCCGCCTGTGACTTCACCCGCAGAATCGCATGGACGGTAGAACGTCCCCTCCTAAAACCAAATTGGTTGTCGGCCAAATTCGGACCGACCCTTTCAAGATGCTCGACGAGGCGAGCATGGATGATGCGCTCGAAGAGCTTTGCCACCTCGTCGAGCAACACGATGGGCC
The DNA here is from genome assembly GCA_949316025.1 of Lapara coniferarum. Lineage (NCBI taxonomy): Eukaryota > Metazoa > Arthropoda > Insecta > Lepidoptera > Sphingidae > Lapara > Lapara coniferarum. The sequence continues at coordinate 8,526,619 of OX438926.1, forward strand.
GGTAGGCCGACGGCGACTCTGCGGGTCGTCCCCCCTTCTTCAGCAGGACGAGCTTCCCGGCTTTCCACCGCGCCGGTAAGACGCCCTGCTCCAGGCAGGCGGTGAATAAGCTGCGGAGCCTCGGGCCTAGGTACTCAATGGCTAGCACCCAGGCTTTCCCGGGGATGCCATCGAGCCCTGGGGCCGTGTTTTTGCTCCGCAGCCGAAGCACTGCCGCCCGCATTTCAGCGGGCGAAACCTCCGGGATATCCCTTGCCGGATTCTCACTCGACGATGACGCCACATCCGGTGGCGCCATCGGTGGAGGAGTGAACTCTACGGTGGCCGGGAACAAGGCCGCGACGATGTTGGCCAGTAATTCTGGCCGGAGACTCTGCGACAGCGGGGGCGCCGCTGGGCGAAGCTTCTTCATCACCATACGATAAGGGCGCCCCCACGGGTCACTGTCGAGAGTCCCCAAGAACGCCTTACGTGCCGCGACCTTGGCCCCATGAATGGCCAGCCGCAGCGCTCTCTTTGCCTCTTTGTAGAGGCCAAAGAGCTGCCGCTCCTGGTCTGCGTGGTTCTCATCTCTGAGCCGGCGACGACGATGCCTGGCGTATCGGCGGCGCGCAGCAACGCACGACGCGCGCAACTGCGCAAGCTCCGCCGACCACCAGTACACCTGTCGCACCGGCGAACGGCGGAGAGCCCGGGGCATGGCGGCGTCGCAAACATCCGACATTGCCACCCCGAACCACTCCGCCTCCTGCTCAACCCGTACCGGCCCGTCCGGCACGGGGAGCCACGACATGACCAGAGCGGCCAGCACTAGGGCCTCCCCATCGAGGCGACGAAGCGCCCACCGTGGGCCGTCCCGATTTGGGGCACTCGGTACACCACCGGACTGGATACTCGGGGACGCGGAGACGTCGAACCTGATATAACGATGGTCCGACAACGTCTCCACGCCCACGAGGACTCTCCAGTCCCGAACACGGCGTGCGACGGCAGAACTCGCGAACGACAGGTCTATAATAGACCCGCCGTTGTGCCGCACGCACGTGTCCACCGACCCCCTGTTCAGGACGACCAGGCCGACAGAGATCGCCCATTCCTCCAGGACCCGACCACGACCGTCCGTCGACGGCGAACCCCAAGCCACAGACTTGGCGTTGAAGTCGCCGGCGACGACCGCCGGGTGAGGTTGGCCTTGTTCCACCAAGGCCCCCAGCCGAACGAGGAAAGACTCAAATTCGGCGAGGGGTCTGTTGGGAGAAAAGTACACTCCTACTATCCAAATGTCTCCCAACAGAACCGCCACGCATCCCCTGTCCTTCGCTACTTTTTCGAAGGGTGGGGAGCCAGCGGCGCCCCGGCTGATGATGGCCACCAAGCCGTCGAGGTCCCCAGCCCAGTTATCCCGGGGGGGGACAAAATACGGCTCAGCGACCACGGCCACTTGCACCGACCACTGCGTCAGGCTTTGGGACAACACGTCCTGGGCACTGGCACAGTGGCACACTGGCACATGTTTGCCTGGAGGAACTTTAGGTCCATTATTGGGCGATCTCTACCACTACGTCCATCGCGGCCTCTTGCGGTAGGCTCGCTGTCTGCGACTGGGTGGAGGCCCCAGCAGCAGCAGCACTGCGTCGCATATCGCGACGCCTATCACGACGGGAGGGCACGGGACAAGCCTTTCCCCCCACCTGATGTTTGGCCGGCTTGCCTGCGGCCGCGCAGACAGCGCAGTTCGGCGCGGCCTCACATTCGCGGGCTTTGTGGCCCGGTTTACCGCAGCGATAGCATAAATCGCTGCGGTCCGGTCCTCCGCAGCACATGCTTTGGGTGTGACCGTGCTCAAGGCAACGGAAACAGCGCATCGGGCGCGCCCCGAGCACGGTCACCCGGGCCACAGTCCACCCCACCTTCAGGCGGCCCGCCTTTATTTTTAGTGCCGCCCTGGTCGGCACCTTGGCCCAGACTGAGCCCAGGCCGGAGCGATCGGGTCGGATTTGCCCCACCTTTACAGCGTCCGCTGCACACTGGCCAGCAACGCTGAGGGCCGCTGCGACCGTCTCGGACGTGGCTGCGGGATCCAGTTCCGACAGCCGCAGCTCCGTGCATTTGGTGGGCCGGGAGATTTGGACATCGTCCGACCCGCCAAAGCATTCCCTCAGCCTTGCGGCGAGGGAGTCCGCCTTCCGCTCCGACTCAGCCCCGGGCACCTCGTAGAGCATGGCACCCGTGGCTGCCACCTTGGGCCTCAACCTATCAATGTCGAGGCCGGCGAGGTCTACGCGGTGCTGGGCATCCGTCAACACTTTGGCGTAAGTGAGCCCCTTGGCCACCGCCGCCGGCGTCAGCGACACCACTATGGCCGCCGAGCGTGGCTGACGCAGCCTGGGCTCCTTACGCCTCTGCCTCCTCTGCTGCGGCTTCGCTGCAGGCGCCGCGGCGGGGCTGGGCTTCCCCCGCTTCTTCTTCCCCACCACCACGGTCCATTCAGTGTCCATGGACGCTGGGGCCGGTGGCAGTGGGCGAGGCTCCCTTGGAGCGGACTTCGCGACGGGGGGAGGAGCAGAAGCACCACCTTTCCCCGTCCCCTTCTTGGGCACCCCAGACGGTCCAGCGACCGCCACGGCAGTTGAGGTGGAGGGCCCGGCCACGACAGCAGGGGCTGTGGAAGGAGCAGGCTGTACTGCTCCTTTCCCCTTGCCCTTCCCTCTCCCCTTTCCCTTCGCGGAAGGCTGGGGAGCTCCCCCAACGAAGCCACCCTGGACGGGGAGTGGTGTGTCCCCAGGGGTGGACCTCCTCTCGTGGGCCAGCGGAGGCCTCTGGGCCGGCCCTGCGAGCGCCGAATCCAGTTTGGCCTGTAACCTGGCCTCCATCGTGGCCAGCATTTCCGCCGTGGGGCGTTTGCTGGCCTCTGCCTCCAGCTCTTCCAGACGGCGACGAAGGGAGGCGTTTTCGCTTTTCAGCGTTTTTAACGCCTCCTCAAGTTTGGCACACTTGTCCTGCCACTTTTTTGCCTCGCCTTTTGGGCGAGCGCTCGTCTCCGCCACGACAGGTACCTCCTCGGCGGGCACTTTTGGGTTGGCGGAGCGAAGGACCATTCCTTCCCCGTTCTCCGCCCTTCTCGCCCTTTGGCGAGCCTCCCTGCGCAACAGGACATCGCGCACCCTCTCCTTCGACTTCGGTTTGACGAATTCGTTGACTGAAGGTGGGCCTCCCCTGCCGCGCCCAGCAGTCGTCTGCGACTTCGGAGCTGGCTCCTCCGTGTCGCTTCCCAGGGACGACCTGCTGCCCTTGTCTAACTCGGAGCGTTTCCTCCAGAGTCTATGGCTCCGAACGGAGGAAACGCTCCCACTCGACTCCGAGTCTACGCCTGTGGACATCTTGTCCGCGCCGACTCTTCGTCCGCCATCAACGGGCTTTCGCCCACCAATCTCCGCCTCTCCAGGCGAAACTGGAGTAGGCAACCTCGTCAAAGTAATTTTAGGGTTAAGATTATCCATTATGAATCCCACGAGTATGGGGGAAATAAAGAGTCCACCCAGGCAGTGCCCCCTGTACCTGGGTAAGCCTAGCGTAACCCGCCAAGAGGGTCGGCCGGTACTCTGGCGGGGGTCGCACTAGTGACCGAACTACCCATCGGCCATGCATCCCCTCGCGGTGCGCCGCCGCTTGGGATTCGGGGTAACTTTTTATAGAGGTATTCTCCCTCGTGGTCCGGGCGATTAAGCCAAGACCCTCGGTCCAGCAGGAGCGCGAGACATATCCACGGACCTCCATACTAGATTACGATCTGCAACGATGACAGCGGAGAGGAAGGTTCCCCCCCACTGCCTGCTCGGGGCGGTGTTAGCGCACACCGAGCCCGTCGACACCCCCGGATGAACCAGGAGCCGCCCGAATAAACGGGCCCACCATCTAGAAATGCGGCAGCCGCCGCAAATAGCGACGACGACCGCCAAAACCCCTGTTGTCAGGATATTGGCCGTTGCGCCGATCAACTCGACCGACGCTCCGTTGCCCAGGGTGCACCACGTGGAGGTTTCCTGACTTCGCACCCCACAGGGCTGGTTTTATTACTATTATATAATAACTAGCTTTTACCCACGGCTTCGCCCGCGTTAATAAGTTTTTCCGAGCTAAAAGTACATAAAAACCTTCCCGTTGAATCACTCTATCCAACACATTTATTTGGATAAAGATTAATATTATGACACTGATACAACTCTTAACAAATAATGCATTAATTTCGACTAAATTTGATTACCATAAAAACGGTTCTAGTGAGTTAATCTTAAAAGATAGACATATACTGTCACGGACATTTTTTTAGATCATTTCAAGAGGAATGATTTTTTCATACATATATTTTTGGTATCTTGAACCGTTTTCGCAGCGCACGCAATGGAAGCCCTCAGAGATGAATAATTTTCCCCGCTTTTTTCACATTTCCCATTATTTCTTCGCTCCTAATAGTTGCATCGTGATGTTATATAGCCTAAAGCCTTTCTCGATAAATGGTCTATTCAACACAAAAAGAATTTTTCAATTCGAACCAGTAGTTCCTGAGATTAGCGCGTTCAAACAAACAAACTCTTCAGCTTTATAATATTAGTATAGATTACAGTGTGTGCAAGAGCACGATAGCCTAGTTGAGAATGGAACTATCTCCCAAGACGGATATCCGCAGGTTCAAGAGTTGGGCACACTGCCTTTTTAAATAAGTAATGTATTGTTTATCAATTACAATCGTTCGCTTTAACGGTGAAGGAAAATATCATAAAGAAACCTACGTGAAATTCTCTAAAAATAATTTCTAAAGTAAGTATATGAAGTCTGCTAACTGTCTGTGGACTAAGGCTTAAACCCTCTCAGTAGTAGAAGGGGCTGGTGCCCATTTCAGTACTATACGATGTCCGTGTCATGCTGTGGGCATTATAAAATACAAGGCTGGTATTATTACTTAATTCACTTAATAATAACACTGGCTTAACTATCCGTCCATAGGTACACTACATTTAGATTACTATGCCTACTACGTTTATAGTATTTAACTGTAGTGTAGCTTCAGGCAATCTGAACTAGTTTTTGGGCCCGATTTAAGCTTTTGTCGATCAGAAGAATATCAGATCAGATCTTCATGGGAAGTAGGAATAATAGCAAATGCGCATTTTTGAGCGTCCAAAATCTTCGAGCCCTGGGTTTCAAACAATATGTTAAGTAGGTAGAATATGTATTGTACTATTTGGAAAAATGCATTCTTTATGCAAATCTTAAAAGATCTTTATTTTTATGGCGTAGTTTTGTATCCGAATGTACTTTTATAATAATATTGTAAATGCTTTTAACGATTCCATTAAAAACATCCGTAAAGATATGCAAAAACGTAAGTCGAGTGCCAACGTTAAGCTTTCATATTGGCATAGTAAATTGTACATAGTATGGGGCCATTGGTAAATGAAGATATTTTAAATATTTTATGTGTTCTTATGAGTACGATCCGGAGCATTGATTGCGTTTAATATATTCGCCTGGTAATGAATTAACATACTTTTCTAATATTTAATTGGTAATAAATGGAAAATTATACAAAACTCTTGTGCAAATAAATGGTGTTTCATTTTTTACTTCAGTAAATTATTTAAACTTTAAACTGTCGGACTGCCGCGGTGGCGTAGTTGTATTACAGTACGACTGCAAAGCTGAGGTCTCGGGTTCGATCCCCGGGTCGGGCAAAGTGATATTGAGTTGTTCTATACAGTATCAGCCCGGAGTCCGGAATTTGTGCCCGAGATGGCGATAGGCTCTCCCCCTATCACATCATGGGACGGTATGACGGCGAAAAGTGGGTGCACTAGTTGCGCCTTTGCCTACCCCTTCGGGGATAACAGGCGTGAGTATGTGTGTGTGTGTGTGTGTGTGTGTGTGTGTGTGTGTGTGTGTGTGTGTGTGTTATTCCGGAAAAACTTTTTCACGCGGGTGAAGCCGCAGGCAACGGCTAGTATGGATATAATGCAAAATAAAATTACTTATTATCACCATTAATCTCAGAACAATACGGTGCATTAAATTCAAATATAGAGCAGTAACGGCAATCCGAACTTGAATGTTATAATTTAAAGCTCTTTATGTTTCCAAAGCATATTTCAAAGGTCTATCAAACGACTTTATAAAATTAAATTATTGTCTCTTCACTTTTTGATATTTCATAAGAAAAACATAATGTGGTACAGCCACGTTACTGCCACTTTGATATTATGCAAGTAAAGCAGATTTTCTGTGATGATACCTCTATTTAATAGAAAACCAACAAAATCCAATAATTTTGTTGTTAATGCGGTAAGTAAAATTTGTGAAACCTCTAACTTGCATTTGAGGATGCTTATTACACATTCCTATCTTCAAGAGTTGGCATACAACTGGCTTTCCTCACAAATTAAGATCACTCACTGTCAGGTGACATATGGGTATGTGATTTCTTAAACTAGCAAGAACAAGGGTCATGCCCAATTTATAAGATTCGCCAACAATGACACATCTCCAGTCACTACACATTTCACTTTATTTAAGGAGTATACTATCCAAAGTACCAATAGTTATCCGTCTGATGTTAATATAGATACAGTTTAGTGAGGGTTATAACAAATATTATGAAACAGTCCCTTCCGTTGCATTTTTCTTTGTCAATCATACACGTGCCAACTTAAATTCCGGAACATCTTTATGTCGACTAATAAACTATTTTAAACATTCCAGTCTAAATTTTTAAACACAGGCGTATAATTATGCAAAATAGAAAATTCTTCTTCTTCTTCTTTTAAATTATGGCTTCCACCGATGAGCTAATAGAAAATTCAAACGCACGTGCCGTGATTTATTTAATCAAGACAGCAGATGGTATCTGATAGCAAAATCAATTTCCAATTAAATATTCGGCCTCGGAAATAAAGACATGTTTATCAATAAAGAGTTCGATCGGACACTTTGGTTAATTATTAAAAGGCAATTACCCGTCGCCGACGGCATGTGGTGCGAAACAAAGCTTCGGTAAGTAGAACGAGTATGCAGTTCATGATATAATATGGCCGAAGCAGCCGCCGCGCCGCCGCACCGCCACTCGTAACGGCATGCCTCGCCTTTAAATCAATCACTTTAGTTTCAAAATACCTTCTAATCTAGCTTATTCTTACTGTAAATATAATAATAAAAAAATGTTTCTCAAAATTTTTTACACGATTTTCACTATATTAAAACAATGAATTAATAAAAAAGGTGCTGTTAAATTTGTTTTATAGAGCTTGCTTACAGATAATGTGACACGGCTCTTTCTTTAAAATCCCTATTTTTGGCAAAGTAAATTATGCTATAATTTACTATGATAGGTTTTTTCAATGGAGTAATTAAAATTACTACGATAATGGTGTAAAGATAGTGTCATTTTGTGAATGAAAACATAAAGTGGGTGTAACCTGCGTACCTCAGATTTCTCCATAATTGATGTCATGACTTTATGATAGAAATATAAATAAGTTATAAGGAAGATAATTGTCAGTTAATATGGAAATAATCTTATTTCTTAGTTAAGTAACAATTTTTTCATGAATACATCTGATTTGAAATCGTTACCAACTTTCTGTTTATATTATGCAAAAAGATTTGATTAAATTACAGCTGCTAGTGAAATTAGGGACGTTTGATGGAAAACACGTGTAAAGGTGTGCTCGGTATAGTAGAGTCGCGGAATCAGTACGCAGGCGCGCGACCAACGCGCGGCGCGAGTGGCGCGACGCAATGTGCGCGTGCGACCTTTTGCGCGTAATTATAAGGCACGTGCGGCACCGGCGCGCGGCGCGTCACCTACGCGCTCGTCGCTCACACACAGCGCACTACTGCCCTCGCCAACCGCGACAGCCGTGATGTGCCGTAGTGACTAATAAACACCATAAATGGCGTTAATTGGAATAGCGAAACACAAACGTAAGATTTATTTAATACTTTTCGGTTCGGTATTATGTAGAAATAATTATAATTCATGGGCGAAGCTCATGCGAAACTAAAGTAATGGTAACACAGAAATGTATTGGAATTGTTAAATGTTATTTTACCTGGTTTTCGATACGATTTTAATGAATAGCTTTATTAATGGCATTTTTTTAAAGAATTGACAATCATCATAAATTATATATATCAGAAGTGAGTGTATTGTATCGATATTTCGGGTTTACATGAAGCATAATAAAGGTGACAAGATTGAATACTTTTCAAAATATATTGTAATATAATTGCAAACTTTATACCTAGATAACTGATTATAATTATTTAACAAAATAGCAACTTAAAAGTAAATATTTCTACATACTGAATATTTTACACTACCTATTTGATGCTCAATTAATTAACGGAGGGGAGCGAGGTGCTTTTTGTAACAGGTGAGAAAGTTAAACCGCGATTTTCAAGTATTCGACTGCGATTACTTACTAAATCGAAACCATGTTTATAATTATTGGCTATAGTAAATACAATCAGTGTTCCGTAAATCTGGCATTAAATATCCGCCTTGCTATTGCGTTTCATAAATCATGCGCGCAGTGTGCTTGTTCCTCTGCTTATTGGTTATTTTATGTGCACATCGTATTTTTTCTGGTCATATTATTATTTTATATCCTAGTTATTCATAACTCTCTTTCTAATTCCTAGTCCATCGCCTTCATTCGTCGGTGTCACCTTCAAAAATATGACTGGTGGTCGTGCCTCCTATACATATATTACACATACAAACTCACGCCTTTTTTTCCCCGAAGGAGTAGGCAGAGGTGCAACTTATACACTTTTCGCTGTGCGTATTCCATCCTATGATGTAGTAAGGGGAAGACTATCGCCATATCGAGCACAAATTCCAGACTCCAGGTTGATACTATTACAACAATCCAATATCACTTTGCCCGACTCAGGGATCGAAGCCGAGACTCAGCATAGCAGTCGTACCGTAATACAACTTACCTATACCCTATACCTAAATACAATCACGCCACCGAGGCAGTCCTGCAAGCCCTGTCCACAGGGCCCACCCAAGATTAATTAAAAAGACAACTACGAAGCTACTACGAATTTTATTAAATAAATAAATATGAATAACTAGGATTTAAAATAATAATATGGCCAGAAAAATGACGATGGGCACTTAAAATAGCCAATGAGCAGAGGAAATGGTCCTGTCTACGGATTAATGGCTGCAATTAAATCGGTTAAGTTCGACGGCGGCGGTCCACGTGAATCGAAAAGCTCGTTTTTTCATACAACCGCTTCTACAAGATCACTGCACTTAATGACAAAGGGTTCTGTAGTGTGGGACCGCGAAACACAAATTACTTAAAGATAAATACACGCTTCGTGAATACTTTATGTTACCAAAGATTACGGCGTAATTATTTAAAGTCAGTGCTTATTAATGATTGTCCGCTTATAAGCTATATCCAACTATAATATATCATATGCAACATGTCTATAACATAACGATCAATGCATTAAATACCGCAACAAATTAAATTCGCCAGAAGATCTGAGATTTAAATTGCACCATTAAAAGTAAATGCAAGATGGCAGTTAAGGTTTTTTTACTATGAGAACGTAAACAAGTCCGTTATCGTCCAGCCGTTTCATAATTACCAGAGAGCGAGAGTGGATCTTAGTTATAGTGAATTATCGAGAGCCGTTCTTCAGATTGGAATCAATTAACTGGAGGCGACGCGCTCCCGGTCCCTGCACGGCCTTCGCGCCACCTGCCTGCACTACTCCCCACTGAGCGACACCGACTCGAGCACTGGGCCCACCGCGCCCCCCACTGCACCATACCGCACGGGCCACCGAGACGTAACTCCATTGAGACGCGCGGTTATATTAATGTGGATGACGTGTTAAACTTATCAAAGGTGTGTTATTGCTCATTCATTATCCGCCAGCAAAATCGCGGCACCTTTGGAGATTAATTTTCCTAGCCTAATTTCTTGTGCATGAATTTATTTTCCACTTGACATGTAATTTCAATTAAATACCTATATTTTTATAAAAAATGTAATGTCAATTTTAAAATGACGAGCCTACACATTAAAAACGTAATAGGAAGGGCCTTAAAAAGGACAGTTACAATACATACGATTATAATTTAATTTTACCTACTCCATATTATGTATGATTGCAAATTTTAATGTATCGTTTTATTATGGTTGATCATAATTATTTCAAAACTTGAGTGTGTCATCATTGCCCAGCTGACTTTTGCCGACGTGTATGTTAGCCCGAAGGACGTAAAGGCATGATTTACCAACAGTAGTTAAAGCTCTCATTAAGCGGACATGAGCGGACCGCAGCGGACGCCGCGGGGCATACGTTAACTCGTTCGAACTTTTTAACCGCGCTTGCAAACCGCCCGCCGCATAAACTGGGAGAAACTTTTGTACCAAAAACAATATATGTAAAATAAATAAAGTTGACATTAATAGCGAGTTCAGCTGCTACCTTTGCAGATGTACTTACTAAGCAGTGATGTCAAACGAAACTGTATATGCATTACGCATAGTGGTCATTGGCGTAACCGTAAGTACAATAATAATTCCATGGGAGTAACTAAGTACATTTTTTGGGAAAGTATGCCTCCTGGACCGAACCTCCTGACGCTCTACCAAGTAACGTGACTGCGTAATATTTCAATTATCCATATTTTAAACATGTCTATCTAGTCCGAACGATATAATAAAGTAATATCCTCCTCCTAGCCAGTTTCGGCCACGGCGGCCAATCTCAACGGAGATCAGCCAGGTACGCAGGAGATATTATAGTGCACAATGTGTGCGCAATACACAGGTGCATTCGCTATTCCTTCACTCTCATAGTCCGGTGAGACGGCAATCCGACATGACCGGAGAGAGATCAGGCGCAGGACCAACGGCTTTACGTGCTTTCCGAGGCACGGGGGTATCACACCGCCAACTTCCTGACTCCGAGCTGCGACTGAGTAATTTTTGAGATGGAAAAACCCAGTCACAATATTTTTTGGCTCGACCCGGGAATCGAACCCAGGACCTCAGCGCGCAAATCGTACTCGTAAACCGTACGCAATACGACTACCCCACCGAGGCAGTCATATCCTACTAATATTATAAAGGCAAAAGTTTGTAAGAATGTCTGGATGTATGGATGTTTGTTGCTCTTTCGCGCAAAAACTACTGAACGGATTTCGATGAAATTTGGCACACGGGTAGATCATATCCTGGATTAACACATAGGCTACTTTTTATCCCGGGAAAATATAAACCGGGACTTTTATCCCAGAAAAACTTTTTAATGTGGGCGGAGCAAAAGCTAGTGTTATATAAAAGTCTACGTCTATTCTACTCACAGAACAGAGATCTTCTCTTTCCTCTGTGATTCTACTGGTGGTAGATCTCTCATATGTAAGAGTCCGTCTGAGTGGATACCACCGCAATATCTATTTCTACCGCCAAGTAGCAGTGTGCATGTACTGTTGTGTTTCGGTTTGAAGGACATTGTAGCCAGTGTAACCAGGGACATAGTGAGACTTCACATCTTACATCTTAGCGTGACGAGCGTATTGGAATGCCATACACTACTTTGTATCTCAAGGTGCTGGATGGTGTTGCTACTGTTTATGGGTGGACGTATAGCTTACCATCAGGCGAACGGCATGCTTGTTTCGTCATTCAAAACAATAAAAAAAAAACCAAGATTATACAATATTAGCAAAAAATAAACCGACTTCAAAACCACGGCAAACCAAAAAATAATTCATCTTTATATTCGCTTAGTACATACGTATATTTGGAGTCGATGCCTATAATACAAGATCAAATATACGAAAACATTGTTTAATTTAAATTAGGCACCGACTCCAAATATACTAAGCGAATACAAATTTTAATTATTTTTTGATTTGTAGTGATTTTGAAGTCGGTTTATTTTTTGTTAAAAAGTTTTTATTTATTGCTTTTTTGTTAGTTAATTATAGAATGATGTAAGCAATACATCATAGATATGCGATTGCAGCTTTCGCGAGTCATCTACTGTTAGTTATTGAAGAGTTCCATTGTGTATCTCCAAAGATCTTCATCAGATCTTCATAAATAATATACTAAAACCTTCCCTGAAAACTATACATTTGAACATCGTAAACCACATCCAAATCAGATTAGTAGTTTTTGAGAAATTCGCAGCCATATAAATTTATATACATACATACGGATTCAATACAGAACCTCCTTTTTGAAGTCGGTTAAAAATCGAAGAGTTTGGTCGTAACTCAAATATACCTACGATGTATGATGTAGAGTCGCACTGCAGACTGTTATATTTGTCTACAGAAAAAACAATATGCGCTTGACCACCTTCGTACAATTTGATCCATAATTAGCAGTTGGTTTCACACGGTTTCTAAGATTGCCAAGGCCGAAATATCATCTGTCAATCTCTCTACGATCTCATGATTATTTCTCTCCCTTCTGTCTTTAATTAAATGTCAGTATGCTAATAAAATAGTCCACTGCATATAATCGATGCTTTTAAGACAGCATATCTATACGTGTTAATACTTAGAGCATTTAACCAGCTCTAAGTGTAAATACGATGATGAAGATGTTAAAAACATGTGATTGTTTCTTGCCTTTTGCTCTTCTTCAACTTCTGTCCTTAATGATAAGAAAATATTATAGAGTCAGATTTAAAAAGTAATACTTGACGCTAGCGCCATTCCCAAGGCATTTATATCTGGCTGTGTAGCAGCTAAAAACAACAATATATACTCATTTACCTGTTATTATGTGTTATGTCTAATACAATCAATACAAATGTTGAGTAGCAGATGCATTTGAACTGGTTTTCCATATTACTGGAATAATTCTATCAGATTAGCTGAATAATGTTATTGCATACCTAACTACAGTGGCCAATTAACTTCCATTTCATTAATAATTATGTTCGTACGTGATATGTGAAAACAGGACATGCTTTATTATTAGATCAGCTCGCCAGTAGAATGACAAGAAATCCAAGTATGGTCATACCGCATTATAGAACATAACGCAAAGGGCTTTTAATGCACCTTTCCAATCAATTACCAATAAATAGCGTATAAGATAGGCCTGGATGACCGTCGCGTCGCGGCGACGAATTCCGCGCTTCGCTGCCTGAAGCGTGCACCTACTTTTTGCAGTGGCAGGTGTAAGCGCATATGCTATTAAATTGTCAAAGAACACACGTATGCGTGCCTTGTTTATGCCTCTGATAGCTTCAAATAATCAAAAGTCAAGTTCCACTGGAGACCGTTTGCAAGTAGGCATTATTATACGTTTTAGTACAGCTACAATAATTAAGTAGTACGTATAAGTCAATAGTGGCGCTCACGCGAGCCTCCCATGTAGCGTGCTCCAGTCAGACACTCGGCGACCGCAAACCTTAACTGCGGCATATTTATTAATTTATCAATAAAAGGTTTAAAATATTCATAGGTAGTGTACAAAGGTGATTTTTTGCAATGGACGTATGTAATGCTGTACTTCTTACACAATTACTTGCAGTAATCGAAAACCGCAATATAGCAGCAGTCTGCGGCCTCGGCGACGGGAACATGTGCTCACTGAATATGAGCCCGCGTAAGAATCATCGCAATTAGCGAGAAAGAGCTGAATTTTACGTAGTAATAAGCGGGCGTGATGTGGTGGGCCGGTGGCCGATGGCACACAATGCTGATCTTTGTGCGTGGCGGTCGCATGCGCAAGCGCGCGTTCCGCAAGCTTTTACGGTTTCTGCCGCTTGTCGCCCGCCATATGACTCCGTGCTGCACCCGCGTCGTGCGTGTAACTGTGTCTCCCAACTGCTCCAGTGTGCACACCGTCCACATCAATATGTATGAATCAATATGATGAACAGCTCGGATTCGATTGAGACATATTTGTTATTACGATTAGTTGAGGCTTGAACGAAAATCGATCAGTGAGTTTGTGATTGATGACATATTATATTGAAATGACAATTTTACATTCAATCAGGCATCAGTACAATTCTCAATTCTGTTTTAAGGAAATGGTGGAAGATTGGACGTTTAATGTGCGGATTGAAAAGTAGGGTCCAGAAATATTACCCTGACTTTGTACCCAGGGTAGAGACTGATCTCAGATTGAACGTCTGAAAGTCACTTAAGGCTCCTTAAGGCAGTTCATTATTATAATATTTTACAAAACGATTGCAGTTGATCGTCAATTGTTGATCGCATAACAGCATCGATAGCACAGAACGAATACGATTCGTATGTTAAACCAGTGGTCAGTAAAAAAACGAGGCGAGGGTTGACGGTAGACGGAGTGTTTAAATAAATCCGTTAAAGGCACACATGCCGCGAGCCTCGAGCCGCGACCCGCTTGGGTGGTGAATCTTGTCGCTCAAGACTTAGGGCGCTTCATAGTTACGACTGCCAGTCGATAGTGAGTTATCGATGAATTAGAAGTCACAAAAATCTGTATCGGAAAATATGTCTATGTACAAAATATAAAATGACTAAAAACACCTTTTCAAATTCAACTGACAAGCATTTTAAATAATCATGTTTTAAAATTTATTTAACGAAACTCGCAAACACTTCATATGAATGATTTTTCTGAGATAAAATGTATTAATCTAGATTAGTCTCTGGATAATACTCACCTCAAACAATCCCCTAAAATACAAATTAATTTTCAAAGATTAACCAAAAACTAACAGACCAAAAACCTTTATTTATCTATACTAATATTATAAAGCTGAAGAGTTTGTTTGTGTGTTTCATCGCGCTAATCTCAGGAACTACTGAACCGATTTTGAAAATTCTTTCAGTAATAGGAAGCCACATAACTCCTGTGTGCTATAGGCTACTTTTTATCCCGGGAAAATATTTTTGTCCCGGAAAAACTTTTTCACGCGGGCGGAGCCGCGAGCACTACTAGTAAATCATAAATTTATTTTATTTGTATAAAATATATAACCGTGAATATAACGAACATGATTTTGATTTTGACCAATAACTACATGACGTAACGCAATAATGTAGGTATCTAAATGTAAAATTATCCAATTGCATATAGCAATGCTATTTCATAAATATTAATATCCATTTAAGAATGGGTATCAAATATCACTGAACAAGTTTTTAATTGAAGCCGTTGTCGGGTAAGTGTCAATTCATGCACGATATCGATATGAAGTGGGTGGGTTGAGGCATCCTTAGTCCCCAGCCACCTGCCACCCGCACCCCCACGCTATATTTTATTCCACTTAATAGTCTTTTCCGTTATATTGCCTTTTTTATTCCTACATAAAGCAAATATTCCCGTTTCTAGAAACGCTCCACTGTCAGATAGCCTTTTAACTGGAATAGACGCTTTTAATTGTAATTCTATAAAAGGTTTGGCGAACTGTTCCCCATATAAGGGTTAGGCATTCATCATGGAAGCCTCGCTGCTCCTCTCATCTGCCCAATTAATAAAAGCTGACTGTAAGAAATGGTAGGTACGGAGGGACGGGGACAGCCGCCGCGCCAGCCGGTACCGGTTCTCGCGAGACGCCTGCAGCTGAAACATGCTTACATTTCAAGCGTTTTATTTTGATTTAATTTATCTATCAGGCATGCACTCGTGTCCAGTGCGGCTGGAGCCTGGAACCTGTCCCACCTTAGGCGGGATTTATATAAAACGTCTGCTTAACCAGCAGTGATTAAGATTTCTTTCAATCCCAATTGAATTATACGTGGGAATTTTAAGCAGTGTTTTTTGTATTGACGTAAGAAAGTATCAAAATATATTTTACTTTGTGTTCTTACTTAAAACAGAATTGGGCAACAACATATTTTATTTTTTCGACATTTGTAACGAACCTTAATACTATGTTCCAAGAAAAAGAATGAAATAGTCTTTCTAATTTCGGAGAAATCAGTGAAGAGGCTTTAATTTGTAATTCGAACAAAGGGAGAAAACAAAAACGAAAACAGAAAAAAAGGATTATAAAAAGCGGTGCGGGCGCGTGCCGGAGCGACATGTGCACGCGCCGACGATCCGCGCTAACGGGCCGTGACGCCCCCCCTGGCGCCGCTGCACCCCGCTGCACCACGCCGCACCCCGTCGCCCGCGAGCCTGACACGCGCTCGCCGTTATGTTTACAGCCCTTCGCGCCTCCTCACCGCGCCTGCCGCTACTCACTGAAGCACTTCCCCTATGAAACCATACATTGCCCGAACGTAACAATACACGCAGTAACCAAAGCAGATTAGCCGGCTAATTGAATTTCCCGAGATTGTTATTGTAATGGGTTAATGAAGTGAAAAATGTAACTGCTTATTATATACCTTTATGATTAAGTAAGTAATGTTAAACGCGTCATGCATTTACATTTCTGCCTGCCTCGGTGGCGTAGTTGTATTACAGTACGACTGCAAAGCTGAGGTCTCGGGTTCGATCCCCGGGTCGGGCAAAGTGATATTGAGTTTTTCTATTCAGTATCAGCTCGGAGTCTGGAATTTGTGCCCGATATGGCGATAGGCTCGCCCCCTATCACATCATGGGACGGAATAATGGCGAAAAGTGGGTGCACTAGTTGCGCCTCTGCCTACCCCTTCGGGGATAACAGGCGTGAGTGTATATGTATATGTATATTTATTTATTTACTTATATCAGGTAACAAAGGACCCATAACAAATATTTTATATATAATTAGACAATACTACATTATTATACAGAATAAAAAACTTTTATCCGGCACTATATGTTACATGTTTGTCACAACAGTGCCGGACATAAAAGCAATCTGGTTTATCAGCTATCATTTTATTAATACTGCCTCGGTGGCGTAGTTGTTATGGTACGACTGCAATGCTGAGGTCTCGGGTTCAATCCTCGGGTCGGGCAAAGTGATGTTGAGTTTTTCTATTCAGTATCAGCTCGGAGTCTGGAATTTGTGCCCGATATGGCGATAGGCTCGCCCCCTATCACATCATGGGACGGGATAACGGCGAAAAGTGGATGCACTAGTTGCGCCTCTGTCTACCCCTTCGAAGATAGAAAAGGCGTGAGTGTGTGTATATTTTAATTAACTTCTTATATTACTGATATACTAATAAATAAAAACAAGTAAACTAATAAAAATATCTAAATTCATATAAAGGATTTATAAAATTATTTTACATGCTCGAATGCGACTACAATTGATAGCTGCTATTGGAAATGCGACATTCACCCATCACCTTCGTTTTTTACAAGCAATATTACTTGCAATACCACATAACATTGTAAATAGGTTATTTCTTTAGATTTCAGTAGAATATTAAAATGTGTTGGCCACTGGTCACCCAGTGTTAGAATTCTTAAAATAAATAGAAAAACCGTCAAATTTATTATTATTATTATTAAATTTTATTTTTAATTTCTTCCTTCTTGTATAAACTTTAATTATGCTAAATCTCTCACGTCTCCATCCACGTTATGTACTACAAAAAGGGGTACAAAGTTCACAATTTTATTTTTTATATAGATAATGATATTAATCTCATTTTCCTAAGTCTTTTCCAGCTAGGTAAACTATTTATGGAAACAAATGATTGCCAAAAAATATTATGTTACATGTAACCGTTTGAAAAGAAACTGCAATAAGTAAGGCTCTACATTTAACGAATACATATATAGAACATTCTGCTAAAATAATTCGCTTAATATCGCACACTTTAATGGCAATGATTGTGTACTACATATAAATATGCAGCTTTGTGTGTATGTGTATCTTAATTGTTCTGTTTGAGAGTCTGTCTGGAAACCTACGTTAATGAAAACATTTAGGCGGTGTGGAGAAGCGGCGCGGCGCGGGCGCCGAGACGCGACGTGCGAAACAGTGGTTTTTGCAGTCAATTTCGATTTGTGACTGTGCAGTGCGGCGCGTACGCTCATCGCGTAAGTGCAATTTGAATTCACACTATATCTCTTTTAACAATAGACAAAAAATATATATAATTTAAAATTTTTAAATATGATTGTCGTATGTCAATACATATCCTTTCAATAAAGGATTGGCTATTTTTGGGTGTAGGTATACATATTGCTCAAGACCGTTAATTATCTGCAATAATTAGCTATATATTGAAGCTGATTGTAGATTCCAATTGATAAACTGGTAAACGGTCAATCAGTCACTTAAATTTGATATTTCGATAACTCAATTGACCGTTTCAGACATCAATACGTCATACTTCATTTAAGTACTCGAGATAATATAGTTCCATTAAAATGGAAGCGTATTCAAGTCTAGATACATATTCAATATTGATACTTTAAAAATATTTACTATCATACACATTAACAAGTAATATAGCGTCAAAATTGTAAATAGTATACAAAAATCAGCGTCGATCCAAATAAAGTTTTCATTCTGTATCTAAGCAACGCTCCGCCCCGCGTTAGATGGCGGCCAATGGCGCGCAGTGGGCGGAGCGAATCGCTACAACAAATCTAAGCTCGCTACCTTTCAGATCGACTCTGATTCACTAAGCTTACAAATCTTTACGGAATTTCATTAGAGACCAAGCACGGCCATGTCATAATAGTCGTAAGCCCAATGAACCAGTTTATGCAACAAACCTTTGCGATACATAATAATGCTAGGGTTTTAATGTCACTCCGGGAACAACCGCTTATTTGCGGGCATTAATACTTAAAACCCATTTTTCAGCGTATCCTCTGCGACGTCGACGCAAATGCAACCAACAATTATTAAACGTTGTAAGCGAAGATGCGACGCGAGCCACCTGTCAAGCGGTCGTTTCATCAAATCATTTCTTTATTGCGCAGCCTCCGTCGGACCTCTTTTTTGTTAGCAGTGTTTTGAAAAAAGAACGTTGGTGTGGTGGAGTAGTCGGGTAGGTCGGGGCGCGTGAGCCTCGCTTCAGTCAGGTGGCAGGCGCCTAACGCGACGCACCTTATGTAGGGACGTTTTGAGTTCCCACGTAGCCTCCCGACATCGCGCCGTTGTATTTATCGCTATGGAAGCTTCATCGCAATTATAATAACTCAGCAATGTATTTTGAAAGATAGTTTAATTTTAAACTATTGGTGAACAAGGACTAATATTAAATTATATCTACGCTGTGCATCGTAGCAGTGAGTGTAATAGAAATCGTAGCAGCGTAGTATTAGTTCTCAAGGTAAGTCCGCCCTTCTTTATACTGAAAGCCCGTATAAGTCTGTTTATTTATTTTTATTTTACAATATTATTAATATTATTTATGTTATAAACGGCTGCTAAATTAATTTGTTCATACATTATTTTAAATAGTATTTATTATGCACGATTTATTTTATTTTCTGCCCCTAGCTATCTTCAATAATTATAATTTGGTGCAATATAATTTTATAAGTAATGCAAAAAGGATTCATTGGTTTAGTTTTGACCAATCACCGGCGTAACACTATTTCCCATTTATAAAACATAGTTACGTCGTAAAAAATATACTGTTTGTAAAATATACAAAAATCTTGCCCATTCGAGAATTAAGCCCAGAGCTTATTAATTTGCAATCGATTCATGCACTAGAGGTTGGTAAAAAATATAAAAAAATGGTGCGATGAATTTCTGCGGCGCGCAATAAGTATCTGTATTAATTAAAAATATTACTCAAGCTTTTGAAAGGTTTGTATAATATTTATTTTTATTCGCCATAAACATTCATAAATGTATCTTTACGGCTAAAGTTTTTTTAGTATACCTATGTATTTATTTTCGAAATGCGTTATTAATAAATTATTATTTATACATATTTATTCACTATAAAAAAAATATTATCGGGATATAATAGAAGTTTGCTTAACTCTAATTCACATAACATATATTATTATGATACGCGCAACCATATTTAATAACGTATTTTTGATTATAGCAAATCTGGTTCTGTTTGATAAATTTTAATTTGATTGTTTTACCATGATGAGACTGCTTCGGTGGCGTAGTTGTATTACAGTACGACTGCAAAGCTGAGGTCTCGGGTTCGATTCCCGGGTCGGGCAAAGTGCTATTGAGTTTTTCTATTCAGTATCAGCCCGTAGTCTGGAATTTGTGCCCGATGTGGCGATAGGCTCGCCCCCTATCACATCATGGGACGGAATAACGGCGAAAAGTGGGTGCACTAGTTGCGCCTCTGCCTACCCCTTCGGGGATAACAGGCGTGAGTGTGTGTGTGTGTGTGTGTGTGTGTGTGTGTGTTTTACCATGACATTTAACTATAGAGACATTTACTTTCAATACAAATATATTTTATAAACATTAGCCATATTTAAGCATCTTAAGCTGTGATTCCGCAGAACGCGGTAGACGGTAACGGCAGACGGGAACAGCATGTGCCGCGACGGCAGACGGCACTACTGTGCAGTATTCAATTGTATTTTAATGTAATTGTAATTGCCGCGCGTCAATTGCCGTCGTATGCGGAATCGGTCTCATACAATTTAATACTGCAGTAGTGCCGTCTGCCGTCGGGGCACATGTCATCTGCCGTCTGCCGTTGCCGTCTGCCGTCTGCCGCGTCCTGCGGAATCACAGCTTTACACCGGCCAATTGTTTTTCCTCTAATATATACAGTCTATATTTGCTATTGAAATTATTAATTTTGTTGTTCACATTTAAATGTCTGGTAAAATGCTGCATATTGATAATTATAATCTGTCGGTTTATATCCTCACGGAGCGACAAACGAGAGAAAACCAAATTTGTTCACGTGTGTCATTCAAGCACAATGAATCCACTGGGTAATCAACTGAAACAGTTGTGAAAACAGGCAACCGCGACGCATTATACTTTTACTCTTTTTGTAACAACTTGTCGTTTTTGTACATATGATTATAATAAGTTAAAATTGTGAAGGTATTTAATTACGGTTATTACGCTTTTGTTTGAGTTTCTAAGACGCCAATATATTTTTTAAACTTAAAAAACGAGGGTAGGAGCCGATGCCGACTACGGATTGTCATGGCTTAATAAAGTAAACTGCCAGTATCGTGGAATGGAACATGTGCCAGTAGTTATAATTACTAACATGTAAACATTTTGTTTAAATTAATCAAACTCGAAATGTTTCATGAACTGTCTCTCACAATTAATTAATAAGGAAAAAGGGTATGTATATCATATAAAATCATATGCCTTGCATGTCAACAAAAATAAAACTTTGGCTTTCGGCGTGCGAGCATAATTTGTTTAAAAAGCTTTACCATATAGATACCACCATATTGCCACCACCACCACGATACCACTGCGATATTTAAAGCGCACGTTTGTACCTATACATAAAGCTTTCGGCAGTAGCAAAGTTTTGAGACAAACCGAGAAACTGATTATTGTTTATATTTGTCACAATCTATCTTATTTATTTATTTATTTATTTAAAAAGGTACATCAACAGTACATGTATATAAAATACTCTAATACACTTTACTTAGGCTTAGAACTAATACATGGACCAATTACAGATGTACACAACGTTACTTAAAAAAATATGTAAATTATGATAGTAGCGAGCTTAACCGCAGGTAGTACAGGTAAACAGTATAATATTATATCTTTTGATTAAAAGGAACATTTACATTTGTTTTTGAAAATATTTAGGGAATCAAAAAATATGTCGATATCTGGCACTTTGGCACAGATTTCATTGTAGGTAGTGGATATCCTACGTATGGGCGAGTTATATCCAACATTTGTTCGGCTTTGTGGTAGGTGGAACAGTTCAGTTCGCGCCTGTCTAGGCTGCCGGTATGGTATCGAGAACCCAAAGCGCTCTAGCAAATGCTCACACTGAGAAAACCCATTAACACATCTGTATAAAAATATAAGGTCGTGTTGTTTCCGTCGATTGCGTAATGAAATCATGTTAAAAAAAGAAAGACGAGTTTCATACGGACATCGGTGTGAGATATCTTTTGGACTATGACCACAAAAAAGATGAATATGTTTAGCTGAGAATATTAAAACATGTTTAAAAGTTCAAAGTGGACGATAGCCTAGTTGGGAATGGAACGGTCTGCCGAGACAATGACATACAACAATGATAATATAATGCTGCGTCCTTATCAATTATGTATGGTACCTAGGATCTAAAATCTAGTTGTCACTTCAACGTTATTCAAACCCTCATACAATAAGTTTAGAGCATAATTAAAAAAAAATACGTGAAATATGTATACAAGCACGTCTTGTCCGGTAGGACTCAATGTTTGTACGAATTTACGATTATATCTAACATTACCATTTTAAGTTGTCTATAAAAGGCAAAATTATAACGTTGTTATTAACAGTAGGTAACATATTTTGACCCAATTCCTATCCGTTAATTAAGTACTGTCACCTGGCGTCACATTATTTATATCAAAAATCTTTTGATTGTTGCTTCAAATAAATATAAACACCTGTATCATCATTGCCTGTGTCTAATATTAACAACATAGCGGCGCTTTCACTATGTTTATGTTTATTCCACCTTTGACTAAGTAAAATAAACAAATCAATAAGGCTGTGTTTACGAACACAATGAGTGTATTAGTGAGTATAATAAGTAAAGACTCCATTGGCAATGTTTACTGTGATTGATTTTCTTAACACTTGCTCAATTTCCCACTGTTTTATGCGGTGAATAAAAAGCTGGCAATAGCGGGGACTACGTACGTAAGTAATTGCTAGTCGCGATTTAACTCAGTTGTTTTATTACAAAAAATTGACATACTAACACAATATTCTTTTGCATTAACTAATAGTAATAACTTAAACACATTTTTAAGTAACACAGCGAATCAGTCACACTACTAGGACCGTAAATGTTTTTAGATCCCTATCACAGAAAGGACGCTTGCTTATAAATTTGGGCGCACATTATTGTAATTAGGATATTTAGCAAATATAGTTCATATAGTTTTGACAATTTACCTTTGTATTATCATTAATATCACACAAAAAGTTGATTTCATAATGGAATGTGCCGAGTTGAGCGTAGATTGGATTAGAGTGGGGACACAATGGTTTATTTGGTTAATACGTAATGCGTATTAGTGTAATGAAGATTGTTTTAGTCGACACGTGAATTATTAATGCGCGCACGCAGTGGCCGCCGCACCGCCTGCCCTCTACGACCATTATTCTGATTCGTCATTTGCTTGATTGAGCTTTTAATATGATTTGCTGACAACAAACAAGCGATCAGATTAATCAGCGAGTGCTGTCAACTACATATTTTGCTAAAATGAACTTTAATGACTATAAGTTCACTGTGCCGTTATTAGCAAAATTGCTCGAATAAGAGCGATATTTTTTTAATGGCGTCTAATATACTTAATTTTGAAAACTCTTCCATCTTTGACATTTGGACTCGCACTCAGAATGAGTCACATTGATGGGTTTTCACCAAGAGAGCGGTTGTCCCTGTCCGTACGACTTAAATCAAAAACTAAGTTAAGGACGATGCTCCACACTTTCTTTAGGACTAAATTAATCTCCAAACAGTATGGTCATCACCTGTATTTTGCGTAGGATGTCTCGGCACGTGCTCCTGTCTCGGCTGGCGGAGCAGTTTTGGCAGTCATCGTCGCCGCCAACAGCCCACAGATACCCGTCACCCGAGCGCAGCGTGTCACCGAGATCACCGTCGTCCACGCGCTCGCCGCCGCGCTCCCCAGACTCGCTCTCTCAAAATCGCATAGAGCCGCTACAATTGGGTGACATTGAATTAGCAGGAAGAGCTCTCAAGCAGTATGCACGAGCTACTGGTCAGTATTTCATTAAAATTATGAAGCAAATATAGATTTTTTTTTTTTTCAAATTTGTAGGCAAAGGTTTTTCATAGTGAAAACAACGAAATACTGAATCACACCGAACATATTTTTGTGGTCATAGTTCATTGTAGTAGATCGCTTACGCAATGTTACCTTTTTTCAAGCTTAAGGTACAAGTGTGTTATAAGGTTTGTGTTTCGATAGAGCTCGGAGCGTTGATGTACTGCAGTGGGCTGGGCGCGCTGTACGGCGGCGCGGGCATGTGGCCGCTGCTGATGCCGAGAGCTTCCCCGCAGTTCGCGTGCTCATCTGTGGACCCCATAAGGCACACCCCTCCCAGAGACGGTAATAATTTAAAACATAGCTAATTCTATTCTAAACAACCTGGTGGTAAATTATCGTCTTCACCTTAGTTCAGTACTTTGTTATAATAAAAAAACTTTAAACGGGATATTATATAGCACTATTAACTATCACTAGTATTCATACATACCGCAACAATTTAAAAGTAAAAACCCCATAAAAGTTTAATAAAATGAAAAATTTGGAATTCATTGCCTAATTATACCATTCACAACACTCTCAGCATCAGTAGCATTGTGCATGTAACCCTCCTAGTATTTGTAAGCGCTGAAGAAAATTACTTTAAAACTGTGGAAATATTTGAAGAATTTACAAAATGTAAATGGTTCGTTTACGACGTTATAAAACGTTTCGCCTCGGCCTCCTTACGCGGCTCACTTCTCCTGAATAAGCCTCATTAGAATAGTTATCAGTGTAAGGCACCGATTAATAACTCGCGACGCCATGTGTCGTCGTTAACATGTCGTTTACCTTACCAATACCTGCTCGCTTGCCTCCTCACTAAACATCAAGGAAATTGCACTATATATGGTGTTGGTATAATGTTTTAATACGCTTGAAACTTAAGTGTATTGTCATTAGCAAAATAGAAAGCAACAAATTAAATACGTGTGCGCATATGATTGCGTAATATGTTGTACAGGAAATCGATATTTTTCTTAACTTTCAGCAAGCGAGAAGTAGGCAATCAGTAGTATATTAATCATACGCAATCTGTTATTCCATTATAACCGTTTTAACATTTCTCAATTTAAATGATGTTATTCTGAAAATACATTGTTCATTTGATAATGAAATGTAATTTGTAGCATTTGTGGTAAATGAGTTCGCATTTATTTCACACCTTGTGTAATACGATTGTGATCGTTTTAAATTCTTGAAGTATTCTAATTGGTTGTTATCCTCGCCGGTACCGGTTCAACCTCGTAGATAACGCCGGAAACAGCGCTTCGTAAACCAATGTGTACTTGATTTTCGATTTACGCTCAACCAATTACTTTATCGGAATAATTATAATATAAATTTGTGACTTTTCGGTTTCAAATGCGAGTGTTATTTTTATTTTGTAACATTATTTTAATCGGGAGCATAGGATTGCAACTTTTTATACCATGCTGAATTAAATTTAAATAATAATGAAATGACTTGAACGATAGGTATTCAGCGACAAATATGTTATAAAAAAAATAAAACCGACTTCAAAACCACTACAAACCAAAAAATAATTCAACTTTATGTGGTTAGTATCAACGTAGGTATATTTGGTATATTCGGTGCCTAATTTAAACTGAACAGTGTTTTCAAGCTTGCAATTTAAATTGGGCATTGGTTTCAACTATACGTATATTATATAAATACTTACTAAGCGAATATAAAATTGAATTGTTTTTTGGTTTTTAGTGCTTTTGAAATCGGTTTTATTTTTTGTTAAAAGTTTTTATTTATTGCTTTTTGTTAGTTAATTATGAAATGGCGTAAACAATATAATAATACATCATCGATATGCGATTGCAGCATTCGCGGGTCATCTGCTGTTAGTTATTGAAGAGTTCCATTGTCTGTCTCCGAAGATCTTCATCAGATCCTAATAAATTACATACTAAAACCTTCCCTGAAAAATATACATATAAATAACGAAAACCCCATCCAAATCGAATCAGTAGTTTTGAGAAACTCGTGGCTATACAAACTGAGATATACCTATACATACGGATCGAATACAGTACCTGTTTTTTTAAGTCGGTTATAAAGGTTGCGCATCATTATATAGAACCAAATGTAGTAAAAAAAATAAATAAAAGAATACTAAATATTTTATTGGCATTTCAGTTTTGTATACATTTTTACGGCAACGAAAGGGTGAAAATAATAGTGAACTAACCGATTAACCAAAATACTTACACTATTGATGAATTATTCCTATGGAAATTTCTATGGCAGTAGTTGTATGAATATCCCTAAAATTCGACTTATCATACACTGTACGACGTCTAGTCTGTGAAATAGTTTGGACTGACATTGCAACGGCGGCGCGTCGGAGAGCAAACATTGACGTAACAGACGACAAACAGTAGCGCACCTGTACAGATTTCATAAGTCATTTTACAACGACCGATTTGACTCGACCGACTTTAATTTTAATGTTATAAGCGTGAAGAACAGTTAGATGACAGAACGCACCTAAATTCACTCGTTTACGTAGAGTGAGACAATGCTTTCTTGTGCGAGTAACATTGCCACACATCTGCCCCATGTAAGTTGTAACAGAACAAATACATACAGATGTATCTGAAATTTCTTAGAATCTCATCTGAATTTATCACACATTTTTAATATCAACGGTATTACGTTTTCAAATGAATTCTCCCTAATATGTTTCTTAAATTTATCAATTATTTATAGACGACGAAGAAGAACTGCCACTCAATTTATCAACCAAAAACCGCCAAATTTGGTCACCTGGGAGTGCATGCGAGCGAGAACACGATGATGTGGGATCGCCTATTTTGAAATGGGATCTACGCGGAGATTCTGAGACACCATTGGAGCTGGTGAAGAGATGTCGCAGCAGCCCCGACACGTCGGAGCGGCCCCCCAGCGTGGAGCCGGCGCGCTGTCCCTCTGCCCCTCCCCAGCAGACGTACCACCTATCCGCCCCGCAGCCAGCGGACATTAACTTCTCTTTACTGCTGAAAAACGAAAACAAGAACGAAAAATCATTCCAGGTACCTATTTGTTTCGTTTTGCATTTTAGAATCACAACCGGTTGTGCCGATGAACGGCGACATCCTATAACAAGTCCAGAATAACTGTACAGTTTCCGTTCAAAATGCTTTAAAATAGCAAACCAGTATCAGTTTAGTCTCTTTAACAAATCAAATAGCAAAAACTGCCCCTGTCTTAATAAGTATGGGTGTATCAGAACGAGTCGCGCGTCCCCACACGCAGCTTCCATCGAGTCTTCTTGCTCGTCTCTCGCCATTTTTGTACCTTTCGTTTTTTATGCACTGTCGTTATAAAAATTCGCATCGGTTTTAATCAAAATTCCAACTTTTAATATCACAGCGCTGCAGCTTATAATTGGAATGATAATTACCTTGTGTCAAACGACAATAAATATAATGCTGCATCGCTGTTTTTCACAGTTTACACAATAGCGCAAAATATTCTTATATATTACGCAGTTCGATGAAATTTTATCTCAAATATATTTGAAAATATAAGTCACTCCTCCTTTTCTTGACAGTATTTATTCTGAAAAAATGTACTATGATACACTTACATAACTTGAATACGTATACAAAGCTTATTAATAGCATATTTCGTCAAATATTACTCATATCAATGAAAACATTAATAACATAATTCCGTGTGTGATAATTACATGATCTATACTTATAAATTTAAAGATGTCTTTTCGCTGACACAACATGGGTTTGGCATTATATACTTGTACCTAATGTTATTCACATTTAAATTTTTATGTTTCTCCTAAATCATGTAAAGTATAGAATAGTTAAAATAAATAATTTCCTTTTATAAATTCATATTAAAATCGAAATATAATGCATCGTTCACATATTGTGTTCAATGTCAAGACCAAACAATATATAGGTAGGCAGACTCGTCTAGAAATACAATTGCGATAAAGGTGCTAGGTAATGAGAAACATTTAATTTGCATTTTCCGATGCTCTTGTGCCAATAATTATGGAGGTCAGAGCAGAATAAAATCAATATTGGAATAAGTGTAAATAACGATCATTAATAAACACAGTATTCATCGTCTCATATGAATATATGTATTATACAATCAGTCAATCGTACCTATACTATACCGGTAATATGTTAGACAAATAAATAGCGTAGCGCGTGCCTGCCACGTGCCATTGATACAAGTATGCTGATTATAAAGACATCATGTTGTTACATACCAATTATTTTAAAACCTTTCCTACAAAAAACATCGTATGTGCAAATATAGTATGATTTAATTCGGCCTATTCAGAACTACAACCTGATCAACGAAACTTTTCTAATGCGACTCTATCTATCGTAAAAATCACCATCAAGTTGAATAAAGCGATAAGCACATGTGGACGGTCATACCCTAGCACCTGTGTTATTTATAAGAGTGCATCGATATAAAAAGACGACCAAAAAAGTAGCGGTTTTTGTGAGGCGCGAGGCGAAGCAGCTGCCTCGCCAACTGTCACAGAGCCGCTACGCGGATTTGCCTTATAGACCACGGATTATCATGCGACGCATACTTAACGTCTATCCACTCAATTAAACACACTGCAACGGATTCTTTATAATATTTATAATAAACATATAGAATTAATTTATGAAGTCCTTTTACGGGCTCTATATCCATTCTTTTACTGGATAAATAAATCTTTTTACCTGCCTATTTATATTAATGTAAAAAGTTTCTGTCATTTCGTTTTATCTGTATAAATTTTACGGTGCACTTTATAGTTAGTCCATTGTCTTTTAACATGTATGTAAGTGAATGACCTCAAAAAAAATTGTTCTACTGCGTTCTCAACCATCTGGTCAAACAAATCTACATTAGAATCAAAGCGCCTACTTAAACACCTTATGATATACAAACACTTTTCGGGTAATTCTGTATTCGTTATTATGATACTTAATGCAGTTATACCATTATTATAAATATATACATATGTGTTGAGTTAAAACTTACATATGTATACGCACAACTTATATAGTTGCATCAATACTGAGTGGGACTAATCCGCCGCCACCTTGAAAAACTTGACATGTAGAGTCTCAAGAAGGAGAACAAACTTTCCAAATGACCTAAACACACGCCACAATGCCGGAGAAATTAATAAAATAATAAAAATGTATAAACCGCCGTGGAAAAATACGTTATATACCACATGCCAGTAGAACATACGCACGTGTAGTTCACGTTTCTTTTGTCATTATTTTTCAATGTGGAGTATACGTGTATAATAACCCGTTGACAGGGACTAATTACTGGGCAGAAAAAAAATCCTGTAGCCTATCATGGCATTAAGGAAATCAAAGAAAAGTGTAGAAAGGAGTAAAGTACAGCCCTGTTATTAGTTTATTACTAGCCGTCACTGTAGTGAAGGTGATAGACGCTGTCAGTATACTTTTAATTATCCCCTCTGTTGGATTAATCATTTTCCGCTATGCGTTTATAAATAAATGTTCGTCTATCAAATTTGATTAATATAATTGTATATTTATTTTGCTAAGGTTTCGATGATTTTCACAGTATATTTTTCGTTTAGTGCAAGCAGTGCGGTAAATGCTTCAAGCGGTCGAGTACGCTATCCACTCACCTGCTGATCCACTCGGACACGAGGCCGTACCCCTGCCAGTACTGCGGCAAGCGTTTTCACCAGAAATCTGATATGAAAAAACACACCTACATTCATACAGGTTTGTATTTTTTTATACTTTGCTATTTGTAGATAAGTTTTTAGGTTCAACGTAACATATTCGAATTATAAAGATTTATTTAACGTCTGGAAAATTATAGGTACTCAAGTAACATATTTACCAATAATTGTTATCATATTTCATTATATTTTTTAATAAAGGGTTTTTAGAATTGATGTACGGCATCTATTGTACTTTCTGTTCAATTTAATTAACAGTATATTATACCTCAATCATCTTTAAGAAATCAAACAAAAGATTTTGAAACATGTTATATTATTATGTAACTTAATAATTATAAATAGATAGATTTCCTTCGAACCTCCATAACGTGTACAAAATTATCTACAATTCAAAACAGATTAGTGTAAGTAAAATTATTATGACAACTGTTTCACGTAACTTCGTCGTGGTGTTAATGCGACTGTCCCATGCTTGTTACAACTCGCTTAACCTATTATTTAGTACTAAAATATTCCCACAGAAGTTAAAACGAAATTCTATTTAATGAAATCTAGTTACGAACTACTTCGTACGGCGAAATAGCACTTATTACATATAATATTTATCTATTTATAAGATTTGTATTTGAAATCAGTACCTACGCAGAAAACGAACAAAAGCCTTCAAAAGAACTAGGGGCATGTACTTTTTATTATTATAATTTTATTGCTACTGAAAATGTTACTCGACTTTATCTTTTTCAATTTTTAGACGGTACCCACATACAATAGTACTCATACAGATTGTGATTAGACCGGTTTCTTGCATAGGGTCATTCAGCTCAAAAGTACGCACTTTTTTTTCTATCGTCTACACACTCAAAAATATAGGGTCCTGATAAACGTTTTAACACTCTATTTAAAGTAAATTTATTCTATTTTCATTATTTAATGAGTTTTTGTACATTGCTTCATCGGTTTTTTTGCAATACATGTTTAAGTGCAGCGGGAAAAATTCGTACTCTTGACCCGTCATGTGGGTAAAACTACGAAAAGATGCGGTTAATATTTCGCATACTGGGTAAGCATCGCACGCAGGTAAACTACAGGCATATAATTACAAATTGTATAAGTACACATGGAACCATATGGAATATGTTTTTAAACTTCTTTTATTCTTGGTACAAATATTGTAAAAATAAACATTAAATGTACACCTATTGTAGGCACCAGAAACATAATTAATTAGACTGTACTTATAATAAACTTTAGTTATTTTTGTAATTCAATGATCACTATAATTTTAGGAACACTTGATGTTAATTTTCATTGTAATGAAGTTATAACATCGTGCGTACTTTTAATCCCGTACTCTTACCCAACAGGGAATATTTTAAACAATCACACGTCAGTTGAGATGCAGTTATTTTTTAGGACAGAATTAATAACTAAAATAAATACTATAATAATCGTGTAAACTTGACATAATCCACGGTCTTTTGTAAACTGATGCACCGTCTATCTATAAACATTTCCCAGCACAAAATAGTTGATAACTAATCAACAAAATCACGTTGATCGCCGTTTTTTGCTAAACAAGTGAGGCTTGGTAAAATGGCTTGTGGGCTCTGACATCATCCCTGACGCACCCTTAATTTAGCCGAAAAAGTGTTTGCACCCCCTCAATAGGTTCCGAGATATTAACCATGCGAAATTTTACCCACTGCGTGCTGTTGCCCCGAATGACCCTACAGCTACAAGTTAATTTATATCGAAAACGTATAGGTATGTGCCCAATAAAACCAATCACACGACACATCGATGGCGATGCCTTGGGAATTAAACATTTAAATGCTGTTGCAATTACCTTTTTGACGGAAAATCGCAGCCGGTTCATGGCGCGTAAATGAATTTTCAATGAGCAAAAACTAGCCGTCCATTACTCGGGAGTCAGGTTCCGCTATTGACTTCTTGTCTGAGGTCGCGAATATAGGTATTTTATAATACATGTCCATGTTTTGTCTCAACTTTTGTGTATCTTCAACTCGTTTTTTTTTAATAATGGCATAGATGTATGTTCTTTGTAGGACCTTGAAACTACTATAGGTACCTATTCAAGTCGAAGATTTTGCAAATATCTACTTTAAAATATGTTTATTGAAACTTATTTAAAAGATATAACAGAGGGATAAATAAAACTATTGAATGTTTTTCAATGGCCTGACCGCTTCCAGTCAGCTCAACGAGACGAATTATAGTACCTAAAAAATGTGGCAGACATATTTGTCTTGGCCGGAGACATCTCGTCACGTCTCTACCCTGTTCCGAATGATTTACAGTGGCCTTACATGGTGTCCGTCCTCCCGATAAATGCCTCATCATCAATATTCCAAAATGCGGCTCGGTCTGCAATTAGCCGGGCAGACTTCACAAGCCTTCACGTGCAACACGATCAAGACGCAAATAAAAAATAAACTTAAATCCTGTTCTATCCATAAAATTACATTTGCATTATTTTGTTTTCATTAAATGAGTGTCGTCCGTACTCCGTAGCTTTGAGGGAAAATAATCTTGGACATGATGCTACCGAGTTAACAATTACCGTTAAAGTTAATAAATACTAGACTAAGAGCCGATATTGCATATTAAATCAGTTCGGAAACAGCGGAATAATTATTAATGGCCGTTGATATGACAAGTATTGGTCCACTTATACAAGCTTTAATTACCTGTCGATGTGATAACTGCTTATTAGCTACTTTCACGTATTATAATTATTAGGTAGGTACTATAAGCATGGACTAATAAGAGTATAGACTAACGATCCCCATACATTGAAGCGTACTTCGCTGTTTAGTACATTGAATTCAACTAGATGGCACTAAGATCCATAAAATCATTTGAAATGGTTATTTCAATGGCGCAAATGGGAGGACGGATAAAATAAACAACTATCGGTTTATCCGATAGTTATTATTACGCCTAGATGGCGCTATAAGCTGATTAGCTCACAGACTACTACAATTATTTTGAGTATTTGTGGACTGCATTGGCAATTAAATATATCATTACTTTTTGTAAAGAAAACTAGGCACGTATTAAGTTATGTGGTGCCACGCGCCGCCGACGACACATCGTTGGCCGGTTGTTTAGTGCGTATTACAAGTTTTTTATATGGGGACACCACTTCTTTTTTGACTGGACTTTATTTTTATATTTCTTTATGTAGCTAATATAATAATACATATATTGGAATAGTTTCAAATATCTGCTTGTAACGGTTCCAACGCTACAAAAAAATGTTTTTTTTTTTGTTTTGTATGGGGACTCCCCTTATTTTTATTTTTTTTTTATTTTTAGATTTTTTCCTACGGTTACACACAATTACGTTCCGTTCGTGTAATATTACACTCGGCGCTGGCTAGCCAGTTACTTTGCTTGAACTTGGCTTGACACGCTACCGCGTGTCTAGATATCTTTTTACACCAAAAGGGATACTAGATATTAAAAAAAAATATGTATTGAAAAAGTGGCCGCTATTTTGAATTTCTTTGTTTTAAGGCCAATCGACCTCAAAATCGTTTCCTGGGCATGGCTTTAGGTACAAAGGACAGATCCAAAGTTAGAATTGAAAAAGTGGCCGCCATTTTGAATTTCTTTGTTTTAAGGCCAATCGACCTCAAAATCGGTATCTGGGCATATCTTTAGTTAAAAAAGACGGATCCGATGTCAATAGAATAAAATATTGAATAGTAAGCTACCCTTGCTATTTCAAACAAATGTGTTTCTGGAAGTCAATCTTCTATGAAACTTCTACACTTTACAGGCTGTATGGTTGATGGAAGACTTTGAAAACAAATAATTAATCCAACATGGTGCTCATTTTTATCACAATTAAAACGAATCCTTTATATTGTGGTTAAAGGCATGCCCAAATATCGATTTTAAAGCTAATGGGCCCTAAAACAAGTTCAAAATAGCGGTGCCTTCTCAATTCTAACATTGGATCTGCCTTTTATAGATAAAAGCTAAAAAATAACTAGATATCGATTTTGAGTTCAATTGGCCTTAAAACGAAGAAATTCAAAATGCCGGCCACTTTTTCGATTCTGACATTGGATCTGTCTCTAATAATCAAAGATATACCCAGCTATCAATTTTGTGGTCAATTAGCCTTAAAACAAAGAAATTAAAAATGGCGAGTACTTTTTCAATTCTAACATTGTATCTGCCTTCTTTACCTAAAGCCATGCCCAGATATCGACTTTGAGGTCAATTGGCCTTAAAACAAATAAATTTAAAATGGCGGCCACTTTTTTCAAATCTAGCCTTGGATCCGTCTTTTGTAACCAAAGATATACCCAGCTATCGATTTTGAGGTCAATTGGCCTTAAAACAAAGAAATTCACAATGGCGGCCTCTTTTTACAATTCCGACATTGGATCCATCTTTTGTAACTAAAGATATGCGCAGATATCGATTTTGCGGTTGATTGGCCTTAAAACAAAGAAATTCAAAATGGCGGCCACTTTTATCAATTCTAGCATTGGATCCGTCTCTCATAACCAAAGATATACCCAGCTATCGATTTTCAGGTCAATGGGCCTTAAAACAAAAAAATTCAAAATGGCGGCCACTTCTTTCAATTCTAACATTGGATCTGCCCTTTAAGCCTAAAAGCATAAAAAATACTATAATAATCATGTAAACTTAACATAACCAACTGACTTTTGTAAGCTGATGCACCGCACATGCAAAATATTTGGTAAAAAATCAACGAAATCACGTTGATCCCTGGTTGTCGCTAAACAAGTGAACCTTGATAAAATAGCTTGTGGCTCTGACATCGTCCCTGACGCGCCCCTGATTTAGGTGAAAAAGTATCTGAGCCTCCTCAATAGGTTCCGAGATATTGACCATGCGAAATTTTACCCACTGCGTGCTGTTGCCCCGAATGATGGTAGATGTTCAGTTTTCATCATTTTGCAGAAATCGGCCCGAGCGATACGATGCTGCAGTGATATTATCTGTTTGGTTTTTGTATATTCAAATTAGAAGAAATCACGCACAGCAGAACTCGCACCCGCGCGCGTGGTGCGGGGCAGTGTGTGAAGCGCCTTACTGCCATCTGTTGTATGTCCATTCCAATGCTAAACTATTTTGTTTTACGGTACAATGCCCCCTAAAGGGACATTTTTGAAACCCGGCAGATGTTGAAGTTTCCAGGCTAATTATCAGCGCCATCTAGCAATAAGCCGGGATTTTGCACTTTTTCAGGTGAACGCTTCAATGTATGGGGATCGTCAGTCTATACTCTTATTAGGCCATGCTATAAGGACTACAAAAATATTTGTGTATTTTTATCGTTTTATCTCAAACCAGAAAATGGGGGATAATTGATATTTTATTTGTGATTATTTGCTTGTTTCAGGAGAAAAACCCCATAAATGTGTAGTGTGCTCAAAGGCCTTTAGCCAGAGTTCGAACCTTATCACGCATATGCGCAAACACACCGGCTACAAGCCCTTCTCGTGTGGGCTATGTGACAAAGCATTTCAGCGCAAGGTGGACCTGCGCCGGCACCGTGACTCGCAGCACTCGGACGTGAGTGACGCGCCTGCCGTCACCCTGCAAGTGCCACACCGGTACAGATTTTACGGAGACGAACCTCCAGCACCGCTCGCGCCACTTATCACCAATTAATTTGTGGCCAATTCTATTCTACTGCGCGTAGTTATTCCATAATCGATATTTGCCGCAATAATTGTTACATAAAAAGGTATGGTTTTTTTTGTTCAATGTTCCGCTTTATTGTCTCATTTCGTATTCGAGCGCCAAAGAAATAAAAAATGTTAAGGCAAAATATGGAACGCGCAAATTGTGTATAAACTTCCTTGAAATCAAATAAGCATAAAAAATTATGAGGTGAAATTTTCGTAATGTTAAAAAGTAAATATTAAGATTTATAAACATGTAGTTAAATTAAATGTTTTATAAACGTAAGTTACCCTATTTCAGTGCCTTGAAAATGGCCCGAAATCTTGTACACATTAATCAAGCATTCAGATAGATACTTATGCTACAATATGGTAATATTGTAGGTATCACAATAATATCAGAAAGCCATGACTATACAAAACAATCAATCCGTCCGTTAAAGGTGATATTTGTAATACTTAGGTATTTGTTTAACCTGCGTGACTGTGTGACAGCATCCTGGTTATTAAAATAGATCGACATTCACGTAATTAGATATATTTTGTGTTGTCTAATGCGAACCAAAGTACCTATTTTATTTTTATATAGTCGAGTGTGAAACGCTTTATTTATTTTGATTAGTATAGGTTAGATACCACTTTTCTTAAAATATTTAATATATTTTAATTACCAATAAAACCACGAGGGACATGTAATTATTGACAATAAGAGCACCCGTGCATTTAATCGTTAGCCATGCTTTTAATCATGTTGTCGAATTAAGTAACTTACATCTTTAAAATGCTTGAGAATCAACCTACGGTCCGGCACCCGGCGATGGGACATTTGAGCAGTTGATATTTAAGTGGCAAATAGTCCGAAATATGATCGATCCGACACATACCGCCTTTTGGCAACTGGTTCGTTCCTTCAGGAGAAACGATGTGGCCTCCATGCCTCCGCTCAATCGTCCGAATCAACGCCCGGCGTTTGATGACGACGAGAAAGCGGAACTACTGGCCGGCAGCCTGGAGTCTCAATGCTCGCTCACCTCTGTACCTGTAGATGACGACATTCTTGTTGCGGTTGACACTTTCGCCGAAGATAGGAACGCGGTCCGGCCACCGCCTGTCTCTATATCGCGACCGTTATACGACAACGTCGACCCGGACGTCGACCCGCCGCCCGATCCCCTTGCGCCGGTGACGATCGAAGAAGTCACCACTCTGATCAAGGCACTCAAACGTAGGAAAGCCCCCGGGGGCGATCTAATCCCCACTCGTATGATCAAAATGCTCCCGGAGCATCTAGTTCAAATTCTAACCTCTATCTATGACGCCGCGTTTCGTAACTGCCTCTTCCCAGAGGTCTGGAAAGAGGCAGTTGTGATAGGTATCCACAAGCCGGGGAAACCCGCTTTCGAACCCTCCTCTTATAGGCCCATCAGTCTGCTCAGTACTCTGGGCAAAATCTACGAGCGGATCGTCCTCGACCGCCTCAAAATTGTAGCCCATAACCAAAATTTGACCCCTCCGGAACAGTTTGGCTTTCGCGCTAGACACAGTTGTGTCAATCAGGTGCTCCGCATCACGGAGTACGTCCACGAACAATTCCGTAAAGGAATGCCTACCGGTGCTATTTTCTTCGATATCGAAAAAGCTTTCGACAGGGTGTGGCACAACGGCTTGCTTTTCAAGCTGTACACTCTCAACGTGCCCACACAACTCGTGCACATCATACGAGATTTCCTGTCGAATCGCGGTTTCAGATATCGCGTGGAGGGAACTCTCTCTTCCCGACACACCATCACGGCCGGAGTCCCGCAAGGCTCCGCCCTGTCCCCTTTTTTATTCTCGCTGTACACAAGCGACATCCCTAGACCACAAAACGCCCATCTGGCATTATTCGCGGATGATACCGCAATCTACGCTTCACGTAGAGACCCCGACGAAGTGGTGCGCACTTTGCAAACCGCCGCTGACGAACTCGGTGAGTGGTTCCGCAAATGGCGAATCACCGTCAATCCCACCAAAAGCCAGGCCATCCTTTTCACTCGGAAAAGGAAAGTCCATGTCCCTCACTTTTCAGTCCGCATGTCCGACCAGGTTATCCCCTGGAAGGGCCAAGCCAAATATTTAGGAGTAACCCTTGATCAGAGGTTGACCTTCATCCCACACGTAAATGCGGTACGCGCGCGAGCCGCATTCGCGATGAGCCAGCTTCACTGGCTACTAAACAAAAATAGTAAAATGTCAATCCGCAACAAGATTAGGATCTTTAAAACATGCATCCGTCCGATAATGACATACGCGTCGCCCGTATTCGCTCATTTACCGCCCCGTCGCCTTCAGCGAATGCAGGTGCTTCAAAATCGATTCTTACGACATGCACTTGGTGCCCCGTGGTACGTTCGCAATCGCAACCTCCACGTGGACACCAATATGCCGACCATCAGGCACTTTATGCAGTGCGCCAGCAGACGCTATTTCGACAGGGCGGTAAACCACCCGAACACGCTTATCCGTAAAGCGTCGATATATACTCCATTTGACCGCGCCAAATGGAGACGACCGCGTTCAGTCCTGTCAGATCCAGAGGACGAAATCACTCTGGCTTTACGCGAAAAGAACGAGCATCTAAAGCTCTTACACTCCACAAGACCGCTGTACCGTCCTCGCCGTCGAGGACCTCGTCGCGTTCCCCATAACCCTGCCCTCTCTTAGCAGTTCCGGCCCGCGTGCCGAAGACTACGATCAACACGTTAAATAGGATTAGGTTAAAAACCATCTTCCCCAAACGCTGATGTCTTATCCTCTCAGTGGCCGCCCTGAGCCGAGGTCGTGACCCATTAGTGGGTCGCCCTCAGCGTGGTCGCTTAAATTTAAGGGTTGCGAGCGCCTTCTGCGCTCACCCACAAGACCGGTGTTCTTGTATAAGCCGACTCTCGTCAGGCTAACAAGAGTTTAGTCAGGGACAAAAAAAAAAGAAATATGATATCATTACTTCGGTCGAAATTTCAACGATAATGGCTAAAAAAAATAACTTCGAGATGCTTTGGTCATCGGTAAACCGCATACTACAGAATAAGAATTTTCATCACTGCTCAGTGTCAGACAGTGCCTGCATCAATGCTGAAAGATCCTTTGTTGTACTGTCCCGATAGCAGGTAGCCGGACCTGAAGTAACTACGATGGGCAATGATAACTGGCTTTGCATCTTGCCGCTAGCATGGAAGTTAATGTAACGCCTCTCAGGCGACTCTACAGTATGGTAAAAAATGTCTACATGTCGATGAAGAGTCAAAGCGGGTTCAGCCAGCTAGCTCTATGTGATGTTACCAACAAAACCACTGACACCAGTAGAATCAATCTAAATGACCCCTTAGTCCAAATAATTAGTTTATTTAAATTAATTCTAAAATTATCTATACAGTTGTCCTGTTACCATTAATTGACTGGTTACCATTTTTAATCAAAAAGTTCTTATTCATTGTTTAATCAGAAAACCCAAACAAATCTGCGTCACGGTAAATCTATTATACATTTATTACCAGACTGAACGAAGAAATCAGGAGAATGTTTAAAAATAATTAAAAAAAACTATTGAATTTAATAAAATATGTGTAATTTTAGTAGAGGCTATACATAACTATTATTAAGAGAATGCACAGCACTTGATATAAGAAAATCTTATAATTGAAGACCAATCACGAAGTCTTTTTTAATTTAAATATTACCGAAATTAATTCCGTTATAACACTACAGATGTATTTTTAACCGACTTTCAAAAAAGGAGGAGGTTATCAATTCGTGTGTTTGTATTTTTTTTTGTATGCTAAATTTAAATAAAATATTTTTGTTAAAATTTTATCAGTCTTGAAATGTTGGAAATATAATAATACTACATATAATATATTTATTTCGAATATTTTTGTCAGTTACCTTTAAGTCAAAATTAATCTAGTAAGTACCTATAATTGTATAAATTTTGATGTTTAGTTGTACTTTTACTCGGTAAGTTTAGAAGGGTATAATAATGACGATCATTTTTCCTAATAAATGCCTATCAGCGCGGAAAAAATATACCTACGCGAAGTTTTAACGGCTAGAACACCAAAGAAAAAGAACAGCTCTTCAGCTATGTCTTATAAACTATACCGTTAACGACTATACTCTGACTGATAAATTATAGCGAGGTGCATTTACCGAGTTCCTTAGCATAAGATTGTTTACTTCGTGTTGTATACCAAATTGTCGCCGACGAAGTGTTAGCCGGTGAAACCGTTAAAGCGCTTAACTCCTCTCGAATGTAGGTAATACGTTTAATGTTTGTCTACGTTTGAGCTTTGAAAGCAGTAACTACGAATACAGCTCCATAATTTCTATTGTAATTTGTATTTTATGTAGGCCAGTTCGATATAAATATTTATAAAATATTACGCTGTTTTATTTTTTATATCGTCATTATTTTCCATCACCTGTCTTATGAATGTTTATCACTTAAATGTCAGAAACATACAATATAAAGTAAGATTTATATATAGCCCGTAACATAAATCTTGTGCCCCCACGATATATTGTAAGTACTAAGTAGATAGGTACTTAAAGACCCAACACACACCTTACGCCTTTATCCCCGAAGGAGTAGGCAGAGGTCAAACTATGATACCCAATTTCGCGACAAGTGTTTTCATGTTAGTCAGGTTGGTTGGTTGGTCGGGCACAACATTATACTAAGCTTAAATTAGATGTTTTATTTTCGATCCCTTAAAATGGCGATAAGTACGTGATTTTCCGGGGATTGGAATTGATATTTAAAATAAATTCGTCGACATCATAAGATGATAGATAAGCTCGGCGACCCATACGGGGGCACCAGTTCAGGGGCAACACGTTTACTTATTTTATGGAATCGTTATGCGAGGATCTAGATCTTATTATTTCCTCTGAAAGGAATCAATCTCACTTCCACAATCTTTCAAACTTGCAAGATTGCGGCAAGTTGCATGTGTACTATTGAAATATTGCCGCTGGTGAAAATGCATTTGAAAAATCTTGGTCAATATAATTCTGCAAGAGCTTGCTAGTCCAAACGTAGCATTAAGAATTTAAAAAAAACAACGGATTATTATGATTACGCTTCACTGCTAGTACGTATGTGGATTGTGTTCGATTTTTCGTTTGAAATTTTGCTCCCGACGCGTTGTTTCGAAGACTTTGCAGCCTTCGTGTTCGTGGAGCGGGCTAAGGTGTTGGTCGTCAGATAGCGGATAACTAAGTCTCTTAATTTAAAAATTATTAGAAATTTCAAAATGTTTGTTGATATTTCAATCGACGCAGATGGTTTAAAAGTACCTACCTATGTTTTGAATAAAAAAAAAATACTTTTAAGTACGCAAAAATAACTCGGTTTCAAACATCCTGTTATTAATTAAAAACTAGGTGTAACAAACTTGTAGGCTCCTGCAATAATTTTGCTGTTAATAAAAGGTTAGCGTAAAGAATTACCTGTATATTAAAATGGTTATCGAATATTGAATTCCCCCTTATAACATAGGTCGATCCCCACCTAAGAACGTACAAGAAAGTAGAGGTTTCAATAATATAGAATCAAACAACAAAATAATCATCAAACAACATCAGTAAGTATTAACATCACAACGTAAACAATTACGGAATATGGAATTGATATTACACACGACGACCGGCCATTCCGAATTAATTGTTTGTCATAGCATTATCATTTCAATTTAAAAAGCAAGCTGCTGCTGAAGAAATCACAATAACGGTCGCGTGATGTCCATCAATTCTGTTGTATATCGCAGCGCTAAAAGAATTTTGTAATTTCGTCTAACCCAATTAAGTCAATAGCTTTATTAATACGTAACATGGTCGTCGTGTCAACAGAGCTATTCACTTAATAGTGAATAGCTCCACTAATAGTGGAGTACTGAAATCTTATCTATACATACATTTGTCCTGAATGACTGACGAATCAACGCAAAGCCTAAATCGCTGATCGTAGAGACCTGAAACTTAGCGGGTGTGTTCTTCATATGACGTCGGCGTAGAAAGGATTTTCCGAAATCCTACCCCTAAGGGGATGAAAAAGGGGAGCAAAGTTTCTATGGGACAACGCGTGATTCCTTGATCCAATCTACTTCAAATTTTGCATAAAGCTTTTTTAACAGAACTGATAGAAGATTTGTTTCGTATTTTATTAAAATTCATCCCCCAACGGGATTAAAAAAGGTAGAAAGTTATTTTGGAATTGATTTGCTTCGATTTGATACCAAATCACCGTTTGTTGAGTGCAATCGATTTTTTATTCAAGGATTTTATTATC
The DNA here is from genome assembly GCA_949316025.1 of Lapara coniferarum. Lineage (NCBI taxonomy): Eukaryota > Metazoa > Arthropoda > Insecta > Lepidoptera > Sphingidae > Lapara > Lapara coniferarum. Next base: position 8,568,235 of record OX438926.1, read on the forward strand.
GTATGTAAATAGAGTTAGACTATTATTAAATCTTACACATTACAACCAGGGCGTTTTTTTATTACAATAATTAGTTATTGTTAGTCGTTCATTTTGGTTTTCCGATAAAATATCACGATCATCCTTTCATAACTTTTATATTGGTTATTAGTCAGAACAAAGAAATAATTACTAGAGTGTACTGAAACTTAAATAACAAATATAGTGCTACGGTTTAAATTGTTTACTTTGGAGATTTTCATTCTCTTTGTTCGAGTATGAAATGTGTAATTGTTTAAAAATATCTATGCAGTCAGTTTCAATTTTTTTAAGTAATCGTTTACGTTTCGTTACCAAGGGTTTTAAAACTTTCCTAAGTCTACGCTCGTAAACTGCATAATAGAACACTAAAAAAGCGTGTTATAAAGAGTGTCGCGTCGATATAAGACTCAAGATTATATTCTTTCTTTCAGTAATTTTTTTCAATATTAAATCAAATATGATACATAAGTGTGATACTCTTTTTTATAATTTATAGAAAACATGATAAGCATTTGTAACTATGTAGTCGACACGACGTTTGAATTTTTTGGTTAGACGCTCTCACTTCTCACCAAGCTATCGCGTCGCGAAAAATTTGAATTGTCATACCAGTCAGCTAAGATTGTCCGACCTATAGTGCTTTAATAAAGCAGTGGAATCGGTGTCTGTACAATTAAAAAATGTGATAAAAAAGAAAGGCGTAACTACAGAAGAATCAAATTAAATCATTAAGAATTAAATCATTGTGTTTTTTGTAATTCTTTTCTGTCTGCTTTTCTCTATGTTTGTTACTACACATGCGCATCTCCTAAATTACTGAACAGATTTAGATGAAACTTGGCACACGAATAGGCCATGTCCTGGATAAACACATAGGCTACTTTTGCATCCAGGGGTTCTTTGAATGTTTTTTTTTAAGTAGATAAAGCTGGCGTGGGACTGTGTTGTAGCGGGTAAGGCTTTTCACGCGGGCGAAACCGTAAGTAATACCTAGTTGTAGAAATTTGTTTATATCATAAAATAAATTAGAACCTCATTTTTGTGCGTAAATTAAAATTTCCAATGACACTACAAATGCATAAATAAGTTTTATGAATAAGAATAATTTTATGTGTTTCTATTTATTTCTTTTTTTACATATGAGTCTGCAATAAATATAATGATGATTAGAAGCTAGAACTACAGCATTGATAATTATTAGTAGATACTCATATAAGTATTTTAGTAAAGATGTGAGGATTCTAATTCCGTCTTCTCTATATGCATGTTGATTGTTGACTGGTTAGCCAAGTTGACTGGGAATGAAAAAAAATATATAATCGTATACCTACGTATCAAGAAGTGTACCATTTAAAAAAAGTACGAATTTTCTCTAAGTCCAACGAATGAAGTTACAGTACCTATAATAATTCAATTAATTATTGTGCCTACTGAAACTAAAACTTAATAATGTCTAATAGTAGACTTCTGCGTCGCCTACATTTTAGGTATTCTTCGTTCGTTAATACTAAATAAAAAAGTTAATAAAATGAAACAATGTGTTCTTTCGCCTACGAGAAGGTCAATCGCAAAAGACGTGTGATTACATCGGGGAAGAAAAGAAAATGACATGTCGATGGCGGACCCCTGTCATCCGCGCGGCCAATTACGTCCATATTTTGCTATGTTTTATTTGGTTTTACGGTGCGTAAACTAATTATACTGAAATATTTCTCTATTTTAAGCATTAGATATGTCGTGTTTTTTAGATTATTACTTGACATGGGTTACTAATTTGTAAACTCGAATATCTATTGAATACTGGTGGTAGGACTCTTATAATATGTAAGAGTCCGTCTGGGTGGGTACCACCGCAATGTTTATTTCTACAGCCAAGCAGCAGTGTGCATGCACTGTTGTGTTTCGGTTTGAAGGGCATTGTAGCCAGTGTAACTACAGGACATAATGAGACTTAACATCTTATGTCTCAGGATAACGAGAGCAGTGGAATGCCACACAGTACTTTGTAAATCAAGGTTCTGGATGGTATTTCTACTGTTAATGGGTAGTCGTATCGCTTACCATCAGGCAAACGGCATGCTCGTCTCGTCATTCAATGCTATAATAAAAAAAAGAATATTACAAAATTCGAAATGGCGGATTTACGGTACCTAGGTTACTTAGGTACACCTATGTGATACGTCCTGTATATTCCGCAAACTACACAGTGATTTGCTGCTATAACGTATTGGCTTATTTGCTGCATATCATATAATAAAAAATATATATTGAAGAACTGTAAAGATAGAAACAAGATTTTAATTAGAATATTTTATTTTGGTTTTGAATAATCTTCGTTGAAAGTGTTCACAAACGCTGTCGAAGGCATAACACGCTTACTTCTCATAATTTGGTTGGTGATACAGGTAGAGCAACAAAATCTCGGAGGGAGCAGATGATTGATTGATGATTTTTCTTATTTACACTATTCTCAATTCAAATTTATTAAAATACTAGCTTTTGCCCGCGGCTCCGCCCGCATTAAAAAGTTTTTCCTGGATAAAAGTCCCGGTTAATATTTTCCTGGTATAAGAAGTAGCCTATGTGTTAATCCAGGACATGATCTACCCGTGTGCTAAATTTCATCGAATCCGTTCAGTAGTTTTTGCGTGAAAGAGGAACAAACATCCACACATCCATACATCCATACATTCTTACAAATTTTCGCCTTTATAATGTTAGTAGGATATTTTGTAATTTTTAGTCTGATTTTCTATAAAGCGTGTTTTTTAATTTTTTTAATGTTCCTTTTTTACATGTGGTTCTTGTGTCGATTTTCACGTCCACGAACTATAGTTCGTGCATGTTCTCTATACGCAATGGGAAAAATTGGTGCATAAGTTGCGCCTCTGTCGACCCCTTCGGTGAAAGAAGGCGTGAGTGTATGTATGTATGTAAAAAATAGGTAACAGTATCAGGAACGCCCACCTCACCTCTTGCCTTAATGTTGACCTTAGTATTCCAGAACCGATAAAGGCGAACTGGAAAGAGAACACGATATCGATTAGATATTCAGTTTTACTAATTCCTAATACTGCAAATTGACTAAAATGATTTATTGAAATAAAACTGTTTTATTATACAGATTTTATCGCGGCTTTTTAATTTATATTTTCTCCGGACGTTTCGAAGACTTTACAGCCTTCAGAGCAGAGGCGCACTGAGATATTGGTTGTCCAAAAAGTTGTTATAATTATAATTTAACAATTACGACAAACGTTTGCCCACGCAGTTGAGCCAATATTTCACGCGCACAAAGTCTTGTAACTCTATTATACCCACCTACTTTAATACTCTATACCTAATCAGAATCTTAATAAAACATCATTTAAAATGGAACATATTTATTTCATCATACAAACGGGCATATTAAGTAAACCTACTTACCTATTTTGTTTTACTGTAAGTACGAAAACATGGCTGCCTCGGATAGGTATAGATCATTCACCATATTTACCCCACTGGAAGCCTTATATGACACTATTTACTAAACGTGCAGTACCCTTTTACTGGCGTCCAATACGATTTTGTAATACAATTAGGTAAGTAGGCAGTAAGACAGTGAACGACATCATACACATACATACATACATAAACTCACGCCTTTCTCCCATTGGGGTAGGCAGAGACTATGGAGCGCCAAGTGCTACGATCCAAGCATACCTCTTTCGCTTCTTCCACAGTCATCAGTCTCTTCATACATGCTCGTCGGTTACGAGAACTCCTTATTTGACCCTTCCTTAAGAGGTCGTCAATTTGGTCCATAAAGGTACGTCTAGGACGTCCCCGTCCGACACTACCACTCACCTTCGCGATATAAATTTCTTTCGTTACTCTCCTTTCATCCATCCTTTCAATGTGGCCAAACCACCGAAGCATTCCTTTCTCAATCTTAGTCACTACATCTTCTTTCAATCCACATCAGAATCCATACAAAAACCTGGCTATGCATCGGAAAGGCCTAATAAGATTTTTACTTACTACTACCTATATCAAGATGTCTGCTTTTAAAGTCGAAAATTGATTAATATGTATTTTCATAATACTTAATATTATATTACAAAATTACTCATATAATATTTTTATGGTCTTTACCATAGTCTAGTGACCAGCGATGCTCAACCTGCGTCCTTCCCAGCCTTTGCAGGCGGACCGCGAAGACTTTGCAAGTGGCTCATCTGAATTCAAAAATCTCACTAACACTAAAGAAAATTATCCCAAGATCGCTTATACTAACCTATACTAACTCTACTAGAATATAACCGTTTAGGTAATTCTGAATACTTTTGATTTATATAAATAAAAACTTGGCATTTTCATAACGTTTTGTTTGTCTATTTTCACCGGAGTATATGTAGACTGTCACTTTACGTGGGTTTTGTTTGAAACAGTGGTAACAAAGAGCGCCAAACCACACAAACTAGATTTTGTTCGAAATTCCTATCTCGTCGATGTCTTTTCCTGGAATATAAGACCCGTTACGCAATATTCAGATATCAAAAATAAGTATAAAGGTACCTATACCTACCTAGTATATATTTAAAGTACCCCAATACTGAATTTATTGGCGTGAGAAATTCCATACAAATGTAAATTCAGCGGTTTCTGCGTTCAGTTCTAACATATTTTTACAGGTGGTAGGTCTCACATAATTATGTAAGTCTGCCTGGGTGGGTATAGCCGCAATGTCGTATTTCTACCGCCAAGCAGCAGTGTCCATGTAGGTATAGTTCTGTTTCGGTTTGAAGGACATTGAAGCCAGTGTAACTACTGGACATAATGATACATCTTGTCTCACGAGCGCAGTGAAATGCCACACAGTACCTTGTAACCATCATCTAAGTTTGTAACTCAAGGCGCTGGATGGTGTTGCTACTGTTTATGGGTGGTCGTATCGCTTACCATCACGCGAACGGCATGCTCGTCTCGTCATTTAATCCCATAAAAATAATGTTAATAGATTATTGGGGTATTCAAGATCAGTTTGTACATTTATAAGTAAATAATAAATATGAAATATAATTCTTTTTTTCGTAATTTACGTGAATTTATTCAATATTTAAGAATATAATACTTCCTGAATACGACTTCACTAGTTTGGATTAAGATATTATTAATTATATATTTCATAAATATAATTCAATATCTAATTAGACACCAACGCTACCTAGCTATAAATGAGAAACTAAAAGGATACGATTGTGTAGGTAGACAGGGGCGTAGCTACCGCTGTATCAGCCGTATCATTGATACGGGGTCCCGAACTCTAGGGGCCCCCCTTGGCCCATACGCTAAACTTTCGTTCACCCAAAAATTCGGAGACTTATATATGCTCCTGCATATAAGGCCTCCGGACATGGGACATGCAGAGCGGCACAAAACTGAATGGCCTGTACTTAGGAAAGTATAAATCTGGCATTGGAAGGCCCCAACAATATTTTGATATAGGGCTACTCTATGGCACCTTTGTTGGGGGACCAGTAATGTCTCCCCGAGTCGTGCTAATAATAATAAGCACTGGAATGGCTTTGGCGTGTTCGGTTCGAGGTCCCAGAGTCATTCTAAAGTGCTGATGGAGACCAACATGGGGTTTTTAGTCGGTAAAAATCCGACAAACCCCGTCTACCTTGCACAAGCACGACGGGGAGTAGAGGATTTTCCCCATGAAAAAAAGGGCTCTCTATGGCAAGCTAAGTACCTACGCCACTAAGTAGACAATTTCATAACGAACACTAAACACCGAAACATAATATTTAGTAACCTTTGATAGTTAATATTATATAGGTAATAGTACTTATTTAAAAAGAAATCAATCACTCTTGTACAATTTTAGTTGTTTTACAGGGTCCTCATAAACATTGGATATTCATTCTTTGTAATGTTTGTGACTTACTTTTTACCCGACTGCGGCAGGAGGGTTATGTTTTTAGAGTTTATGTGTGTATATTTCTTTGGCACGTCCTGGAGCCCAAAGAGAATATTTATTTATTTATTTATTTTAATATAACCACTACGTTAACTGGAGCCTAAACGGCTTGTCGTATTTTTATGTGAGTGGTGTCAATAGATTCGTCTTAGTCAAGGAGATTATAGTGGGTATACTTCGACTAACATGGGTATAAGGTTCTTGGTCTTAGTCGTGAGTGACACTGGGTACACCAAAATTTAAAAAAACAATATGAACGAGTTTTGGGGTAGTATTAATAGATCAACCTCAAGTTTGAGTTACATCTCAAGTAGACATAATGTATGAATAGTTCAATACATTATGTCTACTTGAGATGTAACTCAAACTTGAGATTGATTTATTAATACCGCCCTTGGTGGCAAAATATAATCAAAAAAACAAAATCTTTTCAAAATACATCGAGTGTGGTATCAAAATAAAGATTTTTAACGGTGATTACGAATATATACAACTTAAACGTTTTGTTGGAGTTTGGAATAGGAAATGCTAATAAATCACATCACACTTCACACTAATAGTAGGTATAAATGCGAAGTTTGTGTTAGTTAGGCATTTCTTCACGGTAAAACGGCTTGACGGGTCTCGCTGAAATTTGGCTCACAGGTAGTCTATAAAAAAAGAAAAACTAAAAAGATGGAAATAAAAAAAATATTAAAAGAAAACAAAAAACCCGACTGCGCCAATATCAGTCATCTTTATTAAATTCATTGAAGAACTGAAAAGATAGAAACAAGCTTTTAATTTGGATATTTTATTTTGGTTTTGAATAATCTCAGTTGACAGTGCTCACAGACGCAGTCGGAGGCTCCTGCTCACTCCGAGATTTTGTTGCTCTACCTATATCACCAACCAAAATATGAGAAGTGAGGGTGTTAAGCCTCCGACAGCGACAGCGACTGCCTCGGCGTGGATTAGTTGTATTATGGTACGACTGCAATGCTGAGGTCTCAGGTTCGATTCCCGGGTCGGGCAGTGATATTAAGTTTTTCTATTCAATATCAGCTCGGAGTCTGGAATTTGTGCCCGATATGGCGATAGGCTCGCCCCCCATCACATTATGGGACGGAATAATGGCGAAAAGTGGGTGCATTAGTTGCGCCTCTGCCTACCCTTTCGGGAATAGGCTTGAGTGTATATATAAATGTATATCGTATGTATATATATATAACTTTATAATAACCAAACAACTTTAATAAACGGGAATAACAGTGCTATGTGTTGTGTAGGTTATGAAAAAGTTTATTTTGTAATGACATATTTCGTAAAGAGAAATATACAGGTAAAATACCTTATTTATGATTTGTTTACATTTAGTTAAATACCTAAACCGACGAAGTATATCTTTTGCTTGCGGCTCTGCCCATATGAAAGTTTTTCCAGATTAAAGGTCCCACTTTATATTTTCCCAGGGTAAAAAGTAGCCTATGTCCTTTCTAGGATCTCAAACTATCTCCAAACCAAATTTCATCGAAATCCGTTCAGTAGTTTTAGAGATGTGCAGTAATAAACAGAAAAACACACACACAGACAGAAAATATTTATAATAAAAATTGCTGATTTGTTTCCCATTACTCTTCTTTGGTGACCCCTTTCTTTTTTTATCACATTTCTTTTAATGTCCAGACACACCAGGAACTACTGCTTTATTATAGCATAGATGTGAAGTTTTTTTAACCCCCAACAGAAAAACTGTTTTAACACAGGCAGAGCCGTGGGCAAAAGCTAGATTTTTTATAAAATAAACATGAGTAGCATTGCCAGGTCATGTCATGAGAATTTACTTCAAGTATCTTAATAGCCTATTTTACAACACTAAGTCAGAAGAAATAAAAATATTTCATTCAAGAAAAAATTATATAATATAAGTTTACAGTGCATGCAACACTTATCACAGGATCTCCATGGTTACAAATCTAATAACTTTTAACCATTACATCCTTAGATTTAATCATCCCAGTTGACTTGGTGGCAATCATGCCAAACAAATGTGCCCTTCTGTGATTGAGGGGCCTCCAGGGCCAAATACAGTGGAGCACGGGCACCACGCTCTGGTGTGAAGTCACCCATGCCTTTTGTCATGTTGGTCATCACAAAACCTGGATGGACACAGTTGATAGATACATCCTTGCCTTGCTCATTAAACTGTCTTTGTTGGACAAATGTTAACGCTGACATTGCTACTTTTGACACTTTATAATCTCCATAGTGCCCAGCAAAAGATACGAATGAATTTTTACCACCTCTAGCTGCATCTAGGAAATCTTCAACAAACTCTAATATTTCTTTAACTGTGAGATCGTCTTTCACCAAAGCATCCAACCACACCTGTTTTCTTATATTAGACAACAAGCCCCAATCACTGCTCAAGTTTATTATTCGAGCTTTGTCCTTTAGTAATGGGTATAGAATTTTTGATACACTTAATAAACTCATAAAATTTGTGTCAATCAGCCTTTTAGAATCTTCATATGACGACACGGGCTTATCGAAATCAAGAATGCCGGCATTGTTTACCAAAACATCGATGCCGGAATATTTTTTTGAAATGTAGGTAGCAAACTCTTCAATGCTTTCAGTACTTGTGACATCCAATGCATGAAACAAAGGATTTAGTCCTAATTCTTGTAATTTCTTTACAGCCAACCGTCCTCTCTCTTCGTTTCTGGCTGTGAGATATACAGCACCATCGAACTTTTGACACAATCCCTTTACTATCTCGAATCCTATACCTTTATTGCCGCCGGTCACAACTGCCACTTTGGTTTCCATTTTGTACATAAATGTATGAACCTTTTAAAATACGGTTTTGTTGCAGTATCCACAAGATATAAGTATTTACTTATAAAAAATTAAAGCAATAATGTATTTTTTTACTGATTACAAAATATAAGACATTTTAATGACATTTTCTTGATTTCCAATTGACAGTGACATTTGGGAATTGGGAACTGTCAATTGTCAACTGACATGGTAATTTTTTTATTCGTGCCGTAATGAATTGGCTAAAGTTAAAGACCATCCTGCCAAAACAATATTATTTAGGACAACGTAAATATTTTATAAATAAGTAATCTTTTTGCCACAAGTATATAAATGTACATTTTATTTTGAATCCCATGACTCCCGAACTAGTGTTAACTCATGTATCTCGGGAGTCAGAGTCTTCTCACAAACGTTATTCTTTGAAACAAAAAGGGGAAAAAAAGCTACACATTCATCAACACTTAGGTGAACAATGCAAATCACAAGCATGAAAAATAAATTCATCATCAGCATCATCAGCCACACGAAGTCCACTGATGAACATAGGCCTCCCCCAAATGCGGCCGACAAAAGCGGCCCGCATCCAGCGCGTCCTGCGACCTTTATCAAGTCGTCTGTCCACCTTACAGGTGTACGGCCGACGCTGCGCTTGCCAGTACATGGTCGCTACTCGTGAACTTTTTTACCCCATCTGCCGTCAGTTCTTCGAACTATACAGCCCACTGCCACTTTAGCTTGCTAATCCGCTGGGCTATGTCAGTGACTTTGGTTCTTCTACGGATCTCCTCATTTCTGATTCGATCGCGTAGAGAAACACCTAGCATAGCCCTCTCATGGCACGCTGAGTGACCGTGAGCCGTCTTAAGCGGCCCATAGTCAGAGGCTACGTCTCAGTGCCATATGTCATCACTAACGTACATTGATTGAAAACTTTTGTCTTCAGGCACTGAGGTATTTTGGACGAGAAGACCTTGCTTAGTTTCCCGAACGCTGCCCATCCATAGAGCATTCGGTTTAATAGTCTAAGCACTCATAAGTGGCAATTCATTGTGTATAAATAAATACATTTAGTAGATATAAAATAAATTATTAAACAAAATTCATTGGTGTAGGGGTATTTATTGTACCTTATTAGAAACTGAACACAGCATGTAGACACATTTAAATAAAGATATAAAAAGGCAATAAAACATAAAACACGTCAAAATGATATCTATGAAGCCATTGCAATACATACTTGGTAGTCAAAATGAGAACTACAAAAAGATCTTTTTTTCAGTAAAAGTGTTGAATTACAACCTTAACCTAGGTATTTACACAAAACAAATGCATTATATTAATTACGAATCAACACACATTGTTCATTCTTCAGTCACACTAACTTAAGAAACAGTACTTCAGCATTAAACTACTGTGAATTAATCTATTTTTACGGCACCATATATTTTTCTAATAAATGTGTAGGCAGCAAAGAAACCTATGGTGCCAGTTAACAGCCAGAATGTTAACACCATCAGACCTGAAACAATTAAAATCATTATCAACTTGACAATAATAAATATTCTTACTATATAGCATCTTTATTGATAATAATAGATTTCTCTACTCTGTGTCACCTCAGAGTCTGGAATTTGTGCCAAATATAGCGATAGCAGCACCCCTTATCACCTCATGGGACGGAATGCGCATAGCGAAAAGTGGGCGCACTGGTTAGACCTCTGCCTACCCCTTCGGGCATAAAGGAGTTTGCATGTATGTGTGTATGTAAAAACATCCTTAAAACTTTTAATATTACCTGTGTAGCCTATATAAAGTAGCGTAGGTATAAACTCTGTTATTTCCAACTTTTTGAAGAAATAAAATATTGAATATATCAAAACATAAGCAGCAGATCCACCAGAAACAAAGAAGCTCTTCCACCACCAATGATAATCCTGAAAGTGGAAATGGTATTATTAAAAGTTGTGGTAATACAGAGACATGCAGAAACATAATATAGCGTCATAGAATTAATTTTCAAAGATATGTCAAGTTTCTATCATCTATGATGGTGGGTGGCCTTACTTGACATTGTCAAAATTGTCCTAAAGGACAGAGCCAGATAGGAAAACAATAATGGCGGGCACATGGTAGCTGTCCTTACGTCTAGAAACATCGCCACTCGGCTGTGCTTATTGCCGAGCCTTATACGCGGCACCGGCTTCCAACACTCTTAAGACTAAACTCACTTGTGTGTTGGAGTCATCAGTCAGTATCAAACACATTTATAATTGGACCCAGTTATGCCAAAATGTACCAATCCACAAATTATCTAAAAATAAGTTATCATCTTTTAACACGCAATTAAGCCAAATGTGATACTTTACAACTCAGCAAAAACTAACAAACTGCCTCGGTGGCGTAGTTGTATTATGGTACGACTGCAATGCTGAGGTCTCGGGTTCGATCCACATCTGATAGCCACAATCTGAGTAGTCTTGCTCGCTTTAATGTCTGTGCTTGCGGCGGCGTCGTGTGCCGGGTCGGTCACTTCCCTGAAACATGGTTGAGGAGGCCGATGGCTGGCACATGCGTCATACTCGTGAACGGGTGCTGCTTGTGTGGACTGGTCTGCTCTGTTTGATGGTTGACTTTATTTTTTTTTTTACTTAAAATTAAACATGTAGGTGGTTGTTTCACCTAGGTACTCTCCGTTAATTTTCGCACTTAATATCCATCTTTAAAATTTGAAGTAATATTGTGATTTACAAATTGTAAAATATATATATATAAAAAAAAAATTATAAAAGACCTACGCTGAGTTTCTTGGTGCTTCTTCTCAGGTCAGTGGGCTTTTCCGAAGCACTGGTAGAATCTTTTAGTAAAACAATATTGTGAAAAATGACGTGTAAAAGTGCCCTTAGGGGCCTATTTACTGAATAAATGATTTGAATTTGAATTTGAATTTGATCCCCGGGTCGGGCAAAGTGATATTGAGTTTTTCTATTCAGTTCACAAAAAAGAGCTATACGAGCTATTTATAACTTAGGGGCACGAGTTTCTCTTAGGGAACGCTTTACAGAAATAGGCATTTTGACAGTTGCATCACAATACATTTTAGCAAATATTATGTATGTAAGACAAAACATTGCATGTTTTAGTAAAAATAGTGATCATCATAATGTTAATACTAGAAATAAAGATAAATTAACAGTACCAGTTCACCGATTGCACAGAGTACGTTGTTCGTTTGTGGGACTGAGTATACAACTTTATAATAAAATACCACCAACTGTCTTAAATTTACCCTTGAACAAATTTAAGCAATTTATTAAAAACAAATTATTAAAAAAGGGTTACTATACTGTCGACGACTATTTTAATGACAAAAACCCATGGGAATAGTTGCTCGCTACGCAAGGATAAGATCGATTGTATTTAGCTTAAGTGATTTGTGACAGATGGATATGTGCGACTTTCCCGGGTAGTCCTAAGAGTATATTTGTTAATATACTACGTTACTCATTTGATATACCGCTTTGTTGCATCTCTTTTCTGTTGGTTAGCCACAATCTGAGTAGTCACGCTCGCTTTAATGTCTGTGCTTGCGGCGGCGTCGTGTGCCGGGTCGGTCACTTCCCTGTAACATGGTTGAGGAGGCCGATGGCTGGCACATGCGTCATACTCGTGAACGGGTGCTGCTTGTGTGGACTGGTCTGCTCCGTTTGATGGTTGACTTTATTTTTTATTTTTTTACTTAAAATTAAACATGTAGGTGGTTGTTTCACTTAGGTACTTTCCGTTAATTTTCGCACTTAATATCCATCTTTAAAATTGAAGTAATATTGTAATTTGTAAATTGTAAAATATATATTTAAAAAAAAAATGACAAAAGACCTACGCTGAGTTTCTTGGTGCTTCTTCTCAGGTCAGTGGGCTTTTCCGAAGCACTGGTAGAATCTTAAAGTAAAACTTTGTGAAAAATGACGTGTAAAAGTGCCTTTAGGGGCCTAATTACTGAATAAATGATTTGAATTTGAATTTGAATTTATCAGTCCGGAGTCTGGAATTTGTGCCCGATATGGCGATAGGCTCGCCCCCTATCACATCATGGGACGGAATGTCGGCCAAAAGTGGGGTGCACTAGTTGTGCCTCTGCCTACCCCTTCGGGGATAACAGGGGTGAGTGTATATGTATGTATGTTAAAAAAAATAGGTAATTGCGTATAAAATACAGCTGTAACAAATAACAATATAGTAATTTGGTTTATAAGTAGTTTGTACATTTTGGCATAACTCGGTCCAATTGTAAAAGTTCAAAATCATCAATGTGGCTGCCATTACCCATGTTAACTTATTCAAACAAAAATATCATAGTTATATTTACCTCGCCACAAAGTTGGAAGTAAACCATCACTATGGATATTTGTGAAACTGATATAACTAAAATACAAAATACTAAAAATAAAAATCCAAATAGGTAATAAAACTGATTTTCCCACAGTGCATTGTATATGAAAAATAATTCAATATATACTGCTCCAAATGGAAGGATGCCAGCCATCAGCGTACTGAAAAGAAAAATTATTACTGGATAATGAAAATTATTTATAAAGGCATGTAATTTATTGCTTTATATTTGTAGTTACTAATTACTCAATTAAACTCATAATACAAGATTGTATTGTTTACTAGCTTTTGCCCGCGGCTCCGCCCGCGTTAAAAAGTTTTTCCGGGATAAAAGTCCCGGTTTATATTTTCCCGGGATAAGATGTAGCCTATGTGTTAATCCAGGACATGATCTACCCGTGTGCCAAATTTCATCCAAATCCGTTCAGTAGTTTTTGCGTGAAAGACAAACATCCATACCATCCAGAGTTTGGAACAAACATCCATACTTACATCCATACATTCTTACAAAATTTCGCCTTTATAATATTAGTAGGATTATTTGTCATACTGTCCTACTGCTAGGCTTGGGCCTCCTCTGCTATTGAGAGGGTTCAGGCCTTAGTCCACCACGCTAGCCTAGTGAAAATTGACAAACTTCGCATACCTTCGAAATTATAATATAGAATTTGGAGGTTTTCTAACAATGTTTTTCTTTAGCCGTTAAACAAACGATAATTATTAAACCATACGCACATAACTTCGAAAAGTCAGAGGTTTTTGCTTTAGGTTCCGTACGTTCGGACTTTCATCTAGGCTGTCCGTTTCATTTCCATTTTGGGAAGGTATGCATTCAGTTTATTACTAATATAATAACATTGATAAAGAAAAATGTTTACTCACCATACAAAGACATTCATGTACCAAAATTGCTCAGGAACTTTCCTTGGAATAAAATTAGTTCTCACTGGATGTTGGAATGGTTGTTTTCGGCATCCAAAATAATATCCCAAATAAACTAACGGCAACGATATACAGAACCACAGGCACAGAAGAGCCATCATTGTCGAAAAAGGTACAGCGCCGCTGGAATGCTTTCCCATAATAAAGAAGTTCAAAAAGAAACATGTTCCAAAGACAATAGCAGGATACAAGGTGGCTGTCAGGAACGCAGCTTGCTTCCATTGCTTCCCTTTCATTGTATTGTACAACCGAGCAGAATAGTAGCCAGCTATCAGACCCATAAACACATACAGGAATATCGCGGCGGTCATCAGCGCACCACGGCTCGCTGGTGACAGCATGCCAAGCATAGCAATAACTGAAAATTAATGCCAGGTGTTAGCTTTACAGGGGCTCAACAGCAGCAGAACAATCCTGTGTTTAATCTCAGAGCAAATATATCTGACTGTTCGCCTCATCATAGCACAGTAACATTACAAGGAACATTGTATGTTAAGTGTTATGTGTGAAGAAAACTGTTTTTTCTGTTATGACTTGACGGTCAGTAGCCTGACGCGAGTCGGCTTTTCAGGCGCACCAACCCTTTACATTTAAACGACCACGCTGAGGGCACCCCCTAAGTGGGGTACGAGCCTCGGCTCAGGGCGGTCGTTGGACATCAGCGATTAGGGGATTTTAGCGGTTTAATACACCAATCTATCTATTGATTTCATCGGCACCTGGTGTCGCGGCGTGGTCCTCGACGGCGAGGACGGTACAGCGGTCGTGAGAAGTGTAAGAGTTTCAATAACTCGTGCTTTCTTTGTATGGCCACAGTGAAGGCATACAAAGAAAGCACGAGTTATTGAAACTCTTACACTTCTCAATAACTCGTGCTTTCTTTGTATGCCTTCACTGTGGCCATTTCTTTGTATGGCCACAGTGAAGGCATCCGCCCTGTGGATTGGGGGCGTTTGGAGAATTCCACCACGGTATCCCCTGCCTGTCGTAAAAGGCGACTAATAGGGGCCTCCGGGGGTCACGGGTGGGCGTTAGGTGCCGCCCACCAATTAGTCTAGCCAACTTCTATGACCCCCGTGATGGACGGCAGCGTGTCTCACGCTGCCTCGGACGCCAGGGGCGTCCCTCCGAAAAGGACCGCAACAGCGGTACGCGCAGGGGCGGTTGCGGACGACAATTTAGACGTGAGTCGGAGGAAGCCCGCAGCCGTCCCTAATGCGCCGAAGATGGCCATGCTAAAAAAAAAAAAAAAAACAGTGAAGGCATCATATGGGTCGGTCAGGACTGAACAAGGATGTCTCCATTTCGCGCGGTCAAATGCAGTATAAATGGATGAGTTTCGGATGACCGGATTATCATGATTAACCGCGCGGTCGAAGTAGCGCCTGCTAAGCGTCTGAATAAAGTGCCTGATGGTCGGCATGTCGGTGTCCACGTAGAGGTTGCGATTACGCACGCATTATGGGCATCGAGTATCTGTCGTAGAAATTTATTATCACAGATATGATGGTGATCGGCGTATGACCTGTCATTGCTAGCCTGCAGACCAAAGCCTCAACGTTTTTTATCTAGAGGTATGCAGTACAGGGACCTTTTATAATAAATGAGGGTGCCATCTTTGGGGCCTGAAGACCTATCGTTGCGTACGAGGCCGTAATTGGGAAGGTGCAGATTGCGTTGATGAGGTTTGAGGAACAATTCCTGTAGCAGGAAAACGTCCAATTGGTTATCGAGGACGTAATGAAAAAGTTCAGTATGCTGACCATCGCATCGATAGTGTTAGTGTTGAAGAACCCCGCTGTTAAGGAACGGGGTTTAATCCGCGATGAGGCAGTGATTGTGTTATTAGCCATTGATAGGCCCGAAAAGTGCGGACAGCTGACGGGTTTGAATTTGGACTCGTGTAATCTCCTCGAGAAGATTTTCGTCCGAGTAACCTAGTGCCTGAGCTCGGCTGATAAGGTCGGTGAGGATGCTTATGAGGCGAATTGCAGCGGCTGAAGTTAGGGCGCTGACCGCGCGGAGATTTACGTGAGGCACAGTAGATGAGTTGGCCGCGGGGGCCGCCGTCATCTGAGCCTAGGGTTTTGGAGTGCTCTTGGGCTCATATACTTTTGAAGAGGTAGCCTTGGCAGTCGTAGGAGAAGAAGTGGAGGCAACTGCGGGAGCAGGTGCCGAGGATGGGGATGAGGGTGTAGGAACGGGCGGGGAGGCGCGAGTGGCTTCGCCTTGGGCCTTAGTGGCGTGTAAGAAAACTGTAGAGAATAAGAAATTCCTACCTATCCTATGGATACAGATTTATTTGTATACCTAATAAGAGCCTTCCTGAACTGTGATTTTTTTAAGTGTGTTTATAATAAGGATTATAATAATCTTTTATCTTAAAAGATTTTGTTAATATTTTCTTCATTTTTATAAGCGTCGATCCGATCTTTTAATATATGAATTTATATGATGTAAAAGTAGGGAAGAAACTTACAAATAGTGATAAGAGCCATTAGGTACACTTGTATTCCACTTCCTATGATAGCAGCAAAGAGCATCCTCTTAGGCGGTGGACGAAACACGTCGCCATGGACCAATTTCCATCCAGTTTCTTCTATCATATCATCAATTACTTCATCAGAGTTGTAGCGTGCTATGTCCCGTCTCAGGGTGCGTACCATAATCATTGTTAATATACCTGAAAATTTAAAGAACAATTTATAGGACTTATTACAATAAACCATTTATTTTATCAGCTGTTACATCTCATATTACTGAGTTTACTTTGCATTAATTTCTACACTGCTTCGGTGGCGTAGTTGTATTACTAATTACAGTACGACTGCAAAGCTGAGGTCTCGTGTTCGATCCCCGAGTCAGGTAAAGTGATATTGAGTTTTTCTATTCAGTATCAGCCCGGAGTCTTGAATTTGTGCCCGATATGGCGATAGGTTCGCCCCCTATCATATCATGGGACGGAATGACGGCGAAATGTGGGTGCACCAGTTGCGCCTCTGCCTACCCCTTCGGGGATAACAGGCGTGAGTGAATGTGTGCGTGTGTGTGTGTGTGTGTGTGTGTGTAATTTCTACAAATGAACTATAGTTGCATTATTCATCAATTTGACTAAGATATATCTTTATAGTATATCGTTTACATGGCTGTTACTTAATAGTTAATACCGTTATCAATGGTAAGGGCAGATTTCACCGCTTGCTGATAAACGCTATTCGTCACATAAACGTATAAGTCAACCAAATACAAAAGTCACTCTAAAGTATGCTCAAAATCTAAAATGAATAGTATCTACATAAGCTGTTTAATAAAATAACTGTTAAATAAAATTCACTTGAAACCTGTGAAATTAGTCGTAAGTGTTGTAATTAAAATCAATAGCAATTTGTGCTCAATTTCTGACTTTACAACCCACTGTGAATATGGTGTGTGGGTGAGTGGTTTTCCAAGTGAAAGTGTGATGGTGCTCCTGCGATGAATCCTTGTATAGTAGTAGTGGCATTAGGGCGTGTAAACTTAGTTACATTTTATTGACATTTATTTTGTTTGAAACTTACTTTTTTTTTTATTTAACATCTATGGATAATAACTTAATGGCAAGTGTTTCTTTCCAGGAGATAAGTATGTGGATGCATTTAGTGAAGCAATGTCAAAATGATCTTGTATATACACATAGTAATAAAGATAATTCCTACCTGACAGGAAAAATAACACCACAATTGAGTTGACAATTGAAAACCAATGAATTTGTACATCTTTCATTCCCAAATATATGTCCCATCTAGATGCCCAGCTGATGTCAGATTCACCCCATTCCACAGAATATGTAAAGTACAATTTTGTGCCCGTATCTTCATTAACTAACTGAGGCTTTAGATCAGTAGGTAATTGACAAGACTCATCAACAAAAGTCAAATCATCTTTATCTACAGAAAGTGTTTCAACTTCAAACCCAACCACTCTGTATGATTCCCTGAAAAATAAGTTATTGTATGACACTCTCAAATGATTTTAACCACCTTATAAGACACTTCAGTAAATAATAAATTTATTTATGTTAGTTGCAGAAAAAATAACAGGTTCAGTTTAGCAGTAGTATAGCAGATCTTATATTATAACAGACATAACCAAACTGTAAACTAAGCATAGAGTCCAACATGTTGACGGGTTCTGCATTTACCACATCCTGGGGCCGCCATAGCATGATGAAAAGTGGATGCACTAAGTTCCCCCCAGCCTACCCCTTCGGGATTAAAAGGAGCGAGTGCATGTATTTTCTGAGTACATATACTGACGACCTAATTACTTATTTATCATATATTATGTACAAATGTTACTAATCACAGCCAGTAACCCTAGATAACAGGCAGCCTGTGTAAATAAAATAGAGAAGGCAAATTGGCAATATTTCCTATTTGTTGAAGTTAAATAATAATAAAGCAGCGATAGCGTATTAGGGAGTCTAACGGACTGCTGAGACAAATGACCGCAGGTTCAGAACTCAAGGGCACACACCTCGGACTTTTCTAAAAAAACTGTGTGTTTTCTTTGTGAATTATCGCTTGCTTTAACGGTGAAGGAAAACATCGTGAAGAAACCTGCATACCTGAGTTCTTTGAATTTCGAAGGTATGTGAAGTATGCCTACACTAGCCCAGCATGGTGGACTAAACCTTCTCAGTTATAGACGAGGCCCGTATTCAGCAGTGGGCATACAGGGGTGGTATGGTATGAAAGTTATATAAGAACTAAATTCATTTGTTCATAGGCTGCTGACTATGATGAGCATTCTTAAGAATTAGACCTGAAATATTTTAATATTTTAGCCACAGCCTAACAGTTGTATTTTGCTACAGCACAGGCAGGACTAGGTGTTCCTATTCATGGTTATGTGGCTTCTGTACACTGTACCCTTTATGTATTGAATATAAACTTTACAGCTATATCCTCCCAGAGTAAGAAATCATAGTAACAACTCATCATCATCTTCCTGCCCTGGTCCCAAATTACTTGGGGTCTGCGCAACATGTTTTTCTCTTCCATTCTCCTCTATCTTTCGTCATCAAGTCATTCACGCCCGTTTCTTTCATATCATCTCTTACACAATCCAGCCACCTCTTCCTTGGTCATCCTCGTCCTCACAATCCATCAACTCAAATTCATCACTTGTTGGGTTAGATGCCTTTCATCCCTTCTCCTCACATGTCCATATCAAGACAGACAATTTCCTTTCAACTTTTCTGTCACTGGTGCCACATTCAAACCCCCTCTAATATACTCATTCCTCACTTTATCTATTCTTGTCACTCCACACATCCATCTCAACATTCTCATCTCTGCAGCGTGGAGTCTTCTTTAATCAGTCTTCTATTAATTCATAACAACAACTCAACAGAATGAAATAAAAATTTACTTACTGGCTATATTTATGATACTTCAATAACAATTTCAAGTGATTATTTATGTATGCTTTGCCTTTGGACATAAAACCAAGACGGTAGCCTTGTTCAATGACCCTCTCAGATGTTTCAGGATTTATAATTTTGGTGGCCACCGGTAAGTTGTCAACTAATCTGTAAGCATGTTGTTGATCATCTGCATATACTGAGTTAACATCAATAAAAACAATTTACATAAAAGGAGAGACTCAAATTTACTTACAGATGCACAAAATACTCATGTTCAATACGACTCGCAACTTTTTCTGATTCTTCAACACTCCAATTCATTGGGTCATTTTTCTTGTGACATAACAATCTGCACTTGATATTTTCTGCCATATGTACCTCGTACGGTGTATTCACAATGCGATCGCCCCGCAAAACTTCACCCAAGTTCTCAGACTTGTACAAAAATGTGCCATTTTTAGGTAAACACAAAGGTAAGGAGTAATATTCGTATGGGAGCTGGGTGTGTATGCTGGTCATTTTAACTGCTTTAACTTCTATTCTTTGGCCTTTTTTGAACTCGACCGGAGCCACTCCAGGCACATAAAAACCATGACTTATAATAATCAAGTTACTAACTAAAAACCACCCTAAACGAACCTAAAAATAGTATAATAAACAATAAATTACCTTAGATATTTCACGTTTATCCGAAAGCAATATAATATATTAGTTATTACTTACATTAAACATATTTATTTTGTTTATTCAATCAAAATAAAAGAAAAATCAACATTCTCGTTACTCTTGTCTTTCCGCCTGTGTGTCCGTCAGTCATCAGTCAATTGTCAACGGTCAAATGTCAATCAGTGGCACAGACTACTCAGAAGAACTACGTATCAGTGGTCTCGGACGACAAAATGTGAAATCGGTAGAGTTGCCAAGAAAAATCGGTATATTTGGAGCAAAAATCGGTAGCCAGCCATATAGAAGCCATATTCATTGAAAACCCCTTTAATTTAAAACTCCAGGCACTATTATTGTACCAAAAGAAGGTAGGGGAACCTGTTGTACCTAGGACAGTTTTTTAAATATATATTTTTAATTTTAATTTAACGTACTATACACAAACCATATTTGCATATTTTGGGAGGTCAGTTATTTGAGTATCCACCACCAAAATATCAGAAATGTCTATTACAAACTTACATGTGTTCAAGACGTTTTAAAAAAAAATGCATTTGTGGCCAAGGTACAACACACCCTATGTACCTCGGCCAGTACCATGATGTACCTAGGACATATTGAGAATTTGGTGGTAAATATGGATATATAAGGAAACTAGTAACTTTTATCTACTATAATCGTTTTATTCAGTCTAGTGTGATATTTAAATCACAAACTCTTAACAAAATCAACATAACATTCATATTAATATGTTAAAAATAAGAAAATATAATTTTAAACATAACAACTGAGTTTTTAATCACTGTTTTGTTGAATGACAGACTAAGACTAGTAGGTAGGTACGTTTAAACATATCATATATAGCAAATCTACATTTAACAGATACCCACATTAGAAATTATAGAAAAGAAAATTGTAAGTGTGCTGCGTCTTTAATATAGTCAACCAGACTACGTTCTTCTTTACGATTAAAAATTGATTATCTGCAAGATTTTTGTGTAATTACCTCATCATTACCTGTTTCCATACAGTGTTTTAAATGACGACGCAAAGTTGTTCTTGATGATTCAAAATGTTTGGAAACACCGAAAGTTGTGATTTTTTTCTGCTTAATCATTTTAATGGCATTTGATAGATTATCCACATTAATAGGCGTTCGTTTCTTCTTCTCTTTACTTCTAGGCATGATTTCTGAAATATTAAATCTATTTTATTAGGAAAATCTATTATGTAAATGGAAAATTTATAAAAATATATCTTCCTTGCCAAAGCACAACAACCAGGTTGTACCTAGGCCGTCGACCTAGGTACAACTGATTGACAGGGACCGAGGTACAACACTACTCCATCGTTGTAAGAAATGGTGGATTTCAAATATTTGGAGGATAGATTACTCTTAAGTTTGTTATTGTTTAAACACTTGTAAAATCAAAGAATCGATCGAATATAAGAGTTAAACGCCTATCATAAACCGTATTCAACTATCAGACT
Organism: Lapara coniferarum; assembly: GCA_949316025.1. Lineage (NCBI taxonomy): Eukaryota > Metazoa > Arthropoda > Insecta > Lepidoptera > Sphingidae > Lapara > Lapara coniferarum. The sequence goes on from OX438926.1 coordinate 8,589,921, forward strand.
TCAAAGTATATTGAAAATACTTACTTTTTTCGGAGAAAATATTTTTCACTTCGATAACACCAAACACCGGCTAATGGCGGTAAGGGTTTAACTTCAGATTGGATAGTCAGCAGAGATGTACCGAATACCACGGACAACATAATTTAATAACGCAGGAATATTTGTAACGAGCTAATTGGCCTAGGTACACATAGTGCCAAGGTTCAACAGGTTCCCCTAATTTCAACAAACGAGAGTCACGCACCCCCCCCCCGGTCATGAGAGTAAAATTTTTTAAAAAAATTTGCCGCCCCTTTAAAAATACTGCCCCCGCCGACCTAAACAGCACCATATTTAACCAAGGAATCGTAAAATATGAAAGAAAAAGGGGATTTTTAGCTTCGAATCGCTGAAAATCGGTAGAAAAATCGGGAGAATCTTCTAGCTTTCAAAAAATCGTTGAAAAATCATGTCATTTCGGTATTTCGGTAGGACAGGGCCAAAATCGGTAGAAATACCGAAAAATCGGTAGGTTCGAGACCACTGATGTAATAAATAAAATAAATAAAATAAAATACTTTATTCATCACGTAGGCGAACATGGTTGCACTTATGATAAGTCATACATTAAATTAATTGCAATAATTATTATTGATACAAAAGGTCACTTATATAACTACCGACAATTTTATTGAGATTAAAAAGAATGATGAAAATTAGAATTTAAAAAGCCAGCTCGGGCTGGCAGGAAAGGGGATATAAAGAAAAAAAAAAAAAAAAAGAGATCATTATTATTACAAAAATTATGGGAGGAACGCGTCGCGATCCTCACCGGTGAGGACACTACAGGCCCTAGCCTAGCTAACCTACCAGCCTTTCACTAGCTTCCTAAGCGATGTCAATTGATATTGATATTTCCTCACAATCAGTGCTGCCAGATGTTTGACGGTTGAAGTCGCCGAAAATTCATTGTGAAGTAGCCTAAAGTCGCCTCTTCGTACATGGAGAGGTGAAGTAGCAAAAAAAAACCTCCCTAATTTTTAATTTATAGTGGTCCATCGCGGCGAAAATTCGAAGTAGCCTAAAGTCACCCACTTGTGTGGGGACGCGGAGAGCAAAAGAAAAAAAAAGTTCCCCAGTTTTCAATAATTGTGTGTAAGGGGGATCTGAGTACATGTTTTGTACCCTCGAATCTATAAATATCCTCAAATTCGACAAAAACAATGCATAAAACACGAACTTTCCGAAGTAGCCCAAATTGGCGACTAATCACCATTCACGTAGCCTAAACGGCGACCAGTCGCCATTCGCCATTTTTGGTCGCCCCGACACTCTTCAGGATAGCCTAAATGGCGAAAAGCCGCCTAATCTGGCAACACTGCTCACAATACCGCTTGGCGCACACGTTCGGTTTCCTGATCAGGATTCAGTTTCGGGAACCTGAATGCTCCGCTTACAAAAAAAATGTACAACAACGCGCACACGTTCCTGAATCTGAATTCCTGATCAGGAAACCTAATTAGGAAACCGAACGTGTACGGCAAGCGTAAGGCTCAGAATAAGGACTATAAGCTCTTTATTCTATGGGATAAGGACTATAAGCAGCTTTATTCTATGGATATTTCAGACATTTCATAAACTATAACGCTATCTTTTTCATTACAGTCTGTCTCACGAAAGAAGTCCCGCGGCAATATGTGGAACTAATCACGACAGAAGTCACAGATCGGCCATGTGTTTTTACCCGACTGCTAAAGAAGGAGGGTTATGTTTTTCGAGTGTATGTATGTATATTTCTTTGGCACGCCCGAACGGAACAAGAAATGCTAATAAATCGGAACAAGAAATGCTAATAAATCACATCACACTTCACATTAATAGTATAAATGCGAAGTTAGTGTTAGTTTGTTAGGTACATCTTTACGGTAAAACCACTCGACGGGTTTGACTAAAATGTGGCACACAGGTAGTCCATAAAAAAAAGAAAAAAAAAATGAAAAAAATAAATGTTAAAGAAAAACAAAAAACCCGACTGCGTCAATATCTGCCATTTTTATTAAGGTCACCATATTAGACAAGGACACAGCTACTAAAAAGTGTTCTCTTTCGAGACCGTTTTTTCGCCACCAGTTAGCACTCAAAGCACAAACAGTGGTCTCGGACGACAAAATGTGAAATCGGTAGAGTTGCCAAGAAAAATCGGTATATGCAAAAAAAACAAGCAATATTCTATGAAAACCCCCTTAATTTTAAACTCTAGGGATTATTATTGTACCAAAAGAAGATAATTTCAACAAACGAGAGTCACGCATGAAAGTCAAAAAGGGGATTTTAGCATCGAATCGCTGAAAATCGGTAGAATCTTCTAGCTTTCAAAAAATCGTTGAAAAATCAGTAATTTCGGTAGGACAGGCCCAAAATCGGTAGGTTCGAGACCACTGCGCACAAACACTGTCGTTTTGCAATGAATTTAAAGATTAAAATTTGTTATTACTTTTTTTATTATTATACATACATTTTATACAAGTTTCTTTTGTGTATTTCCGGAGGTAGAGCCCTGTGTAAATATAACAAATGTACATACTTGTAACAATTGTGGGGAATAAATTAGAAAAATTGCATTGTCTTGTATTTTGAGTAACGATCGTATTTTTTTTTTGTTAAGTTATACTTCTTTAGGCGCGTTATGAAAATTTTATGTGAGAGAAATATTAGGTACGATGCGCGCGCATGTGAGACACAAAATTCTCACGCAAGAAGTTGCCCGCTAAACCACTCGTTAAGGGCATCATATTATCATAAAGTGCAGATTTATAATACTTTTCGTCATGTGTATTCCGTCCGGGGGTCACGGGTGGGCGGGAGGGGCCGTCCACCTATTAGTCTAGCCAACTTCTGTGACCCCCGTGATGGACGGCAGCGTGTCTCACGCTGCCTCGGACGTCAAGGGCATCCTTCGGTGTACGGGGGCTTCTGAGCCCCCGCAACAACAGGAGAAGGACCGCAACAGCGGTACGCGCAGGGGCGGTTGCGGACGACAACTTAGACGTGAGTCGGAGGAAGCCCGCAGCCGTCCCTACTGCGCCGAAGATGGCCACCGCGGAGTTTTAGTTGGTATGCCGTGCGGTGTACATAGGTTAGGGACTCGGCCCGGCGGTCGCCCGACGTTTTCCATCTCTCCGGGCGGCTCAACGTCGGGTCGTATGGCACGGTGAACCCAACATAACCACTCAGTCGTTCCCCTTGAACACCGCGTCAACAAAAAAAAATGTGTATTCCGTCCCATGATGTGACGGGGGCCTATAGCCATATTGGGCACAAATTATATGCTCCGGGGAAATACCAAGCAGAAAATCAAAACCTAATATCACTTTGCCCGACCGAGATTAGAGCCCGCGACTTTGGAATAGTGTCGCAAAGCATGCAATACAACTACGCCACCGAGGCAGTCAACATTTTGAGAAAAGACTTGGTTCGAAAGAATTCAGATTCAATTAAGATACACTTTGCGATTGTTTAAATTATAATTGAGGATATAATTGTGGAAACTTAATTGAGTTATGTACTATCTAATTTGTTTTATGTTATGTATTTGTTATTTGCTTGTTTGTTTCCCTTAAAAAAACAATAAATAAATAAATAAATAAAATAAATAAGCAAGTTTCATTGAATAACTTATCGAAATTCAAATCGTATACGATGCAGCCAGTATTACCAGTTGATCTCAATGAATTGGTGTTGTAGGTGAGATTACCTTGTGAAGTTAGTTAGGATCGATAATTGCTGATCAAATATAAAAAATAAAATATAGGTGGATGATCTACGAACACGAATGCCTCGGTGGCGTAGTGACTGCCTCGGTGGCGTAGTTGTATTACAGTACGACTGCAAAGCTGAGGTCTCGGGTTCCATCCCCGGGTCGGGCAAAGTGATATTGAGTTTTTCTCGGTAGTGCTCGGAGTCTGGAATTTGTGCCCGACATGGCGATAGGCTCGCCCCCTATTACATTATGGCACGGAATAACGGCGAAAAGTGGGTGCACTAGTTGCGCCTCTGCCTACCCCGTCGGGGATAACAGGCGTGAGTGTGTGTGTGTGTGTGTGTGTGATCTACAAAGTTCACCAGATCATCTAGTAGTTGATTTGTTTTTTCCTATCTGGCTATATCCTTTAGGAAAATTTTGCCAATGTCAAATGAGGCAGATATACGTGCAGAAGAAATATAAAAAAAAAGACTACGCCAGATAAGCAGACGAAACAGAAACAAAAAATACTGTGAAACAACAATATGAACAAGATGTAGATAGACCTCAGAATAAGGACTTGCTTTAGTCTTTATTGTATGAGATAGACGAGCAACTAAAATCCAAAAAGATCAAGTGAATAAGGAAAAGAGAGACAGTGAGAGAAAAAGGATAGGCGGTGGGTGCGGTGGGTGCAAGAATGTTATACCCATATGGATTTTTCATTCCGTTTAACAAACTGAAGAATAAAATGTGACGTCACAGCTATCTGCTGTCTCTCTCTTTAGAGTGACAAAGGTTTATTTTCAAAACCAGGACGTAACATAATTAACTGTCCATAATAATATGATATGATATAATATGGCTGCCTCGGTGGCGTAGTTGTATTATGGTACGACTGCAATGCTGAGATCTCGGGTTCGATCCCCGGGTTAGTCGGGTCGGGCAAAGTGATTATTTTCCATTCAGTATCAGCTCGGAGTCTGGAATTTGTACACGATAAGGCGATAGGCTCGCCCCCTATCACAGCATGGAACGGAATAACGGCAAAAAGTGGGTGCACTAATTGCACCTCTGTCTACCCGGGGGATGAGAGGCGTGAGTGTGTGAGTGTGTAATAATATGATATCGCACCATAATATTTATTTTTATCTCTATAAAGTAATGCGGTTTAAATTAATTATGAAAACCAACTACAGCGGCTAGTAATAGTTGATATTTAAAAAATATAATTTGAGTTAGAAAGTTTATTCCAAACAAAATTTACATACTTTTTCGGTATGTGTAGTTCGGAACTACTAGTTCCACTTACATAAAAAAAATACCTCACCACGCGGTGGTGAATTCAGTGGCGGCCTTGGAGGAGGGGGGCGAACCAGGCAACCGCCTGGGGCCTCGCAGTTACAGGGGCATCTTGCAGCTCCTTGGGGGCCCGTTTTTTGGCACCTTACTTACAAAGCTGTTAAAAAAAATTATTTGCTTCGCACGGGGCCCCGCGTGCTTTTTTTTTGCTCGGCACACAGCCTCACATTGTATATGTTTTACTTTCCCCCGCGACTGGATATGTTCACGTTGTTTGCCGGCCTTTATAACCAAATATGGAGACTGTAAGGTTAGACAGAAAAACATTCGGACATTTAAAAATGAAAACTACAGTTATTGTTAAATTTAAATATAATAAAAAAAAATAAAAAACATACTCATAAAAGTAAACAATCATACATAAAAAAATAATACACATTTAGGAAGTTAATAACCTAATTTTCAGTAAGTAATTTTGAAATATTACGAATATCTATTTTGTGTGATTTTACAATTTTTGCGAGTATTCTGCGAACTTTTTTTCTGTAATTATCCATAATAATACATATTGTGTTTTAGAGATATTCTACTATGAGTTGTGTAATTCATGGTTGCAGAATTATTTGCAATCCAACATCTAGTGTGAAATTCCATAGGTAAGTTGATTGTAAACAAAGTTGTGTAGATATTTATAGCAAAAGTAATAAACACGTGGATGTTTTACAAATTACAATACCAAATAAATTCTTGTTTGAGAGCCATGGAATCAAAAATTAACGCTACATTCTGCGGGTGAGGTTTTTAATATTCTAAAACTTCTGTGAAGAAGCCAACAAAACAATTAAAGTTTGCTAAAGATCACCATAATGTGCTCTCTTTCGGCAAATATATCTTTGAATTTATAAAACAAAAATGTTTTCGGCGACTAAAAGTGTAATGTTAAAGCAAAAGTCTTTATGTCATCACTATATGTAATTTTTCTTTGCTTGCTACTTGGAATATACTTTTAAAAAAATCTCAAATATTAGCAAAATTTCACTGCAATATATTTTCAATTTCAGACAAATGAACAACTTTAATAAGAAATAACTTGTAATTAATTTTCTTCTTTTATCTCTTCATCTTCTGCTGCAATACTTTCTTTTATTTCTTTAAACTTATTTCACTGGATGTCTTCACATTAACTGATATATTGAAATCTTTCAAGTCTTGACGTTTCAATGGTGGTTCATATTCATTTCGCTGACATGTAATGTAAAAAGTAAATATCAATCAATAATAATATATTTAAGTACCTATACATTTTAGACAGAGGCAGAGGTGCCATTTAGTACACTCAGATATCACCCAATGTACCGCCGTTATAAAATTTGGTGGGTCGCAAGCTTAATGCCCTATCCTACTAATCTTATTATATTATAAAGGCGAAAGTTTGTAAGAATGTCTGGATGTATGGATGTTTTTTTCATGCAAAAACTACTGAACGGATTTCGATGAAATATGGCACACGGGTAGATCATGTCCTGGATTAGCACATAGGCTACTTTTCATCCCAGTAAAATATAAACAGTGACTTTTATCCCGGAAAAACACATTCACGCGCGCGGAGGCGCGGGCAAAAGCTAGTAAATAATAAAGTCTAAGTGGATCATAATTATACCAGTGAAATGATAAAAAATAATATACTTACAGCATGAGTTTCTGGTAATAAATAATTATTTTTGACATCTACTGCCATATTCCCAGAAGTAGAAGACACATTATCACATTCAGAATCATAATCTTCTGTCTTTAAATGTTGAGTAGTAATTCTTGCAGACATCAAAGTGACCTTTTAATGGTATTTATATTTAACCACGTTTTTGCTTATCTAGATCTTTAAGAAATCTGTAAAGAGAAATACAAACTCGATTTTATTTTAAATAAAAGTTTCAATAAATAAATGCTGGATACACTGAGAACTCGATTGTAACTGTTGATCCTCAGTTTTTATTTACGACTAGCTTTTGCCCACGGCTTCGCCCGCGTTAATAAGTTTTTCCGGGCTAAAAGTACATACATAAAAACCTTCCCGTTGAATAACTCTATCCAACACATTTATTTGTATAAAGATTAATATTATGACGTTGATACAACTCTTAACAAATAATGCATTAATTTCGACCAAATTTGATTACCATAAAAACGGTTCTAGAGAGTTAATTTTAAAAGATAGACATATACTGTCGCGGACTTTTTTTTAGATCATTTCAAGAGGAATAATTCTTTCATACATATATTTTTGGTATCTTGAACCGTTTTCGCAGCACACGCAATGGAAGCCCTCAAGGATGAATAATTTTCCCCGCATTTTCACATTTTCCATTATTTCTTCGCTCCTAATAGTTGCATCGTGATGTTATATAGCCTATAGCCTTCCTCGATAAATGGTCTATTCAACACAAAAAGAATTTTTCAATTCGCACCAGTAGTTCCTGAGATTAGCGCGTTCAAACAAACAAACAAACAAACAAACAAACAAACAAACAAACAAACTCTTCAGCTTTATAATATTAGTATAGATGATTATTTAAAGATTAATAAGCTTTATAATATTCATTAGTAAGGCGGCTAGTATTACAAATACTCTAGCACCATTGTCAAACCGGTCCACCAAAGCTTACACCATGGTCACCCTAGCCTCTTGTTTACATGCACTATTTACAATACAAAAAATCACATTTAACATTACGTTAATATGAAAAAAGTAGTCATATATAAAGCAAATCACATTAAGCGAGGTTTTTCTACAGTTCATTTATAAAATATTCACGTATTTTATTACGATTCGTATAAATATTGATAAAATTATAATATTTACACAATATTGATTACAATGAACTTACCTGTAGAATTTCACACTAAATGATGGATACCAAATATTTCTGCAAACGTGAACTACACAATTCACATTAAAATATCACTAAATCACACTTATTATTGTAGATAATTACGGAGAAAATTTCGAAGTGAACATTTATTTGACAACTATATTGACATCGAACTTAACGTTTTATAACAGTGTTGCCGAAGTATGTATTCGCAATTACCAATTAAATGAGGAAATTTTTTAAACTAAAATGTTAATAAGGATAAAAAACCTTAAGGATATCTTATTCAACAAGAATAATTCTGAAATGAAAATAGTACTTATATCATTATATAAGATATGTTGGAAATATTTATATATACATGATTGAGACGACAATAACGGTATTGATATTTTTTTATGGGTAGGGAAATAATCCGTAAGCTTTGGCAACATAGGTTAAAGAGTGAGTGAGACAGAATACAACACAAAAGGTAATTTTTTTGTCTTCACAAAAATGTGTGTACCGCTCTCTCCATTAGATAATATTATAATTAGATAATATTATAAACTTCTTGGGTGGGTGGCATAGAATAAAGACTAAAGCAAGTCCTTATTCTGAGGGCGGGGGGTTTTAAGAAATAAAAGTATAAAGTATTATAATTTTATGTTATTATGGTAGTTGATAAATAAGTTTAAATACGTATGAGTTTTGGCGGGAACGTGAAAGTGTCATGAGGTGCTTTTGTTTTAATTTATTATTTTGGTGATACTTAGTGTTATATTGCTTAATAGTGGTGGTATATTATCCAATATAGTTCTATTAAAGTGCTCAAATGAAGTGAATTGAAACAACTGTGTCAATCAAGTGTTTTTTCGTTGCCGCCAAAACTCCTTGATAAAGTCTTGGTAAGGTAGCCACTGCTTTACTACGACAACCAGAGATATCACTTAAGACGAGGCTGTATGGGCTTGAACCCTTTGCCTTCCCTGTAAGGGAGAATTATAAAAAAAAAAAAAAAAAAAAATTAAATACGTATTTGGGGACTGGAACCAAAGACTGAAACTATGGATGCGCGAATTTGACGCAAACTTAGCGATTTGGATTTGTTAATTGTCATTAAAAGAGTTTTGGCGGGAATGTGGAAGTGTCATGAGGTGCTCTTGTTTTAATTCATTATTTTGGTGATACTTAGTGTTATATTGCATAATTATGGTGGTATATTATCCAATATAGTTCTATTAAAGTGCTCAAATGAAGTGAATTGAAATAACTGTGCCAATCAAGTGTTTTTTCGTTGCCGCCAAAACTCCTTGATAAAGTCTTGGTAAGGTAGCCACTGCTTTACTACGACAACCAGAGATATCACTTAAGACGAGGCTGTATGGGCTTGAACCCTTTGCCTTCCCTGTAAGGGAGAATTATAAAAAAAAAAAAAAAAAAAAAAAAAATGTCATTGAAACTTCAACAACGTAGAAATTATTTTTATTTACCGTATCTAGCAAAGAGCATTATAATACTCCGGAAAGTATCTAGCTTAAATACAGTTTCGCAAAGCAGAAACTTTGCTACGAGAAGAAATATAAGAAACTACCAGAAGTACCTTTAGCGGGTATCAAAATGAGGACTAAAAATCCAATGGCAAAAAAACCGCAACAGATTTTATTTTCTAAAAACACATACGGATCGCCTGTTAAAGTAGAGAACTGGGACTTTGCCAACCACGCAGAGAAGAAGGATAATTATGTATACAGGGATCGATTAAGTAACCATTTGAGCACTTATGTACGGTGGGGCAATGAAGACCAAGGAGTAAACATGACGGAAACTCGCCACATGCTCGCTGAAGTTTTCACCAAGACTGATCCTGTGTATTCTTTCAAGCCGCTCGTAAATTTTACATCCTATCCTTGTACGGAGTAAGTTTTTAGAACAGTATTTATAAAAGAAATATGCAACACTAACAATGCAACCGGTTTAACAGGATAGAACCCTTTTTGTGGTGCTAGTTAATATTATTTTGAGAATCTCATGGGGTTCTGTAAAGACCCTTGCTTACTTCTAACTTTTTTGTATGCAACACACCGCACATGCGACAATAAATGTTTTCGAAGATATTAGTTTTAAAATGCAGGGACATAGCTGTTGCGGCGGAACCGGCCGGGGTGCCGGCGGCGTGTGCCTATAAATAGCGCGTGCGCTTCGCCCTACAGCACTTTATATTTTTGTGTGTATAAAGTTGGATTCGAAAATGGTTCAGATTTACAATTCGGTCATGGAATATGTATAGTTTGTACCTACCTATATAAAGTGGCTATTATACAGGAAAAACTCTTTCATGCGGGCGAAAGCTAGTAATGTATAATGCAATTGACATAATATTATATTATCGATAAGTCTATCGCAAGGGTAGTGTACATTTACACATACCTACATTTTTTTCCATTCTATTGGCGTTAACCCTTTTAGAAAAGTATCTTGACAGGGCCGCTGAGTGCTAGGTATAGACTACGTTTTATCCCGGGAAATACAAAGTGGGACTTTTATCCCGGAAAAATTATTCACACCGTCAGAACCGTGGGCAAAAGCTAGAATAGTAAGATATATTTTGGTAGTTTAAAGTTTGTAAAAGCCCCAAATTAATTTTTTAACGTAATTATCGTTCGCTTTAACGGTGAAGGAAAACATCGTGAGGAAACCTGCATACCTAAGAAGTTCTTTATAAGAATTTCGAAGGCATGTAAAGTCTACCTCCCGCACTAGGCCAGCGTGGTGGACTAAGGCCTAAACCCTCTCAGTAGTAGAGGAGGCCTGTGCCCAGCAGTGGGATAGTATATAATACAGGGCTGGTATTATTATTATTATTTCTACATTATTCGTAAATCTTGACATACTCCCACCGTAGGTAGATACCTACACCGAAAATGTATGGAACGACAACGAATGCTCAAAGCCGTTCACTCGGGAGAGGGCCTAGTCTCCTACTTGATGTGAATATTGTTAGAAATTTGAATAAAACTATTACAATATTCAGGGCAATATTGACCTTGAATTTTTTATAGCACACCGGGACGAAATAAGTTGATGAAGAATGCTGACTTGGCACAATTAGCTCCCGATTTTGGTATAATGGATTACTTGTCTACTCAACAAGATGACTACAGAAATCCATTTCCGTCTGTTACCAAGCCGGTATGTTCCATTTAAGTACCAACGCTGAGTTTGGCCATTTGCTGAACGTCTTTTGGAAGAAATATAGATAGGTACCTACAGCTACTAGCATCTTAAAATTTCCGCGAAGATGACCACTGTTGTTTTTTCAGGAAAAGTAGGTAACCTGCTATAAAAACACTAATCTTTCAAACCATCAGGATCAATACTAGAATAATTATAATTAATAGTCGATGAGTACCTACCTACGGAAGTAAGGAAAAACTTTAATTTTGAATAGAAATAGGTAATACATTCCTCAGTGAGATGCAGTCATGGAGCGAGTAATAAACGCACAATTGACCCGCTACCTGGAAGATCATTCGTTGATCGGTGACAGAAAATAGGGATTTCATCAGAACCCACCAACGGGTGATCTTCTAGCGTACATCTCGCATCGCCGGGGAGGCGATTGACAGGCATGGCGAGGCTTTGGCTGTGAGCCTCGACATAGGTAAGGCTTTTGATAGAGTTGGCACCGTTGTCTCCTTTTCAAGCTTCTGGTAGGTATATGGTTTGCCTGCCAACTTGTGTACCTACCTACAGGGTTCGGTGTTGTCGCCCACCTTGTTTCTTCTTTATATGAATGATATGTTATCGCTTAGCAACATTTATTGTTATGCGGATGACAGCACAGTTCATGGGCTATACCGCTATGAGCCCCCGTTTCGCAGGTGGACACTGTATGAGGACAAGCGAGAATCTTTTCATTCAGTTCAACCGGACTCTGAATCATATTTCTATTTGAGGTTCCCAGAACCTGATCGAGTTCATTAACCAAGAAAACGCGAGTGTGCGCTCATGTGTAAAATACCCCTGTTTTCTCCTCCCCCCAATCTTCGTGGTGTTCCACTCTCATTGTGGAATAACCTGAGTATACTTGGTGTGGATATCCGCTGTGATCTGAATCCAAACAGAATCACATCGAAGGCGTAATATCTGCTACATCACGCAGGATTGAAATACTAAACAGAGTGCGTCGTTTTTTCACGCCCGGTCAACTATAGCGCTTTGATAAAGCTCAGATAGGTAGGTACGACAGGGTATGGAATACTGCTCGCACCTTTGTGCCGGTTCCGCTCAATACTTGCCCGATGCCTTGCATCCGAATTGTGAATGATGCAGACGTGACGAGCAATATAGAGTCGCTACAGTTGCGGAGGTATGTCGCTATTCTAACTTCTGTACCAGCGAATCCTCTGAGGAATTCTGCAATCTGATAACCTCTCCTATCTTTAGCAGAACCATGTGTGCTGGCATGCAGCTTGACGGTTAAAACCATCACGGCCCAAAATCAGGTTTTTGAATACTATGCCAGCGCGCGCGTTCCCTCCTTCCTATAATTCTGGGTCTTTCCACCGAAGCGCGAAAAGGCAGCTCAGTAGGCCGGCATGACTGTGTCGAATGGCATAGGATAACCATCTATTGTCGATACTTTACGAAGGCATCGCGCTTATCATTAGGTGCAGTGCAGTAACATTGTCGTGCTACATTAAAAAAAAATTGCGTGATAATTTTCTTTACTCCTATAATTCAAACTGGTAGCCTGTTTTCTACGGTAGATACCACATTACGAATGTGAAAGGTAATAATGGCCCAATTCCTGAAACGTAAACGAATATAATTCATAATGTATACTATTTTTTATTGATAATACCTTGTAACGGATTTACACCAAATAAATTAAATAATAAAAGAGTAATAATCGTTTATATTTCACGAACAAGGCTGTTGGTGAAAGCCTACATCATAAATAGTCTGTACATCCAGACACTTCATGACTCCCGTAGGTAAATAGCAACATAATATTAGGTATACAGGGTCATTTTGACATTGCATTAAGGAATGAAACCACATACTTCATCATTGAAAATAACGCTCTCTAATAAATTATTTTAACCATAGATGTAAAAAAGTGTATATAAATTTCAATTTTATACGCCCTACTTCTGCTCAAGAGAATTCGTCGCAACAGTGTTACACTTTCAGTCAGAAATACACTTACGCACAACCCGTATTAACCCTAAACAACCCACAAGTGTCTGTCGGACACATTTTTGAGTTCGGTTATTCATAAAACCTAAAGTATTTATTTTTACGAAAAACCGCTTTATCTAATCTACCTCCGAAGTTTACCGAATCTAATTGTGCAATAAAAATATTTGTAACATAAATAGTTTAATATTTATTACAAGTAAAGCAAAACTGTAACACATCAACCCACAAGTGTCCAACAGACACAAATATATTTTGTTTAATTTAAGTACCAAGGTAGATTGTTTATTTACGTTTATTTAAAACAATATCGTATCAAGTAGGTAATAAATCAACTCACAGTGCATTCTTTGTGTTATAATAGCAGTCTTTGTCCTTGTAATTTTGACTATTTGGTTACAGTCACAGTGCTTAGATATCTTTGTGATAAGCCAATCATACTCGTTTTTGTTCTGAGAAATCAACACTGAGATAGGGAGAAATTCAACCTGCCCTTGATACAAAATCTCTCAAAAAGTCAAGAAATTTATTTGCACCCATTAGAAAGTTGTTAAAGTATGTGTGCCTTAACCTAAAATAGTTTTATTTGCATGGGCAAAGTATTACAATCGACGAGCATATTATATCTTTTGAAAGTAGGGTATAACTCAAACAGTATCTGCCCAAAAATCCTAGACGATTTTCAGCTGATGTACGATTTAAAATTTAGGAGATCTGTGACTAAAAGAAACACTTATACCCTATTTTTGATACGAATATCTGGGAAAAGAAGGTCAAAATATTGCGTACAATATGATCAACTAGTCATGTGAATCGTACGTTCGAAGTAGCAGAAACGTTACTTTTGGTAATTATTTTACATGCCTCGTAGTAGGAAATCCTAGACACAAAATGGTCTCATAGTAGTTAAATACTATGAGGACAAAATAAGGTTTCTATATCTAAAATTTTTCAATGTGTCATCGCATCTAATACCTTCAGCTTTTCTAAAAAAATAAATTGGGTTTCTATGTGTAAAAGATGAATCGTACTCGTATAATCCAAGACATGATGGGATCATCTGATGCTACCACAGATCAAGGAGCTGCTCAATCTTCTGAGCAAAAAGCAAGAACCGTTTTCATAATATTTGTCCATCGAAAATATACAAATCTTTTTAACAGTATTCTCATATGAAATGTATGCTCTGAACACTCGGTAAAAATATTATGTTGTGTAATATCTGTGTGAAAAAAAGTAATAAAAAAGGTAAAATAAATAAATAATGATTTCTTATATTTACGCGAATGTAAGACATCGAAATAAAAGTAGTTTTCGGATTTTAACACGGTTTTTCTATTTTATCTGTAGTGTGTCCGCCGGACACTACTGGTCAGGTACGTTACAAAAGCATACTGGGTAGTTAAGGGTTAAAACTACAAAATGATCAAAAAATTGGAAAAGAACATCCGGGATTTTTGACGAAAATATTCGTTATTCATGGATGATTTTTCTCAATGGAAAGAGTATTTATAACAATTATATGTGTTTTTTGTTAATTCCAGTTGACTATGGCGTCGCCTACGTGGTTACTGAATAGAGTTATCCGCTCAGACCTGACACATAGCGGCGGCACGGCACCACCGCCAGGCGATTATCAGTGTCTGGATACTCACACGCCTATTGGCCACATCCGACAAATGCGACTTTTCCGTTATCAATCTTTCAACCCAGCAACTTGTGTGCAAGACTTCCCCACAGTTAACACCAAATTAGACAACAATTAAAATACAAAACAGATAACTTTTTAGTTACTTATTATTATGTAATACAAAAAAAGATACAAACAAAAATCAAAGTATGTAAAATAACAAAAATGACAATTTAACAAATCTTGAAAAACACACTTATTGAAAATTCTTAAATAATATTTGAACTGAAATTTCGTTTTTTAATTTATTATTTTTCAAAAATATATTGATGGTCTTAATAAAAAAAAATGTTTTAATTTACTCAGCTAGTGTTTTCATTGACAGCATATTTATTATAAATGGGTTCATATTAATTTTATTATTGACAGCTGGAAAATATTTGTAAGAGTATAACATTATTTTTGTAGTTAATTAAATTGTTATGAAAGAATAACACAAATGCCACTGTATTGAGTATTGTATAAAACATTTACATTTGCAACAAATTTATAAACTTAACATATAGGTACAGCAACAGGTTTTAGTGGTATTCTGGTAGTAGCAGCAGAGTTATTAAAAAGTGTTTGATTTGATTAATTTAGCACCTGACTGGACGTATGCTGCAGACTAAATCAATCATTTCATTTATTTACATGTAGGTTTAGCACAACCGTTATTTTAAATTCATTTTTCCATGTGTATACTTAATATACTTGTGCTAAAACAAGGTATGACATTTTTCATATAACTATGACATTTAAAAATTTATGAATCATTTGAAACAGAATTATTTCAAAGACTATTCACCCTGTGACCTAAAGTACTCTGTGACTTTAAAAATATTTAACATTGATATAAATAAAAGTTCTGATAAAACTGATACTAATAAGGGTTCCATTTCAATCAGAAAGAAAAAGTTCTGTTATATTATTTTAAAATTAATTTAAAAGGTCAATTATGAAAAAGAAATAAGTCCAAAATAATAATATTATCACCATTTAAACTCATAAAAAAATTGTTGAAATGCCACACTGTAAGTCTCATATTGAATGTACCAACAATCTAGAATAATTATGAAGTTTAATGAGTACGCCTTCTTTTAAAACTTTTACCCTTCTTTGATTTAATTTTGTGTTTACGTGCTGACCGTCCACTACTGCCTGTGATTTCATCTGCCAATACTCCCACAGTGGTTAGTTGCTTTCTCCTGTTCTTCTCCCCTTTAGTAACAGGCAAACGTGTTAGATAATTTTCTTCATACTCAGTCTTCTCCTGTTCATGCTTAGATATTGATTGTTTCACATAGTTTCCTGAGGTTACTTCTAATGGAGCCTCTGAGTATTCATCCCGGAGTTCACGCATTACACTAGAGTTAAGGAACTGCCTCCTAGACTTTTCCTTATTCTTCTTATCACTATCAACTTTTGATGATGTTTCATCAAAATGTACTGCTGCTAATTTTGGTGGAACATAAATATTGGACTTTGATGTTTCTTTCTTGTTATCTCCATCATCTGAGTCTTCACTTGTTTCTTCCTCAGAATTATCTAATTTACTCACCAAATTTGCAGGATTTGCATGATATGTGTGTGGGTCATCCTCTGATGTTGCACCAACTACTGCTGTTTTCACAAGTTTGTCAATCTGATATTTTAATTTTGAGTCTATAGGACGAATTTTTTCAAGCACTGTTCTTATTTCAATAAGTCTGTCAATAGATGGATCCGATTCAATTTTTTCTCCGGAACATTTCCTTAATACAATGTATGTTAAATTTATTAAATAGCTAAGAAGCATTTGATATTTCATTTCAAGGAAACTGAGGCCTTTGTCGGTTGTTATTTCCCCACTCTTTACACGGACAAGCATACCGTCGACCAATTGTGAGACCTGTTGTACATTCATATTCATCTCCTTTAGTAATTTTACAGCCTGGGGCAGATCTGGTTGTTCCATTTCATCTGTAGCCTGAAATAAAAATAAAACATTTAATTTTCTAAAGATACGTTCATATTATATTGCATAATTATATAATCTTAATTCTAGCATTTCAATTTATTGGTCATGAAGTATGGGCAGTAAAAAAACAAGAATCACATGGGTCGATTGACATAAAGAAACCAAAACAATTTACCTGAACCATCTTGCTCACTAAGTCAGTCTTTATGAAATAACAAATTTAAAATATATTTTCACGTAACAACTCTGGATTATTTATGCTTCTTTAATTAATTCGAAGATGAAAATCTAAACTGAATTGAAGCAAGTAGCAAAAAATAGTCATCACGGGCAACGACGCGCTTTTTTTCTGAAATAAATAAAAATGTTGCCCAAAGAGAAATTTAAAAATATAATACATATTATGGAAAATATTGCCAGTCCTATAAAATAATAGAAGTTCCACACAATCACGCAAATAGAGACGTACACTAAAATGGTCTACAAATTCTACAATACCTGTCCACGTTATACTACGTAGTACAGCTTGGCAAAAAAGAGTATGACGCGGTGAAAATAATAACTAAAACCAATTATTTGTTGCAACACTATTAGACTTGTCATTTGTGTCAAATTGTTAGTAGATTCTGTGTCATCGTTGTTTACGCTAAGTTATTTTCGACGGAATTCTGTAAATTCTTCTACGTTCGTTGCTTGTTTTACGAATTAAAATGAATAAAACGATTCGTAGTAGTGGTAGAGCAGTGATATACCAAGTTTTTTTCGATGTTTGGCTGAATCTCAAGCGGGACAAATTTTGTCTCAAATTGACAATGTTTATCAGAGAGTTGCCGATATGACAGGTATTTATGCAAATTATTTACATTCTACGAGTCGAACCATACATTTTGCACGGGTTTATAACATGAATAACATAAAATTTACGATATTTTAGTGTTTTGTTGACAAAGGTTATGTTTACAAACCACTTATACACTGACTTAATTTTTTGATACTTGAGACATGAAAAAAAAATACGAATGTTTTGAAAGTTCATGCATGTTTGGTATTTATTTTAGGTAAATCAATCAATGCTATAAGACAATTTGTTGAAGAAAGTGAACAAAATGATGGCATTTTTTCTACACCTGGGAAACATCTGAAAGGTCGACCAAAGAAAAATCTCGATGATTTTGACTTATGCGCAATTAGACAAAGGGTTTATTTCTTCTACACCGTAAAAAAGCAGGTATGTAATATATTTGATATCAGATTTTTGTCCCGGATCTGGCCATGGTAAAACGCTTTTGCGGGGTAAAGATTCCAAAGCGGGGGCAATATTTAAAAATAATAATGCATAATAGAAATCTGCCTACAGAATTACGAAAACATGTTATTTATTTGGATGAAAGCTATATACACTCCAATGTAGGGTCCATTGACATAAAGGTAATTATTTTTTCTTAATGTTATTAACTTGAACTCATAATTAGTAATATTTTACTCCAACAGATGGCAGCTGAACAAGCACTTCTAGCTATTACTGCTGAAGATTGTAAGAATTTCTGCCATCATATTATGAAAATTGAAAAGGAATATTATGATAGGGGTATGACTATGTATCATGATATTGAATAATTGGTTATTAACCACAGAGAAGACAGCAGCAGCGACACTGCTTCAGAATCAGATGATTTTGTTGTTGCAGGAACATCTAGCCAAGACTCAATATAGTTTTCTGGGGTAGAATACTTAGATGAAAGTGTTTTAGAAGTATTTTGATAGAAATTTTGTATTATTTAAATAAATTATGAAGATATAAAAATGTTTAATTTTCCTAAATGTTTAAGATACGATGAACGGATATTTATACTACAATAGTATTTTTTAACGATGATAACACCAGCTCAAATCTCGCGAGAATAAGAAGGGCTACTAAATTATTTGATAACAAATAATTCCGTGAGTGAGCAGATGCTTCCATGTAATATTATTCATAATTCAATGGACTCAATACTACTCACAAATTCAACTTATCAAAGACCTAGTGCAAAAAATAAACTTCTTTTCTTTTGCATGTATTATAAATCTCTTTGTTCTTTTATACAAATAATATTTACCTGACGATTGGAAAGCATCCCTAAAGACTCAGTAGGTAAACAGCAATAAATGAACAAAACTGTGAGTTACATAAAACAAGAGGTTTTCGTAAGAAATATTTTTTCATCAACAAGTAGCTTTTTTTCTTATTTGTTATTCCTGTGTTCTGGTCAAACCAAGAACCTTATACCCACTATAATCTCCTTGGGCCAAACTAAATGTGCCACGTGATACTCATTGAAAAATAACAAGTATCTAAACACTTTACGTCGTAGTATACTGGGTTGCCATATTAGTGGTATATT
Organism: Lapara coniferarum; assembly: GCA_949316025.1. Lineage (NCBI taxonomy): Eukaryota > Metazoa > Arthropoda > Insecta > Lepidoptera > Sphingidae > Lapara > Lapara coniferarum. The sequence continues at coordinate 8,609,011 of OX438926.1, forward strand.
AGACTTAGGCGCCCTCATTAAATCCACACTCTTTTTTGCCAAGCTGTATGTACCATTTAGTGTTTTGTGGTTATACGGGTTATCGAATTTGGATCAGTCTGTGCAGCCGTCGTATAGTGTATGGCCTATCCTTTTTAACCGACTTCCACATAGGCAGATTCTCAAATCGTGTTTGTATTTAACTTTCTGATAGATTATAATATATCTACTGGAGACCGCAGTACACACATTTTTTTGAAGACAACAAAATTACCTTTTGTGTTGTCTTCTATCTCACTCATTCTTTAACCTATGTTGCCAAAGTTTATGGATTATTTCCCCAACCATCAAAAAATATTAATACCGTTATTGTCGTCTCAATCATATATATTAGAATATTGATTTTATATTTTTATAGAATCCTGAAAAAGAAACAGTCGAAAGCGGGACTCGAACCCACGACCTCCGGCGAACCGTGCCGTCGCTCTTTCCAATTGAGCTATTTCGACCTCGCTTTCGATTGCCAAATTCAGGATCCGTACTTAATTCTCTTAAAGGAGATGACTAGCGACATCTGTCAGCAGTTATTACAACTACCAACTCAGCACCACCCCTTTACAGGAGCAAGTAAACCGAAACGAGTCGCTAAACTTTTTTTCCAATTTTATATTATGATTTTTTTATACATGTGAATGGCCATGTAGTGCCTGGTTAATGATATTATATTTTTATAGAATCCTGAAAAAGAAACAGTCGAAAGCGGGACTCGAACCCACGACCTCCGGCGAACCGTGCCGTCGCTCTTTCCAATTCAGCTATTTCGACCTCGCTTTCGATTGCCAAATTCAGGATCCGTACTTAATTCTCTTAAAGGAGATGACCATTAACCAGGCACTACATGGCCATTCACATGTATAAAAAAATCATAATATAAAATAATAGAATATTTCCAATATATCTTATATAATGATGTAACTACTATTTTCATTTCAGAATTATTCCTGTTGAATAAGATATCCTTAAGGTTTTTATCCTTATTAACATTTTAGTTTAACAAAATCTCCTCATTTAATTGGTAATTGCGAATACATACTTCGGCAACACTGTTATAAAAGTTCGAATTCAATATAGTTGTCAAAAAAATGTTCACTTCGAAATTTTCTCTGTAATTATTTACAATAATAAAGTGTATTCTAGTGATATTATAATGTGAATTGTGTAGTTCATGGTTGCAGAAATATTTGGCATCCATCATTTAGTGTGAAATTCTACAGGTAAGTTCATTGTAATCAATATTTTGTAAATATTATAATTTTATCAATATTCATCCGAAATGTAATAAAATACGTGGATATTTTATAAATTAACTGTAGAAAAATCTCGCTTAATGTGATATGCTTTATATATGACTACTTTTTTCATATTAACGTAATGTTAAATGTGATTTTTTGTATAGTAAATAGTGTATGTAAACATGAGGCTAGGGTGACCATGGTGTAAGCTTTGGTGGACCAGTTTGACGATGGTGCTTGAGTATTTGTAATACTAGCCGCCGTACTAATGAATAGTATAAAGCTTATTAATCTTTAAATAATCATCGTAAATAAAAACTGAGGATCAACAGTTACAATCGAGTTCTCAGTGTATCCAGCATTGACTTATTGACTGCCTCGGTGGCGTAGTTGTATTGCGTACGCGTTACGAGTACGATTTGCGCGCTGGGGTCCTGGGTTCGAATCCCGGGTCGGGCCTAAAACATTGTGACTGGGTTTTTCCATCTTAAAAATTACTCAGTCGCAGCTCAGAGTCAGGAAGTTGGCGGTGTGATACCCTCGTGCCTCGGAAAGCACGTAAAGCCGTTGGGCCTGCGCCTGACCTCTCTCCGGTCATGTCGGATTGCCGTCTCACCGGACTATGAGAGTGAAGGAATAGCGAGTGCACCTGTGTATTGCGCACACACTTGTGCACTATAATATCTCCTGCGTACCTGGCTGATCTCCGTTGAGATTGGCCGCCGTGGCCGAAAAACCGGCTAGGAGGATTTCATTTTCATTGAAACTTTTATTTAAAATAAAATCGAGTTTGTATTTCTCTTTACAGATTTCTTAAAGATCTAGATAAGCAAAAACGTGGTTAAATATAATACCATTAAAAGGTCAATTTGATGCCTGCAAGAATTACTAGTCAACATTTAAAGACAGAAGATTATGATTCTGAATGTGATAATGTGTCTTCTACTTCCCGGAATATGGCAGCAGATGTCAAAAATAATTATTTAATACCAGAAACTCATGCTGTAAGTATATTATTTTTTTATTATTTCACGGGTCTAATTATGATCCACTTAGACTTTATTTACTAGCTTTTGCCCGCGGCTCCGCCCGCGTGAATGTGTTTTTCCGGGATAAAAGTTCCGCTTTATATTTTCCCGTGATAAAAAGTAGCCTATGTGCTAATCCAGGACATGATCTACCCGTGTGCCAAATTTCATCGAAATCTGTTCTGTAGTTTTTGCGTGAAAGAGGAACAAACATCCATACATTCTTACAAACTTTCGCGTTTATAATATTAGTAGGATAGGGCATTAAGCTTGCGACCTACCAAATTTTATAACGGCAGTATGTTGGGTGATATCTGAGTGAACTAAATGGCACCTCTGCCTCTGTCTAAAATGTATAGGTACTTAAATATATTATTATTGATTGATATTTACTTTTTACATTACATGTCAGCGAAATGAATATGAACCACCATTGAAACGTCAAGACTTGAAAGATTTCAATATATCAGTAAATGTGAAGACATCCCATCATCATCACAATAAATTTAAAGAAATAAAAGAAAGTATTGCAGCACAAGATGAAGAGATAAAAGAAGAAAATTAATAACATGTTATTTCTTACTTTACAGCCTGAAATTGAAAATGTTTTGCAGTGAAATTTTGCTAACATTTGAGATTTTTTCAAAAAGTATATTCCAAATAGTAAGCAAAGAAAAATGACATATAGTGATGACATAAAGACTTTTGCTTTAACGTTACACTTTTAGTCGCCGAAAACATTTTTGTTTTTATAAAATTAAAGATTTATTTGCCGAAAGAGAGCACATCATGGTGATCTTTAGCAAACTTTAATTGTTTTGTTGGCTTCTTGACAGAAGTTTTAGAATATTGAAAAATAAATCCTGGAAGAAACCTCACCTGCAGAATGTAGCGTTAATTTTTGATTCCATGGCTCTCAAACAAGAATTTATTTTGTACTGTAATTTATAAAACATCCACGTGTTTATTACTTTTGCTATAAATATCTACACAACTTTGTTTACAATCAACTTACCTATGGAATTTCACACTAGATGTTGGATTGCAAATAATTCTGCAACCATGAATAACACAACTCATAGTAGAATATCTCTAAAACACAATATTTATTATAGTGGATAGTCACAGAAAAAAAGTTCGCAGAATAGTCGCAAAAATTGTAAAATTACACAAAATAGATATTCGTAATATTTCAAAATTACTCACTGAAAATTAGGTTATTAACTTCCTAAATGTGCATTATTTTTTCATGTATGATTGTTTACTTTTATGAGTATGTTTTTTATTTTTTTTGTTATGTTTAAATTTAACAGTAACCGTAGTTTTCATTTTTAAATATACCAATGTTTTTCTGTCTAACCTTACAGTCTCCATATTTGGTTATAAAGGCCAGCAAACAACGTGAACATATCCAGTCGTGGGGGAAAGTAAAACATATCTAAAGAAAGGGGAAACTAAAACAAATATAATGCGAGGCCGTGTGCCGAGCAAAAAAAAAGCACGCGGGGCCCCGTGCGAAGCAAATAATTTTTTTTAACAGCTTTGTAGGTAAGGTGCCAAAAAACGGCCCTCAAGGCCCTGCAAGATGCCCCTGTAACTGCGAGGCCCCAGGCGGTTGCCTGGTTCGCCCCCCTCCTCCAAGGCCGCCACTGAATACACCACCGCGTGGTGAGGTATTTTTTATGTAAGTGGAACTAGTAGTTCCAAACTACACTTACCAAAAAAGTACGTAAATATGCCAATTTTGTTTGGAATAAACATTCTAACTCAAATGATATTTTTTAAATATCAACTATTACTAGCCGCTGTAGTTGGTTTTCATAATTAATTTAAACTGCATTACTTTATAGAGATAAAAATAAATATTATGGTGCGATATCATATTATTACACACTCACGCCTCTTATCCCCGAAGGGGTAGATAGAGGCGCAATTAGTGCACCCACTTTTTTGCCGTTATTCCGTTCCATGATGTGATGGGGGCGAGCCTATCGCCTTATCGTATACAAATTCCAGACTCCGAGCTGATACTGAATAGAAAAAAATCACTTTGCCCGACCCGACAGACCCGGGGATCGAACCCGAGAACTCAGCATTGCAGTCGTATGGTACGACTGCAATGCTGAGGTCTGAATACAACTACGCCACCGAGGCAGCCATATCATATCATACCATAATATTATGGACAGTTAATTATGTTATGTCCTGGTTTTGAAAATAAACCTTTGTCACTCTAAAGAAAGAGACAGCAGATAACTGTGACGTCACATTTTATTCTTCAGTTAAACGGAATGAAGAATCCATATGGGTATAAAATTCTTGCGTATAACGTATTATTATGACATTTTGAATTCGGTTTATTTAATTTCTAAAATATAATGTTAATAATTCTTCTTCTTCTTTAGCCTTTAAAATTCCACTGTTGTACATAGGCCTCCCCCAAAGATTAATTAATATTATTATTTAATATGTCAATATTATTCTTGTTGTTATTAGTGGACGATAGTCTAGTTGGGAATGGAACGGTCTTCCGAGACAATGTCCGGAGGTTCAAAACTCAAAGCACACATCTGACGTTTCGATTTTATGTGTGTATTGTTTATAAATTTAGTTCGCTTTAACGGTGGAGGAAAACATCATGAGGAAACCTATATACCTGAGATTTCTCCATAAGAACTTCGAGGGTATGTGAAGTCTGCTAATCCGCACCGGGCCAGCGTGGTAGACTAAGGCCTAAAACCCTCAATAGGAGGAGGCCCGTGCTCAACAATGGGCAATATACAGGGTCATTTTGACATTGCGTTAATAAATGAAACCACAGACTCGTCTTTGCCGCTGCTAACATTATGCCAAAAATCATCCATGAGAAACGAATATTTTCACCAAAAATCTCAAATTTACTTTCTTGATTTTTTGTAATTTTTAAGTTTAGTGCGAATATGGCGTGTGCGTGACTATTTTTCTGACTGAAAGTATGATATTGCCGCTGCAACTCGTCCTCTTAGAATAGTAGTAGTGGCATTAGGGCATGTAAATTTATAGTTACTTTTTTATTTTACATCTATGGTTAAAATAACTTAATGGAAAACGTTATTATCATAGACATAAGTACTTACGTGGTTTCATTTACTAACGCAATGTCAAAATGACCCTGTATAATAAAGCGTTGGTATTATTATTATTATTGTTATACATAACTGATTATAAAATAAATATCAATATATAAATATTTTGAGACAAATTAAGTTTTAAATCAATACTACTAAATTCGTGTTAATAACTAGCAACATTGTAGAGGACAGCCTGATGTACCCGATACAGGAAGTCAGCTATTACACATAAAATAATTGATTTTCTTCTCCCCATTGTAAAACAATCCAATATTTTTAAATAGGAGATATAAAAATAGAAGATGAATATTGATATATGTTACATAAGTGAAAGGTCAAGCCTAATTTCGCCTGTCGCCTTTACCAGGTATCGGTACCAGAAACTTTATGGAGTATATCCATTCTATCCATTAAGGTACCCGAACTTGTTTATATTAGGTACTAGCTTTTGCCCGCGGTCCGCCCGCGTGAATGAGTTTTTCCGGGATAAAAGTCCCGTTTTATATTTTCCCGGGATAAATAGTAGCCTATGTGTTAATCCAGGACATGATCTACCCGTGTGCAAAAATTCATCGAAATCCGTTCAGTAGTTTTTGCGTGAAAGAGTAACAAACATCCATACATCCATACATTCTTACAAACTTTCGCCTTTATAATATTAGTAGGATGGTTGGTTACGAGGTGTTGGCAACTGGACGAGAGCTAACACGGGTCACATATATTTTTTTTGTAATGGCCCTACTGCCAGTAGCCTGACACGAGTCGACTTTTCTGGCCATACCGGTCTTTAGGGTGAACGCAGAAGGCGCTCGCAACCCTTTGAATTAAATGACCATGCTGAGGGCAGCCCACTAGCGGGTTACGAACCTCGGCTCAGGACGGCCACTGAGAGAGGATGAGACATCAACGATTAAGGAAAGATTGGTTTTTAGGCCTAATCCTATTAGATTATGTTGTCATCGGCACGCGGGCCGGAACTGCTAAGGGGGTCGGGGTGGCGACGGGGAACGCGGCGATGTCCTCGACGGCGAGAATGGAACTGCAGTCTTGTGGAGTATTGCAGATTCAGGAACTCGTTCTTACGGCGGATGGCCAGAGTGATTTCGTCCTCTGGATCGGTTAATACGGAACGCGGCCGTCTCCATTTGGCGCGGTCGAATGGAATATACCTATAGGGTCATTCAGCTCAAAAGTACGCACTTTTTTTTCTACCGTCTACACACTCAAAAATATAGGGTCCTGATAAATGTTTTAACACTTTATTTAAAGGAAATTTATTCTACTTTCATGATTTAATGAGTTTTTGTACATTGCTTCATCGGTTTTTTTGCAATACATCTTTAAGTGCAGCGGGAGAAATTCGTACTCTTGACCCGTCATGTGGGTAAATCCACGCAGAGATGCGGTTAAATAGTTCGCATACTGGGTAAGCTTCGCACGCAGGTAAACTACAGGCATATAATTACAAATTGTATAAGTACACATGGAATCATATGGAATATGGTTTTAAACTTCCTTTATTCATGGTACAAATATTGTAAAAATAAACATTAAATGTACTGCTATTGTAGGCACCAGGAACATAATTAATTAGACTTTATTTATAACAAACTTTAGTTATTTTTGTAATTTAATGATCACTGTAATTTTAGGAACGCTTGATGTTACTTTTCATTGTAATGAAGTTATAACAGCGTGCGTACTTTTAATCCCGTACTCTTACCCAACAGAGAATATTTTAAACAATCACACGTCAGTTGAGATGCAGTTAGTTTTTAGGACAGAATTAATAGCTAAAATAAATACTATAATAATCGAGTAAACTCAACATAATCAACGGTCTTTTGTAAACTGATGCACCGTCTATCCATAAACTTTTCCCAGCACAAAATAGTTGATAACTAATCAACAAAATCACGATGATCGCCGTTTTTCGCTAAACAAGTGAGGCTTGGTAAAATAGCTTGTGGGCTCTGACATCATCCCTGACGCACCCCTAATTTTGCCGAAAAAGTGTCTGAGCCCCCTCAATAGGTTCCGAGATATTGACCATGCGCAATTTTACCCACTGCGTGCTGTTACCCCGAATGACCCTATTGACGCTATACGGACTAACGTGTTTGGGTGATTTACCGCCCGATCGAAATAGCGTCTGCTGGCCATATGCATGAAATGCCTGATGGTCGGCATGTTGGTGTCCACGTGGAGGTTGCGGTTGCGAACGTACCATGGGGCACCAAGAGCATGTCTGAGCATTTTATTTTGTAAGACCTGCATACGCTGAAAACGAGCAGGCGGTAAATAGGCGAATACGGGCGATGCGTACGTCGTGATAGGTCGAATGCAAGTCGGTAAAGATCCTAATCTTGTTGCGGATTGACATTTTACTTTTCCTGTAAGAGCCAATGCAATTGGCCCATCGCGAATGCGGCTCGCGCGCGTACCGCGTTTATATGTGGGATGAAGGTCAACCTCTGATTAAGGGTACCTAACTCCTAGATATTTGGCTGTGTCCGTCCAGGGGATGACCTGGTTGGACATGTGGACTGAGGTGTGGGGCACTTGGACTCTCTTTTTCTAAGTGAAAAGGATAGCCTGACTTTTGGTGGGATTGACGGTGATTCGCCATTTGCGGAACCAGTCGCCGAACTTGTCGGCGGCGGCCTGCAAAGTGCGCACCACATTGTCGGGGTACTGGTCACATATTTATTTCAGTTAATACGTGGCAAAATCGACAATTCGGGCTTACTTGGAGCGGTGATGTTTTCCGTGCCTGATAATTACCTCGGTAGACGGAGGCGGCCGCAGCTGCTGGTTGTTCCGCGTAGTAGGACCAACTTACTTAACAACGCACGCACGCGCCTTACGCACTCTTAATAAAGTTGCCGAAAGAATTGACATATTTTGGTGTTCTTTGAGTAATTTCACTAAAATATCATTAAATATAATTTGTTATACTATATAATTTGTTGGACTGCCTCGGTGGCGTAGTTGTATTACAGTACGACTGCAAAGCTGAGGTCTCAGGTTCGATCCCCGGGTCGGGCAAAGTGATATTGAGTTTTTCTATTCAGTATCAGCCCGGAGTCTGGAATTTGTGCCCGTTATGGCGATAGGCTCGCCCCCTATCACATCATGGGACGGAATACCGGCGAAAAGTGGGTGCACTAGTTGCACCTCTGCCTACCCCTTCAGGGATAACAGGCGTGAGTGTATGTGTATGTATAATTTGTTATAGTAATTTTAAAGATAAATAGCATTGATTGATTTAAGTTTAATATTAGTGTATAAGTCGTATGAACATAAGTAGATCAACACTACTGTAGGTATTAGGGCTAAGCCTGTAAAAGTAGTTGTTAAGTGGTAAAAAATAAATAAATAAAATTATCCGATCCGATATCGGTATCGGAGGACGATAGCCAATATCCGATTTCCACCAGTAGGTATATGGATGTCGAATCCGATATCCGATATTGGACCGGACAATGTGAAAGACAGGTTCATATTTCGTACATTTTATTTGCCCCGGCGGTCGATAGTCGATACCGATATCGAATCGAATAATGTGGCAATGCTATTACCTGGGAAACAAACCCTTACTATACCTATTTCACTACAGGCACAGTATCTACTTCGCAGCTGATGAGCGATAAGTCAAATCCAATGAACGAATAGATATTTACTGTTTTTAAATGATCTTTTAACCGTAATATAGGGTTTGAAAACTTAAAAGTACCTACCCAAATTTTTCAAACATCAAGGGTTGGTGACATAGGGTCCCGCGGACAGAAAATAAGAGTTTATAATGAAAATAAAATTATATTCATAAACAAAGATTATGTGAGTAGCATTGCATCTTGCGACATATGCATTTGGCACCTATTTCGTTTACTTAGTTTTTGTTCCAAAAGAAGAGGCGATTTCATCAGCCGTAAACTTTTCTCGCCATCGCAATTCTTCGTCCTTCACCTGAATACTTTCTTCGACACACGCAACAAAGGCCTCAAAAAATTCAAAAAATGTAATTTCGATTTTAAGATTCATAATTTTATCATCGTTACAGAGCTGAGGAAATATTTTTTTGAATATGTTGATAATAGTTTTGCTGGATAAATTGCCCAAATTGAATAATTTTAGGCGAATGCTGCGGTCATCATTATCGTCTTTTGATACTTTAATTATGTTTTCGTCTGTAAAAAAATATCATCATCATCAGCCACATGACGTTCACTGCTGGACATAGGCCTCCCCTAAGAATTTCCAGACGGACTTGTCAAAAGCGGCCAGCTCCAGCGTGTTCTTGCGACCGAAATATATAAATATTTAGATATAATCGAATTAGTAGATAACTAGGTTTTGCCCGCGCAAAAGTTTTCCTGGTTAAAAGTCCCGCTACATATTTTCCCGGGCCGATTTGTAAATCTAAAGTCTAAACCTCTGGGATCATTAGACTACTGCCTGGTCCGTTCATGGGCCCCTGTGTTGGGTTCCAGCCGTTCTCCAAAAACTGGAACTCGCACAATGTGGCGGTATTCGTCTGCAGATTGGGACGGAATTCGCGAATTCTTTGCGTCCTACCCATGGGGGCGGATCTGTTTCTTCTCAGATGATTCTGACGCCTGTGCGGACTGTGTCGCGGATACAATCCGCCTGGGTATGGAGATATTCATACCCAGCTCAAAAATACCCACAGGGCGTCGCAGCCGGCCGTGGTACAATCGTGCCTGTGCTGTCGCTGCACGCCTTAAGCAGTCCGCATACGCGGCGTGGCAAGACGCCAGGAGGCGTCGGGATCCGCACAAAAAGGAGGAGAAACGGAAGTTTAACGCCGCCTCTAGATCCAACAAGAGAGCTTTAGCTAGGGCCAAAGCGGAGCACATCCGCAGAATTGGCGAGAGACTCCAGAGCTATCCCTCTGGGAGCCGTGCTTTTTGGTCACTCGCCAAGGCTGTGGAGGGCAATTTCTGCCAGTCCAGTCTCCCACCACTGCGTAAACACGATAACAGCTTGGCCCATAGTGCAAAGGAGAAGGCCGATCTCTTGGCTCAAATCTTTGCCTCGAACTCGAATTTGGATGATGGAGGAGCCACACCACCGAATATCCCGCGGTGCGAGAGTCTCCTGTCTGAAATCAAAATCAGTCAGCGTGCTGTCAGACGGGAACTTAGGCTTCTCGACATCCATAAGTCGAGTGGGCCACACTGTATCCCCGCAGTGGTTCTTAAGACGTACGCCCCTGAGTTGACCCCCGTGCTCACGCGCCTTTACCGTCTTTCCTACAAGACCAACCGGGTTCCAGCTTCGTGGAAGGTTGCCCGTGTACACCCAATCCCCAAAAAGGGTGACCGTTCGGACCCTTCGAGCTATAGACCGATTGCTGTCTCATCCTTACTGTCCAAAGTCTTGGAGCGAGTTATAAACACTCAGCTCCTGAGGTATCTTGAGGACCACCAACTGATAAGTGACCGTCAGTACGGTTTCCGTCACGGTCGGTCGGCTGGTGATCTTCTCGTGTACCTCACGCACCGCTGGGCGGAGGCTTTGGATGGTGGGGGTGAGGCTATTGCGATCGGCCTTGACATTGCGAAGGCGTTCGATCGAGTGTGGCATGGCGCTCTTCTAGCGAAGCTACCAGCCTACGGAATCCCAGAGGGACTCTGAAAGTGGATCGCCAGCTTTTTGGATGGTCGGAGCATACAAGTCGTAGTGGACGGCTGTTGCTCCGAGACCAAGACCATCAATTCTGGTGTTCCACATGGCTCGGTGTTATCGCCGACACTCTTCATCTTGCATATCAATGACATGTTGTCTATCGACAGCATGCATTGTTATGCAGACGATAGTACAAGTGATGCGCGATACATCGGCCAACAGAATCTCCCTCGAAGTTCCGTTGAGGAAAGACGGTCTCAACTTGTGTCTGAAATCGAGAGCTCTCTGGGGCGGGCCTCCAAATGGGGTGAAATGAACTTAGTTCAATTTAACCCCTTGAAGACACAAGTTTGCGCGTTCACTGTGAAGAAGGACCCTTTTGTCACGGCGCCACAATTCGAAGGAGTCACTCTCCAAGTGTCCGAGTGTATTGGGATCCTCGGCGTCGAAATCTCGAGCAGAGTTCAGTTTAGGAGTCATTTGGAAGATAAAGCCAAACTGGCTAGTAAAAAGTTGGGCATCCTGAACAGAGCCAAGCGGTACTTCACGTCGGGTCATAGGTTAGCGCTCTACAAAGCGCAAATCCGGCCCCACGTGGAGTACTGCTCTCATCTCTGGGCAGGTGCCCCAAAATACCAGCTCGACCCACTTGACTCCTTATAGCGCCGAGCTGTTCGAATCATCGATGATACCAATCTCACGGACAAACTGGAACCGTTAGGACTGCGGAGAGACTTTGGGTCTCTCTGTGTGTTTTATCGTTTGTTCCATGGGGAGTGCTCCGAGGAATTGTTTAAGATGGTTCCATCGTCACCTTTTTACCATCGCACCACTCGTCACCGCAGTAGAGTTCATTCCTACCACCTGGAATCGTACCGTTCCCGAACGGTACGGTTCCAGCGTTCTTTTTTACCACGTACGTGTAAGCTCTGGAATGAACTACCTGTGTCGGTGTTCCCTGAGCGCTATGAGCTGTCCTTCTTCAAACGAGGTTCAAAAAGAGTATTGTCCCTACGGTAGGCAGCGGCTTGTCTGTGTCCCCGGCATTGCCAAGTCCATGAGCAGCGGTGGCCGCTTACCACCAGGTGGGCCGCTAGATAGTCTGCCTATACTGGCAATAAAAAAATAAAAAAAAATGAACCATTCTCGAATCCACCTGCAGACAAAGTGCTCCAGCCGTATAGGAGGAGTTCAGTGACATACACACACAGTAGAATTATAGGTACCTGTACAAAGTATGTATTCGATATCTTACACCAGACAAACCGTCACCCGAGGCAGAAACATGTCCGAGGCAGCGTGTCTCACGCTGCCTCGGACACCAAAAGGCGGACACGGTACGGTGTTTCGGGGGCTTCTGAGCCCCCGCAACAGGAAAAGGACCGCAATAGCGGTACGTGCAGGGGCGGTTGCGGACGACAACTTAGACGTGAGTCGGAGGAAGCCCGCAGCCGTCCCTAATGCGCCGAAGATGGCCGTTTTAAAAAAAAAAAAAAAAAAAAAGACAAACCGTCACCAAACAAAATTTTTCAATAGTGTTATTAATGCCATGAACCCTCTTATTTCAAATTACGTAAGCACCCAAGCAACAAAATGAATACAATATAAATAATAGTTTAAAATAACTAAAAAACACGCTTTATAGAAAATCCAACTAACAAACTTAAAAAAAAAACCGTCTTAAAACCACTACAAATCAAAAAATAATTAAAATTTGTATTCGCTTAGTATATTTGGAGTCAAATCTCATTTCGTTCACCACTTTCTGTGTTCAAGTAGGTACTTCAAACAATTAATATCCAACAACAGACTGTTTACGAAACATTATTAACAACAATATTAATATGTACCTAAAATCAAAATATTATTCACCTGTCACAAATGTGATTTCATTGCCGAAAATATATATATTTTGCCCAAGTGGTAAATTATCATCAGATGCTTCGACGAGTTCTGCTTGCGGTTGTTCAATATTGTGTGGTGGCTGTCGAACTGCGCACAAGAAAGTGCGGATTGTGTGTGGTTCTCCCAAGCTGCGATACAGTTCATAACACCCTTTTAAAGGCACAAAAGATCCATAGCCATTAACCAGTCGGCCTGGAATGATATATGGAGCCATTAAAATAACTTTTATACATTTGGTTACTTAATTCGTTACAACTTACTAAAATAATTTTACCCCTTCGTCGTCCCACACCCGGCAAAACATCATCTTCCATAAAACAACGAAAGGCACTAGCTAAAATAGTATCAGGTCTTTTCGCTGGCAGATGTTTCTTAGCGTACAATCTACTAGCAACAGAAATGAGACTATGTAAAAATTGCCAGAAATATATGGTTTCAAAAGGGTTGTGTGGTGTCCTTCCAAGCCATTCAGGATTTTGTTGGAATATTCTGTCTATCTCTACCAAAGTTAAACCTTTTTCATGAATGTTACAGTCGTAATATAATTGCCATAAATATAAGCGTATGAGCACTGGCGTGAAATGTATTTCTTCAATATTACATATAGTAGCATATTTATAATAAATGTTTTTCAAATCGATTTCATAGCATCTAAGTGATTTACGTAAGGAACTTTCTTCGAATAATATTAAATCTTCAAACTTTATAGGTGTATCTTCTAAGGGCTCTTCCTTGCGCATGCTAGTCCAGCCCATTATTCTAAGTGCTTTGTTATTTTCTAAATAATTATTTATAGTATTTGCTCTTACTTCCGCTTCTTTATCCAAGTTTTTAAGAGCATGTTCTATATGATAAAGAAGACCAACCGTATCATCACATATGTCAAATGTGTATGGTTCCTGAATTAGACAACGTTTTACGTCCTGCATTCCAGATCCATTTTCATTATCATCTGATAACAAAGTACCTAAGTTATCATCGTTGAATAAATTCTTGTCTTGCAATATGAACCCGTTATTGGTAACAAACTTCGCAACTCCATGTTTTTTATTATTCCTAAATTCTCCTTTGTAATGTGACCCGAACCCTAATCCCAAATTTAAAACTCCATATCCATTGCGTTGTCCTTTACTCCAAAGGCCGCGATATGAAGTCATGGATGGTGATGACATTGTGTTGTTATAATATGTATCCCAGATATAGATTCCGTATCCTGACATTACTCCATTTTTCCATTCGCCTCTGTAAAACTATAAAGTTCATATTAATAATATGCGTAGAAATATATTTTTATTACCTATCTATTACCATTAGGTACCCCCCTACTTATGACAAAATAAAAACATCATTTGTAGTGGATAAGTCCATCTATCTTACTTAAAAGAAATATTACGTAGGTATAATAAACATGAAACAGCACTCTTTTTCAATTTGGGTATTAAGTAATACCTAACTACCTACCTATTTTCCCTGTAAGCAACGTGGAATCGATACCACCACTGGTGAAAAGGCTATATTAGTTTCACCGTTCTACGTCGCAATATCGATATTCGGGATAACAGTATCATACACCCTATAATACTACTAGTGAAACTCATCCGTAAATTAGGGTAGTTAAGTATGTCGGCTTTGGACATTTAAATTACTTGTTATATCACTTGTTAGAGCTGCTATCAAATAGTGATCTGATTATGAGGATGAGGCGTGGGGTGAAATCATAATTATGTAAAAATAACAACATACATCATGATTTGGCCAGATCATGAGTCCTTTACCATCTCGTACGTATTTATCCCATTCACCTTTGTACCCGCTCATAGGACAATATTCTCGTGAGCCGTAACCATGACGAACATTCTAAAAATATTTCATTAAAATTAATAAAAATTAGCTCATTATCCTAATGGGTTTAACGTTATCGTATACGCACGTTTACCCACTGGCCGTCATACGAGTTTTTGAAAGATTCTGAGTAAAATATAACTCCTTCACCATGCTTAGTGGCGCAGTGCCACCCACCAGCATAGGAGCGTTGATTACGTGAATCCACATAGAGACCTCGGCCATGGCGAAGGTTACCAAGAAAGTCGCCTTCGTACCACGTATCATCTTTCCATTGTATCAGGCCTTTTCCATGCATCTCATTATCTTTGAACTGACCCTAAATAGTAGCAAAATATTTACTTTAAAAGACTCCTAACGTATATCTATTAGTCATTATTCTGTAGTAACATGAACAGACCAGATATAGTGTTCCATCGGCCCATTGAAATCGACCCTCTCCATGCATACACTTCATGGATATATTTCCTTCATAAATATTTCCGTTGCGAAACTTGATTATAGCTCGTTCATCAGGCGATGACCACCACACCTGGTGAAGTGAGTCCACCTACAGAATATTAAGATATTTTACTATAGTTGATACCTACAGACAAGTTTAAATATACAATAGATAGGTAATCAGATTTTTTTCACGTATACCTGTCCTGTTTCATTTATATCTAATTTGGATCTGCTTCTTTTTGTTTTAGAAGATTTGGCTGTAAATATAGAAATATTATACAAAAAATAGATGATGATTTTTATAATATAGGTTTATAAGTAATAGTAAACATGAAATTGCAGAGTTTAAAGAAAAAAAGAAGACTGCCTCAGCGGCGTAGTTGTAATGCGTGTGCGGTACAATTATAGCGGTGAGGTCTCGGGTTCGAATCCCGGGCCGGGCAGAGTGATATTGGGATTTTCTATTCAGTATGACCCCGAATTCTTGAAATGTGCCCGGTAAATGTTAATAGACCCGCCCCCTGGGACTTAACAGCTGGTGAAATGTGGGTGTGTTACACCTCTGCCTACATCTGAAAAGTAAAAAGACGTGATACTATCTATGTATGTAAAAGCGGATGGGCCTATTGCCATTTACCAGGCACATTTCTAGTCTGATAATGAGTAGAAAAACCCAATACCACTTTGCCCGACACGAAATCGAACCCGAAAATCCAGCATTGCATTCGTACCGTAATAATACTGGCACTGAGGCAGTATTTCATATATTAAATGGAAGTATGGGTGCAATTGAAATACAAACCAATTGATTTTTTCTTTTTACTCATAATTGTTAATTCGCTAACTGTTTTTCCAAATTCCATGTTTGGCGTACTTCCCTCAGGTTTTTGTTGTACTATCACTTCCCACGATTCAACAATACTATCGAGCATAGATTCAAAAAGCATAGTGACTAATGCCTTCTCCACAGAACCTTTAGGTCGAGTTCCGACTACAGAGCTCGCTGAATCACTGGTTAATCGAGCAGTGGATTGCCCTCTTGCAGTAGATATGAAATTATAATCAATTCTATCCTCAGTCGAAAGATACTTTTTTGATGCAATTAACGAGCTTTCACGTCGGGTAACAGTTTTTTGGAGATCGACATAATACATTTTTGTGTAAAAGTATCTTGTCCAACGAATCTGAAAAAAAGAACACGAGTCCCATATAAGGAGTTTATAGTCAGTTAATGACTATTGGCTAGTAGATATTAGTCAATAGCCGCACGTAGGTATATAATAATAATATTAGCCATGTACTATATACTGTCCCACTGCTAGGCACGGGCCTCTTGTTTTACTGAGTGGGTTTAGGTCATAGTTTTACTATGCTAGCCTAGTATGGGTTGGCAAACATCAAATACCTTCGAAATTCTTATGGAGGACTTCGTAGGTGTGCAGGTTTTTTCCTTCACCGTTAAAGCAAGCGACAATGCCCAAAGATATATAATAAGCACCTACATTATCCGGATGTTAAATAACAAGTATTATGTATATATTTTGCTACGTTAAACTTTAAATTTGTGCATGCTGTGCCAACTGCCAACCTTTAACTAATTGTAACACACCGGCTAGGTTTGGTACAACGAGTTACCTACCTACTTAGCTTCCCTAGTAGATACAACGTTATAGAAATGTCTCGGGCCCAAAAAAATCAAACTGCCTATAAAAAGACAAAATGTTACGTTTTAGATCAGGGGTGGCTTTAGGGGACGGGAACCGGGGCAATCGCTCAGGGCCTCGTTCTTCGAGGGGTCTTGCTCTTACAAGGGGCACGAAAAGACATTACTCTCCAAAGAGTTCTAAGATTATACCTAACTGTTAAATGTCTTTGTTACTTTCCTTCGAAAATCTGGTAAAATGGCCACGAAAGTATCTGCCACCCACAGCCTCGTATTAAGGCCGACACTGAATTAAGGCAAGTGTTCTTCTTTTTTTTCTCCCTTAAAATCAAGATACTTACAATAAATTGTAGTAAAATAGAAAAGGAAAAATAAATTGATAAACGATAACATATGATAATCCGTGTGTCAAGTAATATAAAAGTCGTCAATTGTGACCAAAGAGCATTATAATGCTACGGAAAATAACGACCGAGAAAGATTTTAGCAATTATGACTCTTTGATTAGGTATGACTAAATAGGTTTGTAGGTAAACGTCATGGTTTTAACAAAACAAAAAGATCAACAAAATCAAGGGCCTTATTCACGTTCCATCTTGACATACAGCATGCTCAATGCTGTAGGTACGTACATCACGGCGCGGCGCTGGACCTAGCATACGCACTAGGTATCGTGTGCGCATGCAGCGTGCTAGACAGCGCTGCCAGATATACAGTTTTATCTTTACTGTCTGGTAAATGATATTATTTTAAATACATATTTTTAACACATGATACAGATATGATATGAATGCAGATATTTCCACAGATATTTACAATTCGTGAATAATTTAGGTACCTATAATATGTATTTTTCGGCTACGGACTAAAATATTATTTATTGTCTATCGGCACGATGTTCGGAGTGGTGGAGTCACTCGCGTCGGATATATTATAATATCATTAAATCTAAAATGCTAAAAATTTAATTGCCAAGCGATTTAAAACTTTCCAACACTATGCTCAAAACTGCAGTATAAAACATTGTAAAACCGTCGCGTTTATGTAAGAGTCAAGATTAGGTATATTCATTATTTCAGTATATTTTTACAATATTAATTAAAATATGTCACATAAGTATATGATACTCTTTGTTATCATGTATGAAGAACATGATAAGTGTTTGTAATTATGTACCTAGTTGACTTTTGAATTTTTTGGGTAGACGTTCTCACAAATTTATCGCGACGCGAAATATTTGAACTTGCATACCGGCTAGTTTAGTTTGTCTTCTTACAGTTTAAGAATTTAAAATAACTTACTTATTTGTGTTTTGTGAATGCTGAACATACCTACCTTCGAAAGGCATGAGCATCAGAAATGTAAACGATACTGTCATTTCCTGTAATTTTGCTAATGCATATGCTGCTAGTGTGTTAATTTTATAAATACTTTAAAAATAAGTAAATAGGAGACTGACAGAGAGGATATACAAGGCGAGTGTGGACGGAAGGGCAGAGGAAAAAAAAAGGTAGGGGTCGACCGCACAGAACCTTCGAATGTCAGATATCTGACATTCTGGGTAAAGGTAAGGTCAAAAGTACCTTGAACCGGCGGGAATGTATGAAAATATTAATGAAGGTGGAGGAAGCGAAAGAAGTGCCCCAGAATCTACAATCAATCAAAGTGGCAATCCCTAGTCTCTGCCCACCCCTATGAGATAGAGGCGTGACACTATATATGTAAAATGAAACAATGATACATTTCGAATGTTTGTATTTTAAAGAGGAATTTAACTTTTTTTTTAATTTTACCCTTTTTAAGTCGATCTCGATGGATGCGGTGTCTTCCAATCCCACTCTGCCAAATGTGAGGGGATCTCGCTAAATCATTGTTTAACATAGATCGGCCTATACAAAATAAATCGTAAGTTACAGAAATTGGCACAAAGGATAACAGGATTATTTAATGAAATAGTTACTTAACCCCATTGCATAAATTTCCATGGCCTTCCTAATCGCCAAAGCGAAGCCTCTTGATTAAGATCGTCAAACGCAGCAACGAATGTTTTATTAGCTCCATTTTGTTGATTTATCTCATGGGTTGAATCTTTTTCTGCCCAACACCATTGCATGGAAAACACAACAGTCACTGCCACCAGCACCTAAAAAACAGTACCCACAAAGTTATTTTGTATATTATTAGAAACTCGGTGTCGTTCACAGCTTCGCCCGCGTGAAAAGCCTTTTCCGTTACAAAAGTCCATATAACGACAGCGCCATCTATGAAAAATATAAGATGAAAAGTTACTATTATTTCTCATGGGACCATAATATTACCGGGATAAAAAGTAACCTAGTATTTTTTCACGACATGGTCTACCCGTGTGTCAAGTATCATCCAAATCGTTTAGCAGTTTCCGCGTTTTCTTTTAACAAACTTGCAAACATTCAAACATTTTCCCAATCTTTCGCATTTATATTAGGTATTGGTAAGATTATGCTAATACCAAAACAAATATCTACGATTTTTTAAATAAGTAGGTACCTATTTGAATAACGCGTAAAAGACCTTAGAGGCTACTGTGAAAAACGAAATCCGAAACGTCGGTCCGAAACGAAGAAACGACGAACTTTGGATTTAACCTTACTACCAAATTACTTCGGATCCGTCACCGTTACTTTCGGATCCAATTATTATTTTATTATTTTTATTGTTTTTTTTTATTATTATTATCCGAACGAAGAAACGACGTATTTTATGTCAAATTGGTTTTCAAAGTAGGGCCAACGAAAGTAAAAATGTCATTAGTGTCAAAATCCGAACATCGGATCCGTCTTCGAATCCATCGTCGGATCCGTAACACTTCGTAGTAAGAAAACGTGCGATCCGTCA
Source organism: Lapara coniferarum (assembly GCA_949316025.1). Lineage (NCBI taxonomy): Eukaryota > Metazoa > Arthropoda > Insecta > Lepidoptera > Sphingidae > Lapara > Lapara coniferarum. The sequence goes on from OX438926.1 coordinate 8,628,800, forward strand.
CCCGAAACTACGGATTTCGTTTTTCGCAGTAGCCTCTCTAATATCGAATAAATGTCAAATTAGACATGATTTCTCTTTTGTAGGTAAGTAGAAGCCAGGTACACTATACAAAAAAACGTAAGCATCGATTTCAATAATAACCGAATAACATAATATTAGACCAAACACTAGGCATTAGTTCTCAACAAATTTTAAACCACTGTGAAAGCTTCGAATCCACGTTACCTTCAAATTCATTTTACGCAAAAAATAAATAATCCGTGATATGCACTGTTTTATTCGTATTACTTATACGCGTGAATGACTCGAACACACTGTTATATAGCCTGCAATAGTAAATAAATTGGCAGAGGTTTCATACACTGGCACATAAAACTACTGAAGCGATTTCAGTGATCCGCATCGTAATTGTGTAGGTATTTATAAACACATTTTTTTTTGCATAGTAATATATTCGATGAACCAAAAAACTTAAAAGTCGTATCTAAGATTCTATAAACGAGTTTAATCAATTTGCGCATTTTTGTGGAGGTAACATATTATAATACGGGTATTGTTATAGAAAATAAGTAGGTCATCTCAGAAGCCAATTTGCAAGAGGTCTTAAACGTTAAAGAAACTATAAGGTTTACAAAAATCTATTCCTCTTGCAAGAGATTCAGACTAGTCAAACTCAACAACGCCTTGACACTTTCACTAAAACTAGCATCCCAAGTTACGGGTACCTAACTATCTGGCCAGGCTGACCAGGTTGTAGAGGTTACAGGTAATTACGCCTTCACATTGTGGCATTCACTAACGACCGTTTCCAGTAAATTATCCCAACTGCTAACTATGCGCTACATGCATGAAGAAAAGAAGAATAGCGGAGGTGCCGCAAGGCATATAGGTCATGTCACCATCAATTTGGGCCATGACGTCACAGTAGGCGGGGCCTAAAACCGTAGTTCTGAGTGAATCGTCAGTGCGTTCGGTTCGGCCTCATCTGACGTTTAAATACGTATTAAATTCTTTTAACCATGAAATGTGATATTGATGAGAGTAGAAGTTGCTCAGGATCAAAAATCAAACAAGATGGCATAACATTTTATGTGTAAGCCGTTTAAATTTATGTTTATTTGCATTTTGAAACATATTTTCTTGTTGCATTACCAAGAGACATCTATCGTCGAAAAGTTGCATTCTACATATTTCTCACCGATATCTTGATTTTAACATTATAAACGCATATTACAATATTTTTTCGGCAGAAATAAGTAAACTTAGTTAATTTTGCCTCTAAATATATTCATTATTCAATCATTTATTATTTAGTTACAGGAAATGTGAAAAAATATATTAAAAAATGTAGTGACATCTGTGGGTAAGTATTCGGAAATAACGGATAGCGAAAAATATGTGCGTCATGCCAGCGACATCCAACATCGAATATAATTCGACGCTTGAAAGGCAATAATATCTAAACGACAGATATACCGAAAATGAGTTATATACATATTTGAAATCGCCAATTTTTTCTGCGTCGATTGATCCGGGTTTCGTAGCTCTAGGACAATTTTTTTGGCGGTTAGATATTAGATGATTCCGGTAAATTTCACATTTTTTTTCTCATTTACCGACAAAAAATTTACGACTCTTCGGATTTATAGTAGTTGGTACACTTAAGGAAATTGATTTTGAACTTATCGTGTTTTACTTGAAATCGTGATATTACTGTTTTGCATTAATATATGTTTACTTGAAATAAAAACAATGCTCACTCTTTAATTAATTGTTTATTACCTACACAACAAAATTATAGCATTGGCGTAGATATATATTTGCCTGGACCCATACTCACCATATTGATGTGCTAAGATATTTTCAGCTTAATAAAATATATTGTTAATAGTACATATATACAACTTTACATAAAACGAAATAAAAAGAGAGTAATCGGTTAGATAATTTTACCTGAATAATACAAGTTCTATTTTTTATGCTTAGATATTTTTACTTGTCAACCTTTAACTTCAATGATGTCGCATAGTTAATATTACCGGGTATGTTCAGGTGGTTATACTTATTGTTAAGAGATATTCACCTGTTCGCAATAAAGAAAATACACCCGCTTGCGAACCTAGTATTTTGAAAGTGTCGTTGGCTATTCTCATCTAGCCATGTATTTTTCTTATATTCCATGGCCTCTTTTACATCGTCCCACTTTCTTTCTCGTGTTTGCAAAGTACTATGAAAATCTTTTGTGGAAAACGTATGTCAAAATCGTAGAATGTGGTGCTCCATAGTCTCTGACTACCCGTATGGGATAAAGGCGTGAGTTTGTATGTGTGTGCTTTCAGCAAAAATAAAATTTGAGTGAAAATTACGAGTTTCCAACACAATGAATAAATCCTACTAATATTATAAAGGCGAAAGTTTGTAAGAATGTATGGATGTTTGGATGTTTAGATGTTTGGATGTAAGGATGTTTGTTCCTCTTTCACGCAAAAACTACTGTACGGATTTCGATGAAATTTGGCACACGGGTAGATCATGTCCCGGATTAACACATAGGCTACTTTTTATCCCGGGAAAATATAAAGCGGGACTTTTATCCCGGAAAAACTTTTTTAAAGCGGGCGGAGCCGCGGGCTAAAGCTAGTGATAATATTATTGTTTTCTAGTTCTGCTTGAGGCGAGAACCTCCTTCCAGCGAATTTGTTAACTATTATCAAATTATATATCAATATGCCATATTTTGGATGTATGTATGTTTATCTAACAATAAAATTTGATTTTCATTAAAGTTTGCTGCTAATTAAATAGTTTAATGTTGGTGGGAATAACAATATTTACAATATTGGGCACGTACTTATGTTTTTCTACATTCGTGCGACCCAATAATTTAGCTATAGATATTTTTAATTGATTTTATTAATATATTTAGTTATCCTTATACGATTCTTACCAACTGCGCATTTTTAAATATTTGATATTTCTTTAAATTTACTTGTTACGGTATCCATAAAATTATCCATTTAGATGATTTTACATGTTTGTAAATTAAGGTAATTTTTAACTAAGCGACGGTAACTTTTTAATTTATAATCGTCAAGGCTGTTGATTTAAGTCAAAAAATGTCAAACATTAAGAAGTTCCTAAAACAGCTACAATTATTTTTGTGCAGAGAATAGTTTAGTTATGTTTTTTTTTTGTCAAAATCAAAACTTTAAAACGCTCTACTGAAAAAAAATGCTGAATATCGCTTAGATATGATTGCCTTTCAAGCGTCGATATTATTTTTATTAATTTCGTTGTATTTGTAAGTTTTTTTCGTGTTATTGATTTATTTGTTATCATTTTAGATTCCCCATTTTTTTTTGTTTTTTGCGAAGAAAGTGACTTATTACTACCGATGCTGTAAATACAGACATTAGAAATGCATGAATACGTGTTATGATTAGGCGCAACAACTGGACGCCAACAAAATATTCGAAAACATAAAAAAAAATGGTTGGAATATAGTAAAAACAATAATTTCGCTTTTCCTTAGAAAATATTCCTACCTCTCAAACATTTGATGTTCGCCCGTCGTTTAGAAATCAATTATATTTACAAGTTAAAATATCATTAAAAGTGGAGTTTTATTCTTCTTGTTTTGGTTTTGAATGTCAAACGTTTAATATTCGTCCCATCGTTTAGAAATCAAATTAAATTTAAAAGAGTACTTTAGTTTTTTTTTAAATTGACAACCAACAATTTCTGATCGCAACTATAATATTTTACGGACTTTGGCGGGAACCTGGGCGTAAAGGTTGCGTTGTTTCGGTTGAATTTGATTTTTATGTGCATGATGCGGTTTGTTTAGTGGCCAATAAGGAATACATTCATTTTTATCATAATACTAGGTGTTTCTTGCGGCTTCATACGCGTGTAATGCCTTTCCGCTAAAAAAAAGTCCCTATGAAGAGATTAAAAATATGCATTACTTCCATGGGGCTAAATTACTGGGATAACAAGTAGACTATGTGTTAATCTAAGACATGATGTACTAGCGTGCCATTTCATCTAAATCCGTTTTGTTGTTTCTGTGTTTACTTCTAACACACATGTAAATATCCAAATATTTTTATGAACTTTCGCATTAATAATATTATCACAGGATACTGAAGTAGATATTAGTAAGATTATCATTATTAATTTTAATCAATAAAGATTTTTTATCAACAACTTTAACAACTTCTTTTATTTTGTTTTATTCCTTAATTTTCCTGTATGTATGTGTCACCTATGTAATGTATATGCTGAAAAACGGCTAAGCGCCAGTAGCATAATAAATAATGTGGTCCCACCATACTAACGCACATAGAATCGTCTGGAACAAAACACTATTGCTTGTTACGCCATAGGGGTGAAAAGACGAACTAAATTATTGACAACTTAGCTCTGTTACGCTGTAATAATGCCATTCACCGCTAGATGGATTTTGATTGGGGGGTGGAGCTATCGTTATATTTCATCCCCCGACCCCCCGCATTTAGCGACGCTACGTTCTAAAGAGATTTTGGCTTGACACACCTCCGCTATTCTTCTTTTCTTCGTGGCTACATGGTATAAATGAACTAATCAAAATACATTTTCACTATGGCTCCGTTGGTAATATGAATAAGCCATAGACCGTACGCGAAAGGCAATGGACGTGGATGAACCATTTAAGCGTAGCTTCTCTAAATAATTTGTGAACCATTTTTTAAATTTATACTATTGAATAATGACCCTCGCTGGTTACTCTCGAGTTGCGTTGCCAGAAAGAAGGTATTGCATCGCCCGTGTTACCCTCATCATAAATAAATCATAATAAGACATTATTTACTAATTAGAAAATTTTTAAGCATCTTTGTAGGTACTCAAAATACCTCGTTTAAGTATCTATCGTCATACGGAACCATAGATTATAGAAGTAATACGGAACCTATCGCGTAGAAACAATCATGGTGCGGCTGATTGAAATAAACAACAGCGAGTTATTATGACACCATTTCTAATTATTTTACTAGTAATAGTGATAATTAATTCAATAAAAAAATAAATGTATATCCTAGACATCCATCCGTGGTTAGCGATTGGGATCGTTTATTTAAATCGGCCGATAGTGATTACTTCAGTGACGATAAACTTTATTTTTAATCACTTCCTAAATTATAATGATGCAAGAAAGTTCATTGGGTAGAAGAATACAAAGAAAGTATTTATTAATTTTTTATTTTGCATTGTAATAAAACAAACATAATATTTCTTCAGATTGTGAAACATTAGTGACGTGTGTAGGTAGTTATTAATTAAGTACTTAGCACATAAATCCCGTATTCCCAAACAGTAACATGAGGACGCACAATGCGCCCAGAAGTTCAAGGATTTCTTTGGCTTTGTTAAGCTTTGTTTTCTGAGATTTATCTGAAGTATAGTGCCTAGTGGTATCTCAATATTAGCCAACCACAGCGCCCCTATGTCTACACACTGCGATGGCTGGCATACCGTAAGTACTGCGAAACATATTTATTATATCATAGCATTACTCTGTACTTACTAAATAATGTTTATGAATACGGATTAAATTTTTGTTTAACAACGTCAAATTATCCTGCAGAATCAGATGGAATTATGTCGATGGCTATAAAATACAGAAAGTCACCTGCAAAGGAGCTCTTTTGGTGACAACTCATTTCACTTTGCACCCGTCCATGTATTCCCCATCTTTTAATTTTCTACATGGTAGTTGCAGCAATTATTGCTATATATTAATTCACATTATATGATTAAGTCACACACTCTAGGTAGTTTCTATCAATTTTTCATAATAATTATTTTAGTCTAAGAATAATTATGACGACAGATCGTTCGAAAGATCTGCCGCCTTGTGTGTTTTAAATGTAATATTTATAGTAGGGGAGTCCAAGAGGGGATTTTGCGATTTACTCGAGCGCGGCAGATTAACATAAGGGGGATACCTTAGACCCCGTTAAGTACCTCCACCAAGTATAAGCATTCTATACCTATATGATCGCGTGTCTAGGGCAGCCGATCAGAATAGTAAAAAATAAAATGATCACCAGAAATACCTACTCGAGCGCGTACGATTAAGGTAAGGTGGGTTGATTACATGCTGAAAAGTGTCGATTTCACTAATCTGACGATTTGAGCTTGGCGTAAGGGAGTGGGAGGGTCACAAACTTGCAAAAAAAAAACGTCACCTTGACATTCTCAAGCGCGGTCTAATTTTTTTTTATTTTGAAGGAAATAATTCAAGGATAACGGGAATAATATAATCAGTCGATTTGCTCAACCCGAAGTAACACAAATCATATACATATATAAAATGCTTTTTCCTGAATGACACTGACGGATCAACGCACAGTCTAAACCGCTGATCGTAGAGACCTGAAACTTGGAGGGTGTGTTCTTTGTATGACATAGTAAGGGGGTGAAAATGGGGGGCAAAGATGGTACGGGACAACGTGATTCCTTGGTCATATCTACATAAAATTTTGCATAAACCTTTTCTAACAGAATTGATGGAAAACAAATTTCGTATTTTATTGAAATTCATCCCCTAACGGGGTTAAAAAGGGGTGGCAAAGTTTGTACGCGATAAACTCAAAAACTACCGAACGGATTTCAATGAAATTTGGTATGGCGGTAGTTGAATACCCTGGGAAGTTTTTACGTTTTTTTTATCCCGGGAAAATGTACAGCGGGACTCATCCAGAAAAAACTAAACCATATTTTGAATGCTATGTATTTCCAAACTTAAAAACAAGCGTATTAACCTAAATGTCACGGAAAGCGGTTTATCTGCAATTTAGTGAGTTTTAGCTGAACGTAAAAACTAGACCTGAGCAAATCAAAATAGATATTGAAAAAAAATTACGAAATATTTTTTTTCAAATCGAAAATCCGAATTAAGAAAAGCCCTCCAAATAATCGTCGGATTATTGATCAGCATGACCTGAGACATCAAGCTAAACCATCTGTATAATAATCTGACGCGCTTGAGTATTCCAAAATGGCGATCCTTTTTTTTGCATTTTCAGAAGGCCACCACGAGCTTGCGTCAGGTATGAATCGTCAGTATTTTGAATGGGGGATTCTTTCGGGTTCACTTAATATCCCCCAAGAATATCTGACGCGCTCGAGTAAATTTTCTTTTTCTCAATTTTCTACCCTTCCGTGTGGCCACCCCCACCATGCAAATCGGCAGATTTACATACCTCCGGTTTCAGAGCCACATGGGGCTTATACGCTATCAATATCTGACGCGCTCGAGTATGTCCATGCTACAGTATTATTTTACATATTTAAAAATCTATAGCCGCGTTCCCCACCGATGAAAAGGTAGGTATATATTATATAACATTTTTTCTTCTTATAATCTAAGCTTTGCAACCCAATAGGTCTCTATGACGCTCGAGTAAATCCCCATTTAGCATCGTGGACTCCCCTACTATTACCAGTAAGATGACATCATTCAATATTTTTGACAAAAAGTACCAACGTGACTTGTATAAACATTTAAGCAATACAAATTATAAAAAACAAAAGAGCCACACAATAACCACATAGTCAATAATTAAAATTATACTTTTAAAATAAGTAAAGTTTTAGAAAGTGTACAAAAGTACTGATAGGTATTTGCCTTCATTTATGAAGGCACATAAAGGTAAGTTTAATGTCTGATAACATTGAATATTGAGCATTAAGTATATCTAGCCAATCATTTCGCTAATTCAACAATTTCGACTAAGAGTAAAAAAATCTAAATAACTTTAAAATAACCGGTAGAATAAAAAATTTAAACTTTGGAGGACGCATTTGATATCATAAAAAGGGTTGACAATATATTTTAATTTGATCAAATATTTTACTGGTCATGCATATTTATAAAGGCGTAATAATGAAACAGAGCTTTATAATTATGTAAAGTACCTAATTTTACTAACAAAGACATATTTTATACTTACTGATTATACATTTTTTTCGTCATATTTCTTCCTTTCCTCGCGACATATATATCTATTTAAATAATTCATAGTTTATTAACACTACAATGATAATACCTATATCACAGTTATATCATTTGGCTTTCATTCCATATGCAATATTTACCACTTACATAAGTATTATTATATGACGTTAAATTCAAATAATCACCTTAAAGGCTAATTTGATATCTATATCTGAGCGAAGACAGGCCTATGGGAATCTTCCAACAACTATTAATTCAATTTAGCTTTTTAAATCCACCGCGAAATCAGACCAATCATAATAAAGTATTAGGTCCTTACATATTATGAAATTGGCGTTTTGTCGTAGTGGCCACTTTAATCGGAAATATCTCGTCTTTGGTTAAAAGTTTCAAATAAAAGGATATATTCAAAAACGGGCTTAAAATTCTAACCAAGATAGTTTATATATATATTTGGATAGTAGGTACCTACTCCCAAAAACGAAGCCTTTGCATCAGATCCAGTAATTTTAAAGACCTTTGATTTTGAGATTTACCTAGATAGGTATGTAATTTTATTTTGCTTAAATCTAGTATGAACGTTTTTAAAAAAGGATTTTTTATCAATGGTGGGGTCTAAAAATGCTTTTTTGTTGGATCTAAGATCCATATTTTTGGCCCCTTAATGTCCATAGAGTTTGAGTCTGGTAAGATTTTGAGGCCCATCACCGATACAAAAAGCGGACATCACCTTTATAAATGCATTGAACTAGTACTTACATTTGTGTTTCTAAAACATTCATTTATTTCTTTTCTCCTGATTAGTTTTTTCTTTGGCGCCTTCCATATCGCAAAATAGATAACATCAAATATCGCTATGTTTACGAGTATAAGTTCCACTGTGGCACCAGTGCTGCAGAAACAGCTCGAAGGGTTAACGATGTGTATGGCGCTGGTGTCTCAAAACAAAACACGGTACGTTTTTTGTTTCAACGTTTTCGTTCTGGAAATTTCGACCTTCAGAACAAGCCCCGTGGACGGCCGTAAACTAAGATGGATAATAAGGAATTAAGGGTTATTGTGGACGAGGATCCATCGCAACACACAGCTGCAGGCTTCGGTGTGAGTGATAAAACTCCACTTGAAGCAAATCGGGAAAATAAAAATGCTAGAAAGGTGGGTACTTGAGAATCGAGTAAATCAAACCAGCAAAACACGCGTCGAATGCTGGGTTACGTTGGCCAACGGACACAATAACGAAGGGATTTTAAATCGAATCATTACCTATGTGATGTGCGAAAGTGGATCCTGTACGATAATCGGAAGAGCTCATCGCAATAGCTGAATTTTAGAGAACCAGCCAAATTTTGCCCCAAGCGAAAATTAACTCAAAATAAAAATATTTGTGAGTGTTTGATGGATTAGTGCCGGTGTCGTTCACTACAGCTTTCTAAAATATGGTCAAAAGATTACGGCAGATATCTATCGTCAGCAACTGCTAACCATGATGGAGGAACTAGCTGCTAAACAAGCGAGGCTGTTCATAGCGCTAAGCTACTGCTGCTTAAGGACCGAGCTAGACCACACATTGCACAACAGACGGCCGCTAAACTAGAGCAGGAGCAATTGGAATGTCTGCGACATCCACCGTACTCCCCAGACCTTGCTCCAACAGACCGCCATTTTTTCCGTGACTTAACTTTTTAGAAGGAAAAAAATTCAACTCCCTTGTGGCAGTCCAAACCACCTTCACAGAGTTTATTGATTGTCGCCCCCGTGTTTTTTTTAGTTAAGGGATCAATGAACTCTCCATGAGATAGCAAAACTGCATAGATAACAATAGTGTATACTTTGATAAATTTATTATATTTTACAATTAAAAAGAATCTTTGTATTCCTCCCATAAAAAACGCCAAATTCATGTGTAAGATTCTTGTCATGCTTAATGAATAAATTACTTAGTTTGATTGGTTTATTCTCGGGATCGGATCGAAGATTAAGGTTGGGATCGTTTATTGAAAATTGACGTACCCCAATATGAGAAATCAATCTATTTTCGAAAAATACATAAACAACATGGCTGTTAGTACAGGCTGTTCCAAAAATAAATTCGCCACTTGTCATGACTAAACATGCGTTTTTGCTAATTTTCGGTTGACCATTTTATAGAGCTTTCTCCTATAAAGCGTTTCATATTCCAAACATTGGAGAATCCTGGGTAAGATGTGATCTATTCCTGTATTTTACTGACCATAAGATGTCAAAAAACTATTTGCTGACTGTCATGTGCGTAACTATTTAGGTTCGAGTTATCGACATTGGTAGTACCTATTTTGAATATAAGTGCGATGTCCATTTTACGTTTCTGCATATACTAATAATAAGACAGTTAAAATATATCATTTGCGATACAATAACTATATCTAATAGTCTCCCAGACTTATCTAGTAATTAAATCTGTCTTAAAACCTGTTATCAAATATAGATACTCGCTACTTTGAAAGCTAATAATATAATTATTTTAACTTATTAAATACTATGTTTCGTTAACCTGCTGTATAGAAGTATTATTAATTAAAATATTTACATAACAGTAACAACCTGATGGTGGCCTCAATAGCTACCGAATTAAGGCTGACATTCAATTAACACAGCTCTTCAAAATAAAAGATAATAATTTGCAATAGTATTAGTAGATACTGAAAAAGGAACTAAATTTAAAGTCACATGCAGTTGATATGATACAACTGTAACGTTACTATAAATTGTTTATTCCAAGGTAACAGGAGAAAAATTGTTGTTATGATTCTAGATAAAAAAAATATATACGCGTCACTGTTTAGTATAGCTGATTGTAAATACACTTTATGGACTGATCGTTATAAAACTTTTGATTAAACAGGTACTCCGTTCGTGTTGAAAATATGTTCAAATTTAAAAAGCCTGCTTTTTATATTACAAATTAGATTTCATCTAATCATCGATAATAATTTTACAAATTTCATAGTATAACAACATTTTTGTGCCAATTTTTTAAATATATTTAGTTTACAATAATGTATATATTTTATTAGTATTACATACACGTTATCTAAATAACACAGAAAATCCTATGTATAAAACTATAGTCTGGTACATTATTTATCTTATTAATCTACTACTAAAGCTGTGCGCAAGATGAAAATATTTTGTCAAAAGCGATTTATTAAAAAGTTGCAGTACATTTGTAGTACATTCATACGTACACTAAGTAATAGCCTCCAAGGCATGTAACGCGGAAAAATACCAAATGTATGAATTACTAATTTATTAACATGGAATATCTTCTTGCCAACGTATACTTTTATTTCTGGCTTGCTGTACCTACATATTGCCAGGAAAATGTTCCGTATTAACGACTAGTGTACTTTGTAATTCTAGGATACATTTGGTCTTTATCTGCAAATAAATTCATTTGAAATTGTCTGCAAGCGGCATTATACAGCGTGCGCTATATACTAAAATTAACGCCATACCGTAGCCGAGGGAGTAAGGAGGAAAAAAATAGTTGATGAGAACTATGATTAATTCCCGACATATTACAGAATATGGTATAAGATTAATAATTGAGGTAGAAATAATATAAGCACTCTCAATATTTAAGAAATAGAATTACACCGATATTTGATCACTGTACATTGACCCTCAAACTCGGCATATAGCTGACTAGAAAGTTAAATTTATCTAAATAGAAATATCGGCATGTGAGCACTGCTCAAATGCGGCCTAGTTTCGCTATCACGACGATACAGCGTGTGCAAAATAATAATGATTTAGATCCAAGCAGTGGGTCGCAGGTTGTCGACGATGCTGGCCCTCCTGCGGTGGCAGACGCGGATGCAGGGCTCGAAGGCCAGGCGGCGCCAGGGTCACGAGTCGTGCAGCAGGCGCTGGTAGTGCGGGAACACCTCGTGCGGCGGCACGTGCAGACCGAACTCCAGCGCCACCAGCACCGCGAACTCGAACCGCATTAGATCCTTCCTGTTCAGCCTGAATGTTGTTTCGATGCGCTACAAATGTACAAATCAACTGATATTGATTGTATGTTTGTGGAAAGCATTTTTTGGCCTTCCATATATTATACAACTCAATTTGTAAACCTTAAGGCTATTGCTTTTCCTAATAAAATAAAATAAAAAATTACTACTAAAGCATATAGTATTAAAAGATAATGATCCACAATATAATCTAAAATAGGATATAAACTGTTTTTTTTATCGCCTACTTTGGATGAAATATTTACTTCATCTAAAACAGGCGTGCAGAGAGAATTATCAAAATTCACACATCTTGATCTTTGAGATCAACAAGTTTTATGTTTTCACAATCTCGTCGAAAAGTACTAACCACTTATACTCCATCCAACCATTTAACTTTTGATATTATATGCATGCCTATGAATAATTATTGACAAGGAATCGAAAACAAAATAGTTGACTACTTTATGGACGCCATTTTTCCTTTTCCATAGTGAAGCGATTTGCTCTTCAGCTCCGATATTAATTATCTATCGATATTCGTTTAGCCCAGTGATTGTGTAACAAATAGTTCAAACTTTTTCATTGAAAATAAAATGGTGTAGCGTAAATTAAATACTATACTTTTGGAACGAAGATCCTTATCGCGCGTTACGAAAGGGGGCTAGACGGAAATTAAGACCAAAAGTTGTAACGACACTTTTTTTTCTACTTGCCCAGTGAAACCAGCCAGTAACAATAAAGAACTGGCAGTAAAAGTGAGATTCGAAATTTAGATAAAAAAATCAATTTAAATGCTTTTTTGAGTAGTTTTTTTTTCGTTAGTTGTATGTCAATTTTAATGTCAAGCTTGCTTAGGTGATGATCGTGATTCGATGACATATCTATTCACTATTGTATAGGTAGACGTAAATGTTTTCATTGATGTGGTAACGTTTAATGAAATATACAATTATTATAACTTAAAAGAAATAAAATTTTATTGCAATTCCTTCACTAATTAATCGAAAGGAACTTCGTTCCATCCGGGTGTCCCTTGACAGTTGACACCTCTCAAGTTTTTTTTATATATGCGTAAGTACATGATAATAGATAACCAATAAAATAAACTATAAATGTTAAATATTGACAAAAGTTACATTGGTTGTAGAATATATACCTAGAGAATAAATGTATATACAGAAAATATACACCTTTAAACGCTTGGGCGTGTTTATAAATCAATACAAAATGTTGGGCATAAATAACATTTGAATGTGGTTAATCGATCAAAATCTCTTCGTAATTTGTTACAAGAAATCGAATTGGTAACGCATTAATACATCCCCAATTGATTAGAAACCGAACTGTCAAAAGTTAAATAAATGGTTGGACGGAGTATAAGTAACAAACAACAGAAACAATACGGATTTATTAGCTTAAGAAAAAACATTCGAGATACTCCCAGTCCTACAATAACTGAAATTCGAATCGTTTCATTGTATAACCAATTTTAAATCTATATCCAACAAAGACAAATACCGTCAAACTAATTACTTACCTCAATTAAAGCTTTCAACATTTCTCCTTTGACATCATTCAGTTTGGCTGATAATAGCAGACATGCGCCCGCGCATAGTTTTCTGTTATCCTTATTGATTAGATTAGCTAGAATCAACTTTTCAAAGTAAACATATGCTTGAGCGACTGATAATAAATCCACACCGCCACTATCGTGTTTTGCAATCTTCCGCATTTCTTTTTTTATGCTGAAAAATGAATAAAACAGATACGACATAAACTAGTGTGCTAAAAATTAAAATAGTAAGGGTAACCTATTATAAATAAATAAGGTTTCACTGAAATATCAAATTGAAATGTATGAAGAATTGTGGTCTTTTTATGCAGATTTCTGAAGCCTAAACGAAACTGCTAATTTCACAGTCATACTAAGATTGGTGTAGTCATACGAAGTGTCCGTGGCGCTACGGACTTACGTCACCAAAACAATACAGCATATTTATTAAAAACATTTATACCTTCTTAATTTGCTGAGAGTAAGTTTGATGTGCGGAAATTTTTCTCTAAATTTATCATTGAGCTCCTTTTTAAGGTCTTGTGGCCGCACATAATCGATTATAGATGTCATGTAAGATGTAAATGTCAATAGCGTCCTGTGCTTGCCAGCAATCAACTCAGGATCATCCAAAACGTTGGGGCAGTAATGGACCTGTAAAGAAAAAAAATAGTCATCTCCCTGAGGTATCAATATAGAAGGTAGGTTAAGCAATTATTTATTTATTTTATTTATAACTAGTTGTGCTCGCGGCTCCGCCCGCGTGAAAAAGTTTTTCCGGGACAAAAATATTTTCCCGGTATAAAAAGTAGCCTATAGCACTCAGGAGTTATGTAGCTCCCTGTTAGTGAAATAATTTTCAAAATCACTTCAGTAGTTCCTGAGATTAGCGCGTTCAAACAAACAAACAAAACAAACTCTTCAGCTTTATAATATTAGTATAGATACTTTATAGTACATGTACTGTGTAAATTAGAAAAAAAATGCAGTATATGCACTTAGAAATAAAGTACAATTGGAAGTCTTACTCGAGGCAATTTCTTACAGACAATTATATTGAACTAGCTTTTGCCTGCGGCTCCGCCCGCGTTATAAAGTTTTTCCGGGATAAAAGTCCCGCTTTATGTTTTCCCGGGATAAAAAGTAGCCTATGTGTTAATCCAGTACATGATCTACCCGTGTGACAAATTTCATCAAAATCCGTTCAGTAGTTTTTGCGTGAAAGAGGAACAAACATCCAGACATCCATACATCCATACGTTCTTACAAACTTTCGCCTTTATAATATTAGTAGGATGAAGTAAACTTTCTCTCTGTTAAAAATATTATATTACTTACGAATTTCTGTGAAATTAAACTTCCTTCATCCCAATCAAAAGTTTTATTGTCGATAGACGAGTGCGGAGGTGACGCAGCTACAGCTGACCTCTGGGATGATTCATAAGAAAAGCACCTACAATGAATAATTATATTAATTATCATAATTTAAATGTGATCATACCTTCATGCAATTTTATAAGTTTTATTATTGATAGAGTAGAAACTTTAGTACATGCAAAATAAAGAAAACAACATCTCACACTTCCACAATTTAGTTATAGCATCTACCTATCGGTTATGTTTATGAAATGGCCATGGGTTTAGTATTTACTATTTTCATGCATTTGTGGGCACTTGGTTCACTATGTGCTGACTACATTTGCTTGTTAATGATCGTGTAAAAGGATAAGTGCATGATAAAAACGTTTCTCATTGTTATCATATTATTGTGAAGTCACCTTGAACATTCTGAATTCACCTCACCCCTAAAAATGAAACTGTACAAAAATGAGACCCAAACTATTTGCACCATTGCCAGGGTTACCACATTAAAAAATTATCAAAGACATAATGACTATGTCATTAATTTACAGAACATTGTTATATAATTAATTTGTGTGTAATTTTAAAGCAAGGGTTGAACAGCATTAGCAAAATCTAAATGCATAGCAAACTTCATTTTTTTTATTGTTTACCATTTTTTATCCTTGTGCCTCGTCAATAACTTAGTCCTGAAATTCAAATTTGTTAGTGATGAAATGATTATGATTCTTTCATTACAATTACCAAAATGCATTTGATAAAATATATCAAAATGTGTAAAATATAATAGTGTGAGTTACGAATGTTTTAGTGCAGAAGCATTCAGTAGGTTTGATTTAGTTTACAATTTTTATTTTAAGTAGAACAAATATTATTATGAACTACAAACAATAAATGGACATAATTCACAATATTTTAATGTTTACTTTCGGATTGAATTACAATGAGGAATAATTAATTGCTCTCTCGATTTTATTTCAACTACCTGTCCACAGAATTACAGATAAAACTGTTTTTAATGTTGCATAATTTCTAGGCACACAATGAAAAATAAAAATAAATGCATTTTTAAAATTAAATAAAATCAACAATCACATGCATAAAAGCATTTCGAAAGGTAACTTAAGAGGTGAAATTATACTAAGTTTTTTTTTACTATTAAAAAAAACAGTAACTGCTTATTATACCTGGCAATAACATGGGGATGACGATTTATAACTTTCCAGTTGGCTTTATCAATGAAGTCGCTGTCATACATTTTTCTGTACTGCTCCCTTGTACATACTCTAGATGGCACAAGTAGTTTAGAGTATGATATATCTTGCCCATTTTCTTCTCGTTCCAATCCAAGCAGATCGAAAGGATCCACTCCATTATCAGTGATTGATGAGAGGGGTCTAGGCCCTGATGTATTACGCCTGCGCACACCATCCTTCCTGAGATCGGTCCTGCACAGTTTCAAACAGAATATATGTTCATAGTAATTCAGCTTCAATAAAAGAATTAAATGGTCTTCATAACATTGCAATCTAGTAATAAACTAAAATAATATAATTTATTAATTAATTTGTTCGCGGCTCCTTTAGGCGAGTTTTATACCAATAAACTTTAATTTTTGCTAGTTAGTTTCAAGTACGATTTTGATTGAAAACGACAAGTTTGAGTCTCCGTACAAAAAAATCTGAAACAGACGTTGGAACTTGGTGGATAGATTGAAATTAAAGAAAGATATGAAATATCTGGCTCGTTTATTCCATTCGTGTAGAAATAGTCTTTACAATGAGGTTTTATAAATTAACCAGATCAGTTTATTTATAAAAAAATCGCGATGTAAAGTTGACTGAAATAGTCGAAGTTTTAGATATGGCCTCTGAAATTCTTTTTTACCAAGATCAAAACGTGATATTATTTATGTTATATTATTTATACATGATCTTTCTATATTAAAGACCTTATTCATAAAGAGTGTATAATCTTATTTTAGCTATCGAGTATTTTGGCTTCTTCCTTCAAAATCAATTCAAGTTTCGTTTGAAGAAGATAAAACATTCGACAACTAAAATAGGTTAATGAACTGTTTATGAATAAGGCCGTTAACCTATATATATATAATTAAATTTAATATGTTATATTAATATCATATCGATCTAGGTAACGACGCGGCAGATGAGCTGGCAAAGAGGGGGTCAAATCAGGTGGTATTCCGGCCCGTTCCAATAATACCACTACCTTTCTACCAGCTAAGACCATGGCTGCACCGCAGAACACAAGAACAACACGCGGATCAATGGGTAAGTACTAGTGCATGTAGACAGTCCCGGGAAATAGTGCCACACCCGGACCGACGTCTGACGAGACGCCTCATGTCTCTGGACAGGGCCTCTCTACGTACAATGGTGGGTACGATCACCGGACACTGCTCATTAAACAAACATTTATATGTTTTAGGTATCACCGACAGCCCCCTCAGCAGGGGATGCCTGTCGGCTGACGAAACAGCCTCCCACGTTATCCTGGAATGCGAAGGAGTAGCTGCACAACGGGCTGAAATCCTCGGCACACCGGAGTCACTCCGAGAAGCCTGTGAAGGAACCAGGAAATATCCTGCGCTTCTGGAAGGAGTTGAGCTGGCTAGACTTCTAGCTGGCACATCACGCACAACGGCCCGACTTTTTACGGGCTAAGTGCGGAAAAAGGAGCCCCACAACATGAACATGAACATAATATCATATAAAAATTATAATATACTTAGTTCTTTTCTTGTTAATGGCCCTACTGCCAATAGCCTGACGCGAGTAGGCTTTTCTGGCCACACCGGTCTTTAGGGTGAACGCAGAAGGCGCTCGCAACCCTTTGAATTAAGTGACCATGCTGAGGGTAACCCATTAACGGGTTACGAACCTCGGCTCAGGACGGCCACTGAGAGGATGAGACATCAACGATTAGGGAAAGGTTGGTTTTTAGGCCTAATCCTATTAGATTGTGTTGTCATCGGCACGCGGGCCGGAACTGCTAGAGGGGTCGGGGGGGCGACGGGGAACGCGGCGAGGTCCTAGACGGCGACGACGGAACTGCGGTCTTGTGGAGTGTAAATCATTAGTAAATATAATATAAGTATTGCAGTATAGTAAAAACAGCAAGGACGATAATACAGTTCATAAAATTATTGGAAAATATTATAAGAATATAACTAACACATGAAAATATTTTCAAATATTATAAAGTATTGATGGTTTTCCTTCAATGTCTGTACACATTTAAATATTCTAGTTGTAATAATAATAACAATAATAATAATAATACCAGCCCTGTATTATTATACTGCCCACTGCTGAGGCCGGGCCTCCTCTACTGAGGGGGTTTAGGCCTTAGTCCACCACGCTGGCCTAGTGCGGGTTGGTAGACTTCACATACTTTCGAAATTCTTATAAGGAACTTCTCAGGTATGCAGGTTTCCTCACGATGTTTTCCTTCACCGTTGAAGCGAACGATAATTGATAAACAATACACATTCTAGTTGTACTGAAGAGTAACTATTTTCTTAACCCGAATGGAGTAGTTATATTTTATTACCACAATTAATGTTTTTTTCTTAAATTTAAATTATTAAGTTACAAACGTCGATGTGTGGCGTTGCAGTCTTCGGAGGACGCTGAAGTATATCGACAACTAGATTGACAGATAGGGAAGTCCTCGCGACACGATGTCTGTGCTTACAATGTTGTAAGCATCAAGGAGACGATTCACTGAATCACAGGCTTCAAAGTGTTCGCAAAAGACCAGTCTATCGGGTAAGGACAAATGCCTAAGCCAAAGACGGAAGACGGCAACGTAGTGTCGATGAAGACAGTGATATTGAAAGAGATGAGTGGTGATGACTAATAGGCCCATCGCACTCCTGAGCCATGTTTATAAACTGTTCTCGAGGGTTATCACGAATCGTCTCGAGCTCAGGCTACATGATTTCCAGCAAGTAGGGTTCCGAATAGGCTATAGTACCACATAGATCACATTCATACAATGCGGCAGGGAGACCTGGGCTGTGTTACGCTTCCTCCAGCGGACCCACATCGACTATCGGTATATTGAAGGGCTAAGGTGCTTGTACAAAAACGCCTCGCGCGTCAGTCCAAGTAAAAGCACGAAGGCTATTCCTATATATAGAGGCGTGAGACGGGAGAACTTATTTCTTCGAAATTGTTCACTGCCACGTTGGTCGATAGCTTTAAGTTTTTTGATTAGGAAGAATTTGGAATTAGCTTCAATGACGAGTACATTACACACCTTTGATTGACCGACAACATTATTATCTTGTCCGAATCATTTGAGGACCATAGTATTATGCTCAAAGAACTCAACCGAGTTTTCTGGTAGGCCTTAAACTGAACTAGACCAAAATCTTGTCCAATTCTCATTTTTGCATATTGTCGGGGATAGCGCAAATCCGCGTAACTAGCACTGGTAAAGTGCTAGTTACACTGCACCACGTAAGTGACGAAAAAAGTTTAATTGAAATTATTGATACTTATGACTGATAATACTGTACTCTGTTTCTTTCACTTACGCGGTATTTACCAATGCTAGTTACGCGGTATTGCACTATCCCCGACCGCGACATGCCGATTAGTGTTGAGAACGCAACTCTCGAAGCTGTCGACGAATCTGTCAATCTAGGACACTTGTCATAGATAGACAGTTTCGTCGACTACTTAGTCCAATTATGCAGGTCCAATTTTAAGATAGAGGTCAAAACCAGCTCGGCTGAGCAGCATTCGGGAAATTAAGCAAGGTCTGCTCATCCAAATTACATCAGTGCTTGAAGACTTCAATCAATGTGTGGTACCAGTGATAACAAATGGCTTTGAGACATAGTCTTTGACTATGTGCCACCCAAGATGACTCACAGTCATTCAGCAAGCTATGAAGAGGCCCGGCTATGCACGCTGTTATGTCTACGCGATCAAATTGGACATTAGGAAATTCGTAAGAGAACAAAAGTCACTGACATATTTCAAACAGGTCACTGTATCTGGACTTCGCTATGGTTACTATATGGTGCAGAGGGGTCACTGCAGTGCTTGTTTAAAAAAACTTGACGGAAATCTTCATAATTGTAACTCAATAAATCAATCGCATTTTGAAAATTATAGGCCTTATGTCAATATTATTTGTCGAAAAATCTATAATCAGCTAATTTCACGTAATGTAAGAGACAAAATCTTTTGGCGCCAAATAAAAATCCCATATTTGCATTCGCAAATGTTGAGAGACAAATATTGTTTGAAATTGTACATTTGTTACATAACTGGTATAGGCTGTGGCAATGATAGCTTATATGGGACACTAGACTCCATCAACTTTTTCTGAATGGGCAAGTAAATGTTGGTTATAAATTATAATTGGCACAGGACCAAAAGCTTACAAAAGGATTTTGATTTTTATACATACATACCTTGCATTACGTACAGTTTTTGAATATGGTATTGTACTAAATATAATACAGGGTACACCTTGAGATGGCACAATAGCAAATCTTTCATCTTTAAATGTGACCCCCTTAGTTGGACGCACTAAGCGTACTTCTTTTGTTAGGGGATGATCCTCAGGTATGCACGTAGTGCTGGTCCGAAATCGACCTAGGCAAAATAATACATTTATGTTATACCTTATACGATAACTTCAAAAAAATACAATCAAAATTGTACTTTTTTACAATGAAATAAATTGAATTGCATATTTTGTTGGTTCATCATCATCAGCCTTTATCGGTCCACTGCTGGACACAGGCCTCCCCTAATAAGCGCCATAGCGGCATTTTGTTGGTTGGTAATAATATATGGGTAGACATGCAATATTTGAAAAATTAATGAAATTACCAAAATTCAGACTCTCAGAACTGCTTTTATCATCAGTAGTTATGCCTGCCAATGAAACAAGGTGATTCTTCTTAGCTCGAAAAGATGTATGCTTTTCTTTAAATGACTCTGTATTTCCAGAAGAGCTACACCTGTTAACAAATAAATTTTAATAATAAAAGTAAATGTAAAGTTTGGTAAAAGAAAAGGAGAAACTGGTGATTGGATTTTAATAAAAAGAGATTTCCGCTTTTTGTATGGGTGCTAGGCCTCAAAAACTAACCATTCAAACTTTATGGATATAATCAGGTCAAAAATATGGACTTTGGATCCATTCAAAATATATTTTTAAACCGCTCCAATAATAGCTAACTTTTTTGAAAATGTTTATGTTGAGTGTAGTTTTTAAGCAAAATAATATTAAATAAATTTTTAAAATTATATGATTTTTGGCCTAATTTTTGAGAGTACTATCCAAATATATTAAATAAATTAGCTTGGTTAGAATTTTAAGCCCGGTTTTGGACATGTCCTTTTGGCATTAAATTAAAAATGTCCTACAGTAACATATTATAGGCAGATTTTTATCATGACACTATACTCAGGACTTTTTTATGCAGACCAAGAACATGCAGAACATTTTCATGCAGAACATTTTGTGATAGAATAAAATTTATTTATATAACATTCAAAATAAGAGCCTGTTTACATTTGAATACATAAATATACCAAAATTCACAATATTCTTTGACTAAAAAATCTTGTACTTGTAAAAAAATTTAAGAGGTCATAGATATAGTGTCTGATTACATTACATTTATAGTTATATTATATAAACAATGTTACCTTTCTCGGAAACTAGAATTAGTAACTCCCTTTACAGGTGTAACAGTAGATGCATATTCCGATTCTGAGCTTAAGGAATGGTTATCAGTGCCAAGTCGATGGGCAGGACTGGTTTGCGCCACCTTACTGCGACACCGGATACTGTTCCTCAAGTCCACGTCCTTATCTTTGTAAATATCAGCAGCTTTTGATCCATTATCTGTCTTATCATTCTTGGAAGCAGCCTGTATTAATTCAGAATCTTTGTGTTTGCCATCGAGAGATATGTTTGATAAAAAAGTAACAGCCGCCAATCGTCTTCTCGCCTTTTCATATTTATTGCGGTGATTTGACATTGCAGCTATTTACGGCAACTGTAGGCAAATATAACCAAAGAATCTTTGATGTCTTGTGGGTTAACTATTTTAAATGGGAGTAAATTACTTTATTCTTATTTCAATTGAGGACTAATTTTTGAGATTAGAAATTAGAATTATTTGACATTTGTCAAATGTCAAAATGTCAAATGTCGGTGTTTTTTTTTTAATTTTCGATTTTGCTAATGCTGTTCAACCACTGACTTCTAGCGTACTAGTATAATAGACGTCAGTGTGTTCAACCCACAGAATAAAGACTGCTTATAGTCCTTATTCTGAGGTTCAACCCACAGATAACCATATATTAGTCAGAGACAGATAGGACACTGGGACTGGGCAAAAAGTTTGGTACTATCTCCGTACGGCGCTAGTGTCGCAGATGTAAGGATAGGTTGGTAGGCACCTATAGGGTGCGTTCCACTAAGCGTTCACAACGCCCAAAATACTCTTTTGGCCGTTCCACATGGCGACTACGATCGTTGTGGTCGCGGCGAAAACGTCATTAATGACGTCATAACTCACGCTCACGAGAAGCCCACGACGACCCATCTCTGGAGGTGGGTCGAAGTGAGCGTTGAGAAAAATAGCAAAGTTGTCAGAACTAAAAAGTCGAAGTTTTCTATTTTCACGATTATAATTTTCTAAAATTGTATTCCATTCTTCATCTGAACTGGATGAACTAGTACTTTCGACAGTATTATTGCATGCACGCATCATTAAATAACCTAGTGTTGTCGCTAAAGACATTTTGAATCTATTTGAATGTAAAATAATTGATTATTTCATTGAAATTACATATAGAAATTGAATTATATATTTATTTTTCGACATAAACCAACTTCACTTATAATTATTAAAATTTACACTTAAAACTCATTAAAACTTAATAATGGTAGCCTAACCTATTAAAGCTATTGCTTTATTTTTTCTAGCTCGCCATTTGTATTATTTCCTCAACGCCTAAAACGCTCCACAATCCATTCCACTTGGGTTTACGATAACAACGCTCAGGACCTACTCAGGACTTAGTGGAACGGGAAAACTCGTGGTCGTGAGCGTGATCGTCGTGACTGCTTAGTGGAACGTAGCCATAGGTGTATGTACCAACTACTATTATTTTTGTTAATTCTTATTTAGGGAGTTTGGTCAAAAATGAAACAAAGATTAATAATTATTTATTTCTATTCTTTAACTTATGTGATTTAAATTTATTATATGCCATTATTTGAGGACCGCTCATTTTTAATACATACTTTTCTTCAATGTCCTCCCTTAATATTTTGTTAATTATATTACACCAATTGTATGTGTGTAATCTTAAAATTTGTTTTATAAAAACATCACAGACATTTCTCCTATGTATTGCGCAATCCAGCCAGTCCAAACTGAATGTTAATATTTCTTTTTTTAATTGTTTGCCAAACTCGTTTTGCTATCAACCGCTCTTTGGATAAACCACTGAGCTCTATGTTAGTGGGTATTCGAAAAGAAAGCCACAAGAGTCTCAAATTGTCGTCCTTCGGCAGACAAAAAAGACGATGAGTGCGATTAGTGGAACGGCAGTTTCCAACACACCATTTTTTAAAGTAATTCATGTCGTAATTCGTGTCCGTTGATACGTGATTAATTACGGAACAATTTGGTATGATTTGTAACTCAACTCAAGCTAGATAGCGAGGAATATACAAATAAACACTGGCACTTTCGCTGAAACAACCACGAAGTAACTGACCAAAGAGTATTATATACACTGGGAATAACTAACAGTCTAACAGCACAGATAACTTTAAATTAGTCAGAGTGACCACAGATCTGTAGACAATGATGTTATCCAAGATGGTGGTCCGAACGATACTAGCACCATGTGGAAGTCGTGGAACTACAGTGTCATAGGCCTGGTTGAACCCTTGCTTTAAATATTTTTTTTTTCTTTGACGAGGCGCGGTTTGCGCATCTGACAGTGTGAAAGTTTTAGGTAAGACATTTTTTTAAGTATAAGTTGCAGTTGCATTGTTTTTTTGTTATACTCAGTACTAACTACTATGTCGAAGTAAAGCAGTGGCTACCTTACCAAAACTTTCTCAAGGAGTTTTGGCGGCAACAAAAAAGTACTTGATTAGCACTGTTATTTCAATTCACTTCATTTGAGCCCTTTAATAGAAGTATATTGGACAATATACCACCATAATTATGCAATATAACACTAAGTATCACCAAAATAGTAAATTAAAACAAGAGCACTTCATGAATTTTTCCACGTTCCCGCCAAAACTCCTGCTTTAAAATCTCTTTAAGGTCTAAGGTCTCAGAATAAGGACTAGTCATAAGCGCCCATTAGACAGCATGTTTTGCTGTCAGTTTTACCAAAGTCACGTCTGTGAGTGACGAATACCTATCGTCTAATGTTGTTGGTTGAGTGACGGTGATTGACAAATATCTGGGGGTTTAGAATGTGAAAAAAAAAAAAACACGATGCGTCTCCGCTTCGTGTTTTTTTTTACATTCTAAGCCCCCTGGATTTTTTTATTTGCGCGTCATGCAACCATCAATCATGACTTGCGCGATCATCATCATCATCATCAGCCTTTATTAGTCCACTGCTGGACATAGGCCTCCCCTAATGAGCGCCATAGTGCCATGTCTTTAGCTTGCCGCATCCAGCATCTGCCTGCAGTCCTGCGCGATCGTCTAATGGCATTTCGTCCGGCAAACGTCAGTCAGCGCGCGGACAGCGGCGGAGTTGGACTTATTCTGTTGAGTCGGAGAGGCGCCAGCGCACCTGCGTGCCGCGGCAAATTACCTTTTCCGAACTAACATTATGTTACAGTCGCAAAAAGAATTTATTTTAAGTTTTGAAACAATCCCTGAGTATAAATGCGAAAACATCGATCCTTTTTTTTCTCAATCACACCATAACGGCTGAATATCTAGATCGAATGAAATTTGGCACATAGATAGATTATAGTATAGAATAACACATAGGCTACCTTTATCCATGGAAAATATGTAGCGGGACTTTAATCCCGAAAAAAACTTCAAACGGGCGTAGCCGCTAATAAAAGGTGGCTAAAATAAAAGTATGGTTATAAAACTATCTTTTTCATAGGCAATATTTTACCCAACGTTCTCTTGTTCCACGTATTTTCTCTAAATTCCAATTTATTTTATAAGTATTCATACCAAAACGAGTGAAAACGTGTGTTCTTTGTAAAATCTTGAGTATGACTGAAGGTGATTTTGAGTGATAGTGTAATGTCACTTTGTTTTCATCAATCACCCGTCAATCATGATTAATGCAGTTGAATGCCGTTTGTGTGAGCGTGTAATGGGCGCCTTATAGTTAGTCTTTATTCTATGGCAAACGGTAAAGTCTTCTGGGGTCATTATTTCGAAGATGTTTTATTTATAGAACTGTATAATGGTTTGCTACACTTTTTCGAAGAGAATCTCGACGGTTTACATTGCGAAGTTGTAATTAGGTCAAACTGTACAGAGCCATCTACTGTCGACAAACGTAAACAGTTTAAATATTATGGTTTGCATGGAATACAATAATTGTTATAAGAACAGTGAAAAAAAATTTATTGATTGATAAAGTTACACTTTATACGTGTGTACATTAACACGCAAACACATTTTTTTTGTTGATCATCCTTCTGAAGTCTGTGGCTTAGCGTAGCTTCTCTAAGTGATCTGTGGAGTTTTGGTAACTTACTAATTTCTGAACGAAGCAACAAATTTCATTGTGATTTCAGATTTGCTGTCAAATTAAAAGTTTCGTATTTCTATGGAAGAAGGTGGAGCGGATAACTTTTATTTCATAAAGAGATACACAATATAAGATTGTTTATAATGGAGGCTAATATTCCTGGTTCATCTTCTACATCTAGAGCCACACGGTTTATGATGGAAGGAGTTGGAGCGCGCGTAATCAGAGGTCCAGACTGGAAGTGGGGCAAACAGGTAAGAATCGCTGTTTATTTTTGTTATGGATTATATTTTTTACTAAGGAATGTACAAGGTAATGTAGAGACGATCTATCATGAAACTATAAATCAGCTATTTTCTTAAAAAAACATGAAGATAGAGGCAGTTTTTTTTACAGTATTTGACCATTATTATTGTGTATTCGATTCGATCTGACTATATTATTGGAGTATGAATTTTTTTTTTCAATTGTAGTTGTGTCTCTTTACGTGCCTAACGTTCGGAAGAACAAGATATAACAAAATCACAGTGTAACAACCTGTGTTTAAAAACAGAAAGTATCAGCATAGTATAAACATTGTGATGTAATTTTCTTGTTTTCATTTTGCGTTTTCATGTAATTTTTTCCATATGTTTGTAGGATGGTGGTGAAGGTCACGTGGGAACTGTCAGAAACTTTGAATCTCCTGAGGAGGTTGTTGTTGTATGGGATAATGGCACTGCTGCTAACTACCGATGTTCTGGAGCTTATGACTTGCGTATATTGGATAGTGCTCCAACTGGTGTTAAACATGAAGGCACTATGTGTGATACATGCAGGCAACAACCAATTTTCGGTAAGGATATGAAGGTTTAAAATATATTGTGTAAAATGAATTCTTTATAAATCAAAGATGTTTTTAAAGTTTTTGTTAACCAAATTCTTTTATCCACTTTGTTTGACTCGTCAAGCCTCGCGACGGACGCCGGTGTCCATATATATAGGGTTTCCCCATACATCTATATATAAGCAGGGCTTGACAGGTTACTATAAAATTTATATTGTGCTTGAGTCCACACAACATATATATAAGTGTACAGAATATAATTACAGTCAAAACTGTTTACAACTACATTGAAATGACCACCTAATGTAGATGCTATATACAATAGTTGTTACAATCTATACATACTTTTTTATACAGTAATAAACATATTATTCTGTATGTAAGCTGGTTTGCAAACAAAGTGGCATTAAAATGAATTACAAAAATCTATGTGCGCTTATAAATTGTCACTTTAAACCAGTTGTATTCAACCTTTTTTTTATGGGTCACAAGAAGTCTCGGCTATGGTACCTTGGGCTACAAAGTAAATATGATGATAGGTCATTATAAACAATAAATTCCACCAATATTAGTAGGTTTAACCAACATTTTGCTTTATCCAATGTTGTTATAAATGGTATATTACATAGGTGTTTAAATAGAACTTTAGATGAGACCATGCAATTTGGTCATTATGAGAAATGTTGCTGTAGCCAATTTCGACTGTTAATGTTTTATTTACTATACCATCATACTTTTGTCAAAGCCATTGACATGAAGCAACATTGATAAATTCATCAAGTGTTACAACAAAAGTGTTTTGTGACTAATATCTAGAGTAAAATTCAAACATAATTGTTTGTTGATAATAATTTCAGGAATCCGCTGGAAATGTGCCGAATGTAGCAATTATGATCTATGTTCAGTCTGCTACCATGGGGACAAACACAACTTAAGGCACAGATTCTATCGCATCAGCGCACCTGGTGCACAACGGTGTCTCGTGGAGCCTCGGCGTAAGAGCAAGAAGCAGGCTGTTAGAGGTATATTTCCTGGCGCTAGAGTTGTCAGAGGGGTAGGTATTTACATGATTATATTCTTAAAACTTCGTATATTAGATAAATATAAGAAGAAGTTATTTTAAGACTAACCTGGCATGCAAGATAAATAGCTGTATATTCTGCGATTTTTCATAGTTTTCGGGTTATGAATGTTTTTCTGAGTTTTTGAGAATTTTCGATCGGAACAATTGAATATTGTTATTTTACAAAAAGTAGAAAAACAGGTGAATTCGTGGTTTCAAGGTAGGAACCTGTACTTCCCTGGACCTCAATCTATCTTCATACTTATTCTCTCGCAGTTCCACCTGCAAGAAAATATTTACCAGGTTAAAACTCACGGATTATGTTTTTCCGTGATAAAAAGTAGCTTGTGTCCTTCCCTGGAT
This sequence comes from Lapara coniferarum, assembly GCA_949316025.1. Classification (NCBI taxonomy): domain Eukaryota; kingdom Metazoa; phylum Arthropoda; class Insecta; order Lepidoptera; family Sphingidae; genus Lapara; species Lapara coniferarum. Next base: position 8,656,732 of record OX438926.1, read on the forward strand.
CTTAAACTATCTTCATACTTATTTGTTTGCGGGTCCACCCGCAAGAAAACATTTTACGGGATAAAAATCCCGGTTTATTTTTTCCCGGGACAAGAAGTAAGTACCCTAGGTCCTTTCCAGTGTCTTAAACTATCTCCCTACCAAATTCCATCGAAATCGGTTCAGTGGTTTGGCCCTGAAAGCTCCAGTGGCGAGAAAAAATCCAGGATAAAAGTACCGGTTTGAATTTTCCGGGATATAAATTAGCCTATGTTACTCAGGGATACTGTAGCATTCTAATGGTGAAAGAATTTTTGAAATCGGTCCAGTATATTTGGAGCCTATCCATTACAAACAAAATATCAAACCTTTTGCTCTTTATAATATTAGTATAGATCAGTATAGACTATACTTCTGCTCGCGGCTCCGCCCGCGTGTAAAAGTTTTCCAGGATAAAAAGTAGCCTCTCTCTCACTCAGGAGCAATCTAGCTTCCTATTAGTGAAATAATTTTCAAAATCGGTCCAGTACTTTTTGAGTTTATCCATTACAAACAAACAAACAAACAATTATTCCGCTATAATATTAGTATAGACTAGCTGTTGCCCGCGGCTCCGCCCGCGTTAAAAAGTTTTTCCGGAATGGAAGTTCCTCTTTAACACTTTAACATAGCCTAAGTTACTATTTATTACATCAGCTAACCTGCCAATAAAAGTCTCGTCAAAATCGGTCCAGCCATTTCAGAGATTAGCCGGAACAAACAGACAGACAGACAGACAAAAATTGTAAAAAAAGTTATTTTGGTGCATGCACCATATATATACTCATATGCATGTAGTAAAAAATTGTTATATTTCAATATTACAAACAGACACTCCAATTTTATTTATATGTATGGATGTATAGATTTATATGTATAGATAACAAATAAATCTGGAATGAGTAAATGTATAAAATTGCTGCCATAGAGATGTATTATTGTTTGTAATGTTGTATGAATATGAATAATAATATAAATTAATTTTAAACAGGTGGACTGGCAATGGGAAGACCAAGACGGAGGTAACGGCAGAAGAGGCAAGGTTAACGAGATTCAAGATTGGTCTGCAGCTAGCCCACGTTCTGCTGCATATGTTGTGTGGGATAATAGTGCCAAAAATCTCTACAGGGTTGGTTTTGAAGGAATGGCTGATTTGAAGGTAACTTGACTTAAATACCATTGAATAGTAAGTTTTTCCAGGATAAAAGTACATATCAACCTTCCTCTTGAATCACTCTATCTATTAAGAAAAAAAAACTGCATCAAAATCCTTTGCATAGTTTTAAAGATCTAAGCAAACATAAGGACAGACAGATAAACAACGGGAAGTGACTTTGTTTTATACTATGTTAATATGAATTTTTTAACAGTATGTACTTTATGCTTGTTAAATTATGTTTCAGGTTGTGAATGATGTAAAAGGACAAAATGTTTACAAGGAACATTTGCCACTTTTAGGAGAACTTGGTCCTGGCCGTACTGGGCCTCATGGCTTGCAAGTTGGCGACCAGGTAATAGACTTACGACCTTATTCATAAACAGTGTATAAACCTATTTTAGCTATCGAATGTTTTGTCTTCTTCCTTCAAATTCAATTCAAAATTCTTTCAAAGAAGACAAAACATTCGATAACTAAAATAGGTTTATAAACTGTTTATGAATAAGGCCGTAGAAGTATTAATACTTACAATAGCGATGCAGTTGATCTCGTCTGGCTAAAGTAGCTTATTATGTAGCTAAATATAGATAATTAAATTAGGCATAACTATCAACTATCAAAGAGAATGAATCGGTAATAAAATTATAATTGCTATACAAATAAGAAATTGTGTGGGGATAGATAAGCCCAGAAATAATAACGGCTTTAAAATATTCTGTTTGGATCTCAATGGTTGTGGTGGGAGACCAAAGTCATGATTCATGAGACTCTTGTAGAACTTTTATATACATCTGAATGTTTCAGGTCAATGTGGATCTAGATTTGGAAATCGTTCAGTCATTACAACATGGCCATGGCGGATGGACTGATGGGATGTTCGAGTGTCTCGGAACCACTGGTACAGTGGTTGGAATCGATGAAGATCATGATATAGTTGTCACGTATCCTAGTGGCAACAGGTGGACATTTAATCCAGCTGTACTAACCAAGGTAAAAAAACACGAATTAGAACTATATTAGAGTCTACTTGAAATTTGAGCCAATATGTCTGTCGTTTGCCTTGTTATGATATGCACATATTCAAATATAGCTAAAGTGGAGCTAATAAGTCGGTTGGCGTATACCTACAAGGGCTTTTAAGTGTGTTTGCAATTACATATTAATCGGCAAGTGTTACTAAATCACGTAAAACACGAAATTTAACTCGTGACACATATTATACCCAATTTGTAATTGTGGGCCATTTACGTGATGTTTTTATCTTTTTTTGTATAACAGTAATAATTTTGAATATTTACATTAGATTCAAAGACATTAAACAGTATAATTATAGACTGGATAACAGGACCAAATTTTTCGTCCGAAAGTTATTACCAATTAGTAATAAGTCGCTGTCTCATCTAACAAGTTCGTGTGGCAAGATGTCTCGATATGCTTAAATTTTGTAAAGGAAACAATATTTTGGAAGGAAATATGACAGTTTACGCATTATGACCATGTCATAGTATGTTCTAATGAATTTTAGATAGGTATTTTGTTATTTCTCGGTAGATTGAGTTACTGACGATCAGGCTCAAAATTTTTGTATGACAATTTTCCCAATGTCCGCTCTATATAATCTTAGAACTCTTTGATTAGATTGTAAACTGCCAACGCTATAAAAAAAGAGCGCTGGCTCATTGAAGTATAACCAACAGTGTTGCCAGGGCCCTTGAGTCGTAAGTTACGTTTCCTTTTGCTGAAATGTTACATTTTGGCTGCAAAAGTTACATTATTGTTTTTTTTCTTTTTTTTTTTAATTCACGTGTTTTTAGGGTCGGAGGTGTGAGGCAAATAAATTGATGTCAGCAAAAACGCAACGGAACATAAATCATATACTAAAACCTTCCCTGAAAACTATACATTTGAACATCGAAAACCACATCCAAATCGGATCAGTAGTTTTTGAGAAACTCGCGGCCATACAAATTTACATACATACATACATATGGATCGAATACAGAACCTCCTTTTTGAAATCGGTTAAAAACAAATCACAATCAGGCATTTCTGTAGCTACGAAACCGCGAACGGCGGGAACTCGCGAAGTAGGAAACGTGCGCGCGCACGCTCAAGCAAAATCAAGTTTTAATACATCCAGGATACGTTTCATTTTGTCATGGCGCTTTCCATTCAGAGCCATCTCTGAGTGTGATATGGAGTGAAATACTTTTTAGACCCGCGCCAGTTTTAGGTGCGTTCAATTTGGATGCGTTGAATTAGGTTGAATTGAAATGCGTTCGTAAACTGTTTACAATAAAAATCTAGTATTACAAATCTAGCTGTTCTCAAAAGTTACGAAAACTGCCTTAAATATAAAAATTACTTACATGTTACGCGAGGGGGTCAAAAGTAACGAAAAATGTAAGAAATGTAACCTTCTGGCAACGCTGATAACCAACTTATTCCCTATACGTGTTTGACACCAGGTGTGCAGCGGCAACCTGAGCTCGTCGACGTCTGGCGGCGCGGGTGCGGGTGTTGCGGGCGGTGCGGCGGCGGGTGCGGGGGGCGCGGCGGGCGGCGGGTTCGCGGTGGGCGACCTGGTGCAGGTGTGCGCCGACCAGGAGCGCGTGAAGGTGCTGCAGCGCGGACACGGCGAGTGGGCCGAGGCCATGGCTCCTGTGAGTCAACATTAGTATACCCACAATACATTGCACCTTTAGGATGAAAACGCCACAATTCAAAAAATAGAAAATTGAGTTGACATTTTTAAATGACTAAAAACTAGTCCCTTATTTATAAAAATAAAATAAAAAAGGGACTTATCTAAAAGTTTTGTCCCTTTCTTGTTGGAATATGACTGTTTTTGAACTATTGTTGTATTGAGAACTTCGTTTTAAGTAATTTTATGAGGATAACTCAATTTTCTATCTTTTTCAATTGTGTCGTTTTCATCCTAAAGGTGCGACATGTCAATCAATAAACGAAAACTCATTAGGATAACTTGCATCTTTTAAATAACTGTCTCTTTTGGTTTAATTATTAAAAATATGAAATATTGCTAAGAAGTGATAATATTTGGTTGTACAGTTAGCAGCATAAGTATCTGAACAAAATCTAAATTTGAAATCGCCGACATACGCGGTAAGTTAAACTGTGGGCTTAGAATGTGAAAAAAAATACACGTTGCGTCTACACTTCCCTTTATTGTGATTGGTTGAGAGACTGACGTATCGGTCTCCCGATCAATCACAAACATCAAAATACCGATACGTCAGTCTTTCAACCAATCTCAATAAACCGAAGCGGAGACGCATCGTGTATTTTTTTCACATTCTAAGCCCACTGAAACCTTTATTTTCTTCGTTTGAGGTAAAGTAAATCTCTTTTATTTTATCTTTGGGAAGAGAAAAAGAAATTAGTGAGATCATAAAAGTATGTAAGCAATTTGAAATTTCGAAATTGGTCAGCTACTTATGCTGCTGACTGTACTTGAAAAATACATTTAATTTGTGTTGTGTCATACTTAGAAAAAAATTATTTTTAATTTTCAGACTCTCGGCAAAATCGGTCGTGTCCAACAGATATATCACGATAACGATTTGAAAGTGGAAGTGTGCAACACCTCATGGACGTACAATCCAAACGCAGTCACTAAAGTTGCGTCGTCAGATGGCAGCATTCCGGGAAACTCATCCGGTAAGTATCCCGTTAGTATAATTGATTTATTAGCTGAAAATTTCTACAATGTTTAAATAATTACTTAACAATAGAAGTATTATTTTATTAACTGTCATCTAAAAACATTTATCGCACAGCTTTAATTAATATTTTAGCTTGTTAAACACGGAATATTAGTAAATATTTTTAATATTTTTGTACATAAACATATACACTCACGCCTGTTATGCCTGAAGGGGTAGGCAAAGGCGCAACTAGTGCACCCACTTTTCGCCATTATTCCGTCCCATGATGTGATAGGGGGCGAGCCTATCGATATATCGGGCACAAATCCCAGACTCCGAGCTGATACTGAATAGAAAAACTCAATATTACTTTGCCCGACCCGGGGATCGAACCCGAGACCTCGGCTTTGCAGTCGTACTGTAATACAACTACGCCACCGAGGCAGTCAGTAGCAGCAATATTTCAGCAGTAATATTTTTGTATGTATAATTTTTTTATAGGTGAACGGTTATCAGCGCTTTTAAAAAAGTTATTTGAATCCCACGTGACGGGGGACGCGAACGAGGAATTGGTGAAAGCTGCAGCCAACGGCGACGCAGCGCGATGTGCTGAGATACTGGCGCGCACTGACGGCGCACACGCAGACGTTAACGGGTTCTATGGAGGGCACACTGCTTTGCAGGTAATGCCATTATTTTATGTAGAAAAGTTCTTTTTTATTAGGTGATTATAGCTCGTTAAATGGGGTAGTTTCCTATATTTGATTTTGTACATTATTGTATATGTAACAAAATAAAACGATAAAGAAATTCTCTTGTGAAATTGACTTCAATTTAGGTTGAAAAATAAAGCAGTATATATTCATATTTGAAATATTGTATTGAGTAAAAATGGGGGTGTGGTAGGGATATCGCGCTATCTCTTTCGCACGTACACAGCGTTATGGCCTGTGACACTTGCTGACGTCAAGGTCTAATATTACTGCTATTTGATAACTACCCCACCAAATTCAATAAATTTTTTCGCTATTCCTCATAGTTTCGGATATTGTCCACCACGCCCATTTGAAAAATTTATCTGTATAGTCAGCGATATGAGGAGCGACGCATTGGATAAATTCTGATGCCAGATGTTTCTTGCATTTCACGCATTGGATAAATTCTGATGCCAGATTCTGATATTTTAGGCGTTTGGAGAATTCCACCACGGTATCCCCTGTCTGTCATAAAAGGCGACTAATAGGGGCTACTGGGGGTCGCGGGTGTTGTATGGTATCACGGGGGTCACAAAAGTTGGGTATTAGTCTACCCAACTTTTGTGACCCCCGTGATGGACGGCAGCGTGGCGATTAAGTCTCACGCTGCCGTTGACGCCGAGGGCGTCCTTCGGTGCGCGGGGGCTTCTGAGCCCTCACTAACAGCAGAAAAAATAATAATATGTTATGTACTGGTGTGGGCGATAGCCTAGTTGGCAATGGAACGGGCTGCCGAGACAATGTCCGAAGGTTCGAAACCCAAGGCACCTCTGACTTTTCAAAGTTATGTGTGTATTTTTTATCAATCATCGTTCGTTTTAACGGTGAAGAAAAACATCGTGAGGAAACCTGCATACTTAAGAAGTTCCTTATAAGAATTTCGAAGGTATGTGAAGTCTACCAACCCGCACTAGGCCAGCGTGGTGGACTAAGGCCTAAAACCCTCTCAGTAGAGAAGGCCCGTGCTCAGCAGTGGGCAAGTATATAATACAAGGCTGATATTGTTACTATTTTATACCGGTGCGTAGACTGCCTCAGTGGCGTAGTTGTATTACCTACAGTACGACTGCAAAGTTGAGGTCTCGGGTTTGATCCCCGGGTCGGGCAAAGTGATATTGTGTTTTTCTATTCAATATCAGCTCGGAGTCTGCTATTTGTGCCCGATATGGCGATAGGCTCGCCCCCTATCACATCATGGGACGGAATGTCTGCGAAAAGTGGGTGCACTAGTTGCGCCTCTGCCTACCCCTTAGGGCATAACAGGCGTGAGTGTATATGTATTTATACCGGTGTGGCTGCGCAGGCGGCGGCGCAGAACGGTCACGTGGAGGTGATCCGCGCGCTGGTGGAGGCGGGCGCGGAGGCGGACGCGGAGGACCGCGACGGTGACCGCGCCGCGCACCACGCCGCCTTCGGGGACGAGCCCGCCGCGCTCCGGGCGCTCGCGCACGCCGACGCCGACCTCAGCGCGCGCAACCGCCGCCGCCAGACGCCGCTGCACATCGCCGTCAACAAGGGGCATCTCGGCGTCGTGCGCACGCTGCTGCAGCTCGCCGTGCATCCCAGTCTGCAGGTAACATCACACCACCTAACAAACATGCTCGCAACTAAATATTGGGTGGGCGTTGAGAAATATAACAATTTGTCAACCGCCCGACACAACAGACAGATGATGGCCAATCATGGACGAGTAAAGAAAAAACAATCTCGATAAAGGTGTTGAAAATTACTTCATGACAGCCGAGATGTGAGGTTTTGGGAACCACTGCATTACACTATATTACTATTGACTACATGTGGCTTGCTCAAAGGAACTGTTTAGGACCAACCTCTCCTTTCTATCATCAGATTACCCGTTTTCAGAAAAAAAGCTATCGGTTATTCCAACTGGAAACTTCTATCGCCAGTACTGTGTATTTCGTGAGATCTTTTTGTCACAAATCTACACACTCGAGATTGACCTTCACCCAGCGTTTAGTATTTCGGTGCTATGACATGTCGGTATATAAATTTAAAAAAGTATGCCGTGGCAGCCGACGTCACGCCTGTGCCCTAGTATTGCCAATGTCCAAGTGTGACACTCACCACGTTCATATGGTAACTCATATGAAATATGAAAAATATGGAGAAATATAATTATGTTATATATATGAAAAAAGATTTACCTTGTAATCAATGTGGATCTAAGAAATAGGAAAGATGCGAATATAATATTTATCAATATTTTGTGACTAAAATGTAAAAAGAAAAACACATAAGAAGGGTCACTGCAACGGTTTTGTTTTAATTAATATCGATTTTTAACAACAATTACGAATTGAAAGTAACGTGAAAAGGAACGTGTTAATGCATCAATCAACCTTTAGTGACATCACATCTGTTACAACATGTTTAAGGTTACAGTTGTAAAGGTAAACATTATTTAATTGCTGAAATTAATTGCTTTTCGAATAAAAATGGAAATCGGGTTCATAAAAGAAGACTCCAGAAGCCTACCGAAAGTTGATGTTCTCATGGTTGTATTTTTTGTTCTTGAAAGTACAGAGTTTTCAAGTGTAGATATGAAAGGTACTACGGTATGAATGAATCACAGTGAGACTTTTATTTCTATTTCATTCCGCAGCTTTTCACGTAGCAGTAATTTCAGGTCAACAAGGTTGTCTTATGGCGACAATGCAATCGGCTATATACAAATCGAAAGAGATGGAGAATTGTGTAAAGTCGCGTTATTCGAGAGCATAAAGTATGTAAAGAAGATTACCGTGTGACAGCCTTTATAAATGAAATGCAAGGTTTCCTTTAGTTCTGCCAATGCGAAGATTGTGCAGCTTTTGAAGGCTATTTTTAATATACAATAGCACAAATTATTACGTAAATCTATCACCAGGCCTATGTGTATTGTGCATTGTTATGACTACGTACCTGATGTTGATAATATATTGTCCTTGTTCATAGTCATATTGAAGTATTTATTCAAAGAACATCTTGTAAGTCCAAATTTATCCATTTATGAATGCCACCAGCGAGAAAACAACCAGTGACACACGTGACGTCACTGGGCGTGTTGTTACGTTTGCGCGCGAAAATTTAAACTATCAGTTTCAAACCTTAATTTTTCATTGGTTTTTAGCAATAAATTATAGTACTTATTTTTTTTTATATACTGGTTATCTATATACTGGTATTCTACATGAAATTGATTAAATTTCTGCCTCGGTGGCGTAGTTGTATTACAGTACGACTGCAAAGCTGAGGTCTCGGATTCGATCCCCCGGGTTGGGCAAAGTGATATTGAGTTTTTCTATTCAGATCAGCCCGGAGTCTGGAATTTGTGCCCGATATGGCGATAGGTTCGCCCCCTATCACATCATGGGAGGGAATAACGGCGAAAAGTGGGTGCACTAGTTGCGCCTCTGCCTACCCCTTCGGGGATATCAGGCGTGAGTGTATGTATGTATGTATGTAAATTAATTAAAATAAAAGCAAATATAACAGTATTGCTTCTTCCCTATTAGCGAAATATGGCAGAACCCGAAATTATGCTTTAACATTTTCTTTTTATGTATTTTATTAAAAAGACATATAAATAGGGCAACGCCACAAATTACGTGTACCTACTCTATACGAACCCGTCTATGAATTCGTTCTTTTACACACACGAAAAGAAAATTTACGAAAATAATATTTTTTGGGAATTCAATCCACAATTCAAATACGAACGAAAATAGAATTGGACATGTCATTCCAGAAAATCCGCAAGGTCGTCGTTTGAAAGCTTCAAATACAGCCGATATAATATTATAATAAATTTTCATGAATATTTGAGGCTCAATATTCCGTAATAAAACAATAACATCAATACTTAATCACCTATATTTATAATGTACATCGTGTCCTATATACACTAACATCCTACTAAGGCCGGTATTAATAAATGAATCTCAAGTTTGAGTTACATCTCAAGTAGACATAATGTATGAAGAGTTCAATACATTATGTCTACTTGAGATGTAACTTGAACTTGAGATTGATTTATTAATACCGCCCTAATATTATAAAGGCGAAAGTTTGTAAGTATGTATGGATGTATGGATGTCTGGATGTATGGATGTTTGTTACTCTTTCACGCAAAAACTACAGAACGGATTTCTATGAAATTCGGCACACGGGTAGATCATGTCCTGGATTAACACATAGGCTACATTTTATCCCGGGAAAATAAAAAGCGGGACTTTTATTCCGAAAATACTTTTTAATGCGGGCGGAGCCGCGGGCAAAAGCTAGTATCATCATTTTCTACTATGAAATATCAACTTTATTCAAAGACGGACCACAATTCCGAACGCCGATGCCGGGAGTGGTCTTCAGGGAATCCCCATTTATTAGCGGAAATATCGCTTTACCCTTTCCTGATGTTCTAAAGTGGAACGCGTAATGGTCTCAATATAAATATTTTAAAATGTAAGGTTCTATGTCACATACTACAGACTACGTAATAATTATGCCTTATATAAGCATATTCTGTCCTACTATGTTACTTCTTACAAATGTTATGAATGCAAAAGTTGGTGAAGATAGAGCATATCTTACCGCTGTTATGCCTCATTTAAAATATTGGCGAATAAATTGACAAATAATTTGTGGACGAATACATGACTATGAATGAGTAAAGGATACATAAATCTTCTCCCTGCCAAAACTAAGGCAATGCTTGTGCAAGCCATTCTTTGCGTGCTCTTATTACACTTTTCTCATTACTTTCATCTCCCATTTCACCTTCTTTCTTATCTTCTGAATTCCAGTACCTAAATAATAGTAACCTATTTATAGAAAAAACCTACGCTCTTCAATCTTCTACTTACGTGTCCCACTCACAGTTCTGAATTAGCCCTTAGCAAGATTAGCCCCTGCAAACCTACAAACTTTTCCTCTTTTCCTCTATTATAATATTGCAACCTCTATTTTCCCAATTAATGAAGGTAGTTTCTAAATATAAAAAATATGCCTAATTAATTTTAATAAAGAACATAATATTACGTGAGTTTGGCGTCGATAGCGTTAAAAATAAAAGATTTTCTACCCACGCTGCCTAGTGCGGGTTGTCCGATTTCACATACCTTCGAGATTCTTATGGACAATTCTCCTCATGTATACATTAGGTTTTCTCACGATGTTTTCCTTCGCCGTTAAAGCGAAAGAGAATTGATAAACAATACACACGTAACTTTGAGGCCTTGGGTTTGAACCTCCGGACACTGTCTCAGCAGACCGTTCCATTCCCAACTAGGCTATCGTCCACTTTCTACTCGTACAATTATTCTAGTTAATATCACTTGAGAATGTTAACCACTAAGGTATACACTTTCTTTTCTTATTTGAAAGTGTAAAGTGATATAGAAAAATAGTTTTACACATAAAGCGCTTTTGAAAGTATTGTAAAATGAAACAAAGCTCTTTAGGATGGCAACGGTATTGCCTTAGAATGTGAACAATTTTCTTAATGTTTTGGAAATCTGTAAGTGGATATTGTATTTATTTCTAAACATTTGAACATATAAACACTGAAAAATCTTCACAAACTTTCTAAGTATGATATTAGTAAGATTAGTAAGATTTACGCATTTAAATCATACAACCATTTTGGTTTCAAACGTGACAAAATATTGTGTAAAATTAATTTCACTGAAATAATTTTAGGGACAATTTAAATTATAACAATAGGTGAAGAAAAAAAGTTGTACCCTTTTTAAACACATTTCACGCACTCCACGCGTGTGAGTTGGTATCATTAAAAAGAGTATGAGATTAAAAAGACCAGGAGAGCATGAATATAAAATTTATGTATAATTTCTGTTACAAATATATTCGTCGGTCGAATTTCGACCACAGGTTCGAAGTACAACCGCTAATTATAAATGTTGCGAACGGTTTGCTCGTCCAATAAAAACACAATTAATTTCAACGTTAATATATTGTAAACTTACTATCAAAAAATAAACGGGTCATTTGCTTTTCGTTAAACACTCAAAGGGTTAAAGATTTGCGACGAGTTTATTCTGTCGCAGTCTCGGACATTAATCTCCGCTTTATCCAGATCGGTTTGGTATTTACCGGAGACCCATGTCTCTTGGACTTTTAATCTAGGCGGGACGAATTTCAGTCGGTAATGAGTGTAGCTCTCTCTCAGACATGCGGTCGCCATAATTGCCAAACTTCGGTACGACTGTAGTCCCCTGCCCGGCTGCTTGTCACACACCCAGCCGGCATGCGGCGCGGCGGTGGCTATACAAAGTACAAGACACGGTCACACACTAATTATAATTTGTTCTCGTATATTTTAAGCTTATTCTAAATTAACTATGACAACTTACATATACTATGATGCCGGAACAAAATACCTTTCCGTTTAATGTTTACCGGTGTGTATATAGTCTGAGCAACAAGTTAAACAACGTTAAAAATAGAGATAAAGGGGCTAAAAATATGAGCGATGGCTCATTCGATTCGTAATCACCTCTAGAAAAATTGTTTTTGAAGGATATTGGAGCAGGTTAAAAATTGCTATTGTTATTAACAAAATAAGATGAAAAAAAAAAATGATATTTCGTTTTTTGTTAATAACTCGCTTTCATAGATTACGCAAAGGCATTTGACAGTCTCAATCATGAGTATATATGGCAAACTTTAAGACAGCAAGGGTTGGACTGGCACTACATAGATATGATCTAACACATTTACAAAATAAGAAAAAGCCGTGTAAAGCTAGAAATCATCGGAGACCTATTCCCTATAAAGAGAGGCGCTAGGCAAGGGGACCCTCTATCCCCAAAACTATTCACTGCTGTGCTTGAAAGTATTTTCAGAAGCCTAAATTGGGACGATTATGGCCTTAACATCAATGGCAACCGACTAAAACGTCTAAGATTTGCAGACGATCTCATTATCCTAGAAAGTGATCCGAAGATATTATTGTAATATCTTCGGATCACTTCCTTGCTTTTGTATGCTAGCATACAAAAGCAAGGAAGCTGGTCTTGTAATTAATACAAACAAAACTAAATTGATGACCAACTCCACAGAAATGGACATTGAACTGGAAGGGAAAAAGCTTGAATATATCAAAGAGTACGTATATTTAGGACAAATAATAGCACCCAGTAACCAGATGGAAATGGAAGTTAACAAAAGAATTGCTTGTGGTTGGAAGAAGTATTGGACTCTCAAAGATATAATGAAAAGCAAAGACTTGAGTATATCCACTAGACGGAAAACGTTCAACACATGCATCCTCCCATGTCTGACATACGGATGCGAAACCTGGTCGCTCACGCTAAGCCAACGTGAAAAACTTGCCAAGTGCCAACGTTTGATGGAAAGGAGTATGTTGGGAATAAAGCACAGCTACAAAATCACCTCAACAGACATACGAAAGAAATCCAAAGTTCCCGACATACTCATCAGAATCGGCCACCTAAAATGGGGCTGGACAGGACACATGCTACGGTGCAGAGCAAACACGTGGAGCCAACAGGTCACGTTATGGTTTCCAAGGGATGGTGCAAGAGAACGGAAACGAGCACTAAGAAGATGGGAAGATGACCTTCGCCAGGCCCTGGAACCGTACTGGACAAGAGTCCCGGCAGACAGAGAGCAATGGAAGCAGTTGGAGGAGTCCTATGTCAAGCGACACACCGAGCTAAGGGACATTGTATAAACAATAAGACCAAACAAAGAGGAACTAGCTTGGAACAAAAGGTTACATGACCATGATCATGTGTCTAAGTATGTATATTTATTTCATGCTAATATAACAAAAAATATTTTAATTTTGCATAGTTTAGAATTTCGTTGTCATAAAGGGTTGGTGGTATATAAAGGTACAACTCAGCGGGTATTAGCAGTCGCTCTCAAACCGACTAATTGTTTACCCATTAAACGCTACAAAAATTCGTCATGGGCGCTCACCCTAAAGCATATTATAAAAGACACTCCCCAACTGTATCTTTGGTAATAGGCCAAATATTGTTTAATACGAACTATCAAAGCGTGAAAAGAAGAAAATTATTCCTTTGGGGTATTTTCCTACATATTGGTTAGATGAGTCTTTTTAAATTAAGTATTTGATCCGTCATGTCAGCAAGCATGCCCCGCGGCCACATAGTTTTCGCTGATAGCCAATATGGTTACTGTCAAACTCGGTCAATCACTGACTTCGCATGCATTTACTGCGGAAACGGGCTGAATCGCGGGGTGGAATTGGGCAAGTGTAAGCTTGGGTATCGCCTTCGCTTTTGATTCTTTACTAAGATGTCTTATTAGGATATTGGTATTTCATTCGGTGTCACCGTACCTGCTACACTGGGCGACATTCCGCTATAGTCTTATGCAAAATATGGAACAGGATGGTCATTAAAATTGGAGACATATGCAATGTTCCGCATGGTTCAAGGTCCGCTTTAGTCCCGTTTCTGTAGAATATTGCGTAAAACGCAACTATATTATATGCAGACTTCTCCGCCTGCGCAAATGCTATTTCCTGTGCTTAGATATATGGTTATAGGCTATAGCCGACTCGATGTTAGAGTTCACTAAATCTTACTAATATTACAAATGCGAAACTTTATAAAAATGTTTGAATGTTTGTAAGAAGTAAACGCAGAAACAAACAGATTTGGACAAATTTGGTACACGAATAAATCACATTCTGGATTAACATATAGGCTACTTTTTATCCCAGTAATTTGCTTCCATGGGAAATAATGGATATTTTAGATCTGATTCTTTAAGTAGATGGCGGTAGCGTTGTACTGTTTTGTAGGTTTTTTTGTATGACTGCCTCGGTGGCGTAGTTGTATTGCGTACTCATAAAGCAAACGCAGAGCGTGGTTCAACGACATAGATAAAAGTAAACTTTTTATTATTTTATGGTATACATAGAGGTTAAGTAACATTCTAAAAAAAAAAGTATTTTGATACTTATACTAATACGTACGAGTTACGAGTACGGATTGTGCGCTGAGGTCCTGGGTTCAAATCCCGGGTCGGGCCAAAAATGTGTGACTGGGTTTTTCCATCTTAAAAAAATTACTCAGTCGCAGCTCGGAGTCAGGAAGTTGGCGGTGTGATACCCCCGTGCCTCGGAAAGCACGTAAAGCCGTTGGTCCTGCGCCTGACCTCTCTCCGGTCATGTCAGATTACCGTCTCACCGGACTATGAGAGTGAAGGAATAGCGAGTGCACCTGTGTATTGCGCACACACTTGTGCACTATAATATTTCCTGCGTACCTGGCTGATCTCCGTTGAGATTGGCCGCCGTGGCCGAAACTGGCTAGGAGGATTTCATTCATTTAGGATTTTTTGTAGTGAGAAAGGATTTACACGCGGCGAAGTCGCGAGCAACACCTTGTGTAGAGATATATGAAACGACAGCGTAGAGAGAATGATATGGGTGATACTGGCTTGTTGTCTTATGACATTCTAGAAATCTTGAGAGCCTGGCCTGGGCCCTAAAGCAATGAAAGGTGTTTAGATCCAGAAGTTCTCATGGATGTCAATATACATACCTGCAGTCATTTATTAAGTTGGTAAAAAAATACCTTATCTACCCAGGCAATGGCATTCGAAAAGAAATTCTCCAGAAAAAAGTTCGTGCTGCACCCTGTTTCAAAAGAATGACAATAATTATCGATATGGTTTTTTTAAACCGTCGCATAGTCACGTGCGGCATTCTCGCAAGACAAAATTTTCTCTCAGTGGCGACATTGATAGGGTGCACGCCACCTTGTTCGAGCACTTTCACCCAGGCAGGGTCTCCTGATGATCCCCAAGAACGATTATGTTAACAGTTTAATCTACTATAATGTCCTTTAGGATTGTATTTTAGTAACGTGCGGGTTATTTAAGTTCAAATGTATTTTTTCTTAGCATTTTAATGTGTTATTTTCTCGAATAATAATAATAATATGATATAACTGCACAGAATTGTTTTGAAGAAAACTTGCTTGTGAAATCTTTGTCTAATTATACAACTATTCCGTCGAGTTAAGTCATATTGAAGCGTAATTGGGCGTAAAGCTATTTAAAACTGAATAGAGCATTGTGAAGGCGCGTCACCTTGATTCAGCACCGGAGCCTCGTCCTTAATAAAGTTAGAGTGCCGTCGCTCGAGGACACGCGCTCGGTCCGCCGCGCCGCCCACCGGCCGCCTACGACGCTCTCTTCAAATCATCTTGATGAGCCTAAATGCCCTTCTCGAAACTAAACATACCAAGGCTTAGTTTTTCCTCACTGGATGCATACGATTATATAACTAGGGTTACCTAGCTCTAACAGACGCTAAGTTTTTATGCTATACGGGACCACTGGCTGACTGGGCTATTCTAATTTGTACGCAAATATAAACTGGGTTTTTAATATTATCCGTTACCTTGAGAGTTTAATGTAGTAAATTTATTATCTCTAGTAAATACAAAATATAGTTCTAAAACTGCAAGCTAAAAATTTTACGATTTAATTTTATTTACACACATGTATATAACAAACATAATAGTATTTAATATGATATATTGTTTTTAAATATCCTTGCCTTAAAGAACCGTGTCAGAAGTCAGCAGAGGCGTTTGTTACGTAAATATCATCTGGGCGTGTTGCGAATAGGATAGAATATACGATGAGGGGAGGAATATGTCCCTTCATACTATATAAATAAATGTATCCTACAATGAGCTAAAATAAGTTAATGTTCACTTGTTGGATACGTGACTAAAACACACCAGTATAAAAGCCCTTTATTTAACACTCCAAGAAACTAAAAACAATAAGAGTTGAATAGCGAACCGACTCATTTATAAATTTCACAATACTGGAAGCCGCCATGTTATCGTGGTCAATATTTGTGGCTCGCTCATTAAAATGTAATTTTCTTTAAGCAAAACTGATAAAGCTTTTTGCTAAAACCGTAGAATCTAATTATTAATAGTTAATTTGCTTATTCCAAATACGATAGCATAAATATAGCCTTTTATGCGATGAATACAATTTTAGTTAATTATGATACATTGAAATAAAGCATTTGTTTAATATGTTTGAAGAGTAATAGTTGAGCACGACTGTTCACCACGAAACGGAAATTCACAGCCCTTCAATTTCTGGTTATGCGTCGATTTATATTCTGCGCCCACTCGCCGCCTGAGAAATCTCATGTTGGAGGTGCTCTTTCAATTTGAATCGGAACACTCGGATCGGGGAATAATGTATTTCGGTATCGACCCTCCGCTTGGAACGGATCCTCCTGTTTATCGCCGCTCTCATTTATTCGGGCGTCGTCGCGCCTTTATTTTTTCAACACAAACTTGGTGTCTCGCTGTTTATCCGTGGCACGATACTATTAGCAGGGTCTTTGTTTTGAAAGGTTTCCAGATTTTGTAGCCAGGCTACTACTACTACTTTGAGGTATACAAAATTGTAAGGATTTTTTCAAATACCATTTGAATAGTTTTTAATGTGATAAATAATAACACTCGCTGTTGTGTTTAAATGTGTGTTTAAATAGGTACTTACATGTCAAAAACTTTCCAATATAACGCATAAAAACGTTTTACTTTTTTATCTGTTCGTATAAATTACCCATAACTTTTTAATATTCGTAATATTCTTAATAACATTTATATCGACAGAAGAAATAAAAATGTTTTCAAGAAAAATTGCGAAATTCGATAAAATCTAAATGTTCATTCTTCTTTAAACTTGCGAACATGGCCCGATTAGGTAACTTCATGTTGTTTTATTTTACAGTAAAATAAAAAGCATTTATTTGTAGCTTTCCCCAAATTCACAAAATTATCTCAAACGAATTTAATTAAATCTGCGCAAGCCGATATGTATCGTGTCAGCCAGTAGTTTTTCGAATTAAATTCTATTTAGGTCAAAAAAGCATAAGTATGTTATGGTATTAAACAAATACATACACTGCGATCGTGTGCGAGGGAAAGGCACTTTACAAAGCCGACATTTACAAAGCGCCTCGCGTTCAAGTTTCTATGCGATTGTTTAAACGCAAAGAACTCGGAGTACGTTTCCTGAAAGTAGTCGTTTTCGAACAGTGAACCATCCGTACAAGTACGTTGTTTCTATATATACATACAGTAATGTATGGACAGATATGTGCACCAATGTCCAATACCGAATAGGTGATGTAATCTCCTACGAAATCTACCATGCAGGCGCGTATAAAATATTATAAAATGTCAGTTTAATATCAGAATATCAAGGACATATAGCTCTTTTATACAAACACGATAAGACTTATAATCGAAAAGGGCGATTCGGTAGTTTGCTTCATCTAGCATTCGAATCGCGGGACGGGTATTGTACGGACCCTTAACCCGCGCCCTATTTCTTCTATTGCGTGAGTATTTACGTCGTTTTGTTTGATAATCTGCTATTGTTTCGCCGAGCCGCACGGCGTCCCTGTGAGAATTATGGGAGCTATCTAAACAGAACGTGAACCGATTGCGAATATGTATTGAATAAATAATGTACGGTCCAGCCCCCTTATTCTCTATGACACGCGTTATTTTCACCGTTCGTAACAAGCGCGTAACGTAACTCGTCGCGTTTATCACTATGGAAATTGGCATACAGAATACCATTTTACGCCCATTACACGAAGTGAACGTGACGCGGCCGCGTTACGAGTTAACAATGTCATAGAGAATCATGCCTCAGATGTAAATGATACAATTCAAAACTTGTTACGAACGCGTATAAGCTTCCAGCTGCCCGAAGGCCTCGCTCGATTAGTTTCACCAATGATTTTTTGTAACAATAAATTATTTGTAATCTCCTCCCTTGATATACTGCACCCGATGTGACTCGTCCATACGATTCATGAAGCTATTTCATTTCCGTTTATATGCCTATTTGTATTCTCTCTTCCTTTGCGGTTACAGAAATCTCTATACAGAGATGGTCTTTCAATTTGAATCGAAACGGCCGAATCGGGGCAATAATTTATATGGAATGTGCCTTTTTATTCAGAACATCTCCCTGTTTAATGTCATTGTGTTATTTTTTCCTATGTGCTTGGTCATTATTCCTTGTTTCGTTTTGTCTATAGACTGGTAATTTTTAAATTCAACACGTTTAACGTGAGTTACGTTGGTTATTTATAAAAATAATATCGGCAATTATATGTATCTACAATTAATTATATTAGATTTTCGACCATTCGATGTTAAGATATTAAATTGAGGTTCTCGAGTTCTTTCAGCACAAGTTGGTCTTGGCTAGATAGTATAGCTATGTATATTATATTCACCGCGTTGCAGGATAAAACTTGCGAAGATGTTTCAATATTTGTTCTTTGTATTAGGCGTGTTGCTGCGCTGTTGTGATTTTTGATTTACAGTGTTGATATTTGGCTCGTACTGAAAGCTTTTGTGCTATGAAAAATTATCGTAGACGTAGAAGATCGTTTCAGTGCCTTATAGTTAAAATCTGACATAGTAAACTTTAGATAAACCTTTTCCTTATGTGTATATGCATTTTCCCGCGGCTCTGCCCCCGTGTAAAAGTTTTTTCAGTATAAATATTTTCGCGGGAATCAAACTATAGCACTCTGGAGTAATATGGCTTCATATAAGTGAAAGAATAAAACCTACTATTAAAACTATAGAAGCTTCATACAAACTTTGCCACCCCTTTTTACCCTCTTAGGGGTTGAATTTCGTAAAATCTGATCTTAGTGAACACCTACGTTCTAAAAGAAACCCCCATGCGAAAAATGAGACTCTAAGCACTTGTAGTTTCTGAAATTTCGTGATGAGTGAGTGAGTGAGTTACTTTTCACTTTTATATGTATAGATTTATATTAAATATTTTTAAGAACCACTTACATGGGATGTTCTGGAATATCCTTCTTACATTTTATAAAAATGCTTGTATGTATTTTATTAATTTAATTTGAAACTCTTTATTGTACATCAAGGCAATAAAGAAAAATATACAATAGAGAGTAATCTTAAAAAGAAGTACAAATGGCGAACTTATCGTCGGATATTTCCACACAACCTTTTTTTGTTGATACTAAGTTTTCTTACTATTTCTTGATTTTAAACATACGCGCACTATGCCGTGAAAAACTCATAAATGAAGAACGTGTTGTGCCATTCAAAACACAAATAGACAAAACCAAAAGGAATGATCAGACGAGGCGCTGGAATTTGTCTAATATTCTTCTAGATGAGGGCGAGGCGAGTGCCGAAGTTCTCGGTGCTGACATTGCATTAAAAGGTGGATCGTGACTGTCTGTGCATTACCCAGCTTCGACTTAGGTCTGTTCCTCGCCTCGTCTCAAGCGTCTTATTGAAATCTAATTTTCGTTAATCCCCGGAACGAGTCCAACCGGCGGAGCGAAGCTATTGCCAATAATATTATCGTTGTTATTCCTCCACGAGTCTACGGAATGCATTTCGTTTCCTTTCAGTACATTGATAGTCGTAAGTTAATGTTTTGAAATAATGGATGAAATAGTCGAGTAGTTGTAGATTCAGCGACGTTTTATGAGTATTTCTGTGTTGTTAATGGTATATTGAGCTGCTGTTGTACAGATACAGGTACTATTTCCGTGACTTTTACAACAAACATCAATCTAGGTTTTTTTATAAATCAATGTGTACAACAGACACTTCAAGACTTTAAAATTAATCATAGTTGCTTGTTTAGGGGTGCTTTCTTGAAGTATTTTACTTTCAGACAATACAATATTTCTGGTAAAACTACTCAAAATTTCATGAACTTTAACGACTTGACGAATTAATAAATACTTTTTTAGTTCATCTCTGTATTGTAATGTTTATTCCGTATATATATCAGTTCCACGGAGTAAAGAGAAGTCTGATCAGATGTATAGCTTGTTAGATTTTGCTCGCAGCTTCGCTCGCGTAAGAGTTAGTTTTTGGAACAACAAGATCGTTGCAAAATAATACAACCACGCTGTCGACATTTGTGTGTCTTTACATTCTAAAGCCTGAATGGGTGAGGTACACCGAGCTAGTACTACTATCCTGTAGAAAATAGTCGTAAATTGATACCTTGTTTGTGCCTTTCGTATGCTTGGAGATTCAAAACGCTTAAAATGCCATCTCTAATTCACATCTATGTTTTCCTGTAGATGTTTATGAGCGTTCACATCAGGACGTGACCTACTTACTCGCCTGCTGGTTTATGCTATATAAAAATACAACTAGTATACAGGGTAATTTTTATTACATTGCGTTACTAAATGAAACCACATATTCGTCTATACCTCTGCTAACATCGTGCTAAAAACTACAAATGAATAACGAATACTTTCGCCAAAAATCCCGGTTGTAATATTCCAATTGTTTTATCATACTGTAGTTTAGTACGAATATGTAAATATGTGTGTACGTAAGTGTATTTCTGACTGAAATTGTAATGTTGCTGCTGCGAGGAATTCTCCTAGAGCAGTCATAGTGGCATTAGGGTGTGTAAACTTAAAGTGACATTTTATTGATATTTATTTTGTTCGAAACTTACTCTTTTTATTTTACATTTATGGTTAAAATAACTTAATGAAAAGTGCTATTTTCAACGAGATAAGTATGTGGTCCCAATTATTAACGCAATGTCAAAATGACCCTATATAATATACTAGTGCATACAAGAACTAAGTGCATTCGTATTAGTAGGGGAGTTTTCAGATTCGGAGCAGTAGTTTCAGATGTTAGCTTCATACTTGCAGTCACAAATTATATCCCTTAATAATAATACAATTTGATGATTAAACAGAAATGTGTGCTCACTCTGAATATAGGGCGTATTGTAATCTGATGTTGTATAGTAAGTGGAGGGGTTTCGTTTATAAGTTTTATTATAACATGTTAGTGTAAGGCTCCATAAACGTGACTCGGGAGGACGTATGACAGGAGCTTAATTTAGCCGCGGCTCGGCTGCGTGCCGCTCGCAGCGCTCTTGTGGCGCGAGGCGCTACAGTCTGATTTATGTTATTTGCACGTAAAGCGGAATTAATGGCTTTATTACTCTTCTCTGTTTGTTGATCTCGGATGCGAAGCTTCGTTCGCGTCCACAACTTCGTTTAAACAACCAAAAAGCGCTGTAGCAAATCCACAAACATACACGTCTCTATGGCATACGCCTAAGTATAGTGTCTATAATCCGTGTGTATCATATAATTATGATACCCCTTATAATATAAAATTGCAGCTCATAATAATAAAACAAGAATATAATTTGGAGTTAAATTAGAACGAGGTATAACGTTGCGGTTATAAGTTAGCCAAGGTTTCATTATGGAGCATCATATTTCATGTG
Organism: Lapara coniferarum; assembly: GCA_949316025.1. Taxonomy (NCBI): domain Eukaryota; kingdom Metazoa; phylum Arthropoda; class Insecta; order Lepidoptera; family Sphingidae; genus Lapara; species Lapara coniferarum. Next base: position 8,678,688 of record OX438926.1, read on the forward strand.
TGAGTAATATATATGGTGTCGCACACATTCTTTAGCGGCAATGGGCGGCGGCGCGCCGCCCGCAGGTGAAAAATTTGAGCGGAGCCTCGTAGTACCGCGAGCCCACAGTTTTATCTCGGCTTAGTATTACGAGGATTTGTGGCTCGCTAAGTAACGTTTTATGTCTCAGTAAAGGCTGCAAACTTAGCTCCCTTGATAGAAATCTATTTAGGTGCTTCTTCAGTAAAAGTTTCTTCTATCTGCATACTTAGGTATGTTTATCGAGCTGACAACAATGGGTAACAGGTAATTACGTTTTATGACATTATATTTTTTACTAGCTTTTGCCCACGGCTTCGCCCGCGTTAATAAGTTTTTCCGGGCTAAAAGTACATAAAAACCTACCCGTTGAATCACTCTATCTAACACATTTATTTGGATAAAGATTAATATTATGACGTTGATACAACTCTTAACAAATAATGCATTAATTTCGACCAAATTTGATTACCATAAAAACGGTTCTAGTGAGTTAATCTTAAAAGATAGACGTATACTGTCGCGGACATTTTTTTAGTATCTTGAACCGTTTTCGCAGCGCACGCAATGGAAGCCCTCAAGGATGAATAATATTCCCCGTTTTTTTCACATTTTCCATTATTTCTTCGCTCCTAATAGTTGCATCGTGATGTTATATAGCCTAAAGCCTTCCTCGATAAATGGTGTATTCAACACAAAAAGAATTTTTCAATTCGAACCAGTAGTTCCTGAGATTAGCGCGTTCAAACAAACAAACTCTTTAGCTTTATAATATTAAGTATAGATTTCTGCTGCATAATTTAATATGATGAAAATCTATTCAAAAGTTTATTCAAATAATCGGTAAAGTCGTCTAGAATGCAGAGGCGATTGCAAGTAGGTTTCCTGCATAAACCGTTGTGCCGGAATCACGAGTCGTAAATAACGCGTTCCACTCCTGCTTCCTTTCATCTGCTTTAGGGAGAGAGCTTTTGGATTTGTCGCCGGCCATAATATATCATCAAACTTTCTGTGTGCTCTGAACGTTGAAATTGCCATGTCACTGTCGGTATCAGTCGCTTTCGTTTTAAAAAGTCATTGTGTGTATTAAATAACGAACAAAGTTACCAGTTACGTTTGGTGACAAAGCATAGGCAAATAGTCATGACGGTTTTGTATTCCGAATGCGCGATATCTGTGTTGCGTTTTTACAAAAAGAAACATGGTCTCACAAAATTCGACACGAAATATTACACCGAGGTAGTGGAGTGGAATGCAAGCGACGTGCCACTCAGTGTTGTGTCGGCGTTGTCGGTTAGGGAGCTCGCAGGCGGCAAACCATGCTCTCAGCTCCAGGCGTACCCATGGAATGCGGAATAGTCAACGCGTACACCTCGCATCGCCTAAATTATTTGTGCCTTCCTACAATTTATGTATTTGCACCGGACGCTCTAAAAATAGACAATATTTAATTTAGTTAAAATTTCGAACTATAACAAAAAAAAAACATTTTAGAAATTTACTTGTTGCTCGCGGTTCCGCCCGCCTGAAATAGATTTTCCGGGATAAAAGTATTTTGCCAGGATAAAAGTAGCCTATAGCACTCAGGAGTAATGTAACTTATTTGTGGAGGATTTTCAAAATCGGTTCAGTAGTTCCTGAGATTAGCGCGTTCAACCAAACAAACAAAGAAACTCTTCAGCTTTATAATATTAGTATAGATTTGGGATTACAGATAGTATTAGTTTAGAGTTTATTAATACGTCATGACGATGATATTCCAATTTCGTGACGATGTCATAGATTCTTATAGATAGAAAATATTGTAGTCACTTCATGTCCTCGTTGATTGCAAGAAAATTAACAAACAAACTGTAGCAGTTTATATATTTTTTCGCCATACACGAAAATGCGTTAGAAGGTCGCCTATATAATCTCTGGTTAGAACGAATGTCTGACGCGAGTAGTCTGTGTCGACTGTCGATTGTTTACTTCGTTAGCCGACTCTGTATCTTCTTCATTCGTACACATATTGCTTGTACAAACCAAACGTTCATCGTATCCCTGCCAAGATAAATATTTTACCAACAATTCCGAACAAATTGAATTTTACCGCTAGGTAAATTAATAAAATTGTGAGTTGACGCAAATAATAATTATTAACGTATCGTTTCTTGTTAGTGAGAATATGCTTTCTACGAAAGCACGTTAGTAGCGCCATCTGCGTCCTACACAGGCTCGTCTCCGGAATTTATGAATGCTTTCAGAGCTTTCAACGTGTGCCACCTGACCTGGCTAACGACATTTTGTTGGATAAATGTTGCCATGATTCTTGTTCTAAATTGATGCTTTTTTCGTCTTAAACTATTGTAATTGCTTGTGACGAAACAAACGGATTCTACTTTTCGTTTATTTTCCAATGTCGTTTTGATGTTGAGTATTTTTTTGTTGTAATACAATATCAATATGGTGTTTATCACTACATAGTATAAAACAAAGTCGCTTCCCGCTGTCTGTCCCTATGTCCTCATGTCCCTATGTATGCTTAAATCTTTAAAACTACGCAACGGATTTGATGCGGTTTTTTTTAATAGATAGAGTGATTTGAGAGGAAGGTTTATATGTATAATACATGCATAATATAGTAGAGGAACATTGATAATTTAAAAGGTTTCTAATGTGATGTCGTAGATAAACACATTTTTTTGCGCTTACATTGCAGACGCTGGCTAAACTCTACAAGATAGATCAAAATAATGCACTACACTTTTGTACACCTTAAAAATGTCTACAAAAAGTCCTCGATGGTATATGTCTTTCTCTTAGGGATAACCCACAATAACCATTTTTTATCCTTTACTTCTGACGAGAAATAATGGCTTATTTACGAAGCGATTTTAAGCAATACAGCATTAATCCTTATCCAGTTCAGTACCATAAATACATTGTGCATTTAATATAGATCAATATGGCCCTTTACAACATGTAATTTAAATAAATATTTTCAAAGATATTACAGATTTAAAATGCAGGGACATAGCGGTCGCGGCGGTACCGGCCGGGTGGCCGGCGGCGCGTGTCTATAAATGAGAAAGTATGGAGATAGTTTGAGACCCTGAGGAGGACATAGGCTACTTTTATCCCGGAAGAACATAACCCGGGAATTTTATATCGGTTTTTATTTCTCGCGAGTGGGGCCGTCACGGCTTAACCACTGAACCGATTTCGATGAAATGTGGTAGGGAGATAGTTTAACCGGTCAAGCCCCGGTTATATAATGCGGAAACCCTTTGTACTAGGACGCCCGCATCCGTCGCGGGGCTTGACGAGTCAAGATCCTGGGACAGACCTAGGCTATATCTTATTCCGGGAAAAAATAAACCGAGACTTTTATTCCAGAAAATCTTTTTCTGCGAGTAGAGCCGCAAGAAAATAAGTATGACGATAGTTTGAGATCCAGAGGAGGACTTAGGCTACTTTATCCCGGAAGAACATAAACCGGTAATTTTATCTCGTTTTTTTTCTCGCGAGTGGAGCCGTCACTGTCACGCCACTGAACGGATTGCGATGAGATTTGGAAGGGACATAGCTTAAGACCCTGGGAAGAACCTAGACTAATTCTTATCTCGGAAAAACTTCACCAATGGATGGAGTGATTTAAGAGGAAGGCTTATGTGTATCCTATTAATATTATAAAGGCGAAAGTTTGTAAGAATGTATGAATGTTTAGATGTTTGGATGTTTGGATGTGTTTGACACAAAAACTATTGAACGGATTTCGATGAAATTTGGCACACGGGTAGATCATGTCCTGGATTAACCCATAGGCTACTCTTTATCCCAGGAAAACATAAAGCGGGACTTTTATCCCGGAAAAACTGTTTAACGCGGTCAGAGCCGCGGGCAAAAGCTAGTAATGCCATATGATTCCTGGGTAGTCAACCTTTTCTTACGAAAGTGTTTACGAAGACTGCTGCAGCAATGAAACTATGGCGTACAACACACATTAAAATGATTACTTTCACTTTGGAAACAAAACAAATTACTAACAACCTCTAATCACCAGAAACAAAGCAAAAAATATAATAAATAAACAAATTTCTTCAATTCAGAAATGTATCGATAATTGTTGTCTATTTAACCTATTAAATTGAATGGCAGTCAGTTATAATGGCGTGCCAAGTGACATTCACACTCTGAAATTTTGTTGGGTTATCTGTTACGATCTTTTGGAAAAATGTTTAGCGTGCATGTCGTATTAGGTCTTTTACAGTTGACAGATCGATATCCTATATAAAAGCTTTGTATTTTTTCATAGTTAACTGTGTTTGCGCGTATTAATTAATATTTATAGCTATATAATAACCAAATAAGGTTAATACACGGGAATAACAGTGCTAAGTGTTGTGAAGGTTATGAAGGTGTTTATTTTGGTTACAATGTATTTTGTAAGGAGAAATGGGCAGGTAAAATACCTTTTTTATGACATGTTTACATTTAGTTAAATACCTAAACCGACAGAGTATACGTAGAAAGTGCGACAGACATACCTATAGTGTTTATGTCGTTATGAACGCACATATAAACAAATCTAAACATTTTACGCACACTTATCTTCCTAAATTAGAAACATTGGTATTCAGAAGTAAAATAAGAGGTAATAAAACGTGTATTATAAAGATACAAATGTATTTTTTGTGAATGCGCTTAATTGTATTGGAATGCTCGGCTGATCCGTGGACGAAGTCTTTATAGAAAAACTTTTTTAATATCGAGTGTTACAGACTGTCCCTTCGATCGGAAGCACCTAAGACAGTGAAAACAAAAAGCTTTTGATATAAAAAAACGCAAGTAGAATTGTGTTCTGTGCCGGCTGTGGGTAAAATTTATAGCGAAATGTAATGCCGTCCTAGGGGACACTCCTCTCCTGTGCCGCGCCGCTTGTTCGTGCATCGCACGGGCGGGCGCGAGGCTGCGTCACTATTTCGCCGCTTATGGTCCACTCTACCTATTCTTATAAATAAATTAACATTGTAATATTGGTTTTAATCATTACTAACTAATTTCTTTTTTGTTTTTCTGTGGTATAAATGTTCCATTTTGCGCAAATGAACATTAACAGGTATTCTGTCTGGTATAGGTTCCTGTCTTTCTTTTTGACGCATAGTTTTAAATTCTAATATTATGTTGTTACTCAAAGACCCCTCTATATCATATAGTTGTACATACATAAGATATAAAATTTTATATTTATTTAACAGCGTTACAGTTTTGGTGGATCAAATAGTGTTTCTAGTTTCTACTATTTATCGGCAGTTAGGGAACTAATTATAATTACATGAAGCGTGCGTACTTAGTCGTCTCGTTTTTTAATTGATTAAAAATACGAAATGGACTTTACTGTATGTAATCTATGTAGGAAATAAGTTTTGTTATTATTTTTTCTATATTGTATAACAATTAATTATATACAATACAAACTTGATAACAGTAGCAATGTTGTAGCGCTTCAGTTCCAAGCGGTGCATGAAACAAGAGGTTGTAGGAAAACTATTGTGGAGCTATCATGCGCCGTGCCCGGCGAGATTTACCTTACAGCGATACGCTCCACTTTAATGTTCACGTTTATGGCGCGCCATGTTAGCTCGCCAGTAGCTATCACTGGCACTATGTACGGCACCATGCGTCCGTGTGGTTCAGATATGGCGTCTATTTGTGTTGGTTTGTTTTTTTTCTGCCTCGGTGACGTAGTTGTATTATGGTACAACTGCAATGCTGAGGTCTCGGGTTCGATCCCCGGGTCGAGCAAAGTGATATTGAGTTCTTCTATTCAGTATCAGCTCAGAGTCTGGAATTTGTGCCCGATATGGCGATAGGCTCGCCCCCTATCACACCATGGGACGGAATAATGGCGAAAAGTGGGTGCACTAGTTGCGCCTCTGCCTACCCCTTCGAGGATAAAAGGCGTGTGTGTATTATATGTTTTTTTTTTTGTTTCGTACTGTCGTGTCTGCCGATTCCGATATATACCTAAGCAGGAACATAACACGCTACAATATGTTAGCTCATACTTACTCTGAAGTTATACGCAATAATAGGATCCGGTTCATTACTCGATAGATGCGAAAAGAAGATGGTAAAACTTTCCATGTGTATCTATTTATGTTTAAGATTATTGATTCCTGGACTCATGAGGATTGATAAATGTTAGTTTTATTATTCTTATTAGCGCTGATAGTTAATTTTCATTAATAAGTAGCATAAGTTCAGTAGATTATAATCAAGCGAAAATTTTATTTAAATTATCCCTTTATTCCCAAGGAATGGTTTATATGTGAGAGTCGACGACACCACGCCCTGGAATACATGGCCAGAGACGCCACAAAACTTTACCCCTGTTTTATTATTACTATAATGCTAATTAAAACAGCTACGTATAGATTACGGACAGCTTCAGGCAGCGCTTAATGCGCCAGCTTTACGACGTTCCGCTTTATACCCTCTCATTAGCGCCATCTTCTAACTGCTTCTGTTTTTATGAGTACCAATTTTGTTTGATTTTATATTTCTTTTTCTATTTCGATTAAAAGTAACAGCAGTTGCGGGGATAATATAGTCTTAACAATGTTATTTAACCAAACTATAAACTAGGAGAACGTAAACTTACATAACTAAAGTCTACGCTCAGAGCATACAAATTTGCTAGAATGTGTTTTGGCCTATGTGTTATAATTAGCTTTAATTTAATGTGCTAAACCGAATAAATAGGTATATCGTGGATATTTTGGTTACCTATAATCAAATCATTTATTATAGAGACAGAAGTGAAATCAATATATTGAACATACTATTTTGAAGAAAATAATCCACAGGGTGCATGAAGTCATGGACATTAAGTAAACCTTGTATTAATTAAGCTACTTAATACGAATACTTAGCAGTCATCTTAAACGTGAAAAAACCTATGTTATTTTTACTGACTACTTTTTTCCGCGCCGCACGAAACAGAGCAACATGCTTCTAGACTCTGAATCTGTTTATTAAGTGTTTTGATTGTTTTTTTTTTCTGGTATATTTATTTGCAGTAGTAAGTAATCTATTGCAATAGGCTTTAAGCCACTTCGGGGCCTTTCATATTACATTATTATTTTAGTTCCATTTAGAAGAGTATCATTATGTCTTAGGTTCAAAGGATGCTCATGAATTCAATTACATCCTGTATATCGTAACGAAATGATCAATCAATATTTTTACTTATAACTAAACATGTAGGTGGTTGTTTCACTTAGGTACTTTCCGTTAATTTTCGCACTTAATATCCATCTTTAAAATTGAAGTAATATTGTAATTTGTAAAATGTAAAATATATATTTAAAAAAAAAATGACAAAAGACCTACGCTGAGTTTCTTGGTGCTTCTTCTCAGGTCAGTGGGCTTTTCCGAAGCACTGGTAGAATCTTTAAGTAAAACATTGTGAAAAATGACGTGTAAAAGTGCCCTTAGGGGCATAATTACTGAATAAATGATTTGAATTTGAATTTGAATCCTACTAATATTATAAAGGCGAAAGTTTGTAAGAATGTATGGATGTATGGATGTTTGTTCCTCTTTCACGCAAAAACTACTGAACGGATATCGATGAAATTTGGCACACGGGTACATCATGTCCTGGATTAACACATAGGCTACTTTTTATCCCGGGAAAACATAAAGCGGGACTTTTATCCCGGAAAAACTTTTTAACGCGGGCGGAGCCGCAGGCAAAACCTAGTCTTCAATAATTAAAAGTTTATTGGCCAAGAAATGCGTGATTCTATCCGATACTTCGATCACGAACTAAATAAAATCTAGCACTATTGATCGGGGATATCTAGGCTTTTAATAGAAATAATTAGATCCTGTTCAGATTACATTTACATTAGATTACATCATTTCCGATCTAATCTATACAATCGCTATTTGTAATTTTCTATGGATTAAGAGCCTATGTGAAAAACATATGGAATCGTGATGGGCGTGACTTAGCGTATTTCAAATGCGAGGCGCCGCACGGCCCCGCTGAGATAGATCGCGCGCCTCGGCCCTCGTCGCATCGCGTCGTTGCGACAGGTCGTTGCACTCAAGCCCGCGAAAAGATCGTCATTGCAAATGCATGTCTGTGTTGTAAATATTATAGTTATTATAATTTCTAATAAATTTATGACTTATAAAACATAGAATTTATTTTAATTCGTTTATAGAACCATTATTATGTCACTATTATCTACCTAATTACTTGAACATTATGTAAAATGACATTGTAAGTTATCTAAACTCATCGAAAGTATTATTCACTTATAGTTGACTTTTGTTGACAAGATAAAATTTGGTGTGGTGGTAGGTTCGAGTCTTACCCCTACGTAGGTCTGTATATAGGTAAAAAGCAAAGCAGTATGAAACTTCTATAATATGTTTTAAATTATATTTTGCTTTGCTTTGATTTATTCTTGTAAACTTTCCTAACTTTGGTGGACATAAAATAAATAATAATACAATAAATGGCGTCACTATTTTTCGGCCCGACTCGGGATTCGAACCCGGGACCTCAGCACAATAGGCGTATCGTGTGTGCAACTACGCCTTGGAGGCAGTCAAACATAGCATCACACCTTTTCTCCTCACATTTCGTTAGCTATTTTAGGTCTTATCAAATAGGAGACGAGCTTATTGCCACATACCGGGCCCAATTCAACAGACCGAGTTGATACTGGACAGAAAAAAATTGTATTTGCCCGACGCGGGATTCGAACCCGAGACCTGAGCGTAGAGGCCGTACCGGGCACGTAATACAACTACGAGTTGCGACATCAAGGTAGTTTCGACAAGTCATTCACGATGAAACTTCTTCCCTGGAATGTCAGGTCTATTTTACGTAAATGATGCTTCACTCTAGTGCCACCATGCAATTTAAAAATCGAATTTTGTATGTAAAGGATGTTCGAAATTTATGCAATGCAATAAAATTACATAGCTTGATATGAAGATTGATTACATTATTATGGTTGAATAGTCACTATATAGGATATAAATATTACAAATGTTGAAGGCGGCCGCTACCTATCTAGATAATTTTTATAATTTTTAATTTGAACTGTATGTAATGTGGGGTAAGAAAAATATAGCAAGGTCATTCTTACTACGCGGGTACTTATGCTTATAGAAAATTTGAAATGTTAATTACTTACAATTTTTTAAATATTTTTGATATTTTGTACAGAAGAATAGACTGATGTTTACTGCAACAGCTACTTCTTCAATTCTAAGGCATTTGTTTTTGTTTTGCAATATAACAAAGGTCCGATATCCTTATTGAACTGAATGAAAAATAATGATGGCCATATTTTAAAAGGAGACGGGCAAAACTTCATAGAACTTTGGGCTTAGTGTTACAGAGATAATTTATGCATTATTTTATAGTTATATTAGAACTATTTCCAAATGAGAAAGAAAAATCTGTCTGTCCAATGGGAGTAAAGAAAGAACCGCTGTAGAGTAGAGCTTCTAAATCATTTTTCGGTGAATAACTTTTTTTTGCCTGATGACATAAGATGTTCACAGTACCTAACCATTGGATTGCCCTATTGAATAGTGAACAGAGCTAGCTTAGACAATAACCAGAATTGAACATATCACATGGAATCGACGAGGACTGATATAAATATATAATGGCTCATTTACACTCTCGCGCGAGTGGTACGCCGAACACAATACGAGCCACGACGCGAGGTGTGAAGCTAGAGTGTTAGTGAGTCAATAATGTATTTCAATTTGACATTACGTCGGGAGCGCTGAACAAAGTTGCCAGTAAAATTAAATAATATCGACCAATATTAAATATCCCAAAAAGTGAAAATGTCTTTTTATTTTAATTTCTAAAATACCTATAGTTTTTAATTCTTATTCTTTTTCAGCCTTTAAAAGGCTACTATTGCACATAGGTCTCCCCCAAAGAATTATTAATACTATTATGTCAATATTATTCTTGTTATACATGCTTGGTATTCTTTGAGTATGTAACCAACGCTCTAAGTTGGTGCCAGCGCCGTGTGTAATATTACACGAACCACTTGGTGCCACTTTTCACCTTTCTATAACTCAAAACCTATTTAAAGTAAACACATAAAACTGTGTGAGTTTAATTATATCTATAAGGACATCTAGAAGCCCAAATTTCATGAAGATAGCTCAAACGGTTATAAAGATATGAAGGTCAAAATCGTAAATTTTTGTACTGACTGACAGACTTATAGTATCTAAACCTAACCTACTTCCAGATGACCTAGAAGGATGAAATTTGGAATCCAGCTCGGTAATTATGTGTAAGCGTAAGAAAAAATCTAAAAATAAAAAAAGTTAAAAATACAGGGGTCCACATAAAAAAAAAATATATTTTTAATGGTAGCGTTGGAACCGTTACAAGCAAATATTTGAAACAATCCCAATATATGTTTTATTATATTTGCTTTATAACAGAAATATAAAGATAAAGTTAAGCCAAAATATTTGTGGTGTCCCCATAAAAAAACACTTGTAATACGCGCTAAACAGCCGGCCAACGGTGTGTCGTCGGCGGCGCGCGGCACCACACAACTCAATACCTACCTAGTTATCTTTACAAAAAGTAATGATATCCCACCAAAAACATAAATGTAAAAGATCTCACATTTGTAAATACCAGCAACTATTATAGGTATTCAATAAAGCAAACAAATAGAATAATACTTGTTCATAATGTTATTTTGTTCCTATAAATACATATTTAGATTTTGCATAAAACTTGGCACACATTTAGATCTCCATTCTTTTTGCGGCGAAGCCCACAGCTAAGCATAATCTTGGTATTGAACTTGGCTATCCTTTTTTACATTTGTGTTTTTGGTGGGATATTTTTAAATGGAAGACATAAAAATAGAAGAATATTGATACATGCTTCAAAAGTGTAAGGTCAAGCCCAATTTAGGCCGTCTCCTTTATACCTATTAGAGTTTGTGGCCAGTCATGTCCAGCGGATTTTGATTTTAAAGCCAATAGCCTTTAAAGAAAAATAAATATAATGGCGGCCTTTATTTACAATTCTAACATTACATCTGCCTTTTGTGCACAAAACAATGCCCAGATATCGATTTTGAGTTCGATTGGCCTTAATACAAAAAACTTCAAAATGGTGGCTACTTTTTTCAATTCTGACATTGGATCACTCTTTTGTTAATAATGTTACACCCAGATATCGATTTTGCGGTCGATTAACCTTAAAACAAAGAAATTCAAAATGGCGGCCACTTTTTTCAGTTCTGACGGTGGATCTGCCTTTAGTAACTAAAGTGGTACTCAGATACCGATTTTGAGGTCAATTGGCCTTAAAATAAAGAAATTCAAAATGGCGGCCAATTTTTTCAGATCTGACATTGGATCCGTCTTTTGTACCAACAGGCCTGCCCAGATGTCGATTTTGAGATCGAATGGCCTTAAAACAAAGGAATTCAAAATGGCGGTCATTTTTTCAATTCTAACAATGGACCCGTCTTTTGTACCTACAGGCTTGCCCAGATATAGATTTTGAGGTCGATAAACCTTAAAACAAGGAAATTCAAAATGGCGGCCACTTTTTTCAAGTCTAACATTAGATCCGTCTTTTATACGCAGATGATATAAAAATTTTTCGTGAAATCAAGTCTACTACTGACAGTAATGAATTACAGCATGATATAGATCGCATAGGCGATTGGTATAGACCAATGGTGTGAGTATAACAATATGACTCTAAATATTTCAAAATGCCATCTTATTACGTTCACTAAAAACAAAGCTCCCATTCACTTTCCATACAACATTAACAACGTCACATTAGCACGTCAAAACTTAGTGAAAGATCTCGGAATCTGGCTCGACTCCAAACTTACGTACGTGCCTCACTATGACCACATAATCTCGGAAGCAAATAAAACCATGGGATTTATACTTAGGACAATTAAACCATTTAGAAGTCCGACTAGTGTACTAACATTGTACTTTGCATTGGTTAGAAGTATCTTAGAATACTGTCCTTTAATATGGTCCCCTTACTACAACATTCATATAGACAGGATTGAGGCTATACAGAGACGTTTTTTGCGATATATATCTGCCAAATTCGGGTTGAGACGTAAATTACAAACGTACGAAGCTAGACTTGAACATTTTGGAATGAGCACTTTGGAATCAAGGCGTCAGATGGTTCAGTTCTCCGCTCTTTATAAAATATTTAATGGTAAATGGGATGCTGCTGAATTGTTAAGCCAGTTTTCTATAAAGATAGGTAGCAAGAGAATCCAATCCCTTTTCACCTTGCCTATCAGTAACAATAACGTCACTTATAACGACCCCATCCACAGAATGTGTAGATCATATAATGAGCTTAGCAAAGATCTAGACTTGTTCTCTATGACATATCACACGTATCTAGCAACATGTAAAAACAGACTAAAAATAAATGTAAAAAATAAATAAAAATAAATAATAATATACAAATAAATAATTAAAACTAAAATGTCAAATTAATAATACCTACTCTGTAACTAATATTCCTGTATTAAAGTATAAGTTGTGTTGTCCTCTTATATCTGTGTATCAGCGCTAGGGTTCTTGATGTTATTGATTGTATCCAAGTTAAAATAATGACAATTAATTTTCTAATCTCGTCACTAAAATATTATATCGTTTAACTTTCTAATTTAATTAATGCAATTATTGTAATCACACACTGTCCTTGTCTATTTGCATGCTTTTCTCCTAACGAATGCTGTGCGTAGTTGTAGTAAGGACACAAATTTACATTTAATCCTTATTATTTACTGTACTGTTGATGCATATTGATTTGTGTTCTGTAACTGTGCCTATTTAAATAAATAAATAAATACCTAAAGGCCTGCCCAGATATCGATTTTGAGGTCGATTGGTCTTAAAACAAAGAAATTCAAAATGGCGGTCACTTTTTTTAACTCTAACATTGAATCCGTCTTTTGTACCTACAGGCTTTCCCAGATATAGATTTTGAGGTCGATTAGCCTTAAAACAACGAAATTCAAAATGGCGGCCACTTTTTTCAAGTCTAACATTGGATCCGTCTTTTATACCTAAAGGCCTGCCCAGATAACGATTTTGAGATCGAATGGCCTTAAAACAAAGGAATTCAAAATGGCGGTCATTTTTTTCAATTCTAACATTGGACCCGTCTTTTGTACCTACAGGCTTGCCCAGATATAGATTTTGAGGTCGATAAGCCTTAAAACAAGGAAATTCAAAATGGCGGCCACTTTTTTCAAGTCTAACATTAGATCCGTCTTTTATACCTAAAGGCCTGCCCAGATATCGATTTTGAGGTCGATTGGTCTTAAAACAAAGAAATTCAAAATGGCGGTCACTTTTTTCAATTCTAACATTGGATCCGTCTTTTGTACCTACAGGCTTGCCCAGATATAGATTTTGAGGTCGATTAGCCTTAAAACAACGAAATTCAAAATGGCGGCCACTTTTTTCAAGTCTAACATTGGATCCGTCTTTTATACCTAAAGGCCTGCCCAGATAACGATTTTGTGGTCGAATGGCCTTAAAACAAAGGAATTCAAAATGGCGGTCACTTTTTTTAATTCTAACATTGGATCCGTCTTTTTTACCTACAGGCTTGCCAAGATATCGATTTTGAGTTCGATTGGCCTTAAAACAAAGAAATTCAAAATGGCCGCCGTGTATACCAATTCTAACATTGGCTCTTAACATTTTAGTTATTATTGATTCATAATGTATAAATAAATGAGTACTACAAAAAATCATACTAAAATAATTTTATGGTGTAAAAATTTGAACAGCCTTTACATGCAAAATACGAATTTTTTAAATGTATGAGCGGCACGCAAGCGTCATTTACGCAAAATTGGGCCGGCATTCCAGGGCGTCCCTAGCTATGAATTACCCAATATAAATAATACATACATATACTCTCACGTCTTTCATCCCCGAAGGGGTAGGCAGAGGCGCAACTAGTGCACTCACTTTCCGTCGTGCGTATTCCGTCCTATGATGTGATAGGGGGCGAGCCTATCACCATTTCGGGCTCAAAATCCAGACTTCGGGCTGAAAAGAAAAAAATCCAATATCACTCTGCCCGACTCGGGGATCGAACCCGAGACCTCAGCATTGCAGTCATAACGTAATACAACTACACCACTGAGGCAGAATAACTAACAAAAAAAAAGCAGTGACTATTGTTTTTCAATCAGGGATTCGAACCCGGCACCTCAGCGTACCGATCACTAAATATAACTAAAGCAGGTCTCCGACTAGAAACAATTTACAAAGGTGAAAGGATGTAATAATTACGCTTGCTGCCTATCTTATAGACCTAATAGAGCATATAATTTTATATTGATACACGGACGTGAGCTGGATACACTATAAAACAGAATTTCCAGGGCACCTTCAAATTTGCCGCGCGGTAGCGCGGACCAATCCCTACACTAGACGGCCAATTCGAACTTTGAAGGCGTCCGAAAATTTCGAGCGCACGTCCGTCGTCAGTAAAGATTCCGGACGACTGAAGCCGGCACGGGCCACTCCCATAACAGTGATGGCGTATTTGGACGTCGCGGATGAGAGAAAGTGACGGGAGGTGCACGCGTATGCCGAAATGAAATGGCGTAAGCGCCAAAACAATTTTCTTTTAATTGTGATTATACTATTTAATTCGTTTTAATTGTGTATTGATAAAACTTTGAAAAAATTGTTGTATTGTATTTAAATAAAGTTACGAATGTACATATTCCACCATTTAGAGATAAAGCGTGTTTAAAGAAAATATCAGAGGTAACTTTGAATTTTTTTTCGATCGAGAAAATTTATAGCAATTGTGTTTTGGCTTTGACATATTATTGAGTTATACGTTCAATTTACACATATCCAAAAATCTAACTTCTGATCTTAGTAGTTTACGAGAAATTTGAATTTGAAAGTCCTTAAAGTTCCTGACATAGGCTGTTTCCTGGAAATTATTCCTTCCAAGTCCTACTTTGCACTTTTAAAAGCACGTGTTTTCCGTTAAAAAAATGTTTGCGTTATTTCCAACCTTATAAACAATCTTTCTTGGTACATCTTTACACCCTCTGAACAACATATCTTCCAAATTTCATGATTTTATCCTTAATGGTTATGGATTTACGTACAACCTCCTAGCCCGCATTTCAAACCCCTCAGAGGTGGATTTTCGTGAAATCCTCTCTAAGCGGATGTCTACATCTAAAGAATCCACTGTCAAATTTGAAGTTAAGGGTTTTTTAATTTTTATTATTTCATAATATGGGTTAAGTATGAGTTGTACTTTGCAAATACAGTCACAAATATATAGTTATTTGAAATTACACACAACCCGCAAAAAGAAGTAGTCTTAAGAGGTTACTAGTTCTTACTTTAATATTATAAACGCGAAAGTTTGTGAAAATGTTTGGATGTTTCTTAGAAGTAAATGCAAAAACAACTAAACGGATTTGGCACACGGATAGACTACGTCCTGGATCACATTTTTGAGTAAATGGCACTGGCATCGTACTGTGTTTTAGGGACTTTTGTAACGGGAAAGGTTTTTCACGCGGGCGAAGCCGAGAGAAACACCTAGTACATTATATGTAAATATTGTTTATTCTTACAGCCCATGAACAGTTTTATATTGTAATAATAACATAACACACACTAGCAATTCTTGCAAACTAAGTTTAAAGTATTAACGTAATTGCAGTAAAATTTAATGAATGAAGCCCACAATAAATAATTTTTCCGATAATTATGTCAGCAGAGGGCGGAGGTACAACGGCAATAACAGTAAAATAATTACAATTTCATAGCGTGGTGATAATGGCGCGAGCTCGTTAGGCACGTAGGATTACCTATTGTTAATGTTTTAATTTGTTTCCGCTTCTGACCCGCAGTTCCCTCCATAACTCGTAGTGTTATACGAATATAGCATTTAAATATACATAACCATTGTAAATTTAAATGTTTGTGTTATAATTTAGATAAACAATGGAACAGTTACAGTAATGTTGGCTTAACATAATTAATGAAGTTTAATTAGTAATCGAAATTGTTTACACTTTTCGACTTATTTTCCTTGCAAAGAATTTATAAAAGACGTTAAAGTGAATACTTGTTTAGTTTTCACTTTAGCGTCTGTTGTTTAATATTTGATAAATAAACTAAACTATTTTTCACTCATAAATTCCTTAGTATGAAGTAGGTAATTCCAAATATAACCACTACGATAGCTATAAAAAGAACCTTTTAATTTAATCGTGAAAAGAATATTTTTATAAATACTATTGCTCCGTACATATTAAATTCTGTATTCCTGGGATATAAGAAGCCTTTAGGTTATGTATTATGATATTTTAAGAATCTGATCAGTACTTCTAGCAATTACTTTTTCGCACACAATATTATAAACGCACCTTAATACTTTTTAATATAATTATAATATGCTGGGGATCACGGCATACAAATAAGAAGTTTTCTGGAGTTTGGAATATCGTAACATACACATTTATTCATTCAAAAATAAATTCATACTCATCAGAGTAGAAATGGACAATAAACATAAGAGTGTTTGTAGGCGGTGAAGATCACTCAACACCGGGTGACCCACATGTTCTTTTGCCGGCTTATAAAATAAAAAGGTTGCATTATTATTTGACATACAAAACCTATCATTCAAGTTAATTTTGCTACTTATATTTTAAAATATGTGTTTAGTAGGCTCCGCTTCTGAAATAAAATACAATTTCAATCATGTGTCAGCTTAAAAGTTTACAGTGTAACAAAATATCAGGGGTAAAATTTCAGTGGCTGTAACCATGGTGGATAGATATAAGGTAGCCTGTAACGTTTTACAACATCTTTAAAGTCAAGCATGGTATATTTATTTGTTTAGCTGTATCGACTGAGTATGACCTCTTTCCACATGTGTCGCCAGTAGTTTTGGTGAACACGTAACTTTGCCTTTTCGGAGCAATTCCCAGTGAAAGCTGGTAGCGGCCGCCGCTGCCTCCCTCAACGCAAACTTACACCCTATTGTATCCATTACTGCCCTTTACTATTCCCAGTTTTTGCCTACCTTGGTAAAAGCATAGAAGGCGGAAATGTGTATTTATTCGCAGATACATATATTGTAATTTAATATCGCTTTTTGTGTTTACCGAGAAAAAAAACTAAAGTTATGCGTTAAATTTGTGTGTGTTTTCAAGATCTTGCTTAAACGGATGTTTTAAATCAACTGAGTTTTACTTGTTAGAAGCGATAGAATGGGAGCGGCTATCCATTTCGCAGAATACTGGTCTGTGTTATCTTTGTCGGTTTGTTTATGTATAGGGCATCCCTTGTAAACACTCTAAATACACTAAACTTAAGCCAGATTTTTGTTTTTCTTTTAGAAGAATTTGGATTCTGTTCTCCTCAAAACTATCAATCTCATTAATGATTTATGTATTATTCACTGAAATTTATACTTTTATTTGTAAATTAGGAACGATAAAGATTCTTATATACTTAAACCATATATTTTTTAAGAAATGTAGATAAGGAAAAAAATAATAATTTCGTAAGCAGGTTATTTGAAGTGACGTGTTTTATTCGGCGCTGCAGCAGTAGTGCACGATCCCGGCGTGATATAGGTACCGGTGAAACACGCGGCCCCCGCTTCTACTTAATTTACTGCCACGGTAACGCCACGAGCACGCTCCATATCCACCGCCGTTATTGCCAACTTGAAAGCGAGAATGACATACACATTTCCTCATTTCTTCTGATTATGAGCTTCGGCCTATTCCAACATTACATTTATCATTTTTATACAACTCTTTTCTAAGATATAGTTACGATCCTTGTATTAAAATATATTCCGTTCTTTTTAATAGGCCCTCTCAAAATGAGAAATAGTGTTATTGGTTCAATATTTTTATTCTTACTACACCTTTTGGAATACAGTACCTACTTATATGACATACCCCAGTGCGGTTTAAAGGTATAATAGGTAAGACTGGCTAAATAAATTATGATCGCTCACATTCGTAGAATATATGATTGTCATACCCACCGAGGTTTTCAGTTTGGTTTATAAATTCATGTTAGAATACATATGCAAGCGCTTCATAGCGTTCAAGGATTCTTATCGTTGACCGCTTTGATTCTTATCAAAATAAATGCGTACTAAGGATAAAAATCAGTTTTACTTGTGTTAAAATACGTGAATGTGGTTTTAACTTTCTGACTTAATTACTTCCAAGAGCGAATATAACTTGGTAATATAAGCAATTAGAAACTTATTTGACGCTGCCGGTCTGCCTGTTCCGCCTCGAGCGCAGGAATCGTGAGCGGGATGAGCCATTACGTGCTTTTGCAGAACTTTTCCTTTTAAAAGTCGTCTCTTACTCTTTTGAAACTTATTATATTGGATAATTCGGCCGAAAATATGAATATGATGGCCACAACTTTAGTAATTTTAGAAAAGAAGAGAAAAATTCTGTCGATTACGCGGTGAAAAATGATCTCCTACGGCGTTTAAGGCGGGATTATGGCTTTATTACTATGTTACTATTATATGGCTACGGATACTTTACTACAAAAGTTTTTATTGGAGTAACAAAGTGACAAATATAACGATAATGGTCCGTTGGTGACCGGGGTAAATACGTCCGGCGTTCGGGGTTTGTTAGTAAGAATTTTGGTTATGTTTGAAATTTATTGACAATTTATCTTTCCTTCGCAAGGTATCAACTCTTGTGAGTTTACTGTTACAATGTCGCGCTTTATTTTGGGATAGAAATACTATATCTATACCTACTAATACAAAGAGGACAATTTTCAATTTATAGGCTTGCAGGGACTATTCTCTGGAACTCCTGAACCAGTTTTGAAAATTCTTTCACTAATAGGATGCTACATTACTCCTGAGTGCTAGAGGCTACTTTTTGTCCCGGGAAAAGATTTTCATACGGGTGGAGCAGCGGGCAAAAGCTAGTAGATCAATAAAAATGCTCGGTTAATAACACGTATAAATGAGCTTCTTTACGTCACTTGCGATTCGTTAAAAATCAACGCTGCGGTATGTAACTGCATAAGAAGCACAGATGCTATGGCATCATTTACTACTATTAAAAAGTAATATCTGTAGGTTTTGCTCGAACAAATAAATATGTTGATATATTCTGGCTTTGTTTTAAATCTCAAATCAATAACGTGGCAGTAACTTATTCTTCTTCGTCTTCTCCTTTGCTCATTCCCACTTTATGTGGGATCGGCTCACCTAATATGTCCGCGCCAAGCTGTTCTGTCTTGGGTTGTCAGTTCGGGTATTTAGTTTTTACCAAGAGCCTTAATCATACTGGTACACCAGGTAGAGGGAGGTCGCCCTCGCCCTCTTTTGTTCTCTGGAAGGCTCATGGCTTTTTTGACGACGTGATTATCATCTCTGCGCATAACGTGACCAAACCACCTCGGGCGTCTCTTGGACAAAAGTTTCTCGGACACAGGGGTTACCTTGAAGCTTACATATACATATACACTCACGCCTGTTATCCCCGAGAGGGTAGGCAGAGGTGCAACCAGTGCACCCACCTTTCGCCATTATTCCGTCCCATGATGTGATAGGGGGCGAGCCTATCGCCATCCTTACCGCTATCCTTTATCGCTACCTTGAAGCTACCGCGGATATATTCATTTTGAATCCTATCCAACTTTGTTGACCCGACCATCGTAACATCCTCATTTCCGCCGTAGGTATGCAGTCTTTGTACATGCGTCTCTTTAACCGCCCAGCATTCTGCTCCGTACAGCATCGCGGGTGTAACCGCCATTTTGTAAACTTTGCCTTTTGTACGAATAGGCATTTTAGGGACACATAGCACTCCAGTTAAAGATCGCCATTTCTGCCAGGCAACACTGACTCTATGCACAACGTCTGCCTCCACATCTGCACTATTAGAAATAACAGAACCCAGATGTTTGAATTGCGTTACTTTTGGAACTGGTGTTTGATCAGGATAGTAGATTGTGGCCTTAGTGGTAAAATTTTGGCTAATGCTGCATTCCAAGTGCTCTATTTTCGATCTGCTCACCCTGAGTCCTGCATTTTCCAATGTATTGATCCAAAGAGAAAGTGCATTTTGAAATTCATCTGGAGTTTTGGCGATAAGGACGATGTCATCCGCGTAAAGGAGATTCCAAGGTAATGGCTCTTGAATGTTTTTCGTGATCATATCCATCACAAGATTGAAAAGGAGTGGGTTTAGAGCGGAACCCTGATGAACACCCACTCTTACCTCGAATTCATGGCTGAGACCAGCCGGCGATCTGACTTTTGTACGTACATTGCTATACATAATAATATCTTGAATGAGATTTACGTAAAATTCAGGCAGATGTTGTGCTCTAAGAGATCGCCATACTATTTTCCGCGATACCTGGTCAAATGCTTTCTCGAGGTTAATAAATATTAGCTGTAGGTCTTCTTTATTCAGGCGATGCTTTTCCGTCATAATTCTAACAGCCTGTATTGCATCTGTTGTTGGCAGTGACATTTGTTTTGTAAAATAATGTTATAGGTACAAGTCCCGCTCGGTCTAGTTAGGTGTATACCTTGTATTACCAATTATGCAAAGCGTCTTCCGCGTAAGGGAGAGCTGGCGGGTGCTTATGGGGTGCGGGCAGGGAGGTCGCTGTCGCGCTCTTTCCTCACTCGTAGCGAAATAACGACCTCAATTTGCATAACAATGCTCGTCACCCCTTATACACTACCAGCGACTTTCGCAGGCTCGCGGCCGTGTCCCCTTGGACCCGACACCTTTTTTAACTAATAAACCTTGTCCATTAAAGTTTCTAAGTAGCTAATAGGTTACATTTGATGTAAGATGCACTAGATTATAAACATAAATATAATACTTGAGATATTTATTCTCTGCATGTAGGTAATAGGGACTGTGTGTAATAACAGCTCGATTTGGAACAGTTTAATTTTTAATTCAGTGTTAATAGTGCGACGAGTGGCAATAACCTCGTGGTGCGGCGTGGCGAAGCGCAGCATGAGCTACGATGTCGGCGGAATACTTTTGGCTGTGCTCTCGTAACTTCTTTGCTCAAGTTTCTGTTTTAATTGAATCAAAGTTTTCGGCTTTTTGCGGCGAACGTGCCAGCCACGCACGCTTCCTAAACTTTCTTTATTAAATTATTGGAAGTTCAGAAACATGCGCCTTTGAACATCGACTGTGAAACCGAATTGGCAATAATCTCGAGTTAAGAGAAGTATTTCTCGCCAGAGCAATGAAATAATAAAGTTTAAAACTATGATAAAATAAAGATGAACTATCTCAGCTGTGACTGCGTCGCTTTGTTAAAACCTTAAAGATCTTGGACAAAAGGACAGTAACGACTGTCTACCAGAAACAATTCTGAATCTGTCAAGTAAACAGTTCATAAAGATATACGGTTCTCTTTACTAACGACTGAGGCATTCGTTGGAAGCATTGTTTTGCGGCGTAGCTTTATCTGGCTCGGAACGAGTTGTCGTTCCAGTAATTTATAGATCTTTCCCCGCCCCGGGCTCAGAGTAACGATTTGGGCCGAGCAGCTAGTAAGCTCGCAGCGAGACTGCCTGCGCCCGTGCCGTGCCCGGCTGAATGCTATTAACGATCACGTACCACACTGGTGACTCCTCACGTCCCGGATTCAAATTTGAGTAAATATGTCGCCGTTAGCCTTTTATTGTATTGTGCCTGTTGTATTTACATAAACTTTGGGCTATTCTGAACGTGGACGTACCCTTGTTATCTCGTATTGTTTGCGTGATTTCAAAAGGTTATTCCATTTTTATATTCGGCTGTCGACTTTTTAGGTAGTAGTTGAAGCGAGTAAACACTGCGTGAAACGTATAGTTAACTAAACGTTGTGTAGCTACGCCCTCGGCAAAGTTTGAACACTTTTTTTGAGCGTACCTGTACGCTCCTAGCACGTGAGTATTTAATCCAGGTTTTGCCACAGTCTGTGAAGCTTGACCGAATTTGACTACGACCGTTTTCGTACGATCTTGTCGTATATGATCCACTTTTCATCACTGGTTATCAATCTCTTCAAAAACTATTCGATTTCGTTACGTCTCGTCTCGTTACGTTATGATTACACGGTTCATTAACTTACTTTCAGTGAGCTCGTGTAGCACCCAAATGTCGAGGATTTTTTTTGTACCCAGCTTTATTCAAATGGGTCAAAACTGTTTTGTGGTCAATCCTCAGTTCTTCAGCTATGTTGTAACTATAGGTATGTCGTTCTTGCTCCACTTTTTCAAATACTGCGTCCACTTTATCCGTAACAGGGCAACAAGAGCGACGTGCATATTTGACATCAAAATATCCGGACTGAAAACGCTTTTAAACCCACTTTGTGCTGTTCTTACTGACACTGCTTTAGATTCATAAACGTCATAATTTTTTTTCGAAGTTGCTGTGCATAATTTTCTTTTTTTTTTCATTGGATTCACACTAATTTTTACCGAAAGAAAAATAAATGAAAAATAGCTGAAAACAACATTTTACATTTTTTTCTAAATGTATGTGTAGATTTTAACACCTATGTAACCTACATAGGTGTGTGTGCGTGTGTGTGTGTGGTGTGTGTGTGTGTGTGTGTGTGTGTGTGTAGGATAGGTTACGTACGACCACCGGGTCGTAATATAAAATATACCTATCCTATCACCAATTACTACGCACAGATAGATAGATAGGTAACACTTTATTTTACACCACTGACCTAAAAAGAAATAACAAAATATAACAACATACTTATTAGCTCGATACAGCTAGTGTAACAATAGGCGGTGTTATCGCTAAGTGCGATCTCTTCCAGACAACCATAGGATGAAATCACTTCTACGGAGAAGTTGGAGTGTGTACTTATGTTTATCAATAAACTTACATATTAGTATGTAAGATACATAATGATTCCTTATGTTTACGCGAATGTTAGACATTGAAATTTAACAATTATCACGGATTTTATCGAAAATAAAATAAAAAACCCGCGATAAAATCCGTGATAATTGTTTAATTTCAAAGATACATAATTATAAAATACATAAATATATACATATTGTATATTTATATATTTACTTACTATTTGTTTAAACTATCGGATATAATAATATTGATTAGAATTTAGTTCCCTGCAATGCATACGAATACAATCCTACAAATATAAACGCGAATGTTTGTAAGTATGGATGTTTGTTACTCTTTCACGCAAAAACTACTAAACGGATTTCGATGAAATTTGGTACACGAGTAGATCACGTCCTGGATCAACATATAGGCTACATTTTATCCCGGGAAAATATAAAGCGGGACTTTTATCCCGGAAAATCGTTTTAACGCCGGCAGAGCTGTGGCAATAGCTAGTATAAGCATAAATATATTATTTTGGTCGGCGAGGGGACTTTGAATAGTTGACACTCAATAATTGACTAGATATTAAGTTTATTTCGTTTCGTATTTAATAATATTTTACTATGTTCGATTTTGACAATTACTCCACATTATATGCGTTACCTACACTAATATTATAAAGAGGAAAGATTTTTATTTTAATATTTTTGTATCTTTGTAACGAATAAACTCAACAACTACTGAACCCATTCCAATAATTCTGACACCAATATAAAGCTACATTATCAGCGAGTAATATAGGCTATTATTATCCTGGGAAGTATACAGCGGGACTTTGATACAGAAAAACCTTTTTCACACAGGCGGAGCCGCGAGCAAAAATCTAGTGGCAAATAATACGAAAGAAGCCCTTTCTTGAAATCAGCAATAAAATTGGTTAAGAAATGGGGCAGCAATTCATATTTGAAACATTGTAACGTGCGCGTACTGGGGATAGCGCGCTAACTCTTTCTTTCTTTCGCGCGCATCGTAATGCCTGCTGAAGTTAACGAAATATCGTTGTCTCCTTTTCGTTTTTGATAATTAGCCCTTCCACCAGATTTCAAGGGCTTATTATATGGTTGTATTTTTAACCAGATTTTAATAGTGTTTTTTTTTGTTAGATTTTTATTGAAGTAAATTTTTCATAAACTTAAGTAAAAATATGAGTATACAAAATACTTTTTATGTCTGTAATCCGTAATAAGCGTAAATACGTTATCGTTATAGAAAAGGGAAAGAAAATTGCAAGACGGTTGAGGTTTTGTGCCTTTGGCAATTTCATTGACCTTTCAACGCAACAACAAAGCAGCAATTTTTTTATAGCACGTTTTACTAATAAATAATTCAACTAATACTTAAATTACCCCTAATTTTTTTCTTTAAAGATGAGAGTTACTAACAATTCTATTTTGCACAATGCAAAGTACGAAGCATGCAATGTAAAGTATTTTTATAAATTAACTAGTAGTGCTCGCGGCTCCGCCCGCGTGAAATAGTTTTTCCGGGACAAAAATATTTTCCCGGGATAAAAAGTAGCCTATAGCACTCAGGAGTTATGTAGCCTCCTATTAGTGAAAGAATTTTCAAAATCGGTTCAGTAGTTCCTGAGATTAGCGCGTTCAAACAAACAAACAAACTCTTCAGCTTTATAATATTAGTATAGATTTAAAAAATATCCTGACCAAATTCGTATTGCACACGTATGGAGTACATATACAAAATTAAATAGTGTGCGAAATTTGTTATTATACTGCGTCGTCGTAACTATATTTATGCATGTGGACTTTCTGGATTCGGTAGTGGCGGATATTGGAGATTTACCTAAGTGTAACGAGATCCGGCAGGGACTTTGTGTGAGAGCTCTTCTATATAATTTTATCGGCACGTACAATAGCTGTTACTACTTTCAGTAATAGTTTTCTTCATTATAACTGTGCGTATTCGCTGCGGTCGTCGCAGTCTATGCCTCTCGCACGTCTCGAAACTTTAAAATAAAACGTCCTTCGCCTTTACTGAACAAAATGTGGTTAAATCCAAACAACACGAATTGACTAATTAATTATAATTATTGGAAAAATATACATCCGGTTAACGTGTTGCACATAAGTATTTTTTTTAGTTCATATGCACAAGTGTTCCTTTACATTTTTGAATTTTAACAAATTTATTATGGTGTTATAAGCTCTTTACTAATATTTTGCTTATATAGAGCCCCGAATATAAGCTTGCAACCTAAAAATACAGTGTTATGGCGGAAAATAAAATATAGGTGTTTTTGTTTTATCAGGTCCATAGCTACTTGCCCATAATATATCAGCAAGTATTCTAGTTCCCATGCCCCTTTCCACAGTAACGACACTAGCAGGTACTATAAAACACATAAAAAGCTGTACTTAAGTAGGGTAAATGCAACCGGCAGGTACGTCGGCTCGATGACAGTGCTATAGCTCCCACCGGAGCCCTTCTGCGATCCTCGTAAATTGCGAATATTAGATTATAAGTACGGACTGCGGCGAGCGGTACGGCGGCACGACGCGCGGCAGCGTGGGGACCATCAGCCGAATATCGAGCTCGTGTGCCGGTTAACATCGCGCCGCGCGCCGTGATCTGAATCTGCTTTTTAGTAATTCCCCATCCAGCAGTTTATTCTTGTCAATTTGTAATTGTGTTATACAAGTTTCTGCATTGCGCTGTTTGTAGTATTGTTGGCTTTGTGTTTACAGAAATTTTATAGATACCTTACAACTCTTCTGTACGAATCCACTTCTTATCTAAAATTATATTTCTGATTCATGTAAGGTGATAGTGATTCTAAGCCCGCCATCAAAAATGTCCACCAATTTCTTTAGATAACAAATGTTATACGCAATGTGGTAGCGTTCAGAACTTGATGTTAATTTTCTAATTGAAGTTGTTTTTTTTTTTATAAATAACAGACATAAATATCTGATAGAGCAACTAGATATTATCTAAAACAAAAAAAACTTAGGCACCGACTCCAAATATACGTATATACTAAACGAATATAAAGTTGAATTATTTTTTGGTTTGTAGTGGTTTTGAAGTCGGTTTATTTTTTGTTAAAAAGTTTTTATTTATTGCTTTTTCTTGTTACTTAATTATAGAATAGTGTAAACAACAACATCATAGATACAAGATTGCAGCATTCGCGAGTCATCTGCTGTTAGTTATTGAAGAGTTCCATTCTGTATCTCCGAAGATCTTCATCAAATCTTTATACGTTATATACTAAAACCTTCCCTGAAAACTACACATTTGAACATCGAAAACCACATCCAAATCGGATGAGTAGTTTTTGAGAAACGCGCGGCCATACAAATTTACATACATACATACACATGGATCGAATACAGAACCACCTTTCTGAAGCCGGTTAAAAATGGTCCGTTTTGACCGAGCCTGGTCAGTACATACCGTTGTTTTCACAAAAAACCGGTGTGAAGTGACAGCATGCTGTTGCATTAAGACTTACGTATTACTATACGTAGTAATTGAGAGGGTCCAAGAGGTAAGGCCAGAAAATCGATTGCAGGTTTAAGTATGAATAAAAAAAGTATTAAAACCTGTTGAATATTTAAATTTTGGCGCATTCCATTGCGTATAGTCTGTGACTTAATATTAAATTAATTTTCTGTTATAGTCTGTAGCTACGTTTTTTTTTCTCGCTTAAAAAATAAAACCGCTATACCGTTGTGCTGTATAAGTGTGTTATTATTTAAAATAATCTGCTAATATAAATAATTAGATCACTACTTTATAATTAAAACAAGAAAACCTCAAACGAAAAATAAGACGTGATTTTATGAGGACTTGCAAAATTAGCATGGATAGATATGTTAAGGGTTTTTTTATACATCAAAGAGAATCAGACAAGTTATTATCCATCAAACCTTTATACACGTAGACGACACATTTAATAAATATAGTGCATATTTCACCTGTAACTAGTTTATAATAAAGGGTAAACCTAAAGGGTAAAGAGATTGAGTTGTAATAATATTAAAGAGAAATGGCTCATTCAGGAATCCCATAAAAGCTTTTAGTATAATTTTCTAAGAAATCCTTAGTGTTTTGAATGTACTCTTTATACAGATCATGACAATAACAACAACTGCGCCGGTATATACCGCTGTTGGTTTTCCCATTCCTCGCTTCGTTACGGCTTCATTAGGGCACCGGCGGGTGAGGCGTGCACTCTACAATCATTGTGAACTCTACAGATAATGGGTCTGAGCACCTACTGATTTAAATTCCTATTATATTTTTTATATAACGGTATGTCAGATGAGCAAGCAAAGCCCTTGATGTTGAGCGTCACAATGTGTGTATAACATATACATAGTAGCAACATCACTTTCACGTTTTGATTACGGATTACGGCATAGTACTATCTTGTACGTATCATTTCTGAAATTATTGGTAAGTTAAAATTAAATGCGTACCTACAAATAATTTAATAAAGGAAGGCACAGCGGCGCATAATAATATTTTTTTTTAAATGTGAAAAATAACCCATGTGTGTAAAGAGTGTTGCGTATTGTTGTTTCAAATCGCGTTTCTGGATATTCTGTTTTACCAAGGCAAATGGCTGATGTTTCCATTTATACTCAGTGTATATATATACCTCGTGAGTAGCAACAAGTATAATTTGTTTATTTGTTTCCTTAAAACTGGATTAATTTGTATAAAATAAAAAAAGGGGCAAAGGAAAATATTTTTATTAACGTAATCTCGCTGTGTTTATAAAATAAAAATATACTTGTTTACGTTTTCGTATCTATTAAAGTAATAAACGACGAAAGATGAAAATGTATGAGATACAATTCATGCAGGCGATCGGGCCCATACCTGTCCGGAGCTCTATGGACTCGAAGCTTTGTGAGCGGGTCTATGTAATTACTCTGGGACTATGGGAAATATCGTCGCGCAAAGAGCGCTTCTGTAAATTAAAGTAGAAAAAATTGACAAAAACACTGTTTAACGTCAAGATGCTATACTAAATACCTGTAAACATCATATTTTAGGCAAAGTAAATGCAATACGATGTCTACGCATTTATTTTGTATATTAAAGGGGTAGTCGGCACTATTAATTATTAATGTATGAATTCTTGCGCAAATATATTTATAAACATAGATTTTATATTGCACGTTCCATTCCATGAAACTTTGCGTCGTATCTGAGTTAGAAAGTTTTAGTAAAGACAAATTGGATTGGAGGCGGTGAATAAAGTTTTACGATATGCGCGGTTATCAGAAGTGCGCGTTGAAACGGAATTGCTGTGATTATGAACTGAAGCTGCGGTGACTGCTGACGGAAACTCTTGCCGAATTATCTATCTACATTTGGTTATGAAGGCATACCTACTTTATTCATAAAATGTACCTAATAAAATATAAGTATATATATATAAGCATATACACTCACGCCTTTTATCCCATAAGGGGTAGGCAGAGGCAACTAGGGCACCCACTTTTCGCCATTATTCCGTCCTATGATGTGATAGAGGGCGAGCCTATCGCCTTATTGGGCACAAATTCCAGACTCCGAGCTGATAATTAATAGAAAAAACTCAATATCACTTTGCCCGACCCGGGAATCGAACCCAAGACCTCAGCATTGCAGTCGTACCATAATACAACTACGCTACCGAGGCCGTCAATATAGGTTTAAAAAATGATATAATTAATATATGTAAAATGTATATTTACTTCCTGTTTATATTCAATATTCAAGCTTCATATTCCAGCTGCCGAGAATATTCAAAACGGCAAGTAAAAAGTCAAGCTGAAATACAATAAGCTTAATAAAGAAAGGATTTACACATTATATTTTTTCTAATTTTTGTAATAATATATTTAAACCATATCTTCTATCTTCTATATAAATAAAAGAAAGTTGTGTTAGTTACACCATTTATGACTCGAAAATGGCTGAACCGATTATCATGTTGTTTGATTTTTTGGATGTTATTCGTTCCGAATGTCAGAATAACCATAATAATATGGAAAAGTTCACGATCAAGGAAATTATAAAGAAAATTGATTTTCACACACATTTCTTTTGAATTTAAAAAATGAACATGGCGTTGTTTTTTTCCTTTGACAGGTGCTCCAGTTGCCCGCCCTGTGGATTGGGGGCGTTTGGAGAATTCCACCACGGTATCCCCTGCCTGTCGTAAAAGGCGACTAATAGGGGCCACCGGGGGTCGCGGGCGGGCGGCAGGGGGCTGTCCGTCTTTAGTTTTGTGCGTGTTTGTTAGCACAGTGCTGCGACCCCCGTGATGGACGGCAGTGTGGCAGGTAGGCCTCACGCTGCCGTTGACGCCGAGGGCGTCCTTCGGTGCGCGGGGGCTTCTGAGCCCCCCCATACAGGAGACGGGCTGCATTAGGCGGCACCGCGCAGGGGCGGCTGCGGACGACAACTTAGACACTATTAGTCCGGGGAAACCCGCAGCCGTCCCTAATGCGCCGAAGAAGGCCACCGCGGAGTTTTAGTTGGTATGCCGTGCGGTGTGCATAGGTTAGGGACTCGGCCCGGCGGCTCAACGCTGGGTCGTAAGGCACGGTGAACCCAACATCACCGCTCAGTCGCCCCCCTTGAAGGCTGGGCGGTAGTAATAAGTTACTTTCTCCGCGAAAACAAAAAAAAAAAAAAAAAGGTGCTCCAGTTGCGCGCAGTACCTGTGGCGGTCGTAGAGAATCTATACTAATATTATAAAGCTGAAGAGTTTGTTTGTTTGTTTGTTTGTTTGTTTGAACGCGCTAATCTCAGGAACTACTGGTTCGAATTGAAAAATTCTTTTTGTGTTGAATAGACCATTTATCGAGGAAGGCTATAGGCTATATAACATCAAGATGCAACTATTAGGAGCGAAGAAATAATGGAAAATGTGAAAAAAGCGGGGAAAATTATTCATCCTTGAGGGCTTCCATTGCGTGCGCTGCGAAAACGGTTCAAGATATCAAAAATATATGTATGAAAGAATTATTCCTCTTGAAATTATCTAAAAAAATGTCCGCAACAGTATATGTCTATCTTTTAAGATTAACTTACTAGAACCGTTTTTATGGTAATGAAATTTGATCGAAATTAATGCATTATTTGTTAAGAGTTGTATCAACGTCATAGTCATAGAGTGATTCAACGGAAAGGTTTTTATGTACTTTTAGCCCGGAAAAACTTATTAACGCGGGCGAAGCCGTGGGCAAAAGCTAGTATATTATAATGTCATAATATTACCTTGTTGCGCGTTTAATTAGCATCTTTTTTGAGTTTAGTTGAAATGTCAGCAGAGGTTAAGACGAGTATTTGGTTTCATTGCTTAA
Source organism: Lapara coniferarum (assembly GCA_949316025.1). Taxonomy (NCBI): domain Eukaryota; kingdom Metazoa; phylum Arthropoda; class Insecta; order Lepidoptera; family Sphingidae; genus Lapara; species Lapara coniferarum. The sequence continues at coordinate 8,709,061 of OX438926.1, forward strand.
CGCAATGTCAAAATGACCTAGTATAAAGTGCATAAAAAAATGCATTGCCCATTTACGTTTTTTAGCAATTAAAATAATTAATATTTACAGAAGAATTTATAAACTTCTCAATGGACTTAGATGAGAAAAGAAACGTTATAAAGCGTTTCTGTATGAATGGAAAAATAAGGGTCAACCGCACCGACACAACGCTATCCAAATTGGTGGCACGTAAATAAAGGGAGGTCAAGTATCCAAAACGGCCACAAATCCGTAAGAGACAATGTAAGAGATTAATGAAAGCAGATAGATTGAAAACGGCCGTATTGATTATTTATTTTATTTTTACGTTCGTGATCGTGTTTTGGCTGAATCAGTTTTAGCAAAATATGGACCTTCAAGGGCAAGCTGCATCGATTAAGAAAAAAATGCGTCTTTTCAGCATTGTTTGAATTTATGTAATCTCAGGAACTACTGAACCGATTTTGAAAATTCTTTCACTAATAGGAGGCTACATAACTCCTGAGTGCTATAGGCTACTTTTTATTTTTGTCCCGGAAAAACTTTTTCACGCGGGCGGAGCCGCGAGCACTACTAGTCAATATATAATATCAATTGGAATTCGTTCAACGCTATTTAGCTAATATCACTTAGGTCTATTTCGTTATCACGAAAATAATTATTATGTTATTTTGTATTCAAAATAATACAAAAATACAATCGCTGAAAAATTTTCAAATACGAATCCTAACAGCACCTGTACGTTGTTTGTTTGTGGCGAATATAAACAAAGCAAGAGAGGAACTTAATCTGTATCTCCGTCAAAGTGATTACGTTCATTCAGCGAATTGTTTTGTTTAGATCATTTTTCGTTTTTCAACCTCGACATACATTATTACTCACGGACTCTTGGACAAAACAGATCAATTTTAATTACTTTATTGTTTGTCCTAGGCACACACGCGTAGCTGAATATAATCTAATCATTGATATGTAAACAAAACTATATAATACACCTAGATAAAAGTTCAAAGCGTTATCCTTCGTGAGTTGGATTGTAAAGTATCTTTTAAAAATTCTTTTTATATACGGCAACCTGGGAAAAGTTCCACTTAGTTTCGTTCGTCGTCGTACCGTATCTAAGTAAGAACTACGCGAGTGGTTGGAAAGTCCAGGGGACGCTTTTAAGATGTTTCCGTAATAATTTCAGAGGCATGCCGTCCTTTAGTAATTGTACATTGAATACTTAGTGATCAAAATAGTGAGTCATAAAAAATATAACATTAACAAAGAATAACAATGTACATATTTATAAGAGCAAATATTATACAGGATTAATAATTTTAGAAATAGTTCTGAAAAAGCAAAAAATAAAAAACAATAACTATACCTATGTTTTGTTAATTTCAATTTGTTTCGATAAACACTGTCGCTAAATTTTGTTACAATCGGAAGCGGCTAAGTTTAACAGAGCGAATGGTCCGCGTTCCTGCGCCAAGCGTCAGTGTGTCCCTCCAGCCCGCGCTCCCGCATCCGCAACCCCGCGGCTCCCTCGTGCCGCGAGTGCGAAAACCCACTGTGCGAATGTACAGATAAAACGTATGTTCATTTTATTTCCACATTTGTCAGCGTTCGTTTTGTCGCCACTAACATAAATTGGACGCGGAGGGAAGCGTCGCAGGTGAATGTAAAATAGCCAGCTTTTCCCAAGATAATATCACCAAATTTTACGACATTATACGTTTTATGGGTTGTGTCACATTTAGAAAGAATAATATTCCTAATAATATTTTCGATAAAACATTTAAAACTTCATATATACGTATAAAAGACAGACAGATGTACATATTTATTTACACTTTTTGCGTGGTTAGTTACACACATATCGAAAGGGTGCTTCACTAACGTTACACGGTGCTACGCTCGTAGATCGTAGCATTTGGATAGAACTACGACCGCGCAATGTGAACGCACGGTCCACTGCCCATAAACTGTTGTTCTGTACGCTAATGACTGAAACAGACGTTCAATTAAACGTGCCAATTTAGAATAGCGATAGTGTTGTTACCAGTGACAGAGTGGCATTTTCCAATCTGTGATTAGTTTGTCAAGAAAGATTTATGCTGAAAATTGTGACAAGGCAACGCAATCCCAATATACCTCTATACAGAGTTATATGTATAAAATCTAACGAAAATCATAGCACATAGCAGTGTTTGGCGGACATATATACACATTAATAAAATTATACCCACGTCAAAGATTCATAGCACCATGTTTTGACCATTCAATATTATTGATGAAAAAATTGATGTCATAGCTCAATTCTTTGCTTGATCCCTACATTATATGCCGAGGAAGTCATACCTATGTATATATATTTAGCGATGGACATGCTCTATTTTTTTTTTATTGCCAGTATAGGCAGACGAGCTAGCGGCCCACCTGACGGTAAGCGGCCACCGCTGCTCATGGACTTGGCAATGCCGGGGACACACACAAGCCGCTGCCTACCGTTGGGACAATACCGTAGGGAGATATGCGTCCCCGGTTTACTGCTGTCCGCATTCCTTAACGGAGTTGCTTCGATACGTCGCGGAAGGTCGTTCATGTCCATCCAATGTAAAAAAAGTGACCCATGCAATTATAGGCTGATAGCAATGACATTGTAAGCCTAGAAATTCATAGAGCGATTTATTTTTCAGCTTCGAAGTCTCCGTCGCGCGACTAACCACGGATTTTACTAAAATTCACATAGTACGCCGCTATTTTATAAAGCAATTAACAAATTTGAAATCGTGTACAGCGTTCCATTGCGGGATTGCCTCAAGTCAAGGCCCGTCTCTTCACGAACGAAGAATTTGCCAAACACAACGAACTATGAATTTCGTGACGTACCAGTCTCCCGGAGTGATCAGTAATGGTTAAAGTTGATCCCAAATCTTAGTTCTGTCAGAGGTTGGCGGGGGCGAATAATTAGTTAATGAAAATCGAGCTCAGCGCTGTTCTACTTCATAAATATTTTCCTTATTGCCAGTAACCACGAGCTGTCGATAAATTTATGGAAGGGCCACGTCACCTGAAATTTTATGGTTACTTCCTTCGGCTCCCGCTTCTTGTATTTATTACTTGGCCTTTTTCGAAGTAAATCTCACTGCATTATCCGTCTATATATTTGTGGATATTGGTATTAATAGAAAACGGATGTTCCTAGAAAATTGTAACAATCAAACGTGATTATTTGAAACACCGTAATTAAGTTTGTTAAGCCTATTGGAAAAGGACAAACTTCATCAGATATAATGGAATACACACACTGTACATGTTGCACTAGTGAACGTAATCACTTTAATACATTAATTAAATTTAGAACTTGTAAAGACATCTCAATAATAATATGCGTTTAGTGTGTACGATGAGTACGCCATAACACATGTTTCTATGTATAATATTTTCACCAGATTTTGTTGCAAAAAAGGGTTTCTTGGTCCCAAGTTCGATTTGTGTCACATTTCGGACACCTGTGCGTGTCCGTAACGTTAAGTTAGAAAATTTCGGACTATAATGTTAGCACCTTGGCATTACCGTTATATTCATATTATAAATTCTATCCTTCGGTGGTTACTGTGAAGTTATTTAGTGTTATTGCAGTTGAGTACGATTGTTTTTTTTTTATATGATGTAGATGTTTCAGAGTAATAAATACGAATTCTTCCTGCAGTCCACCCTGCGTCGGTTTATTTTACATTATTATTAATTTTTATAGTCTTTATAGTATATATTCACTGGAGTTTAACATAACATAATATTTAAAACAGTTTTCTAACATTTAAAGTTTTTAGATTTTAAGCGCATAACAGTGCGCAAAACCAAGTATTATGTTCGTAATTTGCGAAGTTCATACATCAACACACTGAAAATAAATAATGCTCTTTGTGATTAAATCAGGTCAGAGCAGACGCTTCAATATTTACAACTTCAAAGCTGATACAGAGATATTGGTGAAATTTGGAAATTGAAGTGAATTGTGTACGATAGCTAGTGTATGGTGATGATATACATGCAGGCATCATCATGCATAAGGTATGGTTAAATCCTGAACCCCTGGCTTGGGACACAGATCAGCATTTCACTGAGTGCTAAATCTCGCAGAGTGTGGAGTACATTAACGTTTTCCGATATCTAAAGCAGAGAGCTCATCGCGGCGCACGGTTCGGCATAGTTGAATAAGAAAGAACTGTGTGGTTGAGAGAGAGATATGGGAACCACTAATGGATGGCGAGATTTATGAAGATGTTTTCATAATGTACACAATGCCACTTGTAATTAATATTATATGCTTTATGGATATGAACTCAGTTGGAGTACAAATACTGCATTATATAATAACTTACTTTTGTTGTATTTGTCCAAATCACGGAACATTAAACATTTGGAATACAGCAAATATTCCTAATAAATATTGTTTGTCTAATTAAAGCAGTTACAACACAAATTCCATATTAAATTTGGCATTCTGCAAACAGTTTTATCTTGTGTCGAATTTCCATAAATTTGAAAGTCCGTCCGACGTCCAATGTTGGCAAATTTCCACGCTATGACAATCGGACGTGTATTTTGTTTTAACTCTCAACATCTTTTACTGGAATTATTTTGGAAAACAAAAATGTCTACTTCCAATATGAGAATTTGAGAGCTGTACATAAAGTGGTAATATGCGTACTATGTAGCATTCATATTATTGAATTACGATATATGAACTGTTATGATTTATATATAAATTAGAGTTGTTTAGTTCAAAACTTTCGCTTTTCAAACATCTTTCTGACTTGACGTATACCCACTTCACCTACTTAATTAAGAACGGCGCGGACCTAGTTAACTGACTTCCTTAATTTAGATATTATTTGAATACTGCAATGTAATCCGTTAGGTTGCATCCATTAGAATTAAAATGCGCCCAAGCCAGAGTCGCGCATAAAATGTTTTGACCATAAATGAATGACAAGAAATTGGCATTGAAAACAACATATATCTTGTATCCCTTAAATTTTTTTCTTATTTGTTTGGATTGGAGTGTCTCTTATTTTAATTAATTGTCATATGTAAAATTTGTACAAGCTTAGCTTTTAGTGTTGTACATATATTAACGGACTAATTTAAACATAGTTTTAAAATATAAATTGTAAATCCTAAGCGAAATAAGTATGCAAGTGCACGCCGGACATGAAGTGTACGCCACTAAATTCTAATAGGTATGATTAGTGCGCCCAAGCTACGGCGCGGCGTGGCTCGGGCACAGAACATTACTGCCGCGGCGGATGGCCCGTGAATAATCCACCCATAATATCGGATTTAATGTATTGAAATTAAACAATTACATGCTTTCTTTCTGCCTCGCTAGTTATCGACCTTCTAAAAAGTCGAATTCAATATAATTTATAATTTGGTTTTGTTAATGATCTTTGTCAGTTATAAAAAAATATATTTCGTAAACAATCATTTCCATATTTCTTCAACAACTCACACTTTAATTGAAATTAACTAATGTAGATATAATATAATAGTGTATTTTGGAAAATGCGAGGGCTAGATTTATTTATACCTTTACATTTTGGAAGCATATTGAATTTAATGCTTAATTTTACATAGATAATAGAGTAATGTTCTAGGCGGTATACGAGACTATCCCGCCCTCACACCCGCCACTGCAACTCCTGTAAGCCAGGATCGGCAGTGGCACGCATTTTACGACACCGAGCGGTGAAGCTCACTGAGTCTCTGAGAGCACTAATTAGTCTTAACCCGCAACGACGTTAATCAAATAAAAAAATAGGGAGGAGTTAGAAATATATTTTCTAGTTCCCTCCATAGAAAGGCGGGAGACATAATAATGAACCAAAAAGGTATTTTTTAACCTTAATTATTAAGACTTTTACAACTGTAAAAGCCAGATGTAAAGCACCACGGATAATTTTTTTTAAAGGATCCTATCATTTGAGCTGTTATATTTGATTCCAATAGTAGGTATGGAAAAAACGTCGTTCTTGGCAGTATGACTGAATTGATTTTCATAAAGTATTTTTTTGCACCGTCTTCATCCCCAATCACATTATCAATTTCTCTGTCCATGTTTAATTAACTGTAAATTGCAAAATATGATTATGTAATACTGTACCGTTTATTATAATAAGGGCGAAACCGAATATTTCTTTGGAATATTGAGTTACGTAGTTTATAAAACTAAATTATGCGAATTAGGTTAACGAGCTTGTTGATTAAAAAATGTGTAATAAAGGTAAAAGAGGAAAGTGTTGTGCGTTTAACTTAGCGACTATAATAGGTGTTTAAGTATTTTTATACGAGTGGCGGCTTGCAAACTGCAGCTCATGTGCACCTGCGGATATTGCCGCGTAAATCACATTTCTTATTTCGCCTCAACACTTATTTCTGCCTGGGCGTGTTTACCCGGTGATGACGTACGCTGGCGCATTACGGTGTCTGCTTCTACAACTGGAAGTTCAATTTTCTCCATATCAATGTTATATCATGTGTAAACAGTTATTGCAATTCCCGTTTCAATTTAGTTGTTGTTTTAATGTTTCCATACAAATTGAATACAGCATTCGAGTTACGTTAATTCGTGGTACAAGCGAATATTATCAATATGTTACAAAGTTATGCAGCTGACAAAAAAATGATCGGAGAGCTGCCTATATTTATTTTATTTATTAGCATTGCCACAATATACATATTATAGGTAATAATTTTGGAATTAACATAATAATATTATAGTCCATGATATGTATGATATTTATGGATGAGGAGTAAAACGTCTACATCACAGTATTTTTTGTGATGTATTGCCACCATCTGGATCGGCTCGATTCATATATTACCTAGACAAATGTGACGTTATTTAGTACTGTTTTCGCTTATATGTAAACGAAATAAAAAAGCTTTTGGAAATAATTTTATTTAAGTGAAACAAACGAAGCTTACCATAAAATACGTTTCGTTTGCAACCCATGCGATTCCGATGTGATCGACCATTTACGCCAATACGATTAATATTTAATGGCGCTATTCTGTATGGAATTACCCGAGTCTGTGGTTGAGCTTACGTTGAAATACTGCCGCTATATGAATGGAGCGGCGGAAGCTTTGTCATTTCGCCGATGTTCTTGTGAGTGCTATTTCACGTTATCTGTATTCATAAGTTACGCAAATAATGTAAAGATTTTGTAATATTACTTCAAACAAAAACCATTTTTAATTTGCTCTGTTATTCAAAACGAATGTCTTTCGTCTTATGACCCCTTGCAAATTAATTGCAGAAATGACAGCGCAGAACGCTGTGCTCTCTTAATGCACGTTCACAAAGCGAAACGGCTTGGGCGGCACCAGCGCGGCACCACAGCGGCACGCAGCGCGGTGATTATGATAATGACGCAGTGGTCGCGCTTTTTACGGCACTCGCCCTATATTACGGAACTCGACACCATTTTCTGATTTTGCCTGTGCTCCCGGAAGCGCATGGCGTCGATTCTAGTCTCGGCGTTCGCCCTTCATTTTTCGTCTTCGCTCCATCTTCGCATATATTATGTAATCCTTGATAACATACATCCTAAACGCCTCCTTCCCCAGCTCAATTATTCATTCAAGCGGTTTGATGGTTATAAAATTGTCGCAGCACACGAGACGGGTGATGTTTCATAAATGAAGCCTTGGGTGCTGACGCACCTGTCACTGCGGTTCCACTGTACTCTTGTGTCGTATTGATTAGTTATTGTTTAAGTATTTCGTTACAATATGTGCAATGAGTATAAAACAATACTAAATCAATAAAAAAACTATATATTGTTTCAGGATTCGGAAGGCGATACGCCGTTGCACGACGCCATTTCAAAAAAGCGTGACGATATGTTAACATTGCTGCTGGAACACGGCGCTGATATGACGCTCACCAACAATAATGGGTTTAATGCCCTTCATCACGCCGCTCTGCGAGGCAATCCGAGGTAAATGTTATGTACAAAACTCACATAAAAGGATTGTTTTTTGACATCATTACATCGTTCGCAACCTGAAAAGCGGAACGTTAATGCCTTCACGTCAAATTTTATGCGTAGATAACACACAAGAACTTACACGTATCTGCACGAAATTCTTCTGTCGTAGACTTTGTTAGAAATAAACATAATGCCACTTGGTGTCCGACATTATCCCAGGGAGAATGGGTAGTTATGAGTGTGCCTGCCACACAATAAACTGCTTACACATCTAATACCCAGCCCCGTAACTATATGTGCTTCTATGATGCTTTTATTACTTTATAGCATTAGTGGGCACTTGTCCAAAGAATGTTTTCTCAAAAGCAATTGCCTTCCTGGGATCTTATATTATTCTAAGTTTTATTTCAGGGTGGTATTCTCGTTATGATTTTATTGTATGACAAAGGAGTGTTTTCCAAATTTATTGTTATCAATTAGCAACTTTTTAAAACAAAAATATTAGCCCTGTATTTAATGATCAGGTCCTAGCAAAAAAATTAAATACTTATAGCAATATTTTATGTGTGAGTTATCACACGTTTAATAAAGTTTTCGGTGGCGGAAGGTGATTGCGGTGCAATGTAGTACAAAAGAATTCTTTTGTGAGAAGAAACTTCAGTAATGTATTATGAATCCGTAAGTTAGAATAATGAATCTCCAACGGCGAATCGTGCGTGAAGCGGTTTATTTGCGGACTGGAGGGTTCGTCCGAGGAGGCGCTGGAGCCGCGGTGACCTGCGCGCCGACCGTCTACATTTATTCAAGTCACGTGAAACGTCCCAGGGAAATAATACGAAATGCGCGTACGTGACCAGTTCATTATGCGGCGGCGCAGAATGAAGACCTCGCGGTCACAGCCGGTGGACACTTTTCCTACGTTACATCAGCTCGCATGCCTACCACAAACAACTAAACGTGCCACTATGTACTTGACCGCTTTACATTCCTATACAAATCCGTTACACTCGCTGCATTCTTTACAAGATTTTCTTTCACTCAGTCTTGATTTGTGTACATATTTCTGTCTACGTGTTACGGCATGCATAAATGTAGAGGAAACCTTAACATTACATACTTAAAAATACTTTAACGTACTTAAATATTTGAAGGTGCAACTTTATTTAATGCTGACAGATACCTACAGCAGTTTTCATATTACATAACATCACTTTAAAGTATAAAGTGTTAAGGAATGAGTTTTTAAGATTGTTGTTTAACGATAGGTAATCGAATAGAAGATTGTCGTAAAACGTTCCCGATTTTATCGCAGAATGAGAAGTCGCTCCCTACTTTTCCCATTCTGGAAAAACGTTCGTTTCCCCCTGGAGATGTAAAATCGTTTTATTTTATTACTTCCGCCGGTATATCAGAAGCGACCATCCTCTTCGATTTCGAAGGCTATTTCTAAAATATATTATGCAATATTCATTTCATAAAATTTCATAATACTTTTCTGCCTTATTTATAACAAAAATTTAAAAGATGCATTCAACGCCATTAATAACAAGCGCACCACTATTTCCACTCTTTATAATATCGATTTCACGAAGCTGTAACACAGCTTTAAGGAGCATAAATATTTCCATGATAATATTATCTGCTATTCAAAGTGTATAGCGAAACGGCAACCAAGGGAGCTATCTGAAGCGACTAAGACAACGGCGCAGCGTATCGTTACGTGTGATTAGAAATAGTTATCATCCACGGTTATCGTCCCTGCTTGCTGACAAACTCTTGTAAAACAACTATAACAGTTTTATAATACTATTTTAGGTAACGGTATAAACTTCCGGTTTATCGACGTCGTAAATTTCACATTGATTTATATCATAAAGATTGCTAAGGGAGATTATACCTTTGCAAAATTTTCTTTCACTGTATTTGTTGTTAGTCCTTATTGCGTTTATATTTTTTTGCACAACTATCAAATACATGTTAGTCTTGTACCAAAATTTTGTCGTGAATCAAGTCGAACAAACAATACATTTTTTGGTGACATTAATCGTGAGTTTAAATATTTTAACTCGTCGTTTGTAGTAACATTGATTTATCGGTACGTAATCTCAGCTCGCGGCTTGTTTGTTCTTCGGCTCGAGACGTATAGGTAAGATTAGGCAAAGCACCCTCAATTCCCGCCGCTCAACCCTCCGGACTCTTTCTTTACCGTCATCATGATTATTTGTTTTTATTAATTGCCTTCGTTTTATATCTGCCGAGTGGATTTAGTGTGAATACTGTTTTGCAATGACTCATATTAGGTATAGCAGCTGAAATTTCTTGATTAATACCAGCGTCTAGCATGAACAGTGAATTCAGAGAGATTTATGTGGTCGTTGTGCTGCGTTAATTGCACCGAATGGAACGAGGTCCATACAGTGATGTCGTACAACTCGAATGAGAAATGTAATACTTCGTCCACTGTTTCGGCATTAGTGCTGACACCTTCAATGTTCGAAGTGAGCTCGCACTCTAGATTGTGTCAAGTATTAAAATCTGTTTTCATCAGTGACTACTACAACAACCTACATAAAAGGATAAAAGGTTTTGATGACATTTTACTATAGAAATACATGTTGATATAGAGACCATAAAAAGGCCTCCAATATAGAGACAAATGGCAAAAGGGCGAGTCTGACGAATGACTGGGTTTAAGTGAATCGAAACAGCGGACACAGGCTGATATTGAAAACCTATTGGCACAGATATCAGTGGCGTCCGTCACACGACTGGCCGCCGGCAGAGCACATTTCAGTATGGCAGATTTATGAGATTCGACAGTCGTCTGTAGTAAAGGTACGGGCAAGGTTATAACTAGGAGGGTTTAGGGTAGGGTAGTGGTGGCAGTGGGAGGCTCTGTTATTGTGCGACATTTGATTTACGCACGAACCGCTATCACCCTTTTGTAAGGCCGGATACCGACTGTTCCGCCAGTCCGAATGCAGTCTCGCTTTAGTCATGACCATTTCCTCGTAAACTGCGCCTGTTTTCACTTTTCCTATCGGATGTGTGTAAAGCATTGTAAAATATATTACACACCTTAGTCACACACACACTCACTCACGCCTTTAACCCCGAAACGGTAGGCAGAGGTGCAACTAGTGCACCCACAATTCGCCGTGCGTATTCCGTCCTATGATATGAAGGGGGCGAGCCTATCGCCATATTCGGCACAAATTCCAGACTCCAGGCTGATACTGAATTAAAAATCCAATTTCGCTATGCCCCGGGGATTGTACCCTAGACCTCAGCATTGCAATTGTGTCGTAATACAACTACGCCACCGGGGCAGAACTTTAGTCACTACATTAAAAAAATAATGTATAAATCGTGTTACTTATTGAAACGTAGTATTCTAAATATTAACCATAATATGTCGAAAAAAAAAAGTAACACAAAATTTTGCCAAATTGTCTACATCGCAATTAGATAGGGATAATGAGGTGTAGTGAATAGTGATGTCGGTGCGTTAGGCTCGTCGTTACCCGTAATTAGCGTAGACCCGCTATACGCGGATAAGCCGCGCGCTCGCGGTGCGGTGTGGCGGTGGTGCCACAGTACACATATCTATACAGTAGAATATCTTCATACAAACCTATGCGCCTCGAGTTTGGTACTCATTAGGTTCACAAACAGTCGCGAGTGCGCCTCAGTGTCGAACGAACGATGGAATGGTTTTGTAAGCAGTTAGCGTGCATTTTGTAAATATTTGAATTAAATAAGTACAAGTATGGCAAAGAGCAATTAAAAATTATATTATGCTGTTTTTGGTTGCATGAATGCTGGAATTCTTGTCCATGTTTCAAAAAAAAAAAATTATTAAACTTTTTATCTAAATGCGGATTTTTTATACTATTAATTTTAACAATAAAGCTTTTCGTACGTCTCAGTCCAGGCGCAGATATTTTTCAGTCTCATATATAATAAGGTTTTTTTGTATTAAATATACTTATCAATTAGTTATTAAGTTTAAATAGAAAATGTTTATTATTTTTTGTTTTTCAGTGTTTTCGACGATTTTTTTTTTAAAAGCTTTTATTTTATAATTATTGGTGGCTATAAACTACATGACATCGTAAATTAAATTAAAATAGGTACTGTCGACGGGCAGCCCTATTGCGTGTTTACGTACCGCGCCGCCGGTATTTATTTCAAGGATAGCGCCGAGTCAGAATACTCGTAGAGATAGCTTTACCTTGGCGGAGCGGTGGCGCGGTGCCGCGGCCGCCGGCGCTGGTTGCGCGCACCGCGCCGCCCATAACACGCACACGATACGGATTCAGCGAATAAATTCATTTGTAAGCAAATTGTATCGGCGCTTGCAATTAAAACTTTGTTGGCGCTTCGAGCTAAGATAAATAACACTAATACATTTTGCTTATTGCAACGGACTTGCCAGTAACACGGGATATATTAATGTTGTTCCTAATTTGTTTGGGCGGATTAACCTTTGGTATTCCCCAAACTTATATGAACATTGTCCCTCTGTCCCTTTTTAAACATTTCTATTGGGGTTAATATTCGAAGTTGCTTCGTTTATGATAAAACTACGTTAGATATTTCATATGGTAATAGGGATATATTATACTATGTGTATTGTTTATAAATACATAGCAAAATATATCACGCAAAAAATGTTTTTAACTCTATTATTGTTATTGTGACAAATATACTTAAAGAAAAAATAAAGTCATGTCATTACGATATTACCATAGTCATCGCTATAGTAATTTATTTATGTTGTAAAGTATATTTGAGCCCAGTTAGTCTTACTGTCGCTACATAAGCAAGTTCGCTAAGGTCTCGAACCAGAGCTTTCACTCTTTAAGTCTTACGGAGGGCAATATGTTTTGCCTACACATCTCCAGGGGCTGGACTCACCACAACTATTTCTCACCTGCCAGCCATAAGTGCAGAAGGGGGCAATTTTTGTCAAGTTTTTGAAAAAAAATCCTTCCAAAGGCAGATGGCTTCAAGCGAAATTGAGTTCTTGATTTTTATTTTTTACTAGCGGCCCGCCCTGGCTTCGCACAGGTAGCAAAGCATAATATTTATACATTTAATTTTCTGTCGTACAAAATACTTATGAATTATACACATAAACCTTCCTCTTGAATCACTGCGTCCATTGGTGAATAATCTATGAAGCAATAGCCTAGTTACTTCTCAAGGTCTTAAATTATCTTCCTACGAAATTTCACCGAAAACGGTTCAGAGTGATGGAAGAATATTTTCCGGTATAAAATTCCCGGTTTATGTTTTTCCGGGATCAAAAGTAGCCTAGGTACTTCTCAAGGTTTTAAACTATCTCCCTACCATATTTCATAGAAATCGGTTGAGTGGTTTGGCCGCCCCACTCGCGAGAATAAAACCGAGATAAAAGTTCCGGTTTATATTTTTCCGAGATAAGCAGAAGCTTGTGCCCTACTCTGGTTCTTAAACTATCTCTCTACTTATTTGATTGCGGTTCCACCCGCAAGAAAATATTTTCCGGGATTAAATTCCCGGTTTTTTTCCGGGATTAAATTACCGGTTTTTTCCCGGGATAAGAAGTAGTCTAGGTCTTTCCCAGGGTCTTAAACTATGTCCCTTACAAATTTCATCGAAATCGGTTTATAGGTTTGGCCGTAACGACTCGCGAGAATAAAAAAATCGGGATAAAAGTCCCGGTTTGAATTTTTCCGGGATATAAAGTAGCCTATGCCTATGTTGTGAAAGAATTTTTTAAATCGGTCCAGTACTTTTTGAGTTTATCATTGTCAAACATACAAATATTTCCTCTTTGTAATATTAGTATAGATTACATTCATCAATTTCACCTACTCATCATGAAATCTCAGAAACTACAAGTGCCAGAACTATTTTTTGCATGGGGGTCATTTTAGGACGTAGGTGTTCACTAAGACGGAATATTGCGAAATTCAACCCCTAAGGAGGTAAAAAGAGGTGGCAAAGTCTATACGCAATAAACTCAAAAACTACCGAACGGATTTCGATGAAATTTGGTATGGCGATAGTTCAATACCCTGGGAAGGTTTTAGGCAACTTTTTAGCCCTGGAAAATGTATAGCGGGACTTTTATCCAGGAAAAACTCTTTCCTGCGAGCGAATCCGCCGGCAAAAGCTAGTAAGCTTTCATAAAGCTTTGAAATTTGGTGGAAGGGTTAGCTGTCATTTAACAGAAACGAGCTGCCTTACTGAATTGTGACGTCACCGAGTGCCACCTGCCATAACGCTATGTGTGTGAGGAAAAGATAATGATATTACCCCGTACTTATTTTATTATATAATGTGTCTATTTTATATGCCATCATCTCAGTAGTAGAGAAGGCCTGAGCTTAGCAGTGAGCTGTATATAACACAGGGTTGATATTATTATGATTGAAAAGAATTTCAAATTCATTTGATATCCAAAAGTAAACTTACTTGCTTTTTTACCTAATCATTTAAAACATTAAACAAGAATAAATATGTTTAAGTACTACCCTTCTGACAATAAATTACGTTTGCTGATCATGATTTGACGATTCAGGAGTAAAAAACATTTTTATTTCGTGAGCACAATATTAAGGAGGATTTTTGTAATACCCGGAAGTAAGCGCGCTCAGTTCCGCGGACAAAGTACATGCTCACATTTCACTAGCAGTACGACATTTGCAGGTAGAGTATTCATCATTCGTGTGGCGTTTCTTTATTGAATCTCCTCTGGCGCTATGTATTATGTAGATTTATGAAGATCGCGACAAATCAAAGGATAGGTACATAATTTCTTTAAAAATTATTTGACACTGAACTGTTCTATAGTAATTAACTATCTTATTATTTGACTGCCTCGGTGGCGCAGTTGTATTGCGTACGCGTTACGAGTACGATTTGCGCGCTGAGGTCCTGGGTTCGAATCCCGGGTCGGGCCAAAAAACTTTGTGACTGGGTTTTTTCATCTTAAAAAATTACTCAGTCGCAGCTCGGAGTCAGGAAGTTGGCGGTGTGATACCCCCGTGCCTCGGGAAGCACGTAAAGCCGTTGGTCCTGCGCCTGATCTCTCTCATGGTTATGTCGGATTGCCGTCTCACCGGACTATGAGAGTGAAGGAATAGCGAGTGCACCTGTGTGTTGCGCACACACTTGTGCACTATAATATCTCCTGCGTACGTGGCTGATCTTCGTTGAGATTGGCCGCCGTGGCCGACACTGGCTAGGAGAATTTCATTTTAACTATCTTGTGACACATTCCTGAAATTGTCGGGTATAGCACATTTTTAATGTTACTGCTAGATTTAGATTAAAGTTTACACACATATTATATCATTACGGATTCACTACCAAACTCTTAAACAGTCATCTTGTGTTATTTATTTTGCACGCGATAAGCAATGGCACATATAATATCGGATTAGTATTGTTTAGAATAGTCTACTAGTAGTTAAATATAAAATGTATTAGTGTATTTACAAGTTTAAAATGAATAATATGATAATCGATATCCAAGTACCTACTTTAATAAGGCAGATCAGATGGTCACCGATACGGCACCAGTGGCGTTGGTTCTCTGTAAAAAAACACGAGCAGTATTCGCTGTTTCTAAGATATTAAACACACACATAATGTAATTGCGGAGTTATGTTCGCAAGCACGACAGCGTGCAGCGCCCGTCGGAGCGGAGCGCGACTTGCATACAAGGTTTTGTCAGCGTGTTCCGCCTCTTTGTGTGCCCCGCCATTGTTCCACTCACTAATGTTGTTAGTGCACTTTTTCAGGGACTACGCTAATTTAAATACCTCTCCTTCCTTTTGTGAAGAGACTCGTCTTCCGTTTTCCGCGAGTGCCGGGCTCCCTTTGCGTTTGAGACGTCCGCGTTGGGAGACTGCATTTAAATGAGACACTTAATCACCCGAGTTGCCCTCTCGTTTCTTAGGATTCGTTTGTTCTCTTCATTCATTACACACTCGTCTAAGGATTTATAAAAGTACGGAAATCGTTAATTGACTGATCGTTTCTAATGTGGAGTTTCAACATTTTTGCTTATATAGGTATATTTATCGACGTCGAACGCTATTATGAGAGTTGGTGCTTCAATTATTAGATAAAAGTTATTCATACAATAAAATACATCACAAATAAATTAATAGCACAGCTATATGAATGCAATAGGTTAATCCATTGATATTTAAAATAGCTTCAGAAACGAAAATGGCATAACAAACATTTTATTGTGCTCAGGTAATCACAATAAAAAAAAATTGTATGTTTAAAAAGCAAATTTAGAAAAGTTTCATTTATAGAAATACGTGATAAAACCTTTATCACATAAGCAGTTCGTGCAAATATGAGTAGAGCAATAAAGTTCCGGCGGGTAGGTAGGGTTCGATTTGCTTGCTAGAGTATTATACGGCGTCCCCTTGCGAGGAAGCGCCACCACTCGGCGCAATTGTGCTCTCTTCGTCTTACGCCTCATACTAAACTTTTCGTCTCGTATACTGTTAGCCGTTCTTTGAGACGTTTGTTGTTCTAGTTCACCAAGTTTCACATACGCAAGCTTTTCATCTACATACTTTCTAAATTTCTAGCTCAGGGTTTACCGTGTTGTTCAAAAATAGAATGCAATACCGCTCGTACGTCGTGAATTCTAAAGCTAGCGGCTATAATGTAAAATTGTATTATAAAGTTTTCATGAATTTCCTTTTTGTAGAAAATATGGGCCAAGCATGTGTAGTTCGTAACTCCTCACCGAAAAATAATATGAAGAATACAAGCTAAGACTTCTGTGGGTGACGTATATGTATATGTATCTATGTATTATTCCAAAATTTGTTTTTTTTTTTACGGCTGGTGTGAGGTAATTAAACGTTGGAAAATGCTTTTGACTATAATATTAGGTTAAACAACCTGAATTTAGTACGTGAAACATAAATGGTAAGAAACCAAGACATTAGGAAGATAACGTTTGACATTCCTGGGAGTCCAACAATTATAAAAACCTACGAATTAATTCAACAAGTGACTGTCAATTATTATTAGAAGTTTGATAATAATAATGAATCTATACTAATATTATAAAGCTGAAGAGTTTGTTTGAACGCGCTAATCTCAGGAACTACTGAACCGATTTTGAAATTTTTTTCACTAATAGGAAACTACATAACTCCTGAGTGCTATAGGCTACTTTTTATCCCGGGAAAATATTTTTGTCCCGGAAAAACTTTTTCACACGGCCGGAGCCGCGAGCACTACTAGTTATATATAAGGAGTTTGTTTGGATGATTATGGATTTGTTGCGAAATTTAATAAAATTCTGCGGAATTAAAAAACGATGTTGACTGTTCTGCTGGATCCAACAACTTACTCAAAAATAAATAAATAATTAATTTAGTAATGCGTAGCATAATGATTTAATATGACAAATAATTGACTATTTCATTGTAACTTTCTTGAGCGTATACTAAAATAAAGAACGCCAAATATGGAGGCTTTTCTTGCTAGTTTTCTCTAACAAAAACTTGGTCCTTACATAGATTTTCTGTAATTTTATCACCTGGTCGTACAGTACAAGGAGATATTACCTACAAGGTTTACGAATATTGCGTGAGGAAAATCATACAACACGGCTTCCGAAAAAAAGTTTGGGAATTTTATACCATGACAACGTACTGCTGTTACTGCGCAACCAACTTATTCGACATTCTCTATCATTATTAATTAATATTATATCTCAAATTAATCGCGGCATTAAACTAATATTAGAGGCGAAATCATCAAAACATACCAAGCTAAAGGGGCGTCAGCAACATTTTACAAACAGAAACATTGTTGGAATATACGCATAGTATCACAAAGTAAATATTTAAGGATGACTGATTAAACCATAGTTATTTAAATTTACACGGAATAGAAACAATGTTCCGCCATTCATTTTAAAAGAAACGTTATATGTGCAATGTGATTTGTTCGTTGCAATATTACACGTGAAGTTTTGGGAATTAATTTCTATACTAAGCTGAGTGGATCAAACCGTCGGCATGGTTCCACGAGCGGAGCCTATGATGCATGGCGTGGCTTTGTAAAGCTCGGTTAATGAAATATTCCTAGAACTAGTGGTATAGATATGAGCGTCACTTGTAGGTTCTTCGTGCGCTGCCTGCGCGCTTATTACTTTGTTAAAGCTTGTCACTGCATTGATGTTGGCTACGTAATACGTATTGCGCTTCACGATTTGTTTTAATAAATTGAAGCCACAATTTATACCGCTCCTTTATGCTGTATCGCGTATAATTTTGTTTTTTATTTTTTATCGCATTGAATGACGAAACGAGCATGCCGTTCGCCTGATGGAAAGCGATACGTCCACCCATAAACAGGAGCACCACCAGCACCTTGAGTTACAAAGTACCTACAGTGTGTCATTCTACTGCGCTCGTCATCCTGAGACATAAGAGTTTAAGAGTTGGTATGTCTAGTAGATACGTGATAAGGATTTTTAAGCTATTGCATAGCTTCTATCGCGGGTCTTGAACGTGGAGTCCGAATCCAGAAATTCCATATCGAAAATAACCTTACACTCCCCACTCCGACCGGCACAGCGGTGATATTTTATTTAAATTTCGAGTGTCACTTTTACCGCCAGTTCTTTATTGTTACTGGCTGGTTTCACAGGGCAAGTATAGAAAAAAATAAAGCTATTGCATAGCATAGGATGTATGTTCACTCGAGACGGAAAGTGTGACGGAGATATTGAAAGAAGAGTAAAAATGGGAAATAGTGTTAATGGCGCCTTGTACTCGATTATGGCTAACAAAAATATTTCTAATAGCGCTCGGTTAGCCATTCACCAAGGAGTCCTGGCGCCATCACTAATGTATGGGAGTGAGTCGTGGGTGTGGCAGAACAAGCATGAAAGTAAGATAAATGCGGTGGAGATGAGAGCTTTGAGAAGTATGTGTGGGCTGAAAGTAAGTGATAGAGTGAGGAACAGCGTGATAAAAGAAAAATGTGGATTGAAAGAAGATGTAGTGACTAAGATTGAGAAAGGAATGCTTCGGTGGTTTGGCCACGTTGAAAGGATGGATGAAAGGAGAGTAACGAAAGAAATTTATATCGCGAAGGTGAGTGGTAGTGTCGGACGGGGACGTCCTAGACGTACCTTTATGGACCAAATTGACGACCTCTTAAAGAAGGGTCAAATAAGGAGTTCTCGTAACCGACGAGCATGTATGAAGAGACTGATGACTGTGGAAGAAGCGAAAGAGGTGTGCTTGGATCGTAGCACTTGGCGCTCCATAGTCTCTGCCTACCCCAAAGGGAGAAAGGCGTGAGTTTATGTATGTATGTATGTATTAACTTCTCATTTTTTTAATAAAAGAAAAAGAATTGATTTCTTATCGGTCACCACGCTCAAAAAGTTGAATTAATATCAAAGAAAAACAAAGGAAAATAAAAAATACTGCATAAATAAAATAAATAAATAATTATAATTACATAAGTTGATAAAAAATGCTATGCAATAGTTTTGCCGCGGCAGTCTTCGAGTGCCACACGTCTTTTTTTTTATTTCAATAAACTTATTTAAAAATAAGTTTAAATGTGTCCCTTTCGTATAATAGTGATAAACACAGCACAACATTGTCTCGCTTCAAATAATCGCATACGGAGTTAGGTAAGAATACAATCTAGCTCCCGGCTGGTCACGTTTATAACATAACTTTTCTACTGATGTTATTACGTCAGATGTGAAAACAGCAAACAACGTGACCACAATAGTAACAATCAATTGGGCCATGTTTGATTACTCACAACAGAGTCTTAATTTTCTTCCCCAACAGTGATTTCTTACACGGCATGGCGACGTGATGTATCTGTCTCAGTAAATAATACTTGACCAGAAAAATCAAGACAGATATATCACTGATCAACTGATAGAACCATTGCTTGTTAGTCGTGATAAAACGCTAAGTTCAACTAACGTTACAATAGTAAAAGATTAAATAAGTCATTATCGAATATGTCCATTTGTTAAGTTACAAGTTTACAGGCTACTTGCACTACAGCATATTTGAAAGAAACCAAAATTTTCTGACATAGGATTGTGTGGATGCAAATACAGTCGCAACGTTTCATAGTTTGTTCCAATATATGTTGAACTTATTTTGTGTAAATGTTTACGTTTGCGAGAACCTATCTAGTTGAAGAGTCGCAGTTCGTATTTGGAGTGCTTAGCTAATAATATATCACCATAAAAATAATCAATTGAATTAATAAGCCCTAAAACGCAGTAATAAGCATGACTCTGGTGTTATTTCGCCATCACTCAAGATGACAGTCATATTTTTCGCAGGCAACAGCCGACGTTGAGGCGCCGACTCTGCATCGTTTATCATCAACTCCACCATGGTGTCGTCCAAGCTTTTATTATTTATGAATATGAATAGGAAGGAAAACTTACAGAGTCTACTTTATATCGAAATTTCGGATTATCATGCTAAAATGTATGGGTAGATATTTTAGTACCTACTTATTTCTAAAAAAAAATGACATTAAACTGAACTGAGAAGTATGAATCAACAAAATGATTCTGTCTGAAATTATTATCAGGAATATGTGCAATTATATCCATTACTAGCTTTTGCCCACGGCTTCGCCCGCGTTATTAAGTTTTTCCGGGCTAAAAGTACATAAAATCCTTCCCGTTGAATCACTCTATGACTATGACGTCGATACAACTTTTAACAAATAATGCATTAATTTCGACCAAATTTGATTACCATAAAAACGGTTCTAGTGAGTTAATCTTAAAAGATATACATATACTGTCGCGGACATTTTTTTAGATCATTTCAAGAGGAATAATTCTTTCATACATATATTTTTGGTATCTTGAACCGTTTTCGCAGTGCACGCAATGGAAGCCCTCAAGGATGAATAATTTTCCTCGTTTTCTTTCACATTTTCCATTATTTCTTCGCTCCTAGTACTTGCATCGTGATGTTAAATAGCCTATGCCTTCCTCGATAAATGGGCTATTCAACACAAAAAGAATTTTTCAATTCGAACCAGTAGTTCCTGAGATTAGCGCGTTCAAACAAACAAACAAACTCTTCAGCTTTATAATATTAGTATAGATGAAACCGAAGTCACATGATGCTGTTGTTATGTCCTCACTCCTCAGATACGTAAAATAGACTTCTCAAAGCAATGCTAACCTGTTGATTAACAAGGATTGGGTGGATCTCGAAAATAATAACTGGAAAAGGCTGCTTGAATCAGAATTCTGAAAGAACTCACTAGCGTCGTCCCGAAGTGTAATCAAAACTTGTACGCCATTAAAGCAAATATTGTAAAATAGGGTGGTTTCCTATGTTCGATTTTGTACATCCTAGTATCCTTCTAATATTATAAACGCGCAAGTTTGTAAGAAGGTATGGATGTATGTTATTTGTCACTGTTTCACGCAAGAACTACTGAACGGATTTCGATGAAATTTAGCACACGGATAGATCATGTCCTGGATTAACACACATGCTACTTTTTATCCCGGGAAAATGTAAAGCGGGACTTTTACACCGGAAAAACTTTTTAACGCGGGTGGAGCCAGAAACAGTGCAGAAAATAATGTGAAACCGAAATTATTCTCTGAAGTCAGCATCAAAATTGGTTGAAAAATAAAACAGTCATTCATATTTGAAATATTGTTGTGAGTAATAGTGGGGGCGTGGCCTGGATATCGCGTTATCTCTGTAGCACGCACGCAGCGTTATGGCCCATGACACTAGGTGACGTCACAGCCTAATATTCCTGTTATTTGACAACTTCCCGTTTCACCAAATTTCAATGCTTAATAACTTACTTATTATTGCGCCAATTAAAAAAAAAATCCGTTAGATTTTGGATAGCATAATTTTTTTATAAATGTGTTAAAAAAGTAGTCAACTACCCTATTGAAGGTTCTACAAAACCAAACCTGGCAAATTAGAGAATACTGCAACTGGAAGACGGCGCGGCGTCAGCAGTACGTGCGGTGGTATTGCGTCACATTCGTCTCCCTCCACGTTTTATTATCAAGTGATTGCGTGATCCGACTAACCAAAGCCTTGCGAACCGATGCGAGTGTTCTTGTTTCAAAATTCGTACACATCTTCCTAATTAGACTGAAAATTATATTATGTAAGTGTGATATACTTACTCAATACAGAATTTAACATGTTTTCTGTTAAATGCGTCTACATAGAATTTAAAATCGTAATCCTTGGTTCTGTTTTACAATAATACAAAATGTATGATTAACTTCGCAATGGCTGGTCGTTTCCAGCTCACACATAAAGCTTGGCGTATGTTGAATGAATACATAGTTCGCTATGACAGTTAGTAGGGGCAAGTCTGAAATATCGGTGTGCGCGGCTTAATCGCTCAGTGTGCGATATTGTCGTTACATCATGTTGTCAGCGGAGAGAAAAATTGGCGCACTTCGTCCCTATTCGCGCGTCGGCCGCCGGAGCGCGCGTTCCGCACGTCTCTCGTCGATGTCGACAGCGCGTTTATATTACTTGGATTTATTGTACTTTTACGAACGCACATTTATCTGTCGCTATAAAAAATTACATTACGTACGACACGACTTTTGTCGTACAATAATAAATGCATAATTCTGCACCATTACAGGCGTTAAGCTCAACTAACAGATTATCTAATTCAGATTAGTCCGAAATATTTCTCTATTCTAATCTACGTTTTAATTTTCGATTAACCCTTTCTTTTGATTCTCAAAAGTACTTTTTTTTCCACCTACTTCCATCCCACCCCAAAACTGTGCTGGCACAACACATTTATCAAGCATGTTGTAGAAAGAATTTGGGTTAGTTATACATAGGGCTGCCATCACTTAAATTGCCGACGCCGGATATACACGGCAAAATTCCCAGACATTTGGGCGAAACATGGGTTTTTCCCCGGACACCTCTGAAAAAATATTTTGCCGTGCCTTCTTGAATGCGTGCGGTTATTATGAATGAATTTTCAACTTAGGTTTATCTATTTATCGCTTATCAATAAAAAAAAAATATTTCCCCTGACAACAAGTGTCCGGGTTTCACCCGCACACTTTTTAAAAACCCTGCCGGACGGCCCCCGGACGCCTTTCAAACTAGGACAAATCCGGGGAAATCCGGACGGATGGCAGCCCTAGTTATACATAAAAAAATTACGATCTGGCAATCGAACCCTGGACCTCCGGGTCCGCAGACCATAATATAGATTTTAAAGTTTGATTTCAAGATTAGGATTCGTTTGTTTTCGTTAATAACAATGACCGACAGCAGATGACAAAATTAAGAGCTGTTACATCGCTTTGAAGGCAGATTCTGTTCAAAGTTTGAGCGCGTGCCACAATATCGTAGGAAATCGCTCATGTGAGAACGTAGCGTGGAATCCTCGCTTCCCTTTGACAGGCTCTCCACAAAAATCTCAGTGGTGGAGCGATAACTAAATATATACCTATGAAATTAATTTGGTTTGAACCGTATTTTGACTCAAGATTCATCACTCACAAACTACATTGTGCTTATAAATGTAGACCTATGCCTGACGTTTTGAATGTTATCGGCAGCAGACGATCTATGCATATAATAGAACAGCAGAATCCAATTGTATAAATAGACAAGTAGTATAAGAGAAAAGTTGTGACTAAAGTAGAGTAAAAGAACAGGAATCAGCGATTTTTTAAATTATTTCTGTTTGTTTATTTGTTAGCACACATCTCCGAACTATTGTAATTTCCATATATTTTTCACATGTGGATGTATAATTTGGAACAGAACATAGGCTCAGTGTCGTTGTGTTTGTAGAAAAAAAAACTTCAGAGGTGTCAAGGGACACCCGGATGGAACGAAGTTGTTTTCGATTAATTAGTGAAGATATTGTAATGAAATTTTCTTTCTTTTAAGTTATAATAATGATTGTATATTTCATTAAAACGTTACCACATCAATGAAAGCATTTACTTCTACCTACACAATAGATATGTCATCGAATCACGATCATCACCTAAGCAAGCATTGACATTAAAATTAACATACAACTAACGAAAAAAAAAACTACTCTGAAAAGCATTTAAATTGTCTTTTTTTATATAAATTTCGAATGTCTCTTTTACGGCCAGTTCTTTATTGTTATTGGCTGGTTTCATAGGGCAAGTATAAAAGTGTCGTTACAACTTTTCGTGAGATTTTTTTCCGTCTAGCCCCCTTTCACAACGCGCGATTAGGAACTTCGTTCCAAAAATACTTTACGTTACTATATTCTGTGTTGTGGGCATAAAATATTGTAAAATTGTTGAATATATTGTGTTTTTGATCCAAATTGATGTGTACATCCCTAATTATGCATGCCTATATTCTTAAAAATATTTATTTTATATACTGCTATTAGTGATCATGTTATCAAAGTATTTAAATCGTTACATATTTACATTACTGGAACTATTCACAAAAACCTGCATATACGGGGATTGCACAAAGGTCTAAGAGTATATATCCATGAAATTGACTGTAATTGTAGTCGTAGATTGTCGCGGTCGAGTGTTCGACATGGTCCACGTGGCACAAGATTGCGGAGGCGGTGTTTGCTCTTTGCTGCAGTCCGCTGCGGGCTTACGGTTCAGCGAGCCGTACTGGGACAGCTTGGCCTCTCGGGTCGCGTCTCCGACCAAATTGAAATATCCCCGCAGCCAGAACTTCTACTACATAGTGCACCACACTACCATCGTACATTCACGTTTGCCCACTTCGCATAAATGCCTTGGAGGAAACTTGGTTTACACTCGTGCCTACTTACACTATAGACGTACTTTAAATTGCATCTTCTTGCACGTATTATAGCATGCAGAGGATATAAATTAAGAATCAATTTAGGTACTGTTACATTATTATTATTATGGTCGTGTTATGGAATTGGTAGCTACATTATTTCATATTGCATCGGCTGAAGCACACCTAATAATTTCTATAAACATCATTTAGACATATTCCAAAGTAACATTTGAACATGGTAATTTACGTGCGCGCAGATTTACATATCCAACGAAATTATTTGCAAGTGGTACCGACTTCCAGAGTTGTCTATATCCTACGACACTTTTTAACACTCTTTAAACATGTTGGAATTGCATATAAATATATTATGTCCCTTATCTTTTTAGTTGCGACAATTCAAAAGTGCCAATATGACAATGCACATTTCCCGACGCGATAACTTTGTGAGAACGTCTATCGAAAAAGGACAAATTTCCAAAATTTACCATGTTCTCCATAAATTATAACGATGAGTATTATATGTATGTATTAATCTTGAATGAATATCGTAAACATATACTGAAAAAAAGAATGTAATCTTCACTTTTAAATCAACTCGACGTATTTGCAATGTTGTGTCCTTCAGTTCACGACCGTAGAGTTGGGAAAGTTTTTAATCGCTTGGCAACAAAATTTCAAATCGAATCTTTGAAATTATATACTTGGACGTATAAATATTTATTAAAAAAGTAAATGCGCTAGTGCAATGCATTCGACATATAATTGATTTCGTCAATAATAATTAATGTATCCATTTTATCATTACATATTTATTATGCTTATGAATAACAACCAACGTAAAAGTTGAAATGAAGCATAAAAGTAAAATTTTCCTAGCGATAAAAAAATTTACGACTAAAATCACATACTACCGTAATAGAAATTCATTATGTATGATTTAATAAAAAATAACCCTGTTGACTATCGATTATAAACTTCCTGAAACATAATCGATATCACTCAAGAATAGTTTTTTGATCCATCGTTTCCTTGTTTCCTTCCGTAGTGTTATGTGAAATAACAATAAATTGTCAAATGGGCACCCTTAAATTTCTTTTATATAAATTGTCAGAACTTTAATGAAGTTATTTTCAATATAATATTTTGAATATTATTATTAATTATTATTATATTTTGAAGCCAAAAAAAAAGCAGGACACTTGTTTTAAATCCATTATTTTGTTTATCAACTTGATATTAGTGTACAAATTATGGTTGATTTGCTCTGGACCAGGAACTAGAAAAAGCTTAGAAAAATAAACTATTGCACATGTATTGTTTCAATCGATAACCTTTGTAAAGGTGGTTTGCCTTGCGAAGCCCCTTTTCAGGTAATCCTGCCCACTTGGAGTTATTGCCGCTGAGGGAAGGAAAGATTACCTCGGCGGGAGATAAGGAGGTCGACGGGGCTTCAAGTGCGATTGTCCCCGAGTCAGGCGTCGAATTGTGTCAAGTGAAGCGGCAAATTGAACGGACGAGCCTTCTGCGCACCCTACTCACTAATCGTCACATAAACTGCCGTCATCCGAACGTTTAATTACGCAAAATGCTTTCTTCAACATAATTTACCGTGCGTGGCTAATGGCAACTATTTTTCCACGCCTTAACATCTATGTTAATAGTATAATGAGCAGAAAAACTCTACAAATTCTTTATGAAAAGTGTTTTAAATAGTTTTCTGTAAACCGTACTCATATTTTAAAAACAACCGATTAGTGTTATAAAACGAATAAAAGACGCCATAAATAATTATCCGCATGCGTAGTGTGAACCAGTAAGGTGGCAAATTGTGAATGACACTAATGAAAGGGCGTCCAGACAGCATTCGCAGCGCCACGTAGAATCTTTCCAATTATGGCACGGTGGTGAGGGCGGGGGCTACGGGCTACAGGCCAGGAGTCACGCTGCGATCCCTTCGTTAATGGCACGTGCCACCAACGTTTGCTACAATTTCATTATAATATTACATTTTTTGTGTAAATTTTAGTGCACTCTGTTATGGAAAAATTTACCTATGTACGTATCTCTAAAATTACATGTGTGTTAACCGGAATTAGCTGCACCATTTACGTGTAGGGTGCATAGTAATTTTATTAAAAAATAAATCGGGATATATGTTTAGAAATATAAACAATACATACATATTCTCTAACTAGAATTTTCCGTTGCGTCTCTTAGTTTCAATTAGATGGAGAGTGTTCAGGCGTTCCTAAGATCTTCCGGAATAATCATTTTGGTTCAATTAAGACTATTGTAGTTATTCTCTTTCCTAACATTCTCTAATTTCTCACTCATGAATTAGGTCAGCATTGAATTTTGGTTTTTACATTTCCCAAGATTCATGTGAAATAAATTTGGACGATTCGAAGTTATTGTATATGGGCTAATCATATACCCCAATTTTTTATTGACTATTGATTTCAATTAGTATCATTTAACTGTCGAAGTAAAATAACTTACCTCCTTAGGAGACGATTATCATAATATTGTTTTGTAGCCGGTGACTCTACACAGACTAAGGAAGTTAAAAGTGAGTAAGTGGTATCCCTTCTTTTGTACTTATTTCTGAGCTCTTTGGAACAAGTAGCGGACTCCGTAATTACTGCCATTTGTTGTTGGGTGTTTTCTTTTAATTGCCTCAGATCGAAAAATCTGCTGCATAAATAAACTTGATTACAAGAATTTATATAGAAAATAAAAAATAGTACAAATAAAATGAAAATGATCGAGTTGATTCTATAATTATACAAAACCTTACGTTTTGATACAGCCTACGTCGCTGTCATTTGATCAATGAGGCGTATTTCTACTACCTCTGAACAGTGAACTACATTTGAATTACCATATTTATCTTTAGTAAGGCTTTGTTGCTTTATTTTAGGCTTAAATTAAATTTCATGTACAAAGTAGAGCACATACATGTATAGATCGACATCAATATATATAATGTGTTCTTAAACCATAATCAACGGTCATAACTGTCTTCCTATACCTGTAAAAGTGTCCTTCAATTGAAAATTATGTTTTATCTAGACGATATCAAACAACGGCAAAAACTTTGCTAGCGGGCGAAATTCAGAATTGTAACAAAACACTCCACGTGGAATTTCGTGATAAGGCAAAACTTCCCTTGCTCACAAATTACACACTGAATTTGGTTGATAGAGAAACTTTGTGGCAATGAAATCATTTTAACGATTTATATGAATTATACCTCTATAACCATCACGTTATCTCTTACTCTATACTGTGATGTACCTAAACAAAATAGTAGGGTTTATCAGAAAGGATGATCTCGGTTTGGTACTAATAAATTGAAGTAACATTCTATCCACTGACAAACGTTAATGCATACAGAGCACCAAATGATGGCCAGCGCTAACGTGCCATATGAATGCAATATAGTAATATAGGCACGCCGCTCCATTATGATATTGCCCTCTGAGTAAATTTGTTTTCATATCTTGATACTTATACAGGGTCATTTTGACATTGCGTTAATAAATAAAACCACATACTTGTCTCTTTGAAAATACCACTTTCCATTAAGTTATTTTAACCATAGATTTAAAATAAAAATGTGTCAGTTTCGAACAAAATAATAACTTTAAGATTACACGCCCTAATGCCACTATGACTGCTCTAGGAAAATTCGTCGCAGCAGTAATATTACACTTTCATTCAGAAATACACTTACACACACACCATATTCGCACTAAACTACAAAATGATTTAAAAAAATGCAATTCTACAACCGGGATTTTTGGCGAAAGTATTCGTTATTCATTGTCAATTTTTAGCACGATGTTAGCAGAGGTATATACGAATATGTGGTTTCATTTAGTAACGCAATGTTAAAATAACCCTGTATAAAAGTAGATTTATTATTTAAATTTATTTATTTTTATTTTAGTACATTTTCCCACAACGCTTTGCAATGAATAAAAAAGAATAAAAAGATCCTTTATCTGTGTAATCCCTCGATTGAATATTATCTCAGTTATCGAAAATGTTTTCTTTTATTTACCGGATTTGCACATAACAGATTATATTACTATATTATGTGCATTGTTTTCGTATATCAAAAAGTTTAGTTTTGTTTGGCAGCGTGTCTTTGTTACTGTCAGTGTTATTTTGAAATTGAATACCAAACATGTAGCAGTGCACGCTAAACGCTAGATGCCTGTAACAGCAGCATAAAGAGTGGGCTTGGTTAAGTTGTCAATCAGGTACATAATTGACTGTGTGGCACTAACCGCGCCACAGTGCCATTCAGACTTGTGGCTCGCTGACACAGCCGGCTCTTGACGCGGCGCACGTGCCGATCACTGCCACTCTCATACGATACTATCGCTTTTGTGAGACTGATATATGTAGTCATCTATGGATACGACCCAAGCGTTACGTTATTCACATTCTGCGTCATGTTGGAGTTGTTCTTTTGACTTTTGATAAAATTCAGCATTGCCAGCTTTTTTAAAGTAACATTTTTGTTATCGAATGACAATATGAATGTTACATTTTTGGTCACACACAGTTCCTCTTTCGGATAATGATGAAATAAAGTATTATTTACCAACACAAGATGAAAAAGCAGATATTTGATGGGTTATATTATAATTTATACGAACATAATATAGTAAACTGGAAACGGGTTCAGTGACGCAACTATTTTAAACTTTGTGTCCACAACACTAAAACTAATCAAATTAAGAAAGTTTGTTGCAACAAAACAACACATCGACCCTTAATTTGCGAGGTAATTTCAACGGACGGTCCGTAAACTGACGCGGCGCGACAATTATTTTCATATAACATAATCCTGGGGCGTTGCAAGGTGTACGTCCTCTAGGGACGTGTGATTTCGGCCGACCGGACTGCGGCGCTGCGCGGCGCGGCGCGGCGGCGGGCGGTCGGGCCGAGCCCGGCTGAAGGCTGAAGCTACCTCACCCGCCCAGTATTACTATGTGTAGACTTATCTACCTATTGTTTATATTTTATTGTTGTCTGTTGAAAATTGGAAACCTATCATAAAATAATAATGAACTTCAGTAAGCCTCTTATCATATCTGTATAATATCATTTAACTTAATTATCTTTTTGTTGCAGGTAAGTTTTGTTACTTTGTCATACGACGATTTTGTAATTTACTTATTTCATCAATTATTTCGTGGCGGGTAAGTGGTATATTAAAAAAACTATCACATTGTAATATGTATCCATTACTATTCTGTGAGCACATGTATATATTATCAGATATGAACTCTGTTCGCAATATTCCACAGCGAATATATGCTTTAAGCACATTAATGTGAGACTACCCATAAAAATTGGCATTTGTTACTGTCGCAATTTCTCAAGATACGCGGTGGTCCGTGTTCGCTTGAAACTCTAGAGAACGAAGACATTTGATTTTAAGCCTCGCGGACTATAAGTGTTATTTCTTCAGGAGAAGTATTATTCTGCGAGAGGAGCGCAGCTCCGCCGTCTCGAATGCTCCATTTAGTTCCAAAGTTTTTCTCGTTTATCACCGTTGGGCTCTCTGAGGCGGAGATTTTTCCTTTAGATTTGTTGTCAAGCCAGACCTTTTTAATGTACCTTTCTTATCGTAGCGCGATTAAAAAGGAACTTGTTTTAGATAGAAATAAACATTTCGTGACTCCTTTATAATAAGTGTCATTAATTAATGCATATAAACTACTTTCATACTGGTAATACCGGCACAAATAACGTAATTTCCCTTAAATGATAATGTAGTAGTGTCAGCAGTAATAAACAGTACTAAGATGAAGATAAAACGAGTAGATTGCATTCGGTCGTAGAGCAACTACCCGTACAGGTGGGCGAAGGTAAGCTATCATCACATTGTACTAAATCCAGCGCGTGCTGCGCCTAGATAAAAGGATTAGCAGACTTTCTACTCCCCTCTACAAAGCATCTGTTTACTTTTCGTTGCCTTTATTATTTACCACTTTAGCAGCGGCTATTTTGTGGTTCTGAAGTCTTTAAACGCGAGATGAATGAAAACACTTTCTTAATTTACGTTCCATATCTCCATGATAATGACATAACCGAACAAACCAGGTAACTTAATTTTCGTAACAAGAGAGCAAACATTGACTTTTGTTGCCTGAAAATGCTGGACGCTAAAAGCATAACGACTCGTATAAGCTCAGTGATTTGTGGAGGTTCGTTACCCTATTCAACTAAATGTTCGCCATTGGGGTTTTATTGATGAGCTCTGTGTATGCACGCTCACAAACATGTATTAATTCTAGAATATACGGGCATGGATTTATAGCTAAATTAATGTGATTTACGTCTAATGAACTATAATATGTTACCCAGATAAATAACTAGGCTGTAAAAATGCAAACCCGCCATGAGAATATATTTGCTACCTACATCATACCTAGTGACCAAGCATCTGGCAACTGGCAACTTGCCCTCAGCTCTACTTACATTTGCAATAATTGGAATACATTTACATAATATTATTAACTTTCATATTACTTGTAGAAAAAATGTGAATACTGTATTCACTATTGAAAGATTAGATAAAGAAAATAAATAAATTTGCAGCTTCATTGTAAACTGCAATCAACTATAATTAATTATTTAGAAATTGTGTAAGTCATTTGAATATAATTGAAATAATATTTATATTAAACTGGAAGGACTAATTATTCCATTTGCAATTTTTTTTTATCAAATAGAGTATAATAAACCTAATTTTATATGGCGTTATATTTATTCATTACCAGCTTCTACTCGCAGCTATGTCTGCGATTTCTCATGGATTCTAAGTGTCTGTACTAAAACAGAGCATTTCTTCATAATTATCAAGTTACGCAATGAACCAGATTTTGCGCATAACTGCAGTTACACATAAATCTTAGTAGTGAGACGAAAACCGTTGAAAGATGAAACAAATTTTAGGTCTCACGACATTTAAATAGGTCGGATCCTGCCCATTATAGTAGATTTAGGCTAGATTTATATTTTCATTGAATTACGAACAGGACAACTGGTAAAGATAAATATCAAAATACCTAAAGTCAGTTGTTTATGAAATATCAAACGTTTTATACGTTCTTTTACCTCATAGAGTAATGTGAGTATGTGTAACTTGCTCAATATTATGGTTATTTAAACGTTGAATATATTTTTTATCTATTCTTATAAATTGATTAAATAACAGCCCATGGAATCCGGAAGATTTAATTTATTTTACTTCTATGAAATCGAAAAATTTAATTGTATCCTATATATATCGCCAATTTAAAAAGTGACGTGTCATGTATTTATTTTTTTATGGGTTAAATACCAATAAATCTTTTTTTTTATACCAACAATTTACAGTCGAATACAGTTACAATTTAAGTCAATTTCGCACGTGATTTGTGTTACGGAGAGGTGTATGAGATATTCTGAGATCAATCTAAGTCCACGCAGACAACGTTCTAGGCACATCTAGTAACGTTATTGACCGTTGTATCCGACAACCCTTAGATACATATTCTCAAAAATGTATTTAATTGTGCAATATGCATACATAAAATTTCCAACTTCTATATCACAAAATCCATTCGTATCTACCTATATACATTGTATGATTGCAGGTTCCATATTATTTTTTAGATGTGATAAATTAACGAGGAAGTATAATTCAATTTAAACATGAGTCCATACATATTTATTGCTTTAATATTGATGCTACGTTGAATAATTTTCATAAAGATATAGTTAAAATGATTTGTGTTGTAAAAACTGTCTGAGTTTCAGGAAAATGGTGCTGTAAAAATGTTGGTAGATCGGGGTAGGCACACCCGCGTAAACAGCTCGGTAAATCACGAGAATTGTGCGCCGCAGCTCGACTTGGACAATATTTGTGCCAATAAAATCGTCCCTAACAAAGCTGTTGTTGTCAACGGAAAGCCGCCTGACCTGTTTTTAGTCTATCACGGATTTTGCTGTCATCGCTTCCGAAGCCTAATAGACGTCGAGATATTTCAGATAAAAATACAAACGTGAACAATAATAACTCTTCATAATATCTGTTAATGTAACTAACGATGGTAAAACGTTTAGCATTAATATTTTAATTATATGAATTGAGATACGATCACCCAGATTCTGAAGACTTTAGAAAAGCTCGCTTATCTAATAATGTAGGTCAAATACATACTTGATTATTATAAAACGTAGATAGAAGTATTTTTTTTGTAGTACATTGATGGTTTAGTAGGCTAATAAATCATTTCATTTTGCAAATACAAATATATTTTGTGATCATACGCTTGTTGCGAATCAACCTTGGTTAAAACTAAGGCACACATTGGGCTTTCCGGTTGTCGCTTTAAGATAAATTGTGTCAAACATAGTGACGTGTTAAAAAAACCGTCAAACATTATTTACTGCGTGTCTGTTATCTCCATTATGTTGCGTCGGCTTGCGTTCCCTATTCTAATATGTATCCTGTATGGTGCACGGGCGCTGGCACATTGTCATTAATAACTGGTACGCTTCTTACTTCAATTCCAATACATATTGTGTGTGTACTTCATTACACTGCGTCGTTTCCTAACATGTATTATTATTAATATATGGGATGCCTTCATGGAATGAGACACAATAATGTTAGACACCCATATAATTTTCATTTCGTATCATATTATTGAAGATCTGAACATAAAGAGATGTATTTCGCCACATGCGTATATTTTTTATTATATAAGATACCTACTAGTTTTGCCCGTGACTCCGCCCGCGTCAACAAGTTTTTCCGGGATAAAAGTACGTACATATAAACCTTCCTCTTGAATGACGGTATGTATATATTAAAAAAAACTGCATCATAATCCGTTGCGTAGTTTTAAAGATCTATACATACATAGGAACAAAGTGACAGACAGTGGGAAGCGACAATTTACTCCTTATTAAATCAGCTACCTGCCAATAAAAGTCCCGTCAAAATCGGTCCAGCCATTTCAGAGATTAGCCGGAACAGACAGACAGGTAGACAGACAGACAAAAATTGTAAAAAAATGTTGTATTGTATGTGGTGTATGTACCGTATATATATTCATATACATATAGTAAAAAACGGTTATATTTCGATATTACAAACAGACACTCCAATTTTATTTATATGTAACGATACAGTATAGATTACATATTTTGAAAAATATGCGTTGTAGCGCAATTATTAAACCAAGATTGGGCGTCCAACGAGTAACGATTAAAAGCGTTCCTTTGTGAATACACTGAAACGGCGACTTCTTGGTTTCTTAATAACTTGAAAACTAACAACGCCGGCTCTTGCGACTAACGATAACTAATAAAGTAACTTCGAGAGGAAAAGTAAACTAATATCGGGTTGTTCTGAGCGAGGAACGACGCGTCGCCGCGCCTTGGTCGCTGCCGTAGCGCCGCGCTGCGCCGGTCTCTGGTAGCTGGTCGACGCCGGTCGCCGTCCGCCGTCCGCTTACCATTGTAACGTCATCCTCGATACAGATTTATTACTTTTAATATGGAGACCGTCCTTTTATTCATGAATAAAATTAATATTTTGTTTAACGTTCATAAAAGACCTTTCTTTTTATCAGTGTTTTTGCGAATGGCGGCTTTTTAACTTACAATAAATGATTTCAATGTGGAGAACTCTAAAACGTTAAATATTTAATGTGAGTTACACACCGAAAAATATTCTTAAACATTTTCATATAGAACACTGATTAGTTTACATAATTTGCGATCT
Organism: Lapara coniferarum; assembly: GCA_949316025.1. Lineage (NCBI taxonomy): Eukaryota > Metazoa > Arthropoda > Insecta > Lepidoptera > Sphingidae > Lapara > Lapara coniferarum. The sequence continues at coordinate 8,743,686 of OX438926.1, forward strand.
GTACACACTTGATCTGCTACCAGCATTAGGATCTGATTAACTTTTGCATCAGTTTCAATAACAAATACAGCAAAACGGGGTGAATATTCCTGTGGTGAACACTGGAAATTTAATCAAGACTTTTATACACGTAAAGTGACAAAACTGTAACGTTTCCGAAATATTGTTCTTTTACAATATGTTTTTCACTCAATCCTTTATTTTACAGATATCACAACTTGCTTGTAGTATTTTTCTTAAACTCAAAGTATTTTTTTTTTTATCCCGTAGCTCGTATGCTGGTGTCATTGTCGGTGGTGGTTCCGCATTTATACGCCGCGCCATAGTCGCGTTGCTGTCCCGCGAGCGCCACATTGTAGTATTAGTTTTAAAACTCATCAATCAATAGGCTTTGCATGTATTTATTATTCAGTGTATTGTTGAGTGATTTAAAGCTATGGAAACACTGTGAGTTGAAACGCGCAAAAATGATTACGTGCTCTATGTGCGACCCCACGATATCTTGAAACTGGGTGGTATACCTACTTCATTTAAGATACGAGCTTCATTTGACTTTCGTTCTCCCTATGTATTACAATGTTTCACTTTGTATGATAGGTTGCAAAATAACTGTTGTTTTTAATGAAAATATATTTAAAATATACTTATTTATTTTATGTAACTTTGAACAGAAGTTTTAACAATGTTAGCGCTAGTGACGTCTACAGAGTATCAAAAAATATATATAAGTGAATAGTGCTGCCTACCACTACAGACTAAAAATATAGATAAGGTAGGAATTTATAATACAACACTCCTCCTAAATTAATACCTACCAATAATACCTTGACAAAGCTAAATTAAAACTTATTAGGCAGACACTACTGATCAAGAACTATTTTAATTGCATGACAACATTTTCATTCCTATTTTATCTCTAAGATAACAAAATTTTATTTTACACAAAGGCTTGGTGAAAACATCTGCATATTGCTCATCACTGCACACATAGTTTAAATTTATTACATTATCATAATACCTTTCTTTAATAAAATGAAACTTAATGTCAATATGTTTACACCGTTTGTGAAAGTTTATGTTTTTAATGACACTAATGGCACTTTGATTGTCTAAGTTCAAGCACACTGATTTTTGTTTAAACGCACCAATATCACATAACAACTGCTTGACCCACATAGCCTCTTTTGTAGCGGCACAGGCTGCCATGAATTCGGCCTCAGTAGTAGAGAGTGCCACTGTCTGCTGTCTCTGACAGGCCCATGTCACTGCTGCACCATTTTTTATAAAAACATATCCTGTGACTGAACGTCTCGTGATAGGATCGTTGGCAAAATCAGCATCACTGTAGCCTATCACAATATTAGGCTCTGACATTGGCGTGTAGCATAGACCATATTCTTTGGTCTCTTTTAAATATTTGTAAATTTTCTTCACAGCATTCCAATGACTGTCTGTGTAAGAATTTAAAAAGCGACTCACCAGGCTCACTGCATATGAAATGTCTGGTCTGCTTACTGTAGCGAGGTGCATCAATGATCCAACTGCCTCCCTGTATGGAATGTCTTTCTCCATTTCTCCTTCTCCTTTTTCCAATTTTGTATGTGGATCAACTGGAATGCTGTTCGGTTTACAATCATTCAGATTAAATCTGTTTAACAATTTCTTAATATAGTTGGTCTGATGAATGAAAATATACTTGTCACATTTTTGGATTTCCATACCAACAAAATTTCTGAGTGCACAAGTTTTTACTTCAAATATTGACTGTAAGTCATTAACTAATTCTTGCAATGTTGATTCATCTTTAGAGAATATTAGTCCATCATCAACATATAAACAAAGATAACATTTTGCTCCATTAATAGTTCCAACATACACACACTGATCAACTTTACTGTTTACCAACCCAAATTTCTTTAAAACAGAATCAAATTTAGAATTCCAGCATCTGGGAGCTTGCTTCAAACCATAAAGAGATTTGTTCAGTTTACATACCTTATTGGCATCACAGGACAGGCCCTCGGGTATAGTCATGTAAATGTCTTCTTCAAGCTCACCATATAAAAATGCTGTTTTAATATCCAACTGTATTATCTGAAGATTGTTTTGGGCTGCCTCTGAAAGTAAAAGTCGTATGGAATCGTACCTGACCGTTGGCGCAAATGTTTCTTCATAATCAATGCCTTTTGTTTGTGAATAACCTTTTGCACAAAGCCGAGCCTTGTATCGTGGACCTGAAGGTTCTTCTTTAATGCGAAACACCCATTTACAGCCAATCAGTTTCATATTAGGTGTTTTGTCCACTAAGGTCCATGTGTTATTCTGATGATGAGAATCAAGTTCTTCCTGAATTGATTTTGCCCATTTTGGGGAATCAATTGACTTCAATGCTCTGTCATAACTGTCAGGAACCACATTTTCACATAATTTGTCTTCATAACACAGGTAAGAATTTTTATTTGATTGCTGAGCATCACGGTGCTGTTTTCTTGTTCTCACTGTTACATTTCTCTCAGGTGAAGATTCTATACTTTCATTAGGGATGTAATCGCTGTCTAATTGTGATTCATTTTCTGTCACACTGTTAAATGAGTCATCACTTGAAATTTCTTGAATATTTTCTTCTATCTGACTTCTATTGCTTTCATTTGAAGTTAATTCAACTGGTACAAAATCTCTTTTAACTGTTGACTCTAGAAACATTGCATCTTTGCTTTTTATGACCTTTTTTGAATTAGGTGAAATAAATCGGTATCCTTTAGAATGTTCACAGTAGCCAATAAAAATTAATTTTTGTGATTTTGAATCTAACTTCTTTCTCTTCTCTCTTGGTATATGTACCATTGCCTCACATCCAAATGTACGCATATGGCTGACATTGGGCTTCTGACCAGTCCACATCTCTTCTGGTGTTTTATATGTCAGAGATTTTGTCGGAGAGCGGTTGACGATGTAAGCTGCTGTTAATATTGCTTCAGCCCAATAGATTTTAGGTAAGCGGGCATTTAGCATCATACATCTGGCTCTTTCCACCAATGTCCTGTTCATTCGTTCAGCTGCACCATTCTGTTCTGGTGAGTAAGGAGTGGTGGTTTGATGTATTATGCCGGCATCTTTGAGAAAGTTTGAGAAGCTTTCATTGACATATTCAAGTCCATTATCTGATCTGAGAATTTTAATACTTCTGTTTAACTGATTCTCAGCTTGCTTCTTAAACTCCTTGAATTTTTCTAGGACTTCTGATTTGTTGTGCATGGTGTACACAAATATCTTCTTTGAGTAGTCGTCGAGGAATGTCACAAAATATTTGGATTTTCCTAGAGATTGAGTTTCCATCGGTCCACAGACATCTGAGTGTATCAATTCAAGTAGGTATTTGCTCTGAGACCCTTGACTCTTGAAAGGCAGACGTGTTTGTTTTCCTTCCTGACACGTTATACACTTGACATTAACTTTCTCTTTACTTAAGTTCAAATCTGCAGTATTTTCACTCAATTTCTTCATGCTTTGGAAATTCAAATGACCCAATCTCTGATGCCACAAGTAAGCATCTTGCTCAATAACATCTGATATGCATGCATAGCCTCCAGGCATGTTCAATCGGTACATATTATTTATTAAGCATGCTGTTGCCACTATGACATTATTTTGATCAAGAATAGCGCACCCATTCTTATTGAATTTCACTTGTCCACCATTATTTATAATCTGAGAGACTGACAGTAAGTTTGTAGCTAGTTCAGGCACGTGTAGCACATTTGTAAGCAGTATTTCATTTTCTTGACCTCTATTATTATAAACACTCAAGCATACATTTCCGGAGCATTGCACAGGCAGTGTTTTATTATTTGCAACTTTAATATTATTAATGCATGGATTTATTATGTCTTGAAGCAAATTGTAATGTCTGGTCATATGTGCTGAAGCGCCAGAATCAACATACCATGCATCAGAGCACTCTGATGAAGCCACAAAAACAGCAGCATAAGAACTGTTTTGTTTATGTCCATTCTTCGGATTCTTGTTCGGTTTAGCTGATTTACACTCAGGACTTTTATGACCATATTTGTTACATGTATAACATCTGGGGCCTTTAGTATATTTTTTATTTTTATTGTTAGATTTCTGACTTGTTGCAAAGGCGGAGTCACTTTCTGTTTGTTTGACATCTTGCAATATTTTTGACTTGACTGAGTCAGAAGTAATCTTCATGCCTGAACTCTCAATGGCTATGATCATTGGCTTGTAGTTTTCAGGTAGTCCGGAGAGTAAAAGTGTGCCTAGCCACTCATCATCTACTTGAAAGCCAATGTTCCTCAACTTATGTGCCGTCGTCATTATTTTACTGACGTACTCTTCTACATTTAGACATCCAGCTAGCGTGGTATTGCACAGGTCTCGTAGCAGACCAACTCGGCGTGTCAGTCCGGAATCATCGAAAGCGCGAGATAAATTTTCCCAAACTTCTTTCGCAGTGCTTGCTTCTTGTATGTGAATGTAGTTCACGGGATCGACGAGAAGTATGATTTTAGTTCTTGCTTTGGTGTCCAGTTTTCTATCAATCTCGGTACTTGACTCGCGTTCCACACATTGCCACAACTCTTCATGTTGTAAATACGTTTTAACCGCAAAACGCCATGTAGCATAATTATCACGGCCTGTTAATTTGTCAATTAATGCCAGTGAATTATTTGAAGACATTTTAGACATTTTCAATCGTACTTTTCGAAATATTTTCTGCAGTAAAACTGAGCACGTTGCGTTTGCAGGTTAGAATTTTTGCAATACGGATTTTCACACAGATTTTAGCAACTTTTTGCACTGATTCTATTTGTTGGACATACTGGGCCCATAACCTGTTGTTTTTAATGAAAATATATTTAAAATATACTTATTTATTTTATGTAACTTTGAACAGAAGTTTTAACAATGTTAGCGCTAGTGACGTCTACAGAGTATCAAAAAATATATATAAGTGAATAGTGCTGCCTACCACTACAGACTAAAAATATAGATAAGGTAGGAATTTATAATACAACAATAACTTAATAAAAATAAAAAGCATGTTGTATTACCAGTCGTAATTCAAACTTATGGAAACCGGACGGATTCAATCTATGTTGTTATGAAAAAAAAGCACACACATACACACACGTGAGTGTGTGATCCTTTCATCCCCGAAGGGTTAGACAGAAGCGCAACTAGTGCACTCACTTTTCGTCGTACGTATTCCTAGCCTAACGCCATATGGAGTACAAATTCCAGACTCCGGGCTGATACTGAATTTTTAAACCCAGTATGAGTTTCCCCGACCCGGGAATCGAACCCGAGACCTCAGTATTGCAGTCATACCATAATACAACTACGCTACAGAGCCAGCGAAAAAAAACAAACTTCTCAAAATGGATTCATTCTCAACTATGTAAATAAAATAATATGCGTTATCATATATTACAAGAAGCAAAACCTCATCGCCCTTTTAACCAGTTAAATTACAGTTTCCTCTTAAATGAAGAATACGGGCGGAATCGCCAGCAAATTTCAGTGATTTATGACTCTAGCTTTACCCCGCGGCTTCGCCCGCACGAAAGAGTTTTTCCTGGAAAAAAGTCCTGCTATACATTTGCCTGGATAAAAAGTAGCCTATAAAACCTTTCCAGTGTCTTGAACTATATCCATACCAAATTTCATCGAAATCAGTTCGATAGTTTTTGAGTTTATAGTTTACAAACTTTGTCCCCCTTTTTCACCCCCTTAAAATTAAAATTTCGCAAAATCCTTTCTTAACGGATCCCTACGTCATAGAAAGAAAGAAAGAAAAAGAGTTTTATTATTGGCGCAAAATGCAGTTATAAAAATAAAGTATTTTTTTACAAACAATGTGCCAACTATGGGCTACTCACTCAGCTTAATGCTGCTGCAAAACCGCTGCAGCGCTGGTTTTCAATGAGAAGCCCAAGAGTCGCACGGATGTTCAGTCGGTAAACAAACTGGAAGCATAAATAATACAATCGAATAAGTAATAAATTAACATAAATAAAAAAGAAATCAGACAAAATAAAGTGTACAATGTTACATAAATAAAACACTTCCTCCAAGTTTCAGGTCTCTACGTTCAGCGGTTTAGGCTGTGCGTTGATCCGTCAGAAAGTCTTTCAGGACAAAGCATTTTATATGTATAGATAGATGAAACAAAACACAACAGTAATCATTAGCACTGTTTCCATTTTTCTCACTTCGAAAGTCGTTTGGCAAACTTTCTTAAAACTCACAAAAAGTTTTTACAAATTAAGAGCAAATTTTACTCCGTCCGTTTAGCCATCAGTAATTTCAAAGTTCTAATGAATTTTCTTCTCTGACATTGAAAAATGAATTTGGTCGCCTTTCTTGTACCACTGGGGCATCTGTACAGCACCCCAATTTAGATCGCTACTCCAAAAATATGTTAATACTGAAATAATATGCAAATGATCTCGTTTCGGTCAAGCTGAAATATTATTCGCACACAAATATGATCGAAATACCTCAAAAAGGTTTCGTTCGTATAATTATGGTAGCATAAAAGTATAGAGTAGATAATAAATACTCGTATATCACAAGATATTGAATGTGTGCTGTATTCAGTTATTCATTAGAACAAAACACGTATATACGGTTATTAGTTGCGTTGTTTGAGTATTGAACGCGAAATGTTTTCACAGTGCACGGTTTGGTAACAGTCGGAGCGGGCTTGTGTCCCCGTACCCCTCATTATTCCTAACGGTGCTCCATTAAGCTCACGGGCCAAAGTGCTCCGGACCGTAGTTAATCCACGTCCTCATTCACTGTTATTTCGAAGGTCTGATCTAATCTAAACAGGGCTTAGGATCCTACAACGCCAGTATTTCGCGCGACTTATCCCTTTTATGTATTTGACTATCCCCATGCCCGCCCCCGCTGACATTTGCCTTTATTCTAAAATGGAATAACAATACCTAAGCTTTCGATACAATGACGAGTACATCCTATTTTTACATGAAGTTTATGGCTCTATTCTATAATTATGTCATTTTGATAGCATAGTATAGCCTCAGTAATCAATCGTGAAATAAGGACTCGGATCACGCTGATGCAAGCGGCGGCAAAGGTCAATTTGGCAGCTATTATATGGCGGCGGGTGGAGGCCTACTTCCGGCGACTGCGCTAAGCTGACTGTCCAATCTCCCCACTCAATTTCGGCCTTTCTACAAGGCCGTTCATCCCTTGCACATTTGCTGTAAATACATTTGTACGGAGTACTTTTGGGAAGTATCTACAGGTCATGCGAAATACTAAAATATGTTTTTTTCTTCTTAAAGTTTTTTTTGCTGATATAGTGTATAATAGAAGAATTTCTTTTTCGTATTATTTTCTGTTACATCTAAAATAATGTACAAAATCAAACATAGGAAACTACCCTATTGTTTTTGGTTTTATCATATTATCATAATATATTAGAGCAAACATATATGTCTCCACTCTCCTATAAAACATTCTATACAGTATATAGGAACAGTTTAATCAAAAGTACAATAATAAATTTCTTCAATCTTATTATTATACTTTCCGTATCTCGATGATATGTAACATAACAGAACGTGTAGTTGTTTAGCGCCAACCGTGGACTGGTAACTGCGACGTGGCGTGCATTGTGCAGTAGAGGAAAAGCGATGTTGTACATTGTAACCGCCAGCAAAAGAGAAGTTATGACGGAAGCAGAGTATTACGTGAGTGGATGTCGTAATAAAGCTTGGGATGAAGTCGTTACCCGGAGATAAAGGTAAATATCTCCGACCGTTGCTGTCAGCTAACCCCCACTTGCTCCGTACAGCCGGGCTAGTGGCGCGCGATCGCTCAATTTTGTTGCTACCTGGTTACTTGTTTATGCAAATAATAATATTATTATTATCATCAACTCAGTAGGTTACACGTTGGAGAAATAAATATTGCCGTATTCTTTAACACGCACACACACACACTCACGCCTCTCATCCCCTTGGGGGCAAGAAGAGGCGCAACTAATGCACCCACTTTTCACCGGATATATTCCGTCCCATGATACGATAGGGGGCGAGCCTATCGCCATATCGGGTACAAATCCAGACTCCGAGCTGATACTGAATAGAATTATTAGAAAAATCGGTATATATTACTTTGCCCGACCCGGGGATCAAACCCGAGACCTTAGCATTGCATTCGTACCGTAATACAATCACACCACCGAGATAGTCGTATTCTTTATAGATGAACAATATTGTAACGATACGACTAAACAACGACAAATATAAATCGCATTTTGCTTGAGAGCGAAGCACTGAGATACAATCTAATAGAGATAGCTAGTATCCAAAGCCAAGGTGTGTTCTCTGCAGTTAGGTGCTCATGTCCTTTGTGCTCCACAGCTTATGTATTCTCGCACTTGCTCTTATCTCCTAAATTAATTACATAAATCTTGTTTGCACACGTCTTAAGCTTATGACACGCCGCCATAATTCAAGCAGATGGAGGTTTACGCCACTAATGAAGGCTGTTTACAATACACAATATATTTGTTGAAATATCTATAAGCTTAAAATATTGATTTTAGTAATGTTTTAGTTAATTTCGGTGTCTATCGATTCGTGTTTATTGTGCGAAGGTTATATACTTTTCTATTTTTTTTTCCAATTACACGTAAAAGAAGAGTGGTATTTAAATTTAAGCTACATACTGAAAGTGTGATTCAATGGAATCATCATATACGTTTTATAGAACAATTAAAGTAGTATATATTTTTCCGTAGCCAAAAATTCATCTTACTAAACGTGAAAGTTTGTAAGTATAGAAGTACCTATGGATATTCGTTACTCTTTCACGCAAAAACTACAGAACAGATTTCCATGAAATTTAGCAGCCGGGTAGATCACGTCTTGGATTAACGCATAGGCTACTTTTATCCCCGGAAAATATAAAACGGGACTTTTGTCTCGAAAAACTTTATAACGCGGGCGAAGCCGCGGGCAAAAGCTAGTAATAACATAATGCTTTGCTAAATCTGAACTATTATACACAGTAAAAACCAAACTAGAGTAATACGTAACTTACTAAAAATCGACATGCTTAGGGGTGTGCGGCAGTGTTGCGTTCTGGCACCTACCCTGTTTCGCATTTTCTTTTTGCTTCTGATTAAAATTGCTTTTGGGGACGCTAAGCAGGGTTATACATTTGCACACAAGACACGATGGCAAATTGTACAATGTTTCTCTGCTCAAATCCAAGCGTCATTGCGAGCATATGTTTGCAGACTGCCTCTTGTTTGAAGATGATGCAGCCTTTGTCGCTACCTCCCAAGAAGAGCTCCAAAACATCGTGGACAAGTGAAAAGACAACTGAAATGATGTCACCAAACTTTTTCCTTATCCTATATTATGATTTTTTTGCACGATACGCTGGAGGTTTGGTGATATCGTTTCAGTGCATTTACGCAAAAGGGGAAACGTAAAGCAAAACGTAAAGGAGTAACGCTGAGTTTGACAACTGTAATAATTGTTAAACAGATGTCGCTGGGCATCAAAGAGATAAAAATAGGGAACTTGAAATTGACCAGACGAAGGTAAGGTCGAGATAGCTGAGTTGGCAGAGCACCGGCTCGGTACGCTGGAGGTCGCGGGTTCAAATCCTGCTTTCGACTGTTTCTTTTTCAATGTTTGCATTATAAATAAAATCCAATTTCCTTTAGTGCTATGCAATATCTAATGCAACACATTGTTTGAAATCCCATTCACAGATACATCCCACATCTATTTCAAAGAAATAAATCGAGCAGCGACGATGTTAGGCGCACATCTTATCTATTTAAGGTACACAGGCGTCGCTCATGATTTCCCAGGACATTTGCCGTCTGGAGTTCATTCAACAACACGAAGGACCCACAGTTAGCAACCCACAGGCTCGGGGACACTGTCTTGCCTTGTAATCACGCCACTACGTGATTTCTTGCGCTTCGCTACATATATTCTAATTTGAACGATTTTACTATACTACCAGTAGCAAATTGTTTTGTGTATCGAACGCGGATCCGTGTGAATGCATCAAACCTAACAAACATGCGAGTTTAAGAGTTTAAATATAATATGATGATACCTACAGCGAGACAGGCTTTTAATATAAATAATGAAGAATGAAAATCTCGAGTACAAGCTCTAAGCAACAGTCCCAATTCATCAATAGCCATTATAATAATAATAATACCAGCCCTGTATTATATACAGCTCACTGTTGAGCACGGGCCTCCTCTACTACAGAGAGGGTTTAAGGTCTTAGTCCACCACGCTGGCCTAGTGCGGGTTGGCAGACTTCACACACCCTCGAAATTCTTATGAAGAATTCTCAGGCATGTAGGTTTCCTCACGATGTTTTCCTTCACCGTTAAAGCGAACGATAATTGGTAAACAATACACACATGGCTTCGAAAAGTCAGAGGTGTGTGCCTTGGGTTTGAGCCACCAGACTATGTCTCGGGAGACCGTTCCATTCCCAACTAGGCTATCGTCCACGTTAGCCATAATGATATTTAATAAAAAATTAATTTAATAAAAATAAAATATAAATAAAAATAAATTTAATTTTATAAAAATATTTTAATTAGATAATGTAATCACAATTACTATACCTACGATAATGCGAATAAAAAATATCCCTTCAAGTACTCACAATCGTAAAATGGAAACATAGCTAAACGTATTATAATCACCTCAATTGTTTTACGTCGTCGTGTAGTAGACTAAGAGCAATGAATGAAGAGTTCCTCACAAATCGTTCAAATATTCTGTAAGCACACGGGTGCTGGTGAAGTGGCGAGACGCAGCGCAGCGCGGCGCGGCGGCCCGCGGTGGCGCTTCGCCAGACCGCCCGCACCCGCGCGCGGTAATCAGCTTTTGTGCGCGGTAATTGGGTGTCTGAGCTGCCAACCGAAGCATTTATTCCCGATAAATTGAAAACTGCTTTGTGCTTGGAATCTGATGAAGCTGCGGGCACCAGATTTCTTACTTCACAGACAACTCGTATACACCATCGCGGACTATAGCTACTTCTTCTATGTCAGTGTATATATTTTACAGTTTATTTATTTGTATATATTTTTAACTATAATATAAATAAACTTTAGGTATTATAATTGCCCTTACAAGTAGTGCAAGTTGTTCATACAGTAATTTGGAAAAATCAAGGGATCCATCGGGCGAAACGGTTCTCTAAATTTATAAATTTCCGTATGTTATATTACTTTTTAGCAATACTAAAACACGCAAACATTTGTGTTTTGTGAATATATGCATAATTGACGGTCCCATAGAACAAAATCGTATTTGCAAAAGGTAGTTTTTCAGTAGACCTCTTTGAAAGTCAGTAGTAAGGGATTCGACGGTTCTGGAGCACGTTCGGGGGCCGGTTGGCGCCACACTGGTCTAGTTCGGCAATAATTTCGATTGCTCCAATTTCGGCGCGCACAATCCGCGAAATAACCCGCGGATTAAATTTATACCTACCGCGAATTGATCCGCGGATTTAATTAATACCTACCGCGAATTCTTCCGCGGATTTATACCTACCGCGAATTTTTCCGCGGATTTCATTAATACCAACCGCGAACTAATCCGCGGATTCCATTTAATATCGCCCGCGAGATAGATATAAACCGCGAATTGGAGTTGCATGGTTTACGGTCCTCTCAAGCTTGTACCTTTTCCCTTTGTTTCGTTGTGCTTTTGTATTTCTACAGCGACCCTTTTTTACTTTTTATTTGAAGAATACAAATGTCTTTGTTCCATATTCCTATGGACTCGTGTTTCTAGTTAAAAACCGTTTACAATTACCCATTACTCACCCTTTATGCATTACGGGCAGTGTTTATAATACATAAATCAATCGTTACAATACACCATACGTTTCTCAAATTCTAAGTAAAACCCTTCGGGTCTTCTCATTGTCAATGATTAATTGCCTGTCCATTATTTTTAACAACAGTTACGGATCCTATTATTCCCATTTCCTGATGTTACGTATTCAATGGAACGTTCAAAGTGAAAGTTGAACATGTTGGATCCTGTCTGCAAGGAAACAATACTCGCTCTCCATATAAAAGCCAAACTCAAAATCACATGATATCGTATTCCACTCTGTGCTCTCTTCGAAGTGTGATCTCCAGTTGTTGGTAATAGTGAAGTGATAGTAAAACAGTGTAATAGTAAATACTGAAGCTGATATAAAATGAATGTAAGTACCTTCTTATACTTTGATCTAAAATTGTTATAACCAGATGTTTTATTAATTGTATTTGTTATGTGTTGTTCACTGGGTTAATGCATTTTAGTTGTATTTGATCTCTTATTTAATTTATCAAAGTTACTGTAGTGCATTTTATTTCACATACCTATAAGTGTTTATCATACAATACTTCCTTAACCAATTTGTTTTATTTACAGTTTTATTTTCGTTACATTTGATCTCTTATTAAATTATCAATGTTACTTTAGTGTACATTTATACTTCGCATACCTATAAGTATTTATCATATAATACTTCCTTAACCGATTTGTTTTATTAACAGTTTTATTTCATTTTATTACAGTTTTCGGAAAATACTTTCAAAAATTACTATTATGCTGAAGATATAGATGAACCTAGTGATGAAGAAGGTACACTCGCCTTTAAAGTCAAAAAAGCGATAATAGCAAACAAAAGATCCATGGAATGCAACAACATTGACGAATTTTTCGAAAAACCTAAGAAAAGGAAGACAACGACAAAAAAATCATCTAGTGTTGGTCGAGCGACGAGTGGTGGTGTTTCATACATAAAAACAAACAGCGATGACAGCAGTTCTGCATCACACCTCATAAAAATTGAGGTGTATGATGTTAATAAAATAAAAAACATCGCACCGACGGAACAATGGAAACATGCTGATGTGCGGGTTAAATATTACGCGGAAAACGAGAGTGACAAAAACTTGCAATCTATAAAGGACACGGTATACAATATAACCAAACACTTAGCGAGTAAGGACGATTGTGTTAAATATTTTATAGACAACGAGAAATGAACAAAGTGCCAGTGCGTATCAGTGTTTTAAAATCATAATTTTAGTCATATACTTTATTCTAAGAAACTATTATTGTAATAACTATACCTATTTTAATTTAATTTACATTGTATTGTATTTTAACTTTGTACTATTTTAAGTTACATGCTTAACAGATTACTTCGTTTTTGATTCTAGAACTCTTTGTGTTGTTGCTAAGTATTAATGTAAATAGTAATAAGTCTTTTTAGTGTTTTTCATGCTCATGCTTACGATTGTAAAGTTATTACGAACATTCATTAATTGTTTGGAAGAATTATAAGTTTGTATGGGGTTATTAATTCTCAATAAAGAAAAATCATTCATTCATTTTCATATTTCATTTATTCTCCTCAAAACATGATTTAAATAAACCAGTTAAAAACACATCATTGCCTATTGTATTATCACTAAATAATACTTGAAAATCTTTAAGACTCTGACCATAATATTTATAGTACAGATACATTAAACAGTACTCTCCACAAACTATAGTAAAGTCATTTTGAATTCGGTTTGTATTGTAATTCCACATTCTAGAATTCCTCGCTAAAAACATTCGGTGGTATCCTTGAGGTGGTCGACCGTATGAATCAAAGTACTGTCCAAAACCATTCTGATCTATGTGTATGGCAACCCAGTGAGAACCTGGTTTGTTATCAGAGTCTAAGTTGCTAACTACATATGTAGGAGTTACTACATGTATTGGTAGGCGATTGGCTGCATATACATTATATTCAATACATGGATCAATTTTCTTTAAGTAATTCTGTATTTCTATTGTATTCATTTTTATTTATCGAATCGCTGCAGAATCTTATCAAGTCGAATGATAAAGTGGTAATGCCGTATATAAGGTTAAGAAGACACTATTATGGTACTTATATGGTAAGTTTTCTATTTTTTGTGGGGTTGCAAGGATTATGATAAAACAAAAAACTTAATATTTTTTAATTCATTTTATTCGTAACTTACATCAAACAGAAAATCTGAATTAAATTATTCATACTTAATCTAATCTTAAACAGTTAATTTTGTTTTCTTAACTACTATAATCTACTGAAATGTTGCGGTTTTTATCTATTTCAATAACATTATCAAACTCCGCATAAACAATACAATTAATAGTTTGTGACAAAGCTGTTTCAAAACGCACTTCTAATCTCACACTACCATGCTTTACAAGATTCCAATGACTTGAAGAGTTTGCTGATAAATCAGGTGTCAAATCAAATGCCAACATACAATACCCTTGAGCGTATTGTTCTCGGGATATCCCATTACCTTCATTTAGAAAGTGTATACCTGTTCCCGAAAACAATGTATGATATACTGAAGTAAAAATATTGTTCTCAAATGAGGGTTGTAAAGCCTTTGATGGTATTTGTTGGCCGTCTATATATAAACTAAAAGTATTAATGTCATAATTTTGAAAGTTAAATGGGTTCTTAGTGAGGTTTCCATTGAAAGCAGCGTTATTTACAAATCCTACTATACACCTTTTAGGTAATTGCCCTAAGAAAATGTTATCTAGAGTTTTTCCTTGAACACCTGATGGTATTGTTAAAACTTTAACTTCAGCTCGAGTAATGGGGTATTTGGCTGTGGTAGAAGCTAAGACCTTTTGATGAGCAAGTAACACGCTGGGATTGATTCGTGCTCTACGAATTATCAAAGATGCATCCGTAATAGATACCTTTAATTTAAGGTCACCTGTAGAGGCCATTAGATTGAAATTTTCTCTAGAACGAACTAACTTAACACAAATATCAACACCATTGATTAAAAATTTTTCTTGATTGAATAAATCGCCATGCAAGTGACCAATCATTTCCAATTCTTTGCTTTCACTGGCTAGTTCTTGTCTCTTAGTAAATCCTTTATTAGTATCATCGGTGGAATCCATTTTTCCAGCTGTATCTTCATACCATAAGCCACAGGTGAGGTGAGAATTTTTTGCCGCAGGAGCATAGTTCAATAAGTTTTCTATGTACGCACGATAAGCATATGTGTTATTGGGTGGTGATACAAGTTTTTGATTTAAGTACACATCAAGTTGACTGAAGAGTGAGTGCAACCAATTGTTCACCGGAGCAACGACCGTAGATGCGGTGAGTTTGGTGTTATCTTGATTTACTATTTTCGCTTTCAAGTGAATTAACGTATGAGATAAATCTATGTAGTCATCTCCTGCCCCAGGAATTTGAAATTCTATAGGACCATCATCGGCAAGAGATGAAATTGGTTTATAATGGATCCAATTTCCACTTTCAATGCTAGTTTGAGTCGATGGCAATGCAAACAAATCCAATTCGGACTTAATACATTCACAGGAATGACTATGTAAAAAAGACATTTTAATTAATTGTTAGAAAAAATGTCTTTAATTTGTTTTGAAGTAATTTTTTATTTTTTTAGAGCTTTCACTTTCGCGGTCAACGACGGAATGACTCCAGGTAGACGTTTTCGTTTTGTTATACAGGGTCATTTTGTAATCGAATACATAAATTTAACTGCGATAAAATCAATTTGAAAGAAACACCATGCAGTTAATTAATTTAACCATAAGTGTAAAATAAAGAAGTAAATTTTTCAAACAAAATAAATAACAAAAAAGGTTTTTTAATTTTAGACATCCTATTGCCACTACTAGTATACGAGAGATCGTCGGAGCGTCAACGTCACTGAGGTCTGTGTGTTTCATTGATAATATGCTCACGCACACGCGAACAAGAGATGCACACACGGAGCGCAACGATAAGACATCGCGCCATCGTAACCAAGAAGCTTTATTCCAAACCGAAAAGATGAGGTCGCTATTATTACCTATGCTTCTGTGTCAGGTCACATAGGTCAATCAAAACAACAGTCACTTACTAGATTCTGTCAGAGCCAGTTATGTCTCCTTTAGAAGACTGAAATCATTGAAGCATCTTCGATAATGGTCACAGTCCGTACACCGCACGTAGCTTATCAAAAAGCCTCACAACCCTAAGATTCCATCAACTATCACACGATACATCAGCAAGAATCGCACGCTCAAGCCGTCAAATTCGTCGATCGATTTCGTGAAACCGACTATGATGCTACCGTTATGATACGAGTGTCAACGAGGTTCTTGAAGATTGGAATTTTGAACATTTACTCAGTAATCCCTAAAAGTACAAAAGACATTTCAACGACCTTCAAGGAAACATTAACACTTTATTCACGAGCTTTGTAAATGTAAATCATAGTTTACCACAACAGAAACTTAAAAATTAACACAATAGAATAATAATTACAATTAGAGAACATTTGATCGTGTGCGCATAAAAGCCGACAAAGGACTACTAAACTAATAGGTTTTTACCTACACATGGCTCGCGTCTCCCGAAGCGATGTCAGAGACAAGGTCACTCGGATCGATACAAAACGATATAATAATAAAATTACAATAGGTACCGGTAAGTACATAGGGAGCATCGGCCTAACATTCAGTACGTAACTCGACATACGCCACGTCGTGTTGCTGCCGGGCGACTGGCGGGCAACGCGCGCGCAGGCCCCCGCGCCCCACGGCGCATGCGCCTGGAGGAGCCAGTGCGGGGCCATATTTTAGGCCGCGCGGGATAGGCATAAAGTCCACGAATCCCGGACCGCGAATCTCGATGTATTTCGAAACGTTACACATTTTGATAAATATCACTTGTACTTATTGCTATTACCTGGAATTGTCGTAATTTACTAGTAGGGTAAAAAACGTTAATTTTTACCACTTCATAGAATACACGCACACTTTTGTCAAGAATAAGTAACATTTACGTACGTATAGTAATGGCTGAACTTAATTTAAAATAACCAGGATATTCAATTGACTAATAACCAAAATTATTGTAAGTAGGTAAAACACATAGGTATTTAGAAGGATTTTTGTGCACTTGGTCGAGTCACTTTATAAGTGGTTAGTAAATAACGCCAGTTTTAGGTATTATTACTCAGGCAGGAACTATTAAAAATTACGATTGTTATTGCGGTGCGGAGATACTGGGGTACTCTGTCAGAGATGTCCGGGACTAAACCCATATTTCGCCCAAATGTCCGGGATTCTTGCCGTGTTTGTCCGGCGTCGGCAATTTAGGTAATGGCAGCCCTATACAAAGAACATGCCGACAAGTGCGCCGTGCGCCCGCTGGCGCGCGCGATCGTTGGCCCCGCCAGCTGATGTTCGTGTTACACGTGCTCCCACAGGGATACCAAGCTTTGGTACTATTACCTTATTCTGCAATATCTTGCAATTTTAGTTTTACATTGTTCTATGCTATTTTAACCGTACCACAATGCATATTGAAATTAAATGATGTTAGAGCTCTGGTATGCTTTATTGCTTAAAGTAATGTTATTTTTACAATACAAAGATATTGCTGCGTATTCGTTTAAGTAGACTTTTCATTAGCATAATTGCCCTAGTTATTTTATTATTTAATACACTTATTTAAGTGTGTTAGAAATCCATGTGATAAATAAACTAATATCCGATTCTTTGAAAAGCTGTGTCATTTTAGCAAACTTGTCGGTAAAAATGTTTATACTGGCAACACAGCGTGTTTGAGTGCGTGTTTGTATTGAATGGCGTGCGAAAGAGACACAACATGTTGGTATCTGCACGTTAGTTTCAATGTGTTAGTAACAAGATCAACGACTCTGACGCGATACAAAATGTAGCTAGAGATTAGAAGGTACAGAAGGCATAATAAGGCGTTTGATAGTATAAAGTATTTACGTAAACCTATTTTAGGCATGACGTCCAGAAATATTGATGTTAAAATTAAAATAAACGTTGAAATATCATACGGAATCAAAAAATATGATATCAATAGATTAAAATCCTGTAACTTTTTTAATAGTGACTGCGAGTTGTTAAGTACCTACCTATTTCGGTAGGTAAACTTATTTATTAACGAAAACAAAGTTTATTATTAAAGAATGAATACTTTTCTTTACAGCATAACACTTAAAAAATAATTAGTTCCTTTTCACACAATAACATGACAACTTTTTATTTCATGTTGATATTTATAACGTATTAGTTAGGGAGTAGGGACTGCTCTAGTAGCAATTTAATTATTTTATTTCAAATTCCACGTCTCAAGCGGTACTGCTGCAGCTATGTGAGTGAATGTATTGCAAGTGAATTTGTGAGTTGCCCTTCTTAATCCTATAGGTTTTGTAATAACATCGTCAGCTGTGACGTGATTCACTGAATAAAGTCAAGCGCGCTAAAACACAGCGTGATCAAAAAACTATAAAACTATAATCTGGATTATTGGCGAAAGTATGCGTTACCCATGGATAATATTTTGCACGATGTTAGCAGAGGTCACGCTGAATATGTGGTTTCATTTAGTAACGCAATGTTGAAATGACACTGTATATCCTGATCCAGACATATTGATTTTATTTATTTTTTCATCGGCCTTGCGTTTCAAGTTGGTACCAACTTCTTTAAGACGTGCTTTTATTGAATCTTCCATAGGTCGCGCACTAACCATATCTGTCAATAGCCCAACACCAGCACTTAATGCCTCTTTACCAACAGCTCGAACACCGCTAGATAGTAATGGTAAAACTGACCTAAACAGTCCCCCAAGAAAACTACCGATTCCATGTCCTTTTTGATAAGGCGCCCCTTTATATACCACCCCTATACCTGAACCAGCCTGATGAGAATAATACCGTTGATAAGGGCATGATATGTCGGAGCGTTCAAAATGCATTATAATTTTTTAAAATGTAGTTTAACACACACCGTTCCAAACTGAAATGGTATCTTTTGTCCGGTGCTCGACCTTATATCTATTTCGATGGTATCGAATTCTCTTCGCATTACTGATAAGTAATGTGGAGGTGAAAATACATGCATTTTATTCGCACCATAGATGTATTTTGAGGGATCTAATGGTATAACTCTTAGAAGAGGTGTCATTACATCACCTACAATTTGAGGTTCAACTATATCGCAGTAAACGAATAGTTGAGATGGTAACCCTAAATGTAAATTAGCTGGACATTTTGCTAAATTCTTTTCAACGAGATTTCTGTTTGGTTCAAATCCCAACTGTAAGCCTAGTTTAGGAGATAATGTCACAGATTTAATTGTTTCGTCTAATACAGAAACAGACACAAATTTGGATATATTATCGTAGCGGAATTTGATTTTTTCCCTTATATTATTTAATGCTGATAAAATATGGTTAATATTATCATAGTTTGTGGCAGGTATATGAGTCTTATAATATACTGTGGATAGTTTGTCTTCATGGGGCATTTTCATGATTTTTGTTATGTAAATAACATTCTCATGATCTTGAACAGTAAACATGGTACATGGATATTGGAATTCAACGATTCCTACACACCATTCTCCTTCCAATATTATGGGTTTGGGTAATTTTGTTGAAAAAATTGATGTTTTGTTCTCAGGAAAGTATTCCATTGAACTATTGCTAAGTAAAGTTAAATAAAAATCCTTAATCATATTTTTTTCAAACTGGAAGCTAAAATCCAACTATTAAATTTGTTCGGATAACCTTTCCACTTAACTAACACTTGTTGTCTGCTGCCAGAGTAACGAGAACGAATTATTTTATCGATCTTGTGTTCAATGGTGGGGTCATAAATGACCTTTTGTAATTCTCGTTCATAAAACGTTCCTACTATCTCTTCACCATCTAAATCTTTAATAGTATAAACAGGCCACGGAGTACGTTCTATTATAGAAGAAATCACAAATATTTCATCGCTCCAATTAGATTCATAACCTTTTTGGAATACATGTTTATATTTGGTTATTCTAACATGATCACCGAGATGAAACATAGGTAGTATATTTTTTGATGATTTTCCAGATTTTTCATATAAATTACTCCAAACTGTCATTATATTATTAGAATTAACATCTGAAGGACACATTTTAATACTAGAATGAAAACTGTGATTGTAAGAGTGTATCAAATTCTGCAAAATATCAATATATTTATGTGTATTCTTGTGTGTAAAATAGCGCCACATCTTCATTTTTAGCGTTCTTTGAAATCTTTCTACAATACTTGCTTTGATGTCTGGATTATTTGTAGTATAGTAATTAATGTTTTTTGTTTTAAAATATCTTTGAACATCTTTTGATACGAATTCAGTGCCTTTATCAGATTGAATGTGTGTAGGTGTGGTACTAGCTTCATTAAATATACTATCGAAACACTTTTTTACGGTTTCAGAATTTTTCTTTTGCAAGGGTCTGGCATATGCATATTTGCTAAAAACATCAATAACACAAAGAATGTAATTGAAACCTTTATTATCTTTAGAATAAGTTCGCATGTCACTTAAATCGGCTTGCCAAAGTTCATTGAGATTAGAGAGAACGTATTTGTTTCGAGCGAATCTTCTATGTACTGGTTTATGGAGTGTATACGTAGATTGAGATTGCAACCAGTTTTTAACTTCTTCCTTTTTCATTTTACCTTTTATAGCTTTTGATAATTTGTCGATATTACTATATCCAGCGGGGTGTGATACATCATAATAAATTTGATTTATTTCTAATAAGGGGTCCATTTTTCCCAATCAATCTTTTTCTTAATTTTATTTGCGTGTTTAATTTCACTAGTTGGTGTCAAATATACCTCTGTGTTTTGTGGCGGTTGTTCTTCGATGTCTTTTTGAAGTTGAGCTATGTACTCACGTCTTTTTGGGTTGCCAATATATGTTAAAGGTATTTTCAAATCTTTTAACGCTTTAGCAAATTTTTCCCAACCGGGTGGGTCGTTGTTTTTCAATGGTCGCAGTGTATCGCTTATTAAATCTATAATGTTACTGTTAGGAATTACTTCATTATCCACAATCACTGTGCCAGCATCATTCCAATAAATTTTGTTTTTATTTAGCGACACCGAATTCAATAATAACTCACCTTTTTTTACATATGTTTTTGGTATTAAATTTAAAATTTGTTCTGTTGAATAGAAAGGTTTTTTATCGAGTGTAAAATGTTCTTGTTGCTTCTGTTCATCACTCAGTGTCTGACTGACAACTACATCTTTATTCTTGATATCATTATTTATATTAAAATTTTTCCAGCTTTCAGATGAGGGTTTATTGTTATCGTCATTTGAAGTTATTATAGGGAGTTCAATGGGACGACGATCTTCTTCCATAAAGTGGAGATATCTTTGTAAAATTTTTAAGTATAATTTACACTTTTTTCGATCATCCATATTACTGCTGAGTATTTTTTCCATTTCGCTATCTAAACGAGAGGTAGGATTTTCATTTCTTTTTTGATTTAACTTATCTATTAAACTTGGGTCAACTAACAGCATTTTTTTGGCGTGTTCCATTTTAAACCAGTCCACTTATCAATCCACTCAAAATAGAACCCAATATGATCGGAAGAAATGCACCACCTTTTTGAACTATTATATTCTTTCTTATTTTATTTGTACTTTTACGTACTAATTTTCGTAATAAGTTTTTGTATTTTTTTAGTTTATTCTTCGATTTTTCTTCAAGATTTATATTTCCTTGTAAAACATTATGAATACATTCACAAATAAAATTAATTTCGTTTTCGTTACACACTTTTAAAAGAGCTTGTTGATGTTTAGGTTTAAGCTTATAAAGAGCATTTAATAAGTGTTCATGCGTCTTTAAGCGTCGATCCATCATTTGCAAATGACGGGTATTTGTTGGTTTTTGACATATTTAAACTCTTTTGTGGGAATGTACACTGTAGGATGACCATCAGAAGGAAAGATCTTTGATTTAATTCGACACATATCAAAAGTATCTTGTTTTAGATCTATCATCAAATAGCCATGTGCTTCTTTTGTAGCATCTCTGTATGAATCTTCTATGAATTTGCTATTTTCTGGTGATACTTGTCGCGCTAAGTAACGTATTTGAGTTTTATCACGTGGGTTTTTGAAATAAATGATGTAGTTTGAATTCAAAGAAATGTCTCTTTGTCCTTTACCTTGATGAAATAAATTTTGAGTAATGTAAAATACACTCAAGTTCCTATGATGACTACCTTTAGTAAATATGTCGACAATGCGACCATCAGATTCCCTCATAAGATCATCGATAATGATAAGGTTAGCTTCCTTTCCATCAAACATATTCATATCTGGTATACCCTGATAATAGTTTACATTTGGTACATCATATAAGGGTTGCATCTCATCAAAACACCAAGTAATTTGATGAAAAGTGGTGTTACACATATCATTAATGTATTTAATAAAGTTTGTTACAAAATTAGACTTTCCACACCCACTTGGACCTGCAACTATGGCAGTAAAAGGATGATAAAAGTGAAACATTTTTAAATGCACGTGTGAACACGAAAAGCGCTTCGGATTGAATAAAACAAGAAGATACGATTGAATGTATTATATTGAATTTTTTTGTTTTACATACAAAGATTACATAATATTCAAATAGTTTGAAAAATGATCACATACAATTCAAAGATGTTTTCAAAAATATTACTGTAATAAAATTAATATAAATTAAAGTTAAATCAGATATAAGAATAAACTTCCTACAGACATTCAAATTTGCATCTTATTTTTCATGATACACAAAATAGTTGTCATAGTATCACAATAAAAAAAAAAAGAAAGTACATAATAAAGACAGAACATTAAAATAACAAACATACACACACACACATTAACATACATATTTTCGTTGTACAGAATTCATTGATAAAATCAAATGTCCTTTATTTTATAATGACCCCATGCAAGAGTATCTGTTGAATTCTCTATTAAATAACGTTTTGTGTCATTGTGTGATAAAGATATCTTATTGATTTTTTGTGTAAATATAGCATGTTTAATTGATTTGAATCTTATCATTTCACTGTATTGCGTTTTCTTTTCATATAAACATGATTTATAATCGCTGAGACAAAATTTTTTTGTGACACTTTTATTAATCCCTTTTGCTTTACATATACATTTATTTTGCACATCCATTGCATACATTTTAGAGCGAAGACCTACAAACTCTTTAAGAATTTTTCCGTTATTTTCGTCTTTAAAAAATCCTAACCGTTTTTTATTCAATAATGGTAAACCATATTCATTATTTGGTGGATAGTCTGACGTATCAAAGTAGTTGGCTAAATCAAGTTTTATATCAGCATAATAATTTTGCGTAAATATTTGATATATTAAACTATTGGTATCAGTATATAGTAATTTAATATTATCTTGATATTTCAATTTCATATAATCGTAATGGAAATCGTATAGTAATGTTTTCGATATATCTAAAATACAAAAACCGAGGTAAATTGGTTTATTATATAAAACGTTAGTTTTGTGTAATTGTATTGCAACTAAGCTCTCTGAGAATATAGATAAACTATGGAATTCTGGTCTTGCTATCAAAGATTGAGCACCTTGAGTTTTGCCACGATTTAACCAATGATTTATTAATTTGACATGAACTCGCTTTCTTACATTTTCCATTGTTTTACCAAAAACAGAATTATTCATAAGTTTAAAAAAATCTTTCTCAAAATCTGAAGTAGCTAATGATCGCATATGAGTGTTTAAGTCTATGTAACTTTTCAACCATGCAGATTGTTCAAATTTTAAAATTCTATGAATTTTAACTAATCTGAGACCATTTTTTAAACATTGTTTGAGGTTTCTATAATGAATGACGTAATTTTTTTTATCTTTTAAATTTGGAATCAGTTTCTTGTCTTTGCTGCTTCCTAAACATACGTTTTCTGGACAAAATGGAAAATCTGAATGAAAATCATGTAAAGTTTTTGAATATTCTAAATCTACTTCCAATATAAACCCATTTTTTGCATCATCGGCTATATTAAAATCTGTATCTATGTCGACCCATTCAAATTTGCCTGTCGGGAGACATTGGGACATAGCCCAACCATAAAGGTTATTTGCGTCTAAGTACATCAAAAATGAAGATGGTTTATTTGAATTGTATTCCGACATAAATATGTTATTTGCCACTGCATGTCTATTGCTGCATTGTGATATACCACCCCGAATATTATTTGCTATAAACGTAACCTTGTCGATATCTGTTAAGAGTTCCAAATTTATCTTGGTAAAATTTAACATAGCATCCCAACTTAAACCAGGTGCTGTATAATAGTGGGCAGGATCTAAACCGTATGTATTAAGACAGACATCCCTAAAATTTTCAAATATATCTGCTAACAACAATACATCTGTTTTTAAATACAGGTCTGAATATTCACCCATATTCTTACAATTAAAATGTTTCCACACGTCTTGGGCATGATGGTATTCACTTTCTGTAATGTGACTATCATTTAAAGAACTATAAAACTGATTGCGAGTGGGAAGAGAAGTTATTTTTAAAGAATCAAATGTTGTCATGTATTCGTATGGATATACACCTTTTCTTATTAAACGTTTAAAATCTTCTTCACATGGATATTTTAACTTGAGTTCACGAAATTGTTCGGGTAGTAAGTTCTGAGCTAATTTGTTAAGGCTACTTGACATAAATTTAAAAGAATCAAGAAATCGTAATTTTACAACTCTGTTGTTGATTTGTAAAACTTTAGAAAAAGAAATGTATTTTTCCTTGTTCTCAGGAATAAGTTCAATGTCACCTTTCTCGAAATCAAGACCATGCACTATGAAATGAGCGTCATAATTACTTAAATTATGTAAAAACACTGGTACAAAATTAGGAGCTTTGTATTTCTGAGAGCATACTCTATGAGCTACACCTTCATATACTCCAGTATGCCCATTGTAAGATACTGTGCTATCATTGTTTAATTTAGTAGCACAAATGTAACAAGAATCACTTTGACTGATATTTATTTCATTTTCTTCAGTTAACGGTAAAGGTGATTTTACAAAAGAATTTTTTTTACAGATATTTTCTAAATCTGTGTTAATGAATTGCATAAATTTTAGTGCGCAATCTTGTCCTGTATAAGACCTATATACTGAAAGATTATCATCATACGAACATTTAACATAATACCCAAAACTATACGTTTCATGTTTTTGAATATTAACAGTTGAAGATTGATTTGGATTGTTAGAACAACTCTCTATTGGATTTAAAAATGCTTCAAAGTCAGCATACACAACGAATGGAACTCTTAATTTACGTTCATAGTTATTAAATGAAATTTGGTTTGATGGTATTAATTCATTAAACCAGTTTCTTTTGCTATCGCTTTCCGATGGTAAATTTGTGCACACATTGAAACAGTCGTTTTCTTGGTGTCGTTTTAAATTATGTAATGATGGAAAACTTAATAAACACCCATCACAAATATGAACTGCATGTTCAGAAGTCGATAACTGTTTAGATAATAATCTCGAGAGGTTTTTAATAAAACAGTAATGACCTTTAGAACCTTGAGATATATACAATAAGTTCAAGTGAGTAGTTTTTCGGCGTTTCGTAAAGTGTAATGGACCTACAACTTTATTTGATTTGCTTATTGAATCATATTGTAATCCAAAAACATTAATACTCATACTGTTCAATTTTTCAAACTTATGGATGTCGTTAATTTTTATAGGAAACGATAGGTTATCAAATTTTAACTTATTTTTGTGTATTATATAAGATGATACCCTATTGGAACTATGAGTGACTGGAAATAATCCTGACAAAACTGCCCAACGAAAGCATTCGTGATCGTTATTTTGAACATTGATTATAGCTTTCTTGTGTTTTATGTCTAACGGTAGGTCTATGTATGAAGATCCACGCAATGGGTTAAATTTGTTGATATTCATATCCAAGTGATTTATTTTAACTAAAGTCCATCCACTACCTTTTTTTTGAAAATTTGTCATTTTGTTTGTGATTTCGGTAATTATAGATGAGAAAATAATATCTTTATCATCACCTTGACAAACAAGATAGTTTGAAATTTGAAAATCAAAAATATTTTGTAGATTTTTAGTTTCTTGTGTGAAATCCGCATTGAGAATAAAATTAACTTTTACAACAGAATATTCTAAAATAGATCGTTCTAGTAATGTGTATATTATATTTTTAATATTTTGTAAAAATAATTCAGGTGATTCAAACTGCGTATCAGAAACTAAATTAGATTTCACTCGATATGTAATAATTCTATTACCAAAAGCAGTATCAATGAATTGAACATTAGGTAGATTATTATCTCTTCTAATTAAATTATTTTTATGTTTATTGCTCTTATAGTGACTGGTCATATATTTTTTTGACACATGTATGTGACACTCAGGACATTCAATTTTATCATTATGCTGTTCTGTACTTACATTTACAACGGTACCCAGCGATGATGTAGATGTTGAAGGAGCTTCAAGACGAATATTTTTTCTTCTATTTAACGGATCCTCTTCAAACAACTCAGTTGTCGCTAATCTTTTCCTTTTTCTGCTACCTTCTCCATTCTGCATAGATCTGATGAATAAGAAAACTGATAAAAATTGTGATCTCACGTAATAAGCTTCTTACTATATTTCTATTCTTTAAATAGATACTAACATGTTTTGTTATTTACACTGAAAACAATATGCTTTCATTGATAATACACCATCAATATCATCCTCATCGGTATGAGTTTGCTGTAAGGTTCTATGACCACTACATGGTGTAAAATAAGGAGAAATATCAGGATCTCCCAACATTGACACTGGCAAAACATTTTGTATATACCTAAACCGTATGAAACGATGATATTTATTTAGAATAATATTTTTATCGAAACTAGCAATCTCACTCTGCGATAAACTAGAAATATCAAACGAGTGGTACATTTCGGTTGCACACTAATGTTAAAAATATAAACGGGAGAAACAAGTGGAATGATTGTGCAAAGATGTCCCAACCATTATAAATACTTGAATTGTATCCCCTCTTCGTGGATTCCCAAAACATGTTGCAACAAGTCTTAACATAATAAAAAATGTTATACTTACGTTTCAACTTGTCTTTGTTCCATTTTATCACAGAGCTCGTAAAGTTCTTTGTCGTATTGTGATGACATCAGGTCCATAGATTCAATGTTCTCGAGAAGTGCGACGAGTTCCATGTTGTGTAAATCACAGCTTGATATTGCATCCATCGTGAGCAATGTCTTCGTAGTACCTTCTTACTTTAATAAACACTACCCTAAACAATGCAATTTAACTTTAAACTATCCAAACAATTAATGAATGTTCGTAATAACTTTACAATCGTAAGCATGAGCATGAAAAACACTAAAAAGACTTATTACTATTTACATTAATACTTAGCAACAACACAAAGAGTTCTAGAATCAAAAACGAAGTAATCTGTTAAGCATGTAACTTAAAATAGTACAAAGTTAAAATACAATACAATGTAAATTAAATTAAAATAGGTATAGTTATTACAATAATAGTTTCTTAGAATAAAGTATATGACTAAAATTATGATTTTAAAACACTGATACGCACTGGCACTTTGTTCATTTCTCGTTGTCTATAAAATATTTAACACAATCGTCCTTACTCGCTAAGTGTTTGGTTATATTGTATACCGTGTCCTTTATAGATTGCAAGTTTTTGTCACTCTCGTTTTCCGCGTAATATTTAACCCGCACATCAGCATGTTTCCATTGTTCCGTCGGTGCGATGTTTTTTA
Organism: Lapara coniferarum; assembly: GCA_949316025.1. Lineage (NCBI taxonomy): Eukaryota > Metazoa > Arthropoda > Insecta > Lepidoptera > Sphingidae > Lapara > Lapara coniferarum. Next base: position 8,771,488 of record OX438926.1, read on the forward strand.
TTTTATTAACATCATACACCTCAATTTTTATGAGGTGTGATGCAGAACTGCTGTCATCGCTGTTTGTTTTTATGTATGAAACACCACCACTCGTCGCTCGACCAACACTAGATGATTTTTTTGTCGTTGTCTTCCTTTTCTTAGGTTTTTCGAAAAATTCGTCAATGTTGTTGCATTCCATGGATCTTTTGTTTGCTATTATCGCTTTTTTTACTTTAAAGGCGAGTGTACCTTCTTCATCACTAGGTTCATCTATATCTTCAGCATAATAGTAATTTTTGAAAGTATTTTCCGAAAACTGTAATAAAATGAAATAAAACTGTTAATAAAACAAATCGGTTAAGGAAGTATTATATGATAAATACTTATAGGTATGCGAAGTATAAATGTACACTAAAGTAACATTGATAATTTAATAAGAGATCAAATGTAACGAAAATAAAACTGTAAATAAAACAAATTGGTTAAGGAAGTATTGTATGATAAACACTTATAGGTATGTGAAATAAAATGCACTACAGTAACTTTGATAAATTAAATAAGAGATCAAATACAACTAAAATGCATTAACCCAGTGAACAACACATAACAAATACAATTAATAAAACATCTGGTTATAACAATTTTAGATCAAAGTATAAGAAGGTACTTACATTCATTTTATATCAGCTTCAGTATTTACTATTACACTGTTTTACTATCACTTCACTATTACCAACAACTGGAGATCACACTTCGAAGAGAGCACAGAGTGGAATACGATATCATGTGATTTTGAGTTTGGCTTTTATATGGAGAGCGAGTATTGTTTCCTTGCAGACAGGATCCAACATGTTCAACTTTCACTTTGAACGTTCCATTGAATACGTAACATCAGGAAATGGGAATAATAGGATCCGTAACTGTTGTTAAAAATAATGGACAGGCAATTAATCATTGACAATGAGAAGACCCGAAGGGTTTTACTTAGAATTTGAGAAACGTATGGTGTATTGTAACGATTGATTTATGTATTATAAACACTGCCCGTAATGCATAAAGGGTGAGTAATGGGTAATTGTAAACGGTTTTTAACTAGAAACACGAGTCCATAGGAATATGGAACAAAGACATTTGTATTCTTCAAATAAAAAGTAAAAAAGGGTCGCTGTAGAAATACAAAAGCACAACGAAACAAAGGGAAAAGGTACAAGCTTGAGAGGACCGTAAACCATGCAACTCCAATTCGCGGTTTATATCTATCTCGCGGGCGATATTAAATGGAATCCGCGGATTAGTTCGCGGTTGGTATTAATGAAATCCGCGGAAAAATTCGCGGTAGGTATAAATCCGCGGAAGAATTCGCGGTAGGTATTAATTAAATCCGCGGATCAATTCGCGGTAGGTATAAATTTAATCCGCGGGTTATTTCGCGGATTGTGCGCGCCGAAATTGGAGCAATCGAAATTATTGCCGAACTAGACCAGTGTGGCGCCAACCGGCCCCCGAACGTGCTCCAGAACCGTCGAATCCCTTACTACTAAAGTCGTAAGTTTGTATTCATGTGCGAATTAGAGCTATTTTCACACATTAGGTTTAAAGTTGTTACTGAACCCTGAATGTTTCCTTTATGTATAACTTGTGATTTTCACAATTAACTTAGATTTTCAAAGCGCTCTACTGAAAAACTAACATTTTGCATATACGACTTTGTTCTATGGGACCGTCGAATTATTATGGACCATTAGAACATCTGTCTGGCATAATTTTAATCAGTGATCTTCCATGAAGGTCCATAATAAAATGTCCAAACGAAAATTCGCGCAGTGAACACTTAAACCAACCAAAATAAAGGACACGAATAAAGCTAATACTAATAGCTTAAGCAAACAGGAAAAGCGATGAGGATGAAGTTATAGTAATAAACAAAAGTATTTAGGTTTTTTAATGACATTACATGCACAGTAATTTGACGTAGCGGTAGACGAAAGGGCCAAAATTACTGAGTATGAACTGAAAGGCGTCATTTTTCTATGAAATTAATAAATTAAAAAAATCATCAGGCTTACGGTTCGATAAAAAAGTTTTGTGTAAAACAAATTACACTACAGAACTCCAATATGTCCAAGCACGATCCAACGTGCTCTAGGTAACGTTTAAAACATATTTTAGCCTCAATTCCTATTAAGGTCAGAGTGTGCTTTTAAAATTAATGATTAAGGGAAGTTAATCCAGGTGATCTGCCGTAATGTCATGTAATAATATTATATAACAGTGTATAATTATGATAACATTGGTAGATAACGGGTCGCGTAATGAAAATATTGCGTCGTTAGAGATATCCTCCCCCGCAATTGTGAGGTCCTTACCGCAGTATCTACGAGGTAGAACGGCATCATTTACATATTTTAATAAAATAATATCGCAACTGAATCGTAACTGAGAACTTGATTCAAGTTCTTACCGCGATGAATGTAAATTCACCACCGCCGTCGCAATTCCAGATTTCAATTCTGAAATTAATGGCAGACGTCGTGGGCCGAGGCTCGTCTAATATTTGCGTTACTTCCGGAGACTCATCATAGAACGGAATAAATTAGTGGCAATAAGCGATAAGCGAACGCTGCTTTATAGCTTGCTGAGTAATTGTAGTCCGCGTGAAGTTTTTCTGGCACTTATTCAAAGGGACGTATTTGAAATTTTGTGATTTTCGTAATATTGGGTAGGCTGTGCACGGCCGCGTTTGGCCCTGCTAAGCGTGCATTAATATTGTCAATAGTTGGAGTTAGTGGAAGTGAAGTACGTGTTCCGCCTGCCGCTATCTACGGCGCAGCTCGCGCGGTGAATTCGAATGGGCTCTCACACCGAGCTCGCACCGCGCCGACAACCCCCTTCGATCTCTCCGCTCACCTACCCGCACCTCCCCGGCGCCCCCCTAACCCACCAACTCCACCCCGTAACGCCTCATAAACTCGCGTCTTAATTTTAACTTTATTTCTTACTGCCACTGTCTTTCAAGAAAATTAAGTGTGAAAATACCATTGACAGATTCCAAACAGTTCCATAAACGAGATTTTACCTTTATAAACGTAATACGCATCCTATAAAATAGTCCATATAGAAATCCTAAATCGATAATTATAACTCTTATGATCTACCAGCGGATGCAGTGTATCAGGTTTTTGAGCGGAAATTTGATGTTAACAATCATACTGAGAATCTCTAGCATCGCCGCGCCGTTGTAGTCTTAAAATATTCGATTGCAAATAACCAGTGTCCGTCAGGTCATTTTTGACCAAAGCCGAAGCTAATTATTCGGCTATCGTCACACTTTGGCCGAAGCCAATTAAGAAGGCTTAAAAAACCGCAAGAAATTTAGTCTAAAATTGGCTACAAGGTACTATTATTAATATAAAAACAGAAGATGTCTGCTTTTTGTATTGGTGCTAGGCCTCAGAATCTAACCAGGCTCAAACGTTAGGGATATTAATAATAATAATACCAGCCTTGTATTAAATACTGTCTCATTGCTGGGCACGGGCCTCCTCTACTACTTTATAAGAATTTCGAAGGTATGTGAAGTCTACCAACCCGCACTAGGCCAGCGTGGTGGACTAAGGCCTAAGCCCTCTCTGGGATATTAAACGGGCAAAATGTGGACCGTGTATTAATTAAAAAAATATTTTTAGAACTGTCAAATTATAAAAAAAAAATTAATAGTCTTTTATTTGCTAAATTTTATACATAATAATTTAACCTAAATGTTATAATAATAAATCTATACTAATATTATAAAGCTGAAGAGTTTTGTTTGTTTGTTTGTTTGAACGCGCTAATCTCAGGAACTACTGGTGCGAATTGAAAAATTATTTTTGTGTTGAATAGACCATTTATCGAGGAAGGCTATAGGCTATATAACATCACGATGCAACTATTAGGAGCGAAGAAATAATGGAAAATGTGAAAAATGCGGGGAAAATTATTCATCCTTGAGGGCTTCCATTGCGTACGCTGCGAAAACGGTTCAAGATACCAAAAATATATGTATGAAAGAATTATTCCTCTTGAAATGATCTAAAAAAAAGTCCGCGACAGTATATGTCTATCTTTTAAAATAAACTCTCTAGAACAGTTTTTATGGTAATCAAATTTGGTCGAAATTAATGCATTATTTGTTAAGAGTTGTATCAACGTCATAATATTAATCTTTATACAAATAAATGTGTTGGATAGAGTGATTCAACGGGAAGGTTTTTATGTATGTACTTTTAGCCCGGAAAAACTTATTAACGCGGGCGAAGCCGTGGGCAAAAGCTAGTCAAATATATAATGTAATAGTCGCCTCTTCGGCGTAGGCCTCTCCTAAACCTTTCCATACATCTCTTTCCTGTGTCTTACGCATTCAGTGACATCCACATCTGTGGACGAAAATGTCTCTCCATCTTTTTTTTTTAGGTTTCCCTTTCCTCCTTTTCCTGTCTCTTGGTACCCACTCTGTTAGACGTTTTGTCCATCTATTGTTATCCATCCTACAAATATGTCCTGCCCAGTGCCATTTGAGTAATCTGGTTCTTTTTCGTATATCTATTATTTTTGTTTTGCATCTTATATTGTCATTGCAGATCTTGTCTGATAGTCTTATTCTAAGCATATTCCATTCCATCTTCTTTCTTCGTCTTCTTTTCTCATTGCCCACGTTTGGCAACCATATGTTAGGCACGGTAATACGGTTACTTACTACAATTTTTTCTTTATATTTAAATTACACGGCAAATTTAAATATAAATTAAAAAAAAATTAATTGTACTTCTAAATTTTTCATAATTTCTTTAAATCCCCAAAATTTATTCCATGCCATTATTATCCGTCGTTGTATCTCCTTGTCACTGTTATTTTCGAAAGATACTAAATATGTGTATTCTTTAACATATTCGATTTTTTCTATTGCTACTACAATGTCATGAGGTTCTCCATTGGTTAGAATCTTTGTTTTCAAAGTGTTTAGTGAACCACCTTTTGACTTTCTTTTGCTAATTCACTGACCATGTTTTATAATTCTGCATAAATGTAGATAGAGAACTACTGAATCACTTGCGTTTTGCGGACGACATTGTAGTATTCGCAGAAAGCGCTCCAGAACCTCCATTAATAACAAACTTTAAAAATACGTTCATATTAAGTGTAGTTTTTAAGCAAAATATAATTTTATAAATATCAAAATCGGAGGTCTTTGAAATGAAAAAATTTATTGTAAAAGGCAATTTTTATGAGTTCTGTTCAAATATAACGTTTTGGTTGTAATTTTAGGCTCATTTTTGGACAAGCTCTCTATGTCACATTTTAAAATTGAAGGATCAAAGGTATAAAATGATTTTTAATATCTTTAACGCTTTAATATTGAAAGGATTATATCGACTGTGTAATATAGTCCTTATAATTATATTTTTAAAAACCAAATAATTCTGATCGGCAGGCTGGGTAAAAATTGTAGCTTACGCTGACTTTCAATGTAGAAAAATAAGCTTGAAGTAGAAAAAAATTATGGATCATTTTCTTTGGACTAAATTACGAATTGTTGATGACAACCAGTCAGCACTTTGGGTAGGCTTTTCTAATACGATTTTCCCGGATTGGATCCTCCTGAGGGAGTTGATGTCAGGCAGGTGGCCGGTCGTAAAAACCGTGCTATCTATATTTTTTGCAACCTGTTTAACATGTAGTGTCGACCTCGGTATTTACGTGTTATTATTATAACAGCAGGTGGAATAAATATGATTAAAGCAAGCAATGGTTTCAATTTTATTTATTTTAGCAATAAATCCAACATGATATATTAAAGTCACAATAGTTTAAGGCATATGACATATAGTTTATGGCATATCCCCCCACATTATTGAAGTTAAAATTTTAACCAATAGATAGAAATACGAATAATGTATACATCTATACTATAATAATATTATAAAGAGGAAAGATTTGATTTTTTTATTTGTTTGTAATGGATTAACTCAAAAACTACTGGACCGATTTTAAAATCTTTCTACAATATAAAGAAAGAAAAAAAAACATGTATTTGTAATTAGTTGGGTTGTGAACAATATAATAACACTAGCTTTTGCCCACGGCTCCGCTCGCGTTAAAAAGTTTTTCCGGGATAAAAGTCCCGCTTTATGTTTTCCCGGGATAAAAAGTAGCCTATGTGTTAATCCAGAACATGATCTACCCGTGTGCCTAATTTCATCGAAATCCGTTCAGTAGTTTTTTCGTGAAAGAGGAACAAACATGCATACGTCCAAACATCCAAACATCCATACATTCTTACAAACTTTCGCCTTTATAATATTAGTAGGATTATAAAGTTTTTGTAAAGCTACATTATCAGCACGTAACTCACACACGCACTCTTGCGAGTTTCTCGTCGAGAGGGGTAGGCAGAGGCGCAAATAGTGCACCCACATTTCGCCGTGCATATTTCGTCCCATGATGTGATAGCGGCCTATCGCCATAACGCGCATAATTTCCAGACTCTGGACTGACACTGATAAGAAAAACTCAATATAATTTTTCCCGACCCGGGATTTTGCTGTCGTACCGTAATACAACTACGCCACCGAGGCAGTCAGGTACCTGGGCGTAACATAGGCTATTTCTACCGGGAAAACTTTTTCACGCATAAAATAAAAATCGAACAACGTGAACATATTGTGTTGTTGAGACCTATCGCTTAGTGTGTGTTAAAAGTGTCCTTGTTGGAATCAAATGCCCCTAAGCTGGCTGGCTACATTATGCTAAACATTCATTGCAAGCAGTACACTTACAAATTACGAAGCAGACAAGCTTTGCCTAATATTCTTTGTTAAAAACACAGAATTATTATGAAAACGAATTGGTGATTCCGGCTGTTATGTATTTAACATAGGTATAGTCTACAGATAGATTCCTTAGGGACACTTTGATTATTCGGAAAGATAAGAGTTTTGTCAATCTTTTGTAAAAACGTAATTATACTTAAGAAAGAATTGAGGCGGTGAAAGTAACGCGCGACAGACTTGTCTCGTTGCGGTGCCGCGACTACGACGCGACGCTTTCAGTGCTTTGAATACAGCCCGGCGCGGCGCGGCGGCTACGGGCGCTACGGCTAGCCTTGTGAACGCCGGGCGACACAATTGTGATTATTAGGGCAATAGAAGCGCCAAGTCACCGGCCGGGTCACGCAGAGCCAAGGCGCGGCCCGCGATTCAAAATATACAGTTCAACGGACTTTCCACCGCGGCTGGACATCGCTGCCCCTCGTTATTATTCAACTCTCGCGAAATTGCTTTTATGCCCTTAATGGAAAAGCGAGATATTTATTGCGGGTATGGGAAAGATCCTGTTTAAAAAAATTCCCTTTATAAAGAATCAGGGGTAATGTCTATACAACGTTTTACCTGATATCGATTTGATGCGTCTTGAAATGAAGAAATGTTAGAACTATAGAATATTCTATCTATAATATCTACTTTTACTGATCCGAATCAGAAAGATTTATTTTATTTGGAAGCCACAAAAAATACTATTTAACGTTTTCATAATAATTTAGAGGTTTTCTATCAATGCCAGTTGATATCGAGATTGTATTTATTTGGTACCTAAATCATAAAAATAGTAGTTTAATAGTATATTTGTTAATATAAACTTTCATTTCCTAGTTTATAGGGTTGTCCACCGTGTGGATTGGGGGCGTTTGGAGAATTCCACCACGGTACCCCCTGCCTGTCGTAAAAGGCGACTTATAGGGGGTCACGGGTGGGCGGGAGGGTCCGTCCACCTATTAGTCTAGCCAACATCTGTGACCCCCGTGATGGGCGGCTGCGTGTCTCACGCTGACTCGGACGCCAAGGGCGTCCTTCGGTGTACGGGGGCTTCTGAACCCCCGCAACAACAGGAGAAGGACCGCAACAGTGGTACGCGCAGGGGCGGTTGCGGACGACAACTTAGACGTGAGTCGGAGGAAGCCTGCAGCCGTCCCTAATGCGCCGAAGATGGCCACCGCGGAGTTTTAGTTGGTATGCCGTGCGGTGTACATAGGTTAGGGACTCGGCCCGGCGGTCGCCCGACGTTTTCCATCTTTCCGGGCGGCTCAACGTCGGGTCGTAAGGCACGGTGAACCCAACATAACCGCTCAGTCGTTCCCCTTGAACACTAGGCGGTAGTAATAAATCACTTTCTCCGCGCCAAAAAAAAAAAAAAAATTTAAAGGGTTGTGGGGTAAAAGATCCAAGTTTTAGATTGTTTTTATTGTTTGTGTACTAATACTAATATACATACCAAATTTTCCATTCCAGCTTTATAGGTTTCATGAAGTACTCTAAGAATTTTGATGATCATCAGTGAGTGATCAGATTCTTTGTTACGAAAAAAACACGTGTATTTTATAGTTTTTCCACAATCTCTTCCAATTCGCAAACAAAATTATTTGTAGTCCGCACGCGCTAATATGTGTTTTAATGTCTGTCAGTACCTGTTAACTTTCGTTAGTAATGTTAGTAATTCCAAGCACAGCTTCTTCGCATACCTTGCATTAGATTTGGCCAAGTTCATCAGCCGAATTGACTTTTACCGTTTATTTTTCTTTTCGCAAACTTTTAACCCTTCTGTTTTTGTCTTTTTCGTTTTTGTATTCTGGCTCATTAGGCCAAATTTTATATAGAACTTACTTAAATTTTCCTCTAATTTTATTATTGACATAGCCACTTATTCTATTGAGTTCATATATTAACCTTATTGTTTCTCATAATGCGTATTAGAGGAGATGTCCGCTTTTTATATGGGTGCTAGGCCGCAAAATTTAACCAGGGATATTAAATGGACAAAATATTGAACTTGGATCCATTAAAAAATATTTCTAGACCACTCCATCCGTAACTAACTTTTTTAAAAACGTTCATATTAAGTGTAGATAGTTTTAACCAAAATAAAATTACATAAATCTTAAAATCGGAGGTCTTTAAAATTAAGCGATTTATTTTAAAAGGCTAGATTTTAGTTCTATCCAAATATATATAAACTGTCTTGGTTAGAATTTTAGGCTCGTTTTTGGACATGTCATTTGGTTTAATTATAACCCGTCAAGCCCCGCTTATATATATATATTTATAGATGTATGGAAAAACCCTATATATATGGACACCGGTGTCCGTCGCGGGCCTTGACAGACTACTGCACTACCTATCTAAACTTATCCATATACAAACAAATAGGCAACAATCCAAATTGCATCTACCACCCACTTTACAAAAAGGGAAGACAGCCTTGCGTCTGTGCGTCTTTAAAACTTATTGCTACGTTCGTATCAAACAAATATCGTTCATCTAGGTGTTAGCAGCTGATCCGATAATTACACACGTTAAGCTGATTTCTACCTATTTATATTCTATATAATGTATAAACTTAGAAAAAATAGCAAATATGTTAAATCGACAAATGCCCAATAAAAGCGGACCTCAGACACACTGGCTCAATTATAGCGCAATAAAGTTTTTAGTGTTATACAAATTGCCGATTTGGACTCACTGACTGATAGCCGCGAGACTGGCGCCGGCAAATGAGCACACGATAAAATTATCGTTAGCGGTAACGACATGAATAAATGTAGGAGGGTGGCCGCGCTCCGTCCGTGTCCGCGGCTGAGCACCGAGCTCTCACCACGGAGCCGGCGCGGCGGCCTGGACGAGCCGGAGCTCCGCGCGACACTCGTTATGGCCATTGTGAACCGGTGTGATGGTTGCATTTAAGCGCACAAGCACGCAGTGACGCAGTCGACGCGCACCCACCGCTGCTGCAGCGATTGTACTTTGCAACCTCGGCGCAACGTTAATTTCCTTTACATAAAAATGTACCACCGTCGGTCTCTGACGAATACGAACTTTTATGAAGGCGATACTAACTACATTTCTATATTTTTTTTAAAACGAACATGTTGATATAATTTATTATGCTCTATTTTACATTCATAATTTGATATTACAAAAATGACAGGTTTATACACAGTGTAATTTAATTAATTGTTTTCCGGAAAGATACGTAGTCAATAAATTATATAAAAAAAAAAAATTTAAAATTTAAATAACTCCCGACACAAAAAATCTCCAAAAAGTTAAATAATAATAGTGTCTTTGTCGTTTAAGTACCTAGTAATATTCTGACCCAACCGTCGTCGCGTCGAAGGACCGCTAAAGAAGTATTTTCATCTCCCTGGTCCGGAGTTCGGTCCCCCGACGTGAGGACGCTTGGGTCAAAATATTACTAGGTACTTAAACGACAAAGACACTATTATTATTTAACTTTTTGGAGATTTTTTGTGTCGGGGGTTATTTAAATTTTAATTTAATTTTTATTTCAAACTTTTTAAATTACTTTATACTCCATCATGGGGCCTTGATAATCAACTATCTATCACCTACTCGTTGAGCCCATCCTTATGAGCCCCAACACACTATATCTGCTATAAGTTGCTAAGGAGTTGGGTATCCCGCAGACTACTTGATGCCGCAGCATCATTCATTTTTTCAAATGTATTGAAAGTGACAGTACACCAAATTTAAAGTCAATTGGATTTTTTAAGTTGGAAATGAGCTGATAATCCTCAAACGCCTGAACAGATCTTCATAAATTATAGCTAAGAACCATCGCAGTCACATCAGCTTTCAAACAAAAAAAACCGCGTCCAAATCGGTCCATTCGTTTGAGAGCTACGATGCCACAGACAGACATACAGATACACAGATACACACCCTAAACTTATAACTCCCCTCTTTTTTGTCGGGGGTTAAAAATATTCTGTAGCATTTAGAAATCAAAGTAAAAAATACAACAATCAGGGTTGTCAGACTTTTTCTATTAAGTGAAATGTATTTCTTTACACCATATGTTTTAATAAAAATATTTTTCTGTATTGTGCACTATAGATTTATTGTATGCCATTGACTGGGTACCTGTATATGTTTTGGGAAAGCAGTGAATTAAATTCCACCCTGCATTTACATACGTAAAAATTGGTTTTGTAATTTAACGAACTAAGTGTACGCATAATGCAGCCATATTTACATACACTCATGGTCAAATTTAGAGGAATGAAAAAATAATGCTGAATATAAAATTCCTGATTTAATAAATCCAGTAATCATTGCTGCATAATGGAGCATTCAAATTTCCACCTAATTTCAGGATCTACTAGAGAATCGGGGAATGTATACCACAAACCAAAATCTAATCTAACTACGTAATGATTTTCTAGAAATCAGATTAACCGCTCAACAGTGAGCATCAGGCTGCTCTACCCAAATGATGGAGTCTTATAAATTGACCTAAGCTGTTATACTAGCGTGCCACTATCCTGATGGTCCTATAAGTTTACGTTCTGAGTCATAAGACCATTCTAAGCCTAATATGACCGCTCCACTCATCCTCGCGGTATGCTGTACGAATAAATGAAACACTTCTATAAAATATTTTATTTTTTGAATACCTAGAATGACTAGGATTACATAGATACAAACCATAAGAGTAAGAATGGTCAAATTTAGAAATTTGACCATGAGTCTAGTTGTAACAAGCAAATATCATAACCACTCGTACGTATAAATCCCGACACCAGAGAAGTAACCATCCTATAAATATCGGCACCAAACGGCTAAATTATTGCACACAGGAGAATTTCGCGTTAGTATTTACGCTGATAATGGTTTGTCACTATGAATATATTAAAGTGTCCCAGAGTTGGTTACAATAATTATGAAATAAAAACAGACAATCAGCGTTCAAATTACTCTAAATATTATTTAGTATTGTATGGATCACTCGGGGTATAATTGTATGCATAATATCATACTATCGCTATTTTAGACTCTGCAAAAACGACGCAGACTGCCCTTCCAGTAAGATCCTCAAGCAATAGTCGCTCACGACAAATGCGAAGTCTTTGTAATACTGTTGCAGCGTGCAGGCTACAAAATATAATCCCCTGGAAGAAATGGAGTTGGAGTCTAAGATTACGCAGCAATCGTTTAGGTGCATCCGGGCTTGCTAGCCGACCGCCCGTGGTAATGTTAAAAACATGTTTTTATCTCAATTTTTTGAGAATACAAGAGCCCAATTTTGATGATTGATGACGAAGACTTACTTGGTCACTAACTCAAGGAATATTATACATATATGTATCCAAAATACACAAGCACAAGGTGTGATTTGGTTGGCTAAAGCTAAAAGGCTAAACATGCTCTACATTTATTACATTGTTTTTTTTTATCGCATTGCATTCAATGCCGAGACGAGCATGCCGTTCGCCTGATGGTAAGCGATACGACCACCTATAAGTAGTAGCTACACCATCAAGTACCTTGAGTTGCAAAGTACTGTGTGGCATGCCACTGCGCTCGTCATCCTGAGACATAAGATGTCAAGTCTCATTATAAGTAGTTACACTGGCTAAAATGTCATTCAAACCTTTCGGTTTCCACAACAGTGCTTGCACACTGCTGCTTGGCAGTATAAATAGATATTGCGGTGGTACCCACCCAGACGGACTCTTACATATGGGAGACCTACCACCAGTGTTTTTTTATCAAATAGTTTACAATGTGTATACGTACAGCTCAAAATTAACGGATGTTTAATTTACCTATTGCAATTGAGTAAATCATTAATTTACGTAGATGAAAATGAAATATGGTATCTCGCGTACGATGCAACGAAACCCCTAGCTTATGTTTCATAAATATGTCCATTTACTTTCCGCAAAATGTACTATCTTCTATACAGAATAAATGCCACTGGTAACAATTTAAATAAGCATCTAATATGGCAATAAGTTATTCGACGAAACTAGTGTTTGTTCTGATTTATAGCACCCTGCAGCGCGGGCGAGCGGTAATTTTAAATGTCACGCATTATGATGAATACTCGCAATTTTCTCGCGGGAACTCTATACCAATGGCCGTGTAACTCGCAAACCTTTTGCAATTCCTGTGCTGAGGAATGGGATTTGTGTGAACAGTGGAAACATAAACGCTCACATCAATTTCAAATATGAATATTCCTGTTTCGTCATACATTGAAACGAAATCCATGAGATGGTTAAAATGTTATAGTCCTTATATAACGTCATTACCATACCATACCATACCATATCAGCCCTGTAATACTGCCCACTGCTGAGCACGGGCCTCCTCTACAGCTGAGAGGTAACGTCATTAGTGTAGTGAAATTGACCAGCGTCTTTACATAGTGAAATCAATGAGATCCTATGTCCGGTCCTTATATTGGGCGATTACAATTTTACGAGCTGTTTTATTCAAAAAAGAAGAATTTGAAGTACCTGCTGAATTATTCTAATTTGTGCTTGATATTGTGCTATATATCAATAGTTAGAGGTCTCTACCCCCTTATTTCTCACGTTGACTGGTAGAGAATGCTTTTAGCTTTAGTCTGCTCGTTCGTCATGTTTTTTAAGAAGTTAAATGAGTAGTTAAATATTAACTCGACGAACCGTGATCAATGTTTTGAAAAAGTGTATTTACAATTCTTTTTGGATATAACATAAAAAATGACTATTGAAATGTTTGTCTCCATATGGGCTATTTTTGTTGAGGATTACGTTGAATAAGATCATCCTAAAGCCTTAAACGCAATTACGAAAATGTGTGTTTGAAATTACTTACAAAAAAAATAAAGCGGTTTACTGGAGTGAAACTGGTAATGAGACATAGCTAGCCAAGCTTAAGTATATTTCACGCACAGTAAACCTACGGAAACTTATATAAGCATGCCACGACAAGTTCTTGTTAAGGATGTTGATTAAGGTATTGTGTGCCGAAATTCAATTTCATTTCCATATTACAGGGAAATGTTTACAAAAGCCATTACAGCATAGTGCAGTTTAAGTACAATTGATGAAATATGAATGCCACTTATTAGCCGGGTGAAATATAAAAGAAATGTAAAACAAAAAGAAATAACTTCCCCTGGGACTCATGGTAAACGGGGCCCGTGACGAGGCCTCTGTCGTTGGCGCGGCGCGGCGGTGTGGCGCGGCGGTGCCCTCCCGGCGACGGCGCCTCGCGGCCTTCCCTAGCAAACTTTTATTATTTTTGTAGCGCTCGCGCCGCGCTGTTTTTATTATAGCGAATGGCTTTGCCCCCCTTTATCTCTTCCTATATCGACTTAGTTGATCTTGGTAAACATTTAGTTTTCGTATACCGCATATTGTAGGTACCTATACTGTTATAATTGCGTTGGTTCAAGTAAGACAATAATATCATAGTGGACACTACAACGTGGACAGGTTTCTTAAGAGCGGGCGTACCAAAGCGAGCGCCGGGCGGCGACAGCAGCGGCTGTGATCGCACGCGTGACGTCACGTCTGCCGCCATCGCCACCTCCCGTGCCCCCATTACCATACATTATAGTCGCCGTTACGCCCGGTGCCGCCTGTGGTTTTTGTAATGTTTTTGATGATAAAACCATAAAGACAAACCGATAGCTTAATCCAGATTGTATCCCATTAGTCCTAAGAGATGGCATCAGCCATCCCGCCGTGCTTTAATTTGAATTGGGTCCCGAAGTTTAGAGGCATGAACGATCAAATTGAATGTAATTCGTAAATAAAAGTTGATTTCACGTATACCTACGCTGCTGTCGACACCGAAAACGGGTCTAAATTGACTATTTAGGCATATTATACAAAGATATTAAAAAGATATAGAAATCACAGAAATTTGAATCAAACCAAATATGACTTACAAATGAGTCTGAGTACCTACAACATTGACACCTCTAATACTATTCGAGCACCCACACGTTATTTATTTTGTGACAGATACCTATATCACAACAAGAGCAGATGGAATATTTTGCAATCACTTGTAGCCAACAGACAGTGTCATAACAATGTTTTTCGTTTAATTTTTAATAAGCGATGGTAATTGCATAACGTAGCGTCGCGACACGCGTAAATCACGTGCCGGACAGCGAGCGTGGCTAATATTTACATATCGAAATTGATGCGAACCAATCAATATTGCAAATAATGAAATTGTTATATGAAATCTACAAATAGTTTTTACGTGAGACTTGTTGTTTTATGTAATTAATCCAGCTTTCAGACTTATACAGCCGATAGGCCGACTGTTTTTTCATTAACGATGTTATTAAGGCGGCAAGAGACAATGTTCATGTCCTGGAGGTGTCATAAATGTTTTTGTAAACGAACAAGGCAGAGGCGCAAATAACACCGCACAAAAGCAGCGCAATCAAAATAACACATCGGCGGTGCGGCGCGCCGTCCAAATTGCTGTGTCAAAGTGTTCTCGCCTTGATTGCTCCATTCTGCTCCCGGACCAACCTGTTATACTTTATTTATTTTCTGCTTTCTTATCATGGACAAGTGTACCTGCGCCCAATACATAAACACCCCGTTTATCATCAATCCACTATAATGTGGCACAAGGAAATTGTTACAATTAGACATTCACATAACATGTTTCAGATCCCAAGGGATTTATTATCGAGCCAATAATTTAACTTCTTTGATAAAACTCTTGGTAAAATGAGTCTTTTTTTTTTTCAATTTAAAAAATGCTTTAGACACTACCTAGTGGATGTATATGTACCAATAAAAAAACAAATCTTTTTTTACGCTATGGTGTAAAAGTCATCACTCCTCTTTTCAGCAAGACAGATTCGGTACAGCAGCGGAGAAGTCCCAAGAGCACGCTAAAATTTTTATACTGAATGCGTAATGTTTTCAGCGCTTTTTATATAGCTGACCCACAATACCGCCCTGTGCAAAGTTAGGCAGTTAGCTTGAAACAACGTGATTTTAACCTCCATTACACCAAGCAGCCGTATGAATTAGCACGTTGTCCCTAACAACGATGGCTTTATACCCCATGTCTACATCGTCCTTAATGTCCACAATACATTAATGTCATAGAATACACTAATATAGATGCTTGAATAGCACTTGATTGCAACACTTACTGAATACACAGTTACACCTGCCCATGCCATAATCAAGCTGTATGAATATTTTGTTTATTCAATGTACTGATGACGTCATGTGAGGTTACCTCCTTGCACCACGTCTACACCTTTCAGTTGCTCGTACTTAACCAACAGCTCTACTCAGCTCGAAGTTGTCCGAAGAAAATAAAACAGCACGAAAAACTTAACTCATTAAAAATTGCACAACCCAACGCGGCCATTTGAATTTTAGTACCCAGAACATATAATTTAAATACCGACAAAATGTAGTTACCGACGTCAAATAACTTCATGTTTGAAAGAAACAAATAATAGTTTGTTAGTAACATTTATTTACCTTCTCGTTTCGCACATTAGTTATGTGCGTATCTTTTATTTCATTGTAATAAAAATGAACCTGCTACTTTAGAAGTTTCACGTAACAACCAAAGGTAACACCCCTCATAATTTCGACACATCTACCAGGTGTTAAACAGTAGACATAAAGTACCCACCTTTTACGACCAATCTTGCAAAGGGCGTATTTTATAATCGTTGGCATGCGATTAATGCCTTCATTATCTTTTTTTTCTCAACTATATTCTACACCTAAAATTATCGATGTGTATATAAAAGCTAACAACATGAACTCACTCCCATATCACGAAGTTTTCTGAGATTTTATGAATCTTGAAACATACAGCCTACAAAGTTGAAAGGGTTGTAGTGCGCTTAAAAATTGTGAACTCTTGCTAAACAAACATATTACTAAAATTTGTATCAGGTGCAGCCTCTTCCTTTTCATTTTGGTGTAGGATATAGTTAGGGATGAAAATAAAGTGCATCACACAACTAGCCACTGTGATTTTTGTGTTTAATTTTTGTTTAGGGTAATTTCAATCTTATCACCAGGATGCAGACTATCTATTTGCGTTAATGTCTTTTTATTAACTTGAAGTAGCCTTTTCACGGTAAGTTAGAGCTTTTTATTTAGTCAATTTTTAAATATGAACTAAAAGGAGAGATAATTAAATTATTGTGTGAAGACGGCGAGGACAAAAACCATTCTGATGGTTAAAGTTGAATTCGAAACAATTTTTCATTGTGTTTGCTGCTAAAGTGCCAGTCGCCTGATGAAAAAATGTATTTGTTTGACTCTCAAAGTTTTGTGGAAACCATGTTTATTTTATTTGAAACTTTTTTAGTGGGAATTATTTAATGTCATTTTTCCATGAAACGTTTTGGTATATTTAGGTAACCGGCCGATTATGCATTACTTTCTTTATTCTATGTGTAATTTAATCGGTATGTGCTTTTGCCTGGAGTATATTAAAAAAGAATCGAACTTTAATCTTCATCACCAATATTTATTGAACTGTAGACATACCATTTATTTTGTGCCGTCATAATTAAAATTGACAGTATATTCGGATATTGGGTATACACATATAGGACTGAAATTCGGGACAGTTTTGGTAAAACGACCTACAGTCTATCTAATTTCCCCGATTAAACGTTAATAAATCCAAATAAAAAACGTGTTCATTTAATCTAATACAAAAATTAGTACAGGTAATATCTAGTCTATTTTGCCCCACTGCATTATAGTAGAGTCCTTTACGGAACATTTGAACGATATATATTTCCTGTATACATCATGGTAATATGTGTAGCGAGAGACGGTAGTTTATACCCGCAATACTGTGCGCTAAAATAAAACCCGTCTTCAACACGAATATAGAAATTATAATCCCATCAAAAACATAAATGTGAAATGTGGAAGCCAAGTCACAATTAAGTCAGTCTAATATTAAGAATATACGTGCTGGTCGACTTCACGGACAAAAGAATTGAAATCTTTATGGTTGCCAAGCCTTGTAGATAATCCTGAAAATTATTTATAAGAACACAATCCATTTTAAAATAAATTTAAACTAATATTTCTTTGTTTTTCTGCTACAATGTATGATATTTAAAAATATAATTTCTTAAATTTAAATAGTCGAATTACTTACACAAAGCAGATAACTTAGTATAAATTTAAGCACAAGATTTGACTTGGCTAGTCTTCACATACAATTTTTCTTATATTTGGCTAATAAACTTATCTTTATGTTACTGTTTTTATATTGTAAAGTCAACATATCCTACTCTTCGTTAAAAATTTTTTTTCTGACAAAACTAGCCAAGACAAATCTTGAGCTTAAATTTATACTAAGTTATCTGCTTTGTGTAAATAATTCGACTATTTAAATTTAAGAAATGATATTTTTAAATATCATACATTGTCGTAGCAGAAAAACAAAGAAATATTAGTTTAAATTTATTTTAAAATGGATTGTGTTCTTATAAATAATTTTCAGGATTATCTACAAGGCTTGGCAACCATAAAGATTTCAATTCTTTTGTCCGTGAAGTCGACCAGCACGTATATTCTTAATATTAGACTTGGCTTCCACATTTCACATTTATGTTTTTGATGGGATATCATTACTTTTTGTAAAGATATTATTTATTAAAATATTGAGTTAAGTAACTAAAACAATTACGTAAGAAGTTACCTTTGCGCAATATTTATGAGGTTACTTATTTTAGAAAGAAAATAAACAATGTATTAAAAGCCGTAAACCGCTTCATCGTTCTGCTATGTGCACGCGATGAAGTCCTCTTGGTATAAAAACCTCTATTTAATAATTACTTAAACTCTATGATTCGCAAGTATTATGATAGAACGTCCAATGTCATCTCATGTCACAATAATAAATGTCATAAGATGTAAATAAACATTGTAGAAATCATAAATTTTTAATTTGAGCTCGAAACAGAATTAAATATATAATATAAAAGACTGAAGAGTGGGCACGAGTTGCTGATGCCTATAACGTACCTATATGAACCTACCGCCGTATCCCACAACACTGTCTAAAGTCGGAAAATTTATAGAAAAATTGAAGCAAAAGTGGTGCCCTAATACGGAGGGAACGTAATTAATGGATCAAGGTAAATAGCATTTAAATTAAAATAAAGCATCAATGGACGTGTACGCCTAAACGTCCATTATTCTAAAGATAATTTATAGATAGTATGCAGATTTTCCGATTGCTTGGAAAATGATTAAAATCTTAAAAATACAATGTTTTCAGATTTTTTCCTTTGTATACATACAATTACCTATCTGGACACCAAATTTCAACTTTCTAGGTGATCTGGAAGTGGGTTAGGTTTTTGATCTATATGTCAGTCAGTGATAAAAATGCCGATTTTTAGATGTTAGTATTTCAATGACCGTTTGAGCTATATTTATGAAATTTGGGATTCTAGTTAACGTGAGGGGGTTTAATACATAAACCAAATCTCAGGTATTTACGTTAAATAGTTTTTGAGTTATAGAGGCGTCAAAAGTCGCTCCAAATGGTTCGGATGAAACTACACTAGGCAGCTTCGACTTTTTTTTTTTTACTTGGCTTGACACGCTGCCGCGTGTCTCGATTAATACGTATGCATACAATAAAAACATGGGAGGGAGGTTCTCAATATGACTCGTCTATTTTTACCATCAGTGTCTACAACTTTCTATCTAAAGCGATTAACTAAAAATGTTTCCATTTACAAACTAACTGAGGGATTGAATTATTTTAAGGCGAAATAATGGTAAAAGTAGCATGTGAATCGGGACTGATTTCAGTCACTCATAATCAGTTCAAAGTCCCGTCTTCTTTGCATCCATAGTCAAATCATAGTGTTGTTTGAAATATTTGGCGATAGTTGGATATGCCGTTTACGAGTTACAGTCTTGACTGTTGGATGTGATTAAATATACTACAAAAATATTTTACTCTTCATGCACAAATAGATATTATCAATATGGCGGGCGAAGAAACTAATAGTTATGACACTCGTGATTTTGTTTATTTATTAAAAACTACAGAATGGATTTTTTCATGAATATTAATATCATTTGATAATTTGGAGACGTCAGATTCCGAGAAAGTTATAGAGTATTGTCTAATAAGTAAACCAAAAATCTTTAAGTCATGTGCGTTCGAAACTGATTATTAGGACCACATTGATTTTAGTTATCGATTTTGGATGTTGAAACAAAAAAAAAGATAATGTCCTTGTAGATTCAGTCGCCGTAACTAAGAACTACTTACTATAAAATTATACTGTAGCCCGAAAGACTACTAGTTTTAATGATATAAGTGGCATATTTTCACATAAAATAAAAAAAATAAAAACTATATTCCGCTACGAAGACCTATAATGTTATATAATGTAAGGGTAGAAAACAATGTATTCCATAAATTTAGACTCATGTATATGTTGAGCCGATGATCACGTAGAAAGCAGGATGCACGTTCCACGCCGTCGCGTCACCGCTGCCTGAGCATACCCGCTCGCTCTGCCTAATTCAATTTGCTGCTGGTTTAACAATTCCTCCAGCTAAACCGTCTAAGTAGACGGGTCACGGCGTTGGATTTAATTTATTATGAACAGAATTAACGGAGCAATTAAATCCATCTGAAAACGCGGTATTCTGCAGAGTTACAAGCTCAATTATTACATTTACTATAGCCAATATAAATGTACACAAGAATACTTACTAAGTACTGTTATAATTTATGAGACTTAACATCTAATGTCTCAGAGCTATGAGCGCAGTGAAGTACCTCGCAGTATTTTCGAATTAAAATTTATGTATGTATGTGCTACTGTTTATGGGCGGTCGTATCACTCGCCATCAGGCCAGTAGCATGCTTGTCTCGTCATTAAGCATCAATAAAAATAAGCTCTACGTATTCTACTATAGTGAATATCTTTGAATGTACCTGCATAACATGATATCGTTTAGAATTTTATTTTATCCATCAAAATAAGGTCCTTAATATTTGTTATTTAGTTTTTAAACTAGTCATAGATGTGAAATTGACTCTAGATGTTGGAAAAGGTGTTTTCCTATCGAAAAGATGATCTACATTAAAGTGTAAGAAACTGCCTTGCCCATTTAAGAGAACAGTATTCCGTAAAAGACCACTCCTTAGGTACTAAAGTTGACAAGCTATACAGCTACGTTAAAAACTGATTCGCATTAAATACCTTTGTAAATTTGGATATAATAACCTAAATATTTTTTTATTTGTAAATTAGTTTCATTAACTTTTGTTAAAACGCACTCAATGCGGCACATAATTTAAACGAAACAATAAAATTTATTTGAATACGACTGTTGCAGCTAGTTTATTTATTCTGCAAATTACGTTTGTCTACCTTGAATGTTGTTTGTTTAATTAATTGTATTCTACTCAACAATACTTATTATAAATCGTTTTGGATGATTTTAATGTACTAACTTTTACTCAACTTTATTATGGTTTTAATGATTTGTGACTTAACAATAATTATTATTAATATTAACATTCATTAAGATAGCTAATATTTGGTATTGGTCGTTAATAACATACGGCAATATTCATACATTTTATAAACCTAGTTATCGAATGTTTTCTCTTCTTAGAATGAATTTTGAAAGAAGACAAAAAATTTATTTATATGTGAAATAAGTTTATAAACTGTTTATGAATAAGGTCGATACTCTTTAGGAATCTTAATACTCTCAAAAAAATATATACAACGCTATAGTTGTGAAGCATCGGCCAACTTTTAATATCCAATCTATACTAATATTATAAAGCTGAAGAGTTTGTTTGTTTGTTTGAACGCGCTAATCTCAGGAACTACTGAACAGATTTTGAAAATTCTTTCACTAATAGAAAGCTACATAACTCCTGAGTGCTATAGGCTACTTTTTATCCCGGGAAAACATTTTTGTCCCGGAAAAACTTTTTCACGCGGGCGGAGCCGCTAGCACTACTAGTCAAGAATAAAATAACGATGATAATGTGTTGCTACATACAAAATCCACCAAAAAGTGCGAATAATTCATATCATGTTGCACTATCCCATAGAATAGTCAGGCTGAAAAGCTAAATAACAACTTGTGAGAATATGAGCTCAGTGCGACTCCACTCTACGCCGACCAACTTAAACAAAATATATAATACGAAATTTTAAACTTCAACTGTAACAAGTACCTACTCTACATTCTCCTTTGTCTCTCATAGAGATGTGTCTCTGTTGTAATGTGTATTACATTGTACACATTGTAGCGGCCGCTGCAAGAACAAGCTACCTTTTTATTGCTTTCTACACAAATACATCAGTTTCGAGTTTTTATCCACCGAATCGTGAAAAGAGACGACTCTATAAAGCCACCATAAGTAGGGCGTTTTCAATCCCAACACCTACGTTTTACTGCACACCTCAAAGTAACTTAGGACCGGTAATAGGCCGCGAAACTTTCACCTCAATTTCATGGCCCTAAATTTAACCAAACTTTGTGCGTTGTGTGACGTAATAAAATTGTTAAAACTAAACATTTTCTATATTCTTGATACATAAATTGTTTCATGTTTTCACTTGCTTATATCTAAAAAAATGTTTAAATTCTCTAAGTTCAAAACCCTAAAACAGTCCTATTAGAATTGTTAGAACACCTCAAAAATGGTAATTTAATTTTCGTCATTGGTAAACCTATTTTGTGAGTATAACTACTAGTAGTTACTACCAAATAAGCTTGCTGTTTTTACTCTATGTTTGTGAGGGTAGTTGCCTGATTCGATCCGAAAATTGAACTCTTTTTACAAGTACTTCAGTTTTTTATTGCATTGAATGACGAGACGAGCATGCTGTTCGCCTGACGGTAAGCGATACGACATGTCATGTCAAATATGGACAGCCTAGAGTAATGTGAAAAATTTTGTTTACTTACGGACGATTTCGTATATTTCATTTCATACTCAAGCAGACCATACACAAGTCACTCTAATCTATGACCATAGCTAAAATGTGACTTTTGTATTTGGTTGGCTTATGCATTTATGTGACAAATTGTGTTTATTAGCAATCAATGACATCGGCCCTAAGTGTCATACGTATATATCTAAATTATAATCTGTTTTATTGAAGTCAGTAGTGGAAACATTATGTCGCGAATATTAACATGAAACGCGTGTGACGTAGGCTCAGGTCTAACCTTATAGAACATATATTATGTAGCCGTAATTCCAATACCTAGAGAACTTAATATTATACAGCCCATATCGATATAGTGCTATTAAGAAGGCTATTGGTCTGTTCCGTAAGACATTTCCTTTCCATATAAAAGAAAAGCAATCGCGGTCCGTTATATTGGGAATTGAAGTGCGACGTTCGCAATATTCCGTTCAGTATCGTTAGAAACAATTTCATTTCGCTCATGGTCCTTTCAGCTCGTATGTAACAATGACTTTAATCCTATTAAAACGGACACATTGTGCCAGAATTGTAGCGTGGTGGCTTTGGTCTGTCGCCGTTCGCTTCATCTCTCCATGTTTACAAACCGGAACCGGACCTTAAATAGAATTAAACATGGTTTAATTTTCCTAGTGAAGCTTTGCTGAAAAAGCTCCGCCTAGTCAACACACAGCTATGCCGGGAGGAAATAAAATAGCAAGGGAAGCGATGCGGGCGTCGGACGAAGCGATTATGCAGTCGAGAATAATGGGCACCGGTCCACATGCACGTTTTTGTTTGTGGTCTGTGACGCGATTTATACGCGAATTTCTACCGTCGCTGAAGTGAGCACTATTCACAATAATTGCTTTGAACGAAATACTTTCTCACGTGTCTTTTGTTCTCCTTTACAAACCGTAATTTATATTATTATGACCCACAACAAACGCAAACTATAGAGAATGAACGGAAAAGCTTGGCTTTGCTCATGTCATTGCTAGGGTCCAAGGTGGCAGCCTCGGGAAACGCTCACCATCAGATAGACCGCCTTCTCACTTACCTACTAAGAAGATAAGTGTTTACATAAATATCTAATATTATTATTTTGTACTAATTAATAATTATAATAATTTAATTTATAGTTATCAACATTTTCCTTATCCGAAAATTAGTGTATATTTTTATAGATATGTAGCCATTTTTCACAATATATTTTATTAGTATATTTCAAATTGTAATATAATAAAAATCCAAATTAATTTATTTATAAGAAACCGTAACATTGACAACCCTTTATTCATCAGTAGTTCACATCGGACGTTCATTCAATTAGAAAAAATATTCTAGAAACGCTCTGTATCCCCGTCTTAACAAGTTTTATTTCCCTTGGATATTGGCCCAATTTATTTAAAGGTAGCGTTGGGGTATATTATATAAATCTCGGGATTTATGCTATGCTAACAGGTCTGATTATACTTTAGATAATGACTAAGCCATAAAAATAACATACACTGCTTTCTACAATGCAGTATGTGCTGAGGATATAATATGCCTGATGCATACTTATTTTATTCTTTAGTCGTTTATATTCCCTATAACTGCAATCATTGTGGTATCCGTAGATCTTAATTTCATGGATCTACAAGGAGCTTAATACCCAGCACCAGTTATGCTTACAATGCTTGTCAGTTAAACGCGGTGCTCGATCGAACATCTTTCTGACGCTGATAAAAACTATTTTTTTATTTAAACGAAGACCTCATTAAATTTCTATGAGTCCTTTAAGATATGAATCGTATCTATGGCGACACACGCATAGTGTATAAAACAAATACGTATAAACCGCGCTAGCTCGTTGTTGTTTTTTGTTGCCTTTTTACGATGCTACATGGCCACATCTTAAATGCTGGTTTACTAGAAAAGTTTCGGACTCGTGCTAGTACCTAGTGTTTACGCCTAGTAAACAATTTCTCAGAGCTCTGCCACTCGAACCTACTTAAAAGGCAATTGTCGTCTACGAAATTTTCGGCTCACTGCAATGTAAACAAGGAACATTGACCCTCCCTTAGATTCGGGTATACGAATATTGTACAGTCGAAAGAATAAAAGACTCGCTGAATAAAAACCGAATGTACATCATAACTTAAAGATAGTCGCACAAATAAGCATTCTCAAATTTAAAAATAAAAGTCTAACATTAGATGTGTCTTTACTATCAACGGCATGGCCCAAGTATCGGTTTTGACGACAATTGTCCTTAAAAAAATAAATTCAAAATGGCGGCCACTTTTTTCATTTCTAACATTGGATCTGTCCTTTGTGCCTAAAGCCATGCTCAGATATCGATTTTGAGGTCGATTGGCCCTCAAACAAAGAAATTCAAAATGGCGGTCACTTTTTTGAATACATATTACATACATACATATAAATATACACTCACGCCTGTTATCCCCGAAGGGGTAGGCAGAGGCGCAACTAGTGCACCCACTTTTCGCCGTTATTCCGTCCCATGATGTGATAGGGGGCGAGCCTATCGCCATATCGGGCACAAATTCCAGACTCCGAGCTGATCCTGAATAGAAAACCTCAATATCACTTTGCCCGACCCGGGGATCGAACCCGAGACCTCAGCATTGCAGTCGTACCATAATACAACTACGCCACCGAGGCAGTCTCTTTTTTGAAATCTAACATTAAATCTCCCCTTTATGATATGATGCCCTTAATGAGCGGTTTAGCGGGCAACTTCTCCGGTGAGAAAATTTTGTGTCACACATGCGCGCGTATCGTAAAATTTCACTCCCATAAATTTTTCATAGCGCGCCTAAAGAAGTATATAACTTCAAAAACTAAATAAAAACCTAAATATCAACAACCAAGAAGTACGTGTGTGTTGTTTCACATATGACGTCACCACCAGTTTTAGTGATGTGCCATCCACATGAAATAAAAATAAAAACCTTATAGAGAAACAAAATATCAATATCATAGTCTAATGATCAATGATATTGAAAATAATGGTCAATGATATCTATACATATAAATAAAATTCGAGTGTCTGTTTGTAATATTGAAATAACCGTTTTTTACTACATGTATATGAATATATATATGGTACATACACCAAAATAACATTTTGTATAATTTTTGTCTGTCTGTTTGTTCCGGCTAATCTCTGAAATGGCTGGACCGATTTTGACGGGACTTTTATTGGCAGGTAGCTGATGTAATAAGGAGTAACTTAAGCTACGAAGTAGGTATCAATAAAAAAATTAAAGAATCGACTGTTAGGCGGAACGAAGTTCGCCGGATCAGCTAGTTGAAAATAAATATCATTGCTGATGGTAAACAAGTACTTAAACATTTTGTTAACAAACAATGCGTTTTTGAAAATTTTGACATTTCTTTTATAATTGTGTTATACAATAGCTTTAGCCTGAAGTTTCCCTCGTATAGTCTTGTTCCGAAATAAAAGTTCCACTGTTATACCCTTCTTTAACCACAACTTGGTCTTTTTCTGTGGCTATTAATAACACACTTTAAAAAACACGAACATCTTTACAAACTCTAACATCCTACTAACATTATAGGTAAATTTGAAATGTTGTATTTATTATCCTTTTTAAATTTTTATAACAAGCAAATACGTTAACCACTAAATGGAATTTAAAACATATATACACGATGAAAAGAATTCTTAGCCAGGCAAAGCTGCCAGCAAATGCACGTTCTTTCCATTCGTTCTTTTACTATTAGTAGCATAGTAAGATTGGGCATGGAAACTCTTCGACTCGCGCGCCGCTCCTGTAACATAACTATTAAGGATTAGGGTAAACATCACCGATATGAAGATAGCCACGAATGTGCTATTATTGGCTATTCGGTAACAATGCGGAGATTATTAAATCTATGTGTAGACGATGTTATGTGGTGTGTGGCGGATTTGAAAGGATGTGAGAACATTCTATATTGTATGGGTTAATATTAATGTCAAGGGCCATAAATTCGTTTAATTAAGCATTTTAAGTTTTTGTATTCCTACAATAGGTAAATAAATAATATATTGATGGAATCCACGTATTACACGTATGAAAGGGCAATTATTTTTATATAGATATCACTAAACTCAACATACATTTCTAATGTATAATTATTTAGTCCGTTTGGCAAAGTAAGAACCACTTTATCGACATAAGAGTTCACTGCTGTTAAATCTGCCATAAACAATAAAATTTGCATTTATTGGTCGTCCTCAGTGTCGTAAATTCACAGGAAGTGAGCTGGCAACGACATTTTGAGTGAATATCTGGTGCCATTATAACAGAAATAGTGGCATTCCGTGAACTCACTGATACGCATTAATTGAAATCACCAGTCAATTAAAGTCATTGAGTGGCGCGAGCGTCGCGATGTCGTTGCTCTCTGCACGCCAATTATTGTCGTTTATTCAGCCACCCGCTGAACTGATGAACACCCTTCAATCACGCTGCACCCTGCTCGCTGCGTCATATCACGCAACAAAAGGAAACAACGCACGCTTACACACTCGACACACATGATGCGACATATCGACAGGTTATTCGCATGAATTATGACACGTCATTAAAGTAATTACAATTCTCTGCATCTATTAAAGTTCACAATTATCACATTTTTAAATTTTATACAATAATGCTTATTCCACAAGTAAAATAGTAATTTAGTATTCCATGCAAACATGAAACAAAACTTTACACTCCCGCCGCCATGTAAGTAGGTGTGTAAGTCCAATAATTCAAGGGGAGCGGGTGGTCCTAATGTTTGAAATTTCCAGAGCGCCTCGAAAAGTTGGGATCTTCCGGGTCCAGTGACGCTCACTGAATTGTTATGTTCGTGCCGTAACAACTTGGACCATTTTAAACACTCAGCTTTTAGCATCATATAATTAATAAACTAAAAGCGCAGTTTTACCTATGAGAAATGTCCATTTAATGACATTGCATTTTGTTTTAAAGTATTGTCTTTATTTGGTAAGCACATAAGAATAGTACCTATATAATAAGTGAAATGTGGCAATGTTTGTTATGTGTAAACTGTTGATGTTCCTATGAATAATAAATAAATAAATATTATCAAATTCCGCTGTAAAGCAATGGCGTGCTAACACTCGTGTGTGTGTTTAAACTTTAAAGATATTTAATTGTATCCAGAGTGATTACTGAGCAAAACAAGATTAACTGTTTTAAGTCTTAGATGAGGGGCGTCGTGCAAACCATGCGGTGCTTTGTGATACAAAGTTTCCGATAGAGTTTATACTGTTACAGACGTCTAGTGTCATGTCATACTACTGAATTGCTCGTGTCGTCTTTGAGTAGTACGATAATGATTATCTACCTTGATTGTAGTAATTTTACGTGTTATAACATACATTTATAAGGAAGTGGACTTACGCTTGACCCCCCACCCCCCTCTTCAAAAGTTATATGAGCATACGAAGGCAATGTGCATACTCGTTATAAAACTAGTTGAACTGCGCGTTGTGCCATTTGTGACTGCGTGTGAATTGAGTTCCGAGGAAATGCCGGCATGTACTTTACTTACGACATTTAAATCAAGTCTACAGTAAAAGGCTTCTATTTTTTTTTTTATTACAGGTATGTATAAAAAATGATTTTTAGCCAGTCAAATACATCCAGAAATAATAACCAAAATTTTACGCTGGAAGAGGCTGATAATATTATTTGAAGTTGAGCAACAAAATTTGTTAGAAACGTTCCATTCACACCCCATACGCTTACAACACTGAGCTAACTTTGACGTTCAACTGATATTTATCGAGCTATTAGTATACCTAGACGACACCAGCTAGAAAATCTATTGAACACAAACGTTTAGGATACTGAATGAATTATCATAAGCCCTAAATAAGATATATAACGAACTACGAAGGTGCAGGCGCAAACTAATTCTTCCGATATTATGTTAGCCTCCAGCGCTTTATCTTGGAAATAGAGTATAGTAAAGACACACGTACAACTAATGTTGTACATCGGAATAAAAACATGCGACAGAATTATGTGGCTGCCCTTACAAGATTTTTTTTTAAACTTATCCATATTATCTACTTGGTGCCAACCATCGGGTGAATTTAAATAAAAAAATAAATATAATTTCCCGACGAATACCGATCCTATCGAATAGAACTTATGCATCGGAAAAGGGGATAATATAATGTAGTTTAGACGATGGGGTGTTTGGTAGCGAACGGTAGCGTAGCGAGAAGGCACAATAGAAACGATGGAGCGGCGACGGAACCGGATAGCGCCTATTGCCGGCGCACTCAGTGCCGATAACAGCCGCCGAGCGCCGCGCCGCGCCGCGACTACCACACCACACCCGCGCCACGCCACGCCGCGCCACGACGCACCGCGCCGATGCCACTGATTTATGTGCGACGTGTCGCTTTTTAATGAGTCCGTAAGAAGATATCTTCGCGACCGCCGTGATAAATTCCCGGCCGAAATGTTTCCACGTCGATATTTCCAAACAAACCTAGTCTCATTCCGTTAATCTGTCGGAGAGAAGAACGTATCGCGTACATAAGTCGTGCTTATCTTGGGTAATGGCCGCCTATCTAGTTGATCTGCCAGTTTTATTTATAGCCATGTTTTCCTTTACGCGCTTCTTCCAATTTGTGGAGAGTGAAAGGGATTGTTATGAGGCTGCCATGTTTCATAGCAATAAACTCGTGTATACAAAATAACAGCAGCGACTGTTTTTCCTCCTACGTCATCTGTTATTATAATTCAAGTTCGGGTCCCATTTACACACAATTAGTGATTATTAAATAATAAAAAATCGACAGGGTCGATATAAGATATTACAGAAACAAAACATAACAAAATTGTATTGTCGATGTAAATTATACAGTGTACACAACGACTGGTGAATGCTACAAAGCTGTATCTATAGAATAAAGGGAAATCTGTTTAAAGCAGGCAATAGTACTTTCAACTCGACCCCAATATTCTTTTATTCGTAATTTAAGAGGCGAAGAACAAATAAACTTTTTTGGCATTGGCGTATCGTATTTCCATAAAATTGGTTTTCATGACTTGAAAACATATGAAATTATCTTACAATAACACAGAAACTAAACCAAACATACACGTCGTATATACGCGAAATTAAAATATATACAATTGAAGAAATAAATGCAATCAAGACCACTTACCGATTTTAATCAATAGGAACGAATAAACTAAACCGAATTGAGAACAACAAAACATGGTCTATTCGTAAATAATCCGAGTACCGTAGTAAAATAAATATAGCGTTAAAATGCAAAACCTAAAATATTGGAATGAGTAAAAAAGCGACCGGGCGAGGGCTGGTTAAAATACAGAGCGTCGGTTGCGTGCCCCTCGTTACGACCACCGGCGTCCACGCTCTTTCTATGTAAGTAGTGCGTTCATCCTGTTAAATTTATTGCCGCTTTTATATCAGCCGTTACAGAGAGGTCCCCTTTCGTCCGTATCAGGCCGCGCGGAGCTCAGCTTACTAAAGTCGCAATTACGTTTTACCGGTTTGAGTCCAATGGACGCGACTTTTGCTACCCATCCAATCGTAATGGAATTAGTGTTCCATTGCTCTTTTAATTTGTCTTCTATCCTCGTTCTAAACTAATCATCAAACTGGGCCATAAGTTATCGAACCGTTTGAGAATCTTTTTAAAAAGAAAATGTATCGTTGTTCTTAAATGAACATTTCTGGATAACGTTCTTTAATTGGGTCTAGGTTCTTGTTAGCACACATTATAGTATCCTTTACATATTATTTATAGATAGTTTTTGTTTATATAGTTGTAGGTAAGACAAGATTCTACACATCCTATATCGTTATCATCTACATCAAAGGGGATTCTCGTAAAATTAGAGGTATATTAAAACGATTGTAAGTCGAGTTTTTTATTTATTTTTTATTTCATCGATTGGCGAGACGAGCATGCCGTTGGCCTGATGGTATGCGATTCGACCACCAATAAACTGTAGCAACACCATACCCACCCAGCCGGACTCTTACATATGGGAGACCTACCACCAGTAAACGGGTAATAAAATCTAATTGTAGCTGTTATTGCGTCAAATGTGAAGTAACTTTCAATTATCAATGGGAGACGATCACCGATTTCGACTGGTTCAGATATTCGTCCTGCAATAGTCGTGTCGGCTACTTGGCTCTTTAAACCTTAGCAACTTTGTTGTAAAACGAAAATGGAGTGTGATATGGAAACGCTATGACACAACTGTTAATCCACATATCCATACTTAGAAATGTGAAATTATGTTGGCCTGTTGTTTTTTTTTTTCACAATTTTGACTTCTAAAACAACAGTAATTGAGCTGTGTAATCTCAGCGTTTTAAAATCTGTTAAAAGTACGTGTGAGCTAGTGACAGGGAAGAATAAAACGATTTTAATGAAATATTAATAGTACAGTAAGGGTAAACGATGTATCTATACTAATATTATAAAGCTGAAGAGTTTGTTTGAACGCGCTAATCTCAGGAACTACTGAACCGATTTTGAAAATTCTTTCACTAATAAGAAGCTACATAACTCCTGAGTGCTACTTTTTATCCCGGAAAAATATTTTTGTCCCGGAAAAACTTTTTCACGCGGGCAGAGCCGCGAGCATTACTAGTCTACACGAAAACTTTCCTTCGAGACTGTCGCATCATTTTTGAAGACGTTTAGATCTGCATTCATATTGAAAATATAGTCAGACAATTTATGTAAAACACTTGCTTCGGTGCCAATCGATCCTGTTGCTTACACAGATCAAAATGCTCTATGGGACCATTAGGGGTTTGATTACTTTTGAGATCCGAAATTGCAAAAATCTCTCCATATATTTTGTAAGGAACCCGACTCCAATTCGCTTTTAAACACAAGAAAACTTTCTATCCAAGATAGATTTATTATTGCATGTAATTTGAAAATTATTTTTCCGCTAGATTTAGGATGCCATATTTTTATAACTACATAGTATAAAACAAAGTCGCTTCCCGCTGTCTGTCCCTATGTCCTCATGTCCCTATGTATCCTTAAATCTTTAAAACTACACAACGGATTTTGATGCAGTTTTTTTTATAGATAGAGTGATTCGAGAGGAAGGTTTATATGTATAATACATGCATAATATAATAGAGGAACATTGATAATTTAAAAGGTTTCTAATGTGATGTCGTAGATAAACACATTTTTTTGAGCTTACATTGCAGACGCTGGCTAAACTCTACGAGATAGATCAAAATAATGTACTACACTTTTGTACACCTTAAAAAGGTCCACAAAAAAGTCCGCGATGGTATATGTCTATCTCTTAGGGATAACCCACAATAACCATTTTTTATCCTTTACTTCTGACGAGAAATAATGGCTTATTTACGAAGCGATTTTAAGCAATACAGCATTAATCCTTATCCAATTAAGTACCATAAATACATTGTGCATTTAATAAAGATCAATATGGCCCTTTACAGCATGTAATTCAAATAAATATTTTCGAAGATATTACAGATTTAAAATGCAGGGACATAGCGGTCGCGGCGGTACCGGCCGGGGGGGTCGGCGGCGCGTGTCTATAAATGAGAAAGTATGGAGATAGTTTGAGATCCTGAGTAGGACATAGGCTACTTTTATCCCGGAAGAACATAACCCGAGAATTTCATACCGGTTTTTATTTCTCGCGAGTGGGGCCGTCACGGCCTAACCACTGAACCGATTTCGATGAAATATGGTAGGGAGATAGTTTAACCCGTCAAGCCCCGCTTATATATAGATTTATGCGGAAACCCTATATACTAGAACGCCTGCATCCGTCGCGGGGCTTGACGAGTCAAGATCCTGGGACGGACCTAGGCTATATCTTATTTCGGGAAAAAATAAACCGAGACTTTTATTCCGGAAAATCTTTTTCTGCGAGTAGAACCGCAAGAAAATGAGCGAGTGGAGCCGTCACTGTCACACCACTGAACTGATTGCGATGAAATTTAGAAGGGACATAACTTAAGCCCCTGGGAAGGACCTAAACTAATTCTTATCTCGGAAAAACTTCACCAATGGATGGAGTGATTCAAGAGGAATGCTTATGTGTATATTACTTAAATATTTTGTATGACAAAAAACTAATTTCAGCATGTAATATGCTTTGCTACCTGAACGAAGCCAGGGCGGGCCGCTAGTTAATAAATAATTTTAAAAAAAGTAGTCATCTCATTGATACACGAAAACCCGTCAACTACCCTAATAACCGATATTGCTTAAATACTTCTAACATACATTCAGCTATCATCTTCAAAGACTTTCAATTTTATTATAAACTCGTTCTCACCTGGACAGTTTTCAAAACACTTATATTATTGAGATACCTAGTATCACCAGCAATTTAGTGTAGATGGCATACATTAAAAATGAGGCGGACGACACCTGTACAGCGCAGCACGAGCCGGGCCTCATATAACATGCATGCGCATGCAGCACCCGGTGCTCGCGTCACTGCCAGCATCTCATTACCGCTTGACAGCGAGCGCTGCAAAAATGAATTCAGCGATGAACAATGAGTAGCGTTACTCCTAATCAAAACAGTTTTGCTACTTCTACACTGTACACTACCGCCAGTCGTCTCGCAGTTACAGTGTATAGGTATTCACGTCAATCGTGTACAAGATAATATTTTTTCAAAACTATACGTGAATGACGCTGGCAATTCGCAGCAAATATTTTTCATAACAAAACCAAGAGGCCACGACCCTTAGATGTTATAAGCCGTTATATTCTTACTTGAGTAAAATTCAATATAGACGTGTGCATTGTTAGCAACAAGCAGCGGGTAAGGCGGGCGAGGTCGAAACTCGCTTTGGATGAGGCAATTTTATGGGTTTATTGAAAGATAGTCTTCGACGTACAACCCTAAGTGATGAGATCCGGCCGAACCCCGGCCTTCATAACGTTTGTAATACCGTTTTACGACCAGCCTAGAACGTATCTTATACATATTTTGTATAATTTTACGTGCTGCTTAGACAAGAATTACTGCAACAGACTTTTAACACGATAATGTAGAGAAAATATTAAAATGAATAATTTAGAATAATTTTGAGAAAATTTTCAAAAACAAAAAACACATTACGTCTATATACCGGAAGGAATAAGCAGAGGTGCACCCGAGGCACCCACTTTTTGCCATGCGTGTTCCCATGATGTGATAGGAGCGAGTGTATCAACATATCGAGCACAATATCTTGACTGCGAGCTGAGACTGAGCAGAAAAACCTAATGTCACCACACGACCGTAGATTCTAACCCAGAATCTCAGAGCATCCATAGAACACAACTACGCCACCGAGGCAGTCACAGAAAATGTTCACCGCTCTTATAATCTTTATTTTCGGTCAACAGGATAAGGTATTTGGCGGACCACCTAATATAAAGTGTAATAAATCTTGAGCCTACGCAGGAAGTCGTTGGTCATAATTAAAAACAGTATGAAAAGCGGGCTATGAATAAAAGATAAAGCCTATAAACTAAAGAAAATTTTGTATCTACTCATAGCTTAGTAAGTAGGTATCTTTAATAGCATCATTATTATACTTATCACTATTTTAACACTTTTTTCTGACGCTAAATATTGAAAATTGAAAGGAGGAATATTTAAACTGTTTTTTTTTATAAGACTCAATATTATATATTAAAAGATAATTCGCAATCTATGTCCGGTTTCTATAGTTTGTAAGTACGTGTGTGTTTTCTATATCGGATATTGTTACCAAGTATCGAATCCCAGAGCTTACGGTAGCGCGTGCACGTCAAACTTCGCTAACCGTCCTTAAGAAAGTTGGTAAAGTTGGCTTCCGTCGGAGATGTGCGGCATCAGGGCCGCCCTCGCGACGTTCTCGACCTCGTGTAAACTGTAATCCCGCAGATGATGCTGGAATTTACCAGTTTTATTAGCTCCCGAGTCCACACAACTTACTTTACAAATGTTTTATTTATCAGATAGGTACTTTTACTATGGCTACCGTCACAATTATTAATTATAATTGAACGTAGACACTTATTAGTATACATGTTCTAATCTAGTAAATAGGCCAGGTTATAGGAGACAGTTCCTAAAAGGGAGAGAGAGAGAGAGTTCATTCAAAATGAGTCTATGTTTTACCGTAACGGTTTGCGTAGCCCTATAATTAAGCGTATTACGCGCGTATTATGCCGTGCACTACCTAACCTGTAGGTACCCCTAGAACCTTACGAATTTACGCATTATCATATAGTATTCTTATCGAGTAAGTTAACGTATTTAGTATTCGATAGACAATACCATACGTCAAAAAGAGACATGTTTTGCCATTTTCCATACATTTTGTCACATGCTTTTGTATGGTTACACGATTTACTATTCGAAGTTTACACGTGCGAAATGTTCTCGGTGTCGTATTTTTGTTCTGATTACGTTCACCGGGGTGCTGTTAAAATTTCTATAGAGAAATTAACTAGAATCGAAACTATTATGTTAACAATACGGTAACGCGTAAATTCGTGCTAGGGGTATTGTTTGATCATTGTGAAACCGACGTCTCCACCGTGACGATGGGCCTTTGTATATTGCGGGTACCATTTACGCTCTAAAACATGTTACGATGCCCATATTAGGCGTAGAGACAATCACAGAGAGCTTTCACCGAAGTAACAGCTGCCTGCCACTGACCTGTCATCCCTTACCCCTAATGTAATATGCATGTACGATACATAAACTTAAAAGCAACCCCTTCAGATATTTCACTTCTCACATAACTAATGGCTTGAATTGTTTATGAATTACATATTTCAATAATTAAAATGCTGTAATCACTTTAGAAAGGCTGGATCGGTAACATATATTTTTACTATATTTTCCCAATATTCCATGTTATAGCTCAATTAACAATGTATTAGATATACAAATTATTATTTCAGATTTATTTTTATTTCACAAACAAGCAGCTCAATAGAAAAACCACGTAGTACCCTATTAAGTACAAAGCCACTGCCTTTTTTTACAGATGACGAGGGTCCAAATCTGACGTGTTCCTGTGAACATTTTCTGGCACAGTAACAGATATCCTCCTTTTGCTTCGCTTGAATAAAAATATGAAACAGAATTTAACTTATTTTAGGATAATCAAAGTACCTGTCCTGTTGGTGACGTAAAGGATGATTTTCACACGCATGATTTCTTGAACGAACCAAATCAAAAAAGTTACATAGGAATATACTCGAGTGCAGCGACTATATATAACCCCTAGACTCCTAATAACAGACGATCGGCTTCGGGCAACACATCTGACAAATAGATCCAATGTAGCTTACCGTTCAAAATCTTCAAGTCAGTTGCGACCACAACTGTGAGCTGTAAATACTTCCGTGTTTGCGAATAAATAACTATTGTAATGGCCCCGTGCACAATAAAATGGTGTGGTATAAATAGCCATAATTCAAATTTTCAGAAAAATGGCATTACATTTCACAGGTAAGTCAATAACGACACATAATCACATTTTATTTAAAATTTTACGGAGTTCATCTTAGACTGGCCATGTTGTGTTTACGCGCCATCTTGTTATATTTGCATCTCTTTCCGACGAAAGTACTTTTTATATTTTCTATTTCGTTTTGTTTTTTAACATTAAAAGTAA
Organism: Lapara coniferarum; assembly: GCA_949316025.1. Taxonomy (NCBI): domain Eukaryota; kingdom Metazoa; phylum Arthropoda; class Insecta; order Lepidoptera; family Sphingidae; genus Lapara; species Lapara coniferarum. The sequence continues at coordinate 8,808,013 of OX438926.1, forward strand.
GTGATACACATAGTTCTATCGATAAAATCCTACTAATATTATAAAGGCGAAAGTTTGTAAGAATGTATGGATGTTTGGATGTTTGGATGTATGGATGTAAGGATGTTTGTTCCTCTTTCACGCAAAAACTACTGAACGGATTTCGATGAAATTTGGCACATGAGTAGATCATGTCCTGGATTAACACATAGGCTACTTTTTATCCCGGGAAAATATAAACCGGGACTTTTATCCCGGAAGAACTTTTTAATGCAGGCGGAGCCGCGGGCAAAAGCTAGTTAAAAATAAAAGAAACTGTCGCCCGAATACTCAAACGCTACTCAACTAATCAATTTATTTGAGGCCTATTTAATTTTAACAGGCTTCTTATTTTAAATGGTTAGTTCATTAGTAATAGTTAATTCATTTTAAAAATGATTAGGATATATTTTTGACTAGCGGTATCAGAAATAAATGTTATTAGGATATTTTTTTTTATTTTGTTTGTTGATTATAACGATTGTTTTGAGTTATTCTTTGTGTTATTCCTACAAGTCAGCTCAAATATTCTTGTTAATGTCGATGAGACTTACTAAGCGCCATCTGTCATTCGATAACATAAAGAGTTAATAATATGTTTAATTGTTTAATAAATAATAATGATATTACTATAAAACTTTATTGCATAAAAGTAATATCGATAAAAAAATCGTGTTTTCATTTAACTCGTCCTATCCCTATGCCTATGTTTCCAAGGTTATATAATGCGATAAGGTGTTGGAAGAACCAATCATAATGCAGTACCCCGCTTCCTCAAACCTCAGGTAGTTGACAGAATTAATTTGAAGAGAAATAATGAACATTAGGAGTCTAGGGGTTATATAGTCGCTGCTCGAGTGACATAATGAACTGTTGAACCTGATTAATACAACAAGAGTTCTTCGTACGGCAGTGCCCAGAATCCTACTTCCTACTAATATTATAAAGGCGAAAGTTTGTAAGAATGTATGGATGTTTGGATGTATGGATGTAAGGATGTTTGTTCCTCTTTCACGCAAAAACTACTGAACGGATTTCGATGAAATTTGGCACACGGGTAGATCATGTCCTGGATTAACACATAGGCTACTTTTTATCCCGGGAAAATATAAACCGGGACTTTTATCCCGGAAAAACTTTTTAATGCGGGCGGAGCCGCGGGCAAAAGCTAGTATAGTATAAAATTCTATTCTTGCTCTTGTTCCATTAAATCAAAACGGGGAGATCAAAAAGTCCGGGACATAATTCCCGGTGTGTGTTTTTCCGGGATAAAGGTAGCCTATCTTTTTTGGATCTCAAACTATCTCCATTTATATTTTCTTACGGTTATACTCGCGAAGATGATTTTCCGGGATTAAAGTCCCGGTTTATATTTTCCCGAGATAAAAAGTTGCCTAGATCCTTCTCAGGGTCTTTTACTATCGCCCTACCAAATTGCATCGTAAATCCGTTCAGTAGTTTTTGCGTGAAAAAGTAACAAACATCCATACATTCTTACTACCTTTCGCGTTTATAATATTATAGTAGAATGCAATGTATGTATGTATGAAGCTATATTTGTTCGGGTGGAATCTTGCAAGTCAATTTTGAAGCAGTTACCCTCAACCGATTGTATTGAAATTTTGCATACACGTTTAGCTTAGGTGACGAAGCATTGTTAGCTAAGTGACGTTATTCTGAATCTAATATGGCGGACGACCCAAGATATCGGACTAGTTATTTTTTACGCACTCCTATAATATGGGTATCAAATGAAAAGGCTTGCTAAGAATAACTCGAAAAATAAGTAAAAAATAAATAAAAAGTATAAAAAATATTCAAAAACAAGCTTTTATTTAATTTTTTTATGTTAAAGCCTTATTATTATTATGACACTAGCTTTTGCCCGCAGCTCCGCCCGCGTAAAAGTTTTTCCGGGATAAAAGTCCCGCTTTATATTTTCCCGGGATAAAAAGTTAATCCAGAACATGATCTACCCGTGTACCAAATTTCATCGAAATCCGTCCAGTAGTTTTTGCGTAAAAGAGGAACAAACATCCATATATCCAAACATCTATACATTCTTACAAACTTTCGCCTTTATAATATTAGTAGGATTAGTTAATCAAACCGAAGTAATTGAATGAGTCACACAATTTACTTATCGTTACCATTTTCTACAAGCTTTAAGTGTTTGACTCCTCAACCCTCGCGACGGACACCGGTGTCCATATATATAGGGTTTTCCCATACATCTATATATATAAGCGGGGCTTGAAGGGTTAATGTTCTGTAAGACATTTGTTTTGTGTAGAGCTGTATGTAAATTGTTGACGTCAACGGTAGCTGGTCAAAGTAAGTTACATAAGTTTTCCGGGATAAAAGCACCGCTACACTGTTTTATCGGGATAATGGTTGTCTGGTGGAAGATATTGCCTAAATCGATAAGACTGCCATTTTTAGTTTATGTATTGTTTCTTATCTTATTTTAAATTGTTATATTCATGCGCAAGAAAGAGTAATTAAATAAATAAATACAATATTTTGAATTAAACCATAGAGTATATTTAAGTTGACTGAAGTTTCCATTTGTAGGTAATGAACATTCATCAAATTATGAATTTTTAAAAATACTACTTTTCTCGGCCTATTGGATACACAGAAACAATACAACTCAACTTAAGTAAACAAATTGGCAAGTCGATCCTTACATTTACCTTTTCTTGTATTCAATTATCGTTCAAGTTTCAACTGGTGGAAGTTTATGGAATAGTTGGTATGAACAAGTAAACCGAGAATTTCTTGCAATATTCTCTCTTTTTCATTTGAATACATTCTGAACCATAAAACCCGAAGTTTTTCTTGGCTTTAGCAAGTTTTATCTTGTTTGACTGTTTCCGTGAGTCTATGTTTGGCAGAATGATCCCAGGTCAAGGTTAAGTAATAAATTATCTATCTTGACTGGCATCCTTATATGCTGGACGTGAAGGCAATGAAAATAAAAGTTGTAACCATGTGTAATCCGAGGATGGCTTCGGGATTCACATCGCCACAGTCGAGTGCGCATGAATGGCGGTGGCGTCGTATTATCAACCGTCACTTCGCTCGACAGGTGTCGCCTTCAGCCAACTCGAGAGTAAATTACTAGATTCGAAGTCGCTGAATCAACTCGACTCCTTAATCGATTTTCAAACCACTCTTCCGAGCGCTCGGGACGCAAATGAGTATGAATGACTACACAGCGAAATTTCAATTCGAACTGGCGCAACTCGTTTATTTCCAATGCATAAACGATATTAGTTAATGCGATGACTAGAATTCATTTTATGTGCTTTGAAAGACAGTACATTTGAATAGTGTTCACATACTATATCGAACGTAGCGGATTAGAGTTAGATTTATGTTGGTACTTGCTTTAAATGTGTACCTATGTTGGTGAAGTAGTGAATAGCAACATCTTGCATGCTAAGCGCGAGCTCGTTTTCGTATTTAAATAGGGAAATGGGAAACAGACGCGGTGAGTCGACGAAGCACTGGTGCCGTGGTATTGTTTTAATTAAAGTAATTGGAGGAGGCACGTCGAGAGCCGACGCTCGGTTGGCATGATCTGTGCCTTGAGGATTTACACCAATTTAAGACCGAATTCAGCCAAGCGTCAATTAACGGCAGGAATCCAACTCAATCGAGTATCTGCGTATGTATGTAGCTTTTCCGCGACGTTTATTAAATTTTATTCAATACATTGTAGGGTACAATCGGAAACTACCAAATCCTACTAATACTACTAATATTATAAAGGCGAAAGTTTGTAAGAATGTATGGATGTTTGGATGTATGGATGTTTGTTACTCTTTCACGTAAAAGCTACCGAACGGATTTCGATGAAATTTGGCACACGGGTAGATGATGTCCTGGATTAACACATAGGCTACTTTTTATCCCGGTAAAATATAAAGCGGGACTTTTATCCCGGAAAAACTTTTTAAAGCGGGCGGAGCCGCAGGCAAAAGCTAGTTTTATCATAAGATAGTATCAGGCGTTTATTGACCTTTAAAATAATTTATAAATTACTTTGGGAAGATAAATGATTAGTATTTCATGTTCCTTTTAGTTTAACAAATTTATATGTATATTTGTAGGTGTACATTTCGTGATTAGTAGTTGTATTTTACTTTTATACATGTCGGATCGGCGGGTATTTTGAAATAATAATCGTGCAAAAACCAGTCGAGATGTCAAATCGTTGGTATAAATAGGGCGCCTTGCATTTAAAGTAGGCAGTCTCTTGTGAGTGCTTGTGAGCCTTTCAACTGTATGGAGCTCCGGAAATAAGTTTGGAGCATTCAGAAATAAAAGATGAAGGACAAGTTAGAGTTTTACTCTCACATCGTGGATGATGATGATGAGGTGGAACCCTGTGACGTCGGCAGAGCTGACGTCACCTCCTTTTAAAGAGTTCTAGACTTTCTGCTCTGTCATACATATTACAGAATATCGCTATGAGTTTTATTTTGGAAAAGCATATGGATTTTATTTTTAAGAATTAGCGTAAGTATGGATATCAATAAATAATATTATTATTAATTTTGAGTCCTGAGTCCCACACTTAGTGGAGTGTGTCCTGTGGGTTTTTTTTATTCCGATTACATTAGTAACATGAAGTTTACTTAGGTTTTGCTAGAATTCCTATAAGATATAGTGCAGATAGTTACATCTGTACATCATCGTGTCCTGCCAAAAGGACCAACCTACTACATGTTTTTCCATTTGACTACGAAAGTGTAAAGAGTAGGTACCGACATGTAACACGAAAAACAAAGTGAAAGAAAATTACACCGAAGAGTAGCGCAAAACAAACAAAAACGAACTCGACATTCGGGAAAGTAGAAGCGAACCGAACGGCTCGTTGAACGGAAAACTTTATGTACGGGTGCTTTTTTTTATTGGATAGAATGACGAGACGAGCATTCCGTTCACCTGATGGTAAGCGATACGACCACCCATAAACAGTAGCAACACCATCCAGCACCCTGAGTTGCAAAGTACTGTGTGGCATTCCACTGCGCTCGTCATCCTGAGAAATAAGATGTTAAGTCTCATTATGTCCAGTAGCTACACTGCCTACAATGTCCTTCAAACCGAAACACAACAGTACATACACACTGTTGCTTGGTGGTAGAATTAAACATTGCGGTGGTACCCACCCAGACGGACTCTTACATAGGAGAGACCTACCACCAGTACTTCTTTGAGGCATTACTAAATATTTTGTAATAAATGCCACGCACACCAAACACATTTTTGTGATTAAACCTTTACATTGATTACCCGTTAAACGTATCAGCTTTATTCATTTCCGATAAAACAAAACGAATGCATTGGTTATAACCGTACATACAAATTGTGTCGATTGAACATACTGCAATATACATGCATAATATATGTATCCTTTAAACGGAATAATTGGATAACTGTGCATATTGCATTCGTCGAATGAATTTATATGATAAATTCGTAAACAAACCAGAATCGGGAATATATTAACAAGCGCGTTGCGAACACGCGGCGCTGCGCGTACTGTGTGCCCACTGCTCACTGCTCGTACAAGGGAACAGGGAAAAACAGTGAATAATGCAAAACCTTTATGAACCAAATCATATTTTTCAGAGATGATGTGGAATCGCAAAGTGGCAAAACAGAATTTAATATTCGTAAAAGGGTTAACGTCCAGATAGGGGCACCGCGGCAGTTGACGCGTGTCGGCTCTACGAGTTTTTTTGGCTAGTTTCCAAAATCAATATCTTCGGATTTACAGGCCGCCGCACATTTGCAGTAATCTTGACAAGAAATTATCATTTAGCGATCTTTACATTGATTTTGTTTTCTATTCTTGTATAAGTCGGAATGACTGCCTCGGTGGCGTAGTGGTATTGCGTACGCATTACGAGTACGATTTGCGCGCTGAGGTCCTGGGTTCGAATCCCGGGTCGAGCCAAAAAAATTGTGACTGGGTATTTTCACTTAAAATTTACTCAGTCGCAGCTCGGAGTCAGGAAGTTGGCGGTGTGATACCCCCGTGCCTCGGAAAGCACGTAAAGCCGTTGGTCCTGCGCCTGATCTCTCTCCGGTCATGTCGGATTACCGTCTCACCGGACTATGAGAGTGAAGGAATAGCGAGTGCACCTGTGTCTTGCGCACACACTTGTGCACTATAATATCTCCTGCGTACCAGGCTGATCTCCGTTGAGATTGGCCGCCGTGGCCGAAACTGGCTAGGAGGATTTCATAAGTCGGAATCTAAGTGGTTTTAAGTCCAATGAATATAGTACAGATTACAAGATAATTAAATTAATTTATCGTCCTTATATTGGTCTTATTTGAAGATGTGAATATCGTTACAGTATAATAAAGCATAAAATTAATAAATGAAGAGCTAAATATTATATCTTTTCTAATTTTAAGTATTCCAAGGATAGGCGCTAGATATGGATGACATTTTATGGAATTTAATGAATTACCGGGCCAATGTTTTTCTAATACGTATAATCAATAATTCAAAATCCCTTAGAATAGTCACAAATGCAAACTAAAACTAACAGCTTACTTTCGTAACCATCCAATTTAGTTTCGTTACTACTCTTTTCAAATTACTACCACTACAGCCGTCCTTAGATATGTAATAAACTTTGTACAGCGGTTACATAAATTAAGCACGTGTTACAAATTATATTATTACTCGAACCTCCCATCCTCCCCAGATATTATTAATTGTGTTCGTAGATCTGTATAACACGTGTCACATATTAGTAACTAATAGAAAAGCTTCGCATTGTTTTGTCGGTTCAAATAATAAATTTAAAATGTACCTGTTTAAATTCCCAGTTTTTTCTATGAAGTATTAACAACGCTTACTTTATTAGGTGTCATGAAAATAAAATTGCATAAAACAGCATTTAAAATTATTCCATGAGACATTAATTAAGGAAATTTATTATGTCTACCATTGTTGACTGGGGTAGTTAAAACTTAAACACTAGGTGGTTAGCCCGGACTGGATCCCAAGATAATATACCAAGTTACTGGTTAGTAGAGGTCCAACAATCTTAATTTCATGGGATATGAATGAATAAAAAAACATGATGGATTTCCCTTATATCAGAGTCTATTTCTCCCACCAATTTTGTCCATCTTTGTTACAAAACACCAGTGTTACATTGTTTTCCATGTCTGATACGGCATTTGAGCTAGTGTGGTTACTGAACATCTTAAGTCTTAATATCATTTTTTTAGGGTGATGAGGTCAATGTCGTGCCCTGCAAACTAAATAGTTATGGGTAGCGTGGGCGATATACATGGGCCCATTACATTACAAACATACCAAAATATACAAGTTCTCATAGGTAAGTTGCAAAATTAACGATAGGTATGAACATACAACCTAACAGATTTATAACAATACATAGTTATTGAGAACAGAAATCGAATAAACTTTAACTGGCTAAAAATTAAGACACACATTTTAATTAGTCTTATACACGATAAACTAATTTGCTTGTGTTTGATTACAAACCATCACGTATGAACCTACTATCAGATACTTTGATTTGACTTTGAGACTTTGCTTTTGGAGTTTTTGGCGTAAGCTATTGGTCTATATTCTATAATAATTCCAGCGACATAACCACAATTCTTGTGTTCTGAATTGTTTTAGTTATAGTTAGTACTCGCTAGGTAGGAGCTACGTACAGCATTAATATCATGCAACCTACATTTCCGATTTGGCTGTCTTTTGTTTACTATTTCACAGAATATATAGAGTAGCACATCGGATTCCACGACAAATGTCATTATCGTACTTCCAAAATATGATGTCAAATGAAAACGCTCGAGGACACCTGAATGAATAATACATGAAAAATAAATCTTTCCTTCGACGTTTCTTTTTCTGTGTGGAATTTACAGTAAGTAAATATTATCCTTCATAAGATCAACAAAAGTAATATAAATCGAAGATATGGAGCACTTCGCATATTATAATATAATGATTTTTGAAATGTTTTAAGAGGAAGAATGTGCGGTAAATTACAGTTGTTGAATAAATTCAATTAAATGTCGACAATCTCGTAAGTATAAAACGGTGCACACGGTTTTGAAATTATGATTGTACACCACATTAATACAGTTAGTGCGGAAACGGCAAGACGGTGGCAGAGTGGAAGCCTTCGGGTGCGAAGCGATGCGCCGTGCTCGAGAGCTCGGTTCATTTAAAGGCTCTTGTCTGTAATTGCAGAGCGACTAAGACTTTATCTTCGCTAAACGGCAGGTTACCGAATAAAAAAGTTTTAATGGTAAGCTTTTACTGAACCGACTGTTGGGAATGGACTTTGCACCTTTTCCTCGTGTATATATAATGTTTGCGTTTTCTTTTAGTGTACCAATGCGAACAAAGATAAGGGTATTTGACCGACCGAGCTAGTTTTAGATTTGGACTTTACTTTTAAATGGAAAATCTAAGATAACGGTTGCACGTTTGTAGCAAATGCAGTAAATAGTTCGGCCGGCGCCGCTTGACCCACTTCCTGTTACATGCCAAAACGACTGCGATTTTATCTTATCCTACCCCCGATACATCCTTCCGCCCAGATTCTACACGGGTCGCTTCTTTGCCCCATAATTACTGAATTCGTTCTCAATAAAATAACTATAACCCATATTAGCCAAATGGAAATACACAGTACAATATAAATGAAAAGAAATCGTTGATTAGTAAGTAGCTATACATTTTGTTAAAGCGTTCCTTCATTTCAAAAGCTTTTAGTTTTATTTCAAACATTTTTCGCAGCTCGCACATTTTAACATAAGTTTTTTTTAAGGCTTTTATATTTAGTGCGTATATTTTTCCTTTTTCTTCAACCTGTCCGCATCTTACCGCAATATTGAGGCAATGCAACACTTGAAACACACACAAATAGCGTTGCAGAACAGTTGGGCTTAGTTTTTCCGATGTAATGTTGACAACAATAGGGGAAAACTACGAAGATCATGAATTTGCTGAAAAGTATATTGTATGACCTCCCTTATGGACCTCCCACACCCTCTCCCCTCCATATCTACCACTAGATCAATGTTCCTTTAAACGTCTATGCTCGTCGCAACTACAAAAGCCAGGAAATTTTCAGCTTATTGAACCATCTATTTGTAAGGCATATTATAATTAGTTTTTTTTTGTTAATATAACTGATTAAAGATACTACATGTATACACATGTATGAATCAGTTACGACATTAACATACGAATAACGTGACCGCAACTTAGTTAAATAGCGAGCATTGAATAGGTAGGACCATAGGAAGCACGTCGGCAATAGAAAGGCACAGTTGCATCCCTGTTGTATTGTGATCAATTCTTTTCTATTCAGCGAAGAATGTGACATTATGTATTCGTTCTCGGTTGAGTTCACATTGCGCGGTGCGAGCGGCGAATCTGATAGCGAAGCGGAAATTGCGCGGCGCGTCGCGTGCGCCGCCCGCCGCGTGTTCCTGACGTGCACTCCATTCGTTTGCCATTTTATTTAGCTTTACTGCTCTCGCTACACACCCAGAATCTTTTAAAGTGCAACGTGTTACGCGTTGCGGGTCTCTAACTCTAATGTCTATCATCAGTTCGACTCCTTTTTAAATTGGCATTGGGTAACATGTCGGGAAAACCGTTGTTATCTTTTACTGACATCTATCTTAAATACAATTTTTAATAAGCAGTACTAAGAGCGTATAATATTGTTGCTAAAATGTTGTTGGAAAAGTTAAATAATAATAATAAATTTATTTAAGGACCAAAAAATAAATGTCGGGTACATTGTGTTTATCACTATACAAATATACACACAAGTTGATAAGCACATGTAGGTCCCCTGTCTCCCAAACCTGTATCTTGGGAGTCAGTGTTCCTCCAAAAACAAGGTTATATGTAGGACTAAAGATCACATCACATAAGATATCGTAATTATTTGATTATAATAAGAAAAATGCGACTGCCTCGGTGGCGTAGTTGTATTACAGTACGACTGCAAAGCTGAGGTCTCGGGTTCGATCCCGGGGTCGGGCAAAGTGATATTCAGTTTTTCTATTCAGTATCAGCCCGGAGTCTGGAATTTGTGCCCGATACGGCGATAGGCTCGCCCCCTATCACATCATGGGACGGAATGACGGCGAAAAGTGGGTGCACTAGTTGCGCCTCTGCCTACCCCTTCAGGGATAACAGGCGTGAGTATATATATGTATATATATATATATATATATATATATATATATATATATATATATATATATATATATATATAGAGATCTCTTAACGGTAAATGTTGATCAGACGCGACTTCACGCGAGCACTTTGTTGATCCAAAAATCTATGTTGATCCGGCGCCTTTTGTTGATCCAATATGCATTTCTGGTAACTAATGTGGCTCCAACTGGATCAACATCTACACTCACGGGACTTCTTACTAACGTTTGCCGAAGTTGATCCGATATATAAATCCACCTTGCGATAGTTACGGAAAATGTTGATCCGATTTGAATGAGCCAATCAGAGCACAGCAAACAATCAGATTCAGATCAGATTGGCTGAGAGCAGCCGCGACGTTTTATACACATCCAATTAATGTTATTTTTTTCATAGTACCAAAATGTTACTAATGCGGTGTCACTGAGCCCAATTGGTAATCACACTAATATTATAATGGCGATAGTCTGTGACGAAGTGTGTAAGCATGTTTCTTACGTCTTCACGCTCAAACGGCTGGACCAATTTTGATGAAATTTGATATAGCAGTAGTTGACACCCTGAATTAGTACATAGACTAAACTTTATTCCGAAAAGTATTCCTGCGGTAATTTAAGCCGCGACTAACACCGCGGAGCGCATCTAGTCAAAGTATAAAAAAAGTGATGCTATCTGAAGTGTCGTAGATTGTTTTATACTCGATGTGAAAGTGATAATTTATTTTTTGACTGTATTTGTTATTCTGTGATACCGGACTCTTACATTCCTTCAAAAGCTATTCTGCTTCGTTCTGATCCAGGGTATAACGCCCGAGGCATGGAACAGGAGTGTGGTGGTATTGTTCTTAAAAAAAAGGTGATAACGCCTTTTTTTTTAAGAATTACAGGCCCATCTCACTCTTGAGCCATGTTTACAAGCTGTTCTCAAGAGTCATCACGAATCGTCTCAAGCGCAGGCTAGATGACTTCCAGCCTCCCGAACAAGCCGGATTCCGTAAAGATTATAGTACAATAGACTACATCCATACGCTGCGGCAAGTTATACAAAAAACTGGGCAGTATAACTTGCTACTTTGCTTAGCGTTCATGGACTATGAGAAAGCCTTCGATGCGATCGAGACCTGGCCTGTGCTGCAGTCTCTACAGCAGCGCCACATTGATCATCGGTACATCGAAGTGTTGAGGTGCTTGTATAACAACGCCACCATGTAGGTCCGAGTACAAGAACAGAGTTCGAAGGCTATTCCACTACACAGAGGCGTGAGACAGGGAGATGTTATCTCTCCGAAACTGTTCACTGCCGCGTTGGAAGGTGCTTACAAGCTCTTGGTCTGGAAAGAACTCGGCATCAAATTCAATGGCGAATACATCACTCAGCTTCGTTTTGCTGATGATATCGGTGTACTGGCAGAATCGCTGGAGGGTCTGAGCACAATGCTCAGTGACCTCAACCGAGTTTCTCAACTGGTGGGTCTCAGGATGAACATGGACAAGACCAAGATCATGTCGAATGTTCATGTTGTGCCAACCCCGATTATCGTTGGGAGCTCAATTCTCGAAGTTGTAGACGAGTACGTCTGTTTAGGTCAAGTAGTCCAACTCGGCAAGTCCAAATTTGAGAAAGAGATCAATCGGCGAATCCAGCTTGGACGGGCAGTGTTCGGGTAACTAAGCAAGGTCTTCTCGTCCAAAATACCTCAATGCCTGAAGACAAAAGTCTTCAAGCAATGTGTGTTACCAGTGATGACATACGGCACTGAGACGTGGCCTCTGACTAGGGCCCGCCTAAGACAGCTCACGGTCACTCAGCGAGCTATGGAAAGGGCTTTGCTAGGTGTTTCTCTACGCGATCGAACCAGAAATGAGGAGATCCGTAGAAGAACGAAAGTCACTGACATAGCCCAACGGATAAGCAAGCTGAAGTGGCAATGGGCAGGGCACGTAGTTCGAAGAACTGACGGCAGATGGGACAAAAAGTTCTAGAGTGGAGACCACGTACTGGCAAGCGTAGCGTCAGCCATCCATCTGCAAGGTGGACCGATGACTTGGTAAAGGCCGCAGGAACGCGCTGGACGCAGGCTGCTTTTGACAGGTCCACCTGGAAATCTTTGGGGGAGGCCTATGTTCAGTAGTGGACGTCATACGGCTGATGATGATGATGATGATGATACCGGATGATAGACCTAGATGATTGTTCTGTGGAAATAGACTCACAAATTTGCAGCATGAGAATGGACATTTCATTTTTGTCTCCCACGAAAAGTCGCCCCTTCCTATCACACTAAGTTGTTTTAATACCCATCCGCTTTAGACTTAAAAATGTGTTAAATGCTCATAAAACATTTTTGCAAAACAGAAAACGCTTAATTATAAATGTGTTACCTAGTATTATACTAAACTTTACCTTATAAGAGATTGAAATCAATGTTAAGAAGTTGAAAGTAGCGACCTCTTTTCTAAGTCTAATATTAGATCTGTGTTTTACTATCGATAGCATGCCCAAGTATCGATGTTGACGTCAATTGTCTAAAACAAAGAAATTCAAAATGGCGGCCATTTTTTCAATTATAACATTGGATCTGCCCTTTGTACCTAAGGACATGCTCAGATATCGATGTTGAGGTCGATTGGCCTTAAAACAAAGAAAATCAAAATGGCGGCCACTTTTTTCATTTCTAAAATTGGATCTGCCCTTTGTATCTAAAGCCATGCTCAGATATCTATTTTCAGGTCGGTTGACCTTAAAACATAGAAATTCACAATGGTGGTTACTTTTTTGAAATCTAATATTAAATCTGCCCTATATGATAATTCTCCCGTGAGAAAATTTCGAGTCACACATGCGCGCGCATCGTAAAATTTCACTCCATTAAATTTTTCATAACGCGCCTAAAGAAGTATGACTTCAAAAACAGGAGAAAACAGTAGCATCAGGGATTTTGCCGCTTTGTGTAGTACCTATTAGTCAATTTTGGCTCCGGATCAACTTAGTCAAAGTAAATGTCGCATATAAGTTAAATATATTCTGGATCAAAGTAATCACATTCAGTATCATTTTTTTGACCGTTAATGGATCCACAAATGTTGGTCAAAACGTCGACGAGTATGTTGAAAACCTGTAAGTGCAGATCCACCGACGTCACACGCGCATCAAGTACGGATCAAAGTATATCAGTTTGCGAGACGAGGAGCGGAGTATACAGGCAAAATAGGTGGATCAACATTTGTTCTAACTTCACACTGGAGCAACATTTACATATATATATATATATATATATATATATATATATATATATATATATATATATATTTATATATATATATATATATATATATATATATATATATATAGAGATCTCTTAGCGGTAAATGTTGATCAGACGCGACTTCACGCGAGCACTTTGTTGATCCAAAAATCTATGTTGATCCGGCGCCTTTTGTTGATCCAATATGCATTTCTGGTAACTAATGTGGCTCCAACCGGATCAACATCTACACTCACGGGACTTCTTACTAAAGTTTGCCGAAGTTGATCCGATATACAAATCCACCTTGCGATAGTTACGGAAAATGTTGATCCGATTTAAATGAGCCAATCAGAGCACAGCAAACAGTCAGATTCAGATCGGATTGGCTGAGAGCAGCCGCGACGTTTTATACACATCCAATTAATTATATTTTATTCATAGTATCAACATGTTACTAATACGGTGTCACTGAGCCCAATTGGTAATCACACTAATATTATAATGGCAAAAGTTTGTGAGAAAGTGTGTATGCATGTTTGTTACGTCTTCACGCTCAAACGGCTGAACCAATTTTGATGAAATTTGATATACCGGTAGTTGACCCTGAATTAGTACATAGACTAACTTTTATTCCGAAAAGTATTCCTGCGGTAATTTAAGCCACGACTAACACCGCGGAGCGCAACTAGTCAAAGTATAAAAAAGTGATGCTAGCTATAGTGTCGTAGATTGTTTTATACTCCATGTGAAAGAGATAATTTATCTATATTTTTTGACTGTATTTTTTACTCTGTGATCCAGGACTCTTACATTCCTTCAAAAGCTATTCAACTTCGTTCTGCTCCAGGGTACAACGCCAAGGCATGGAACAGGAGTGTGGTGGTATTGTTCTTAAAAAAAACGGTGATAACGCCTTTTTTAAGAATTACAGACCCATCTTCTTGAGCCATTTTTACAAGCTGTTCTCAAAAGTCATCACGAATCGTCTCAAGCGCTGGCTAGATGACTTCGAGCCTCCCGAACAAACCGGATTCCGTAAAGATTATAGTACAATAGACCACATCCATACGCTGCGGCAAGTTATACAAAAAACTGGGGAGTATAACTTGCTACTTTGCTTAGCGTTCATGAACTATGAGAAAGCCTTAGATTCGATCGAGACCTGGGCTGTGCTGCAGTCTCTACAGCGGTGTCACATTGATCATCGGTACATCGAAGTGTTGAAGTGCTTGTATAAAACGCCACCATGTAGGTCCGAGTACAAGAACAGAGTTCGAAAGCTATTCCACTACACAGAGGCGTGAGACGGAGATGTTATCACTCCGAAACTGTTCACTGCCGCGTTGGAAGATGCTTACAAGCTCTTGGACTGGAAAGGACTCGGCATCAACATCAATGGCGAATACATCACTCACCTTTGTTTTGCCGATGACATCGGTGTACTGGCAGAATCGTTGGAGGGTCTGACCACAATGCTCAACCGAGTTTCTCAACTGGTGGGTCTCAGGATGAACATGGACAAGACCTAGATCATGTCGAATGTTCATGTTGTGCCAACCCCGATTATCGTTGGGAGCTCAATTCTCGAAGTTGTAGACGAGTACGTCTAATTAGGTCAAGTAGTCCAACTCGGTAAGTCCAAATTTGAGAAAGAGATCAATCGACGAATCCAGCTCGGATGGGCAGCGTTCGGGAAACTAAGCAAGGTCTTCTCGTCCAAAATACCTCAGTGCCTGAAGACAAAAGTCTTCAATCAATGTGTGTAACCAGTAATGACATACGGCTCTGACTATGGGCCAGTCAGTCATCGGTCCATCTGCAAGATGGACCGATGACTTGTTAAAGGCTGCAGGAACGCGCTGGATGCAGGCCGCTTTTGATAGGTCCATCTGGAAATCTTTGGGGGAGGCCTATGTTCAGCAATGGACGCCATACGGCTGATGATGATGATGACGATACCGGATGATAGACCGCGATGATTGTTTTGTGGAAATGGAGTCACAAATTTGCTGCATGAGAATGGACGTTTCATTTTTGTCTCCCACGAAAAGTCGCCCCTTTCTATCACACTAAGTTGTATTAATACCCATCCGCTTTTTTTTTTTTTTGTAAGGCCATCTTCGGCGCATTAGGGACGGCTGCGGGCTTCCTCCGACTCACGTCTAAGTTGTCGTCCGCAACCGCCCCTGCGCGTACCGCTGTTGCGGTTCTTCTCCTGTTGTTGCGGGGGCTCAGAAGCCCCCGTACACCGAAGGACGCCCTTGGTGTCCGAGGCAGCGTGAGACACGCTGCCGTCCATCACGGGGGTCACAGAAGTTGGCTAGACTAATAGGTGGGCGGCACCTCCCGCCCACCCGTGACCCCCGGAGGCCCCTATTAGTCGCCTTTTACGACAGGCAGGGGATACCGTGGTGGAATTCTCCAAACGCCCCCAATCCACAGGGCGGACCCATCCGCTTTAGACTAGAAAATGTGTTAAATGCTCATAAAACATTTTTGCAAAACAGAAAACGCTTAATTATAAATGTGTTACCTAGTATTATACTAAACTTTACCTTATAAGAGACTGAAATCTCAATGTTAAGAAGTTCAAAATAGCGACCTCTTTTCTTAAGCCTATTACTATCTTTCTTTGTCTTTTACTATCAATGGCATGCCCAAGTATCGATTTTAACGTCAATTGTCCTTAAAAATAAGAAATTCAAAATGGCGGCGATTTTTTTTTAAATCTGACATTAAATCTGCCCTTTGTACCTAAAGCCATGCCCAGATATCGATTTTGAGGTCGGTTGGCCTTAAAACAAAGAAATTCACAATGGTGGTCATTTTTTTGAAATCTAACATTAAATCTGCCCTTTATGATAATTCTCCCGTGAGAAAATTTTGTGGCACACATGCGCGCGCATCGTTAAACTTCACTCCCATAAATTTTTCATAACGCGCTTAAAGAAGTATAACTTCAAAAACAGGAGAAACAGTAAAACAGATTTGCCGCTTTGTGTTTCAGTACCTATTCGTCAATTTTGGCTCCGGATCAACTTAGTCGCAGTAAATGTAGCATATAAGTCAATATATTCTGGATCAAAGTAATCACATTCAGTATCATTTTTTTGACCGTTAATGGATCCACAAATGTTGGTCAAAACGTCGACGAGTATGTTGAAAACCTGTGAGTGCAGATCCACCGACGTCACACGCGCATCAAGCACGGATCAAAGTATATCAGTCTGCGAGACGAGGAGCGGAGTATACAGGCAAAATAGGTGGATCAACATTTGTTCTAACTTCACACTGGAGCAACATTTACCGTAAAAGGGTCATTATATATATATATATATATATATATATATATATATATATATATATATATATATATATATATATATATATATATATATATATATATAAATCGCTGAAGACTTCTTGCGTCTTTTCATAGTCGAACCCTATGGCGTCTATCACTTTTAATGAGATTTCAATCGTTGATCGTGCGAATATAGTTACATTGCTCTGATTTGTATTCTATTGTCGACGAGAAATTTTGTTTAAACACGAAAACAAGATATTCAATTTGAAATAATTCTCACTTGTCTTTTGCATCCGTACCTTATGGAAATCATGTGACGCACTGTATATTTGTGTATATGTTCCATGCATTTCATCGATTTTCCTACATCAATCTAAACGTATAGATATATTAGTTCCGTATACTTTCCTGCATTCATTCTATGCATTCCATTCATTAAATTACTTCCATTTACTTTTGCGGTTATATTGGTACCGAATATTTTTTCTGTATGTATTCCATAAATTGTTCTGAGTTTGCTGCTTCCTCCTAAACTTCTAGATATATCGATACCGTATACTTTCTTGTGTTTATTCCACATCACTTGCATGCCATCTAGCTTAGGTACATACTTCTATTTATACTATACTAGCTTTTGCCCGCGGCTCCGCCCGCTTTAAAAAGTTTTTCCTGGATAAAAGTCCCGCTTTATATTTTCTCGGGATAAAAAGTAGCCTATGTGTTAATCCAGGACATGATCTACCCGTGTGCCAAATTTCATCGAAATCCGTTCAGTAGTTTTTGCGTGAAAGAGGAACAAACATCCTTACATCCAAACATCCAAACGTCCATACATTCTTACAAACTTTCGCCTTTATAATATTAGTAGGACTAGCTATTGCCCACGGCTTCGCCCGCATTAAAGAGTTTTTCCTGTATAAAAGTCACTTTATATACAAACTGTACATTTTCCCGAACCGAATTATAAATCTGAACCATTTTTGAATCCACCTGAATACACACAAAAACATAAAGTGCTGTAGAGCGAAGCGCAGCTTTCGACGCGCTATTTATAGGCACGCGCCGCCGGCCCCCCGGCCGGTACCGCCGCAAGCGGTATGCCCCTGGTAGTTTTGTTTTATGGCACCGAATGACGAGACGAGCATGCCGTTCACCTGATGTTAAGCGATACGACCGCCCATAACAGTAGATACACCATCCAGCACCTTGAGTTCCAAAGTACTGTGTGGCATTCCACTGCCCTCGTCATCCTGAGACATAAGATGTTAAGTCTCATTATGTCCTGTAGTTACACTGGCTACCATTCCCTTCAAACCGAAACACAGCAGTGCATGCACGCTGCTCCTTGGCGGTAGAAATAGACATTGCGGTGGTATCCACCCAGACGGACTCTTACATATGAGAGTCCTACCACCAGTAATGTAAATTACAGTGTAAAGAGCCATATTGAATGAATTGAATTGAATATTAAATGCACAATGCATTTAAGGTACTTAATTGGATTAGGATTAATGCTGTATTGCTTAAAATCGCTTCGCAAATAAGCCATTATTTCTCGTAATAAGTAACGGATAAAAATGGTTATTGTGCGTTATCCTTAAGAGATAGACATATACCAACGCGGACTTTTTTGTAGACCTTTTTAAGGTGTACAATACTGCAGTACATTATTTTGATCTATTTCGTAGGGTTTAGCCAGCGTTTGCAATGCAAGCGCAAAAAATGTGTTTATTTAAGACATCACGTTAGAAACCTCTAAAATTATCAGTATTTCTATAATATATTGTGCATGTATTATACATATAAACCTTCCTCTTGAATCACTCTATCTATTTAAAGAAAAAACCGCATCAAAATCCGTAGTTTTAAAGATCTAAGCATACATAGGGACATAGGGATTAGGGACAGACAGCGGCAAGCGACTTTGTTTTATGCTATGTAGTGAAGATTCATTCTAGGTACCTATTCCGTTCATTAACTTACTTCCATTTAGGTTTATGTGTATCCTAGTTATAACCACAACGTCGTCTGTGTCTTTGTCTAGATCACTCTAAGCCTGTGACATACCCCTCCCGGCCCTCTGAGCTCACCCAAAGTCTGCGTAAAGTTGTCGAGGCCATCTGCGACACACAACTAACACCACACATTAAAGAATTGATCATTATTTTGTTGCAGAGTTATTTTAAACTATGATAACAGGTACACGTGTCGCGTGCTCACTCCGCCCCCTCGCTCCCTGTCTTCCCTGCGTTTCCCGATTCACAATGACATTTTGTGGGACGCAATTAAATCACTAATATGGATTGATAAAAACTTTTTATTGATATACGCGCACGGGGAATGGTGGTTGCACTAGTTGCGTCTCTGCCTACCGCTTTGGGAATAAAAGGCGTCAGTGTGTGTGTGTGTGTGTGTGTCTGTGAGTGTGTATTTATATACAGGAAGCAATATTATCGACATGGTGTCTGTAAATAAAATAATGAATATTCGCCACTTATATACGCCACACAGGGGCGACCTCCAAATTTCGCGCGACATATCGCGGAACTAAAAAATACGATGAAAATCACCCCGATGACAAAATAACGTCCAGGCCAATATTTTACCCATGCATTGTATCGATCTTTAGACGGCCTCTGGCTGATTTTGAAACGTGGTCGATCTTGCGTCCGTATACAGGACGCAACAAGTTAGGCGGATGCAACATCATCGGTAAAAACCGCCATGTAGGACGCAATATCATTTTCGGGATATATATATATATATATATATATATATATATATAGAGATCTCTTGACGGTAAATGTTGATCAGAGGCGACTTCACGCGAGCACTTTGTTGATCCAAAATTCTATGTTGATCCGGCGCCTTTTGTTGATCCAATATGCATTTCTAGTAACTAATGTGGCTCCAACCGGATCAACATCTGCACACATGGGACTGCTTACAAGAGTTTGCCGAAGTTGATCCGATATACAAATCCACCTTGCGATAGTTACGGAAAATGTTGATCCGATTTAAATGAGCCAATCAGAGCACAGCAAACAGTCAGATTCAGATCAGATTGGCTGAGAGCATCCGTGACGTTTTATACACATCCAATTAATGATATATTATTCACAGTATCAACATGTTACTAATACGGTGTCACTGAGCCCAATTGGTAATCACACTAATATTATAATGGCGAAAGTTTGTGAGAAAGTGTGTGAGCATGTTAGTTACGTCTTCAAGCTCAAACGGCTGGACCAATTTTGATGAAATTTGATATAGCCGTAGTTGACACCCTGAATTATTACATAGACTAACTTTTATTCCGAAAAGTATTCCTGCTGGAATTTAAGCCGCGACTAACACCGCGGAGCGCAACTAGTCAAAGTATAAAAAAGTGATGCTATCTAAAGTGTCGTAGATTGTTTTATACTCCATGTGAAAGAGATAATTTATCTATATTTTTTGACTGTATTTTTTACTCTGTGATACAGGACTCTTACATTCCTTCAAAAGCTATTCAACTTCGTTCTGCTCCAGGGTACAACGCCCAAAGCATGGAACAGGAGTGTGGTGGTATGTTTCTTAAAAAAAACGGTGATAACGCCTTTTTTAAGAATTACAGACCCATCTTCTTGAGCCATTTTTACAAACTGTTCTCAAAAGTCATCACGAATCGTCTCAAGCGCTGGCTAGATGACTTCGAGCCTCCCGAACAAGCCGGATTCCGTAAAGATTATAGTACAATAGACCACATCCATATGCTGCGGCAAGTTATACAAAATACTGGGGAGTATAACTTGCTACTTTGCTTAGCGTTCATGGACTATGAGAAAGCCTTAGATTCGATCGAGACCTGGGCTGTGCTGCAGTCTCTACAGCGGGGCCACATTGATCATCGGTACATCGAAGTGTTGAAGTGCTTGTATAAAACTCCACCATGTAGGTCCGAGTACAAGAACAGAGTTCGAAAGCTATTCCACTACACAGAGGCGTGAGATGGAGATGTTATCACTCCGAAACTGTTCACTGCCGCGTTGGAAGATGCTTACAAGCTCTTGGACTGGAAAGGACTCGGCATCAACATCAATGGTGAATACATCACTCACCTTTGTTTTGCCGATGACATCGGTGTACTGGCAGAATCGCTGGAGGGTCTGACCACAATGCTCAACCG
This sequence comes from Lapara coniferarum, assembly GCA_949316025.1. Classification (NCBI taxonomy): domain Eukaryota; kingdom Metazoa; phylum Arthropoda; class Insecta; order Lepidoptera; family Sphingidae; genus Lapara; species Lapara coniferarum. Next base: position 8,829,014 of record OX438926.1, read on the forward strand.
AGTTTCTCAACTGGTGGGTCTCAGGATGAACATGGACAAGACCGAGATCATGTCGAATGTTCATGTTGTGCCAACCCCGATTATCGTTGGGAGCTCAATTCTCGAAGTTGTAGACGAGTACGTCTATTTAGGTCAAGTAGTCCAACTCGGTAAGTCCAAATTTGAGAAAGAGATCAATCGACGAATCCAGCTCGGATGGGCAGCGTTCGGGAAACTAAGCAAGGTCTTCTCGTCCAAAATACCTCAGTGCCTGAAGACAAAAGTCTTCAATCAATGTGTGTTACCAGTAATGACATACGGCACCGTGACGTGGCCTCTGACTATGGGCCGCCTAAGATGGCTCACGGTCACTCAGCGAGCTATGAAAAGGGCTTTGCTAGGTGTTTCTCTACGGGATCGAATCAGAAATGAGGAGATCCGTAGAAGAACGAAAGTCACTGACATAGCCCAATGGATAAGCAAGCTGAAGTGGCAATGGGCAGGGCACATAGTTCGAAGAAGAACGGCAGATGGGACAAAAAAGTTTTCGAGTGGAGACCACGTACTTGCAAGCGTAGCTTCAGCCGTCCATCTGCAAGATGGACCGATGACTTGTTAAAGGCTGCAGAAACGCGCTGGATGCAGGCCGCTTTTGATAGGTCCATCTGGAAATCTTTGGGGGAGGCCTATGTTTAGCAGTGGACGCCATACGGCTGATAATGATGATGACGATACCGGATGATAGACCTCGATGATTGTTCTGTGGAAATGGACTCACAAATTTACTGCATGAGAATGGACGTTTCATTTTTGTCTCCCACGAAAAGTCGCCCCTTTCTATTACACTAAGTTGTTTTAATACCCATCCGCTTTTTTTTTTTTTTGTAAGGCCATCTTCGGCGCATTAGGGACGGCTGCGGGCTTCCTCCGACTCACGTCTAAGTTGTCGTCCGCAACCGCCCCTGCGCGTACCGCTGTTGCAGTTCTTCTCCTGTTGTTGCGGGGGCTCAGAAGCCCCCGTACACCGAAGGACGCCCTTGGTGTCCGAGGCAGCGTGAGACACGCTGCCGTCCATCACGGGGGTCACAGAAGTTGGCTAGACTAATAGGTGGGCGGCACCTCCCGCCCACCCGTGACCCCCGGAGGCCCCTATTAGTCGCCTTTTACGACAGGCAGGGGATACCGTGGTGGAATTCTCCAAACGCCCCCAATCCACAGGGCGGACCCATCCGCTTTAGACTTGAAAATGTGTTAAATGCTCATAAAACATTTTTCCAAAACAGAAAACGCTTAATTATAAATGTGTTACCTAGTATTATACTAAACTTTACCTTATAAGAGACTGAAATCTCAATGTTAAGAAGTTCAAAATAGCGACCTCTTTTCTTAAGTCTATTATTAGATCTGTCTTTTACTATCAATGGCATGCCCAAGTATCGATTTTGACGTCAATTGTCCTTAAAACAAAGAAATTCAAAATGGCGGCCACTTTTTTCAATTATAACATTGGATCTGCCCTTTGTACCTAAGGCCATGCTCAGATATCGATTTTGAGGTCGGTTGGCCTTAAAACAAAGAAATTCACAATGGTGGTCATTTTTTTGAAATCTAACATTAAATCTGCCCTTTATGATAATTCTCCCGTGAGAAAATTTTGTGTCACACATGCGCGCGCATCGTAAAACTTCACTCCCATAAATTTTTCATAACGCGCTTAAAGAAGTATAACTTCAAAAACAGGAGAAAACAGTAAAACAGATTTTGCCGCTTTGTGTTTCAGTACCTATTCGTCAATTTTGGCTCCGGATCAACTTAGTCAAAGTAAATGTCGCATATAAGTTAAATATATTCTGGATCAAAGTAATCACATTCAGTATCATTTTTTTGACCGTTAATGGATCCACAAATGTTGGTCAAAACGACGACGAGTATGTTGAAAATCTGTAAGTGCAGATCCACCGACGTCACACGCGCATTAAACACGGATCAAAGTATATCAGTTTGCGAGACTCGGAGCTGAGCAAACACGTGAAATAGGTGGATCAACATTTGTTTTAACTTCACACTGGAGCAACATTTACCGTAAAACCGTCATTATATATATATATATATATATATAGAGATAGCTTGACGGTAAATGTTGATCAGACGCGACTTCACGCGAGCACTTTGTTGATCCAAAAATCTATGTTGATCCGCCGCCTTTTGTTGATCCAATATGCATTTCTGCTAACTAATGTGGCTCCAACCGGATCAACATCTACACTCACGGGACTTCTTACTAACGTTTGCCGAAGTTGATCCGATATACAAATCCACCTTGCGATAGTTACGGAAAATGTTGATCCGATTTGAATGAGCCAATCAGAGCACAGCAAACAGTCAGATTCAGATCAGATTGGCTGAGAGCATCCGTGACGTTTTATACACATCCAATTAATGATATTTTATTCACAGTATCAACATGTTACTAATACGGTGTCACTGAGCCCAATTGGTAATCACACTAATATTATAATGGCGAAAGTTTGTGAGAAAGTGTGTGTGCATGTTTGTTACGTCTTCACGCTCAAACGGCTGGACCAATTTTGATGAAATTTTATATAGCGGTAGTTGACACCCTGAATTATTACATAGACTAACTTTTATTCCGAAAAGTATTCCTGCGGTAATTTAGTCCACGACTAATACCGCGGAGCGCAACTAGTCAACGTATAAAAAAGTGATGCTATCTAAAGTGTCGTAGATTGTTTTATACTCCATGTGAAAGAGATAATTTATCTATATTTTTTGACTGTATTTTTTACTCTGTGATACAGGACTCTTACATTCCTTCAAAAGCTATTCAACTCCGTTCTGCTCCAGGGTACAACGCCCAAGGCATGGAACAGGAGTGTGGTGGTATTGTTCTTAAAAAAACGGTGATAACGCCTTTTTTAAGAATTACAGACCCATCTTCTTGAGCCATTTTTACAAGTTGATCTCAAAAGTCATCACGAATCGTCTCAAGCGCTGGCTAGATGACTTCGAGCCTCCCGAACAAGCCGGATTCCGTAAAGATTATAGTACAATAGACCACATCCATACGCTGCGGCAAGTTATACAAAAAACTGGGGAGTAACTTGCTACTTTGCTTAGCGTTCATGGACTTTGAGAAAGCCTTAGATTCGATCGAGACCTGGGCTGTGCTGCAGTCTCTACAGCGGTGCCACATTGATCATCGGTACATAGAAGCGTTGAAGTGCTTGTATAAAACGCCACCATGTAGGTCCGAGTACAAGAACAGAGTTCGAAAGCTATTTCACTACACAGAGGCGTGAGACGGAGATGTTAACTCTCAGAAACTGTTCACTGCCGCGTTGGAAGATGCTTACAAGCTCTTGGACTGGAAAGGACTCGGCATCAGCATCAATGGCGAATACATCACTCACCTTCGTTTTGCCGATTACATCGGTGTATTGGCAGAATCGCTGGAGGGTCTGACCACAATGTTCAACCGAGTTTCTCAACTGGTGGGTCTCAGGATGAACATGGACAAGACCGAGATCATGTCGAATGTTCATGTTGTGCGAACCCCGATTATCGTTGGGAGCTCAATTCTCGAAGTTGTAGACGAGTAAGTCTATTTAGGTCAAGTAGGCCAACTCGGTAAGTCCAAATTTGAGAAGGAGATCAATCGACGAATCCAGCTCGGATGGGCAGCGTTCAGGAAACTAAGCAAGGTCTTCTCGTCCAAAATACCTCAGTGCCTGAAGACAAAAGTCTTCAATCAATGTGTGTTACCAGTAATGACATACGGCACTGAGACGTGGCCTCTGACTATGGGCCGCCTAAGATGGCTCACGGTCACTCAGCGAGCTATGGAAAGGGCTTTGCTAGGTGTTTCTCTACGGGATCGAATCAGAAATGAGGAGATCCGTAGAAGAACGAAAGTCACTGACATAGCACAATGGATAAGCAAGCTGAAGTGGCAATGGGCAGGGCACATAGTTCGAAGAACTGACGGCAGATGGGACAAAAATGTTTTCGAGTGGAGACCACGTACTGGCAAGCGTAGCTTCAGCCGTCCATCTGCAAGATGGACCGATGACTTGTTAAAGGCTGCAGGAACGCGCTGGATGCAGGCCGCTTTTGATAGGTCCATCTAGAAATCTTTGGGGGAGGCCTATGTTTAGCAGTGGACGCCATACGGCTGATAATGATGATGATGATACCGGATAATAGACCTCGATGATTGTTCTGTGGAAATGGACTCACAAATTTGCTGCATGAGAATGGACGTTTCATTTTTGTCTCCCACGAAAAGTCGCCCCTTTCTATCACACTAAGTTGTTTTAATACCCATCTGCTTTTTTTTTTTTTTGTAAGGCCATCTTCGGCGCATTAGGGACGGCTGCGGGCTTCCTCCGACTCACGTCTAAGTTGTCGTCCGCAACCGCCCCTGCGCGTACCACTGTTGCGGTTCTTCTCCTGCTGTTGCGGGGGCTCAGAAGCCCCCGTACACCGAAAGACGCCCTTGGTGTCCGAGGCAGCGTGAGACACGCTGCCGTCCATCACAGGGGTCACAGAAGTTGGCTAGACTAATAGGTGAGCGGCACCTCCCGCCCACCCGTGACCCCCGGAGGCTCCTATTAGTCGCCTTTTACGACAGGCAGGGGATACCGTGGTGGAATTCTCCAAACGCCCCCAATCCACAGGGCGGACCCATCCGCTTTAGACTTGAAAATGTGTTAAATGCTCATAAAACATTTTTGCAAAACAGAAAACGCTTAATTATAAATGTGTTACCTAGTATTATACTAAACTTTACCTTATAAGAGACTGAAATCTCAATGTTCAGAAGTTCAAAACAGCGACCTCTTTTCTTAAGCCTATTATTAGATCTGTCTTTTACTATCAATGGCATGCCCAAGTATCGATTTTGACGTCAATTGTCCTTAAAACAAAGAAATTCAAAATGGCGGCCACTTTTTTCAATTATAACATTGGATCTGCCCTTTGTACCTAAGGCCATGCTCAGATATCGATTTTGAAGTCGATTGTCCTTAAAAATAAGAAATTCAAAATGGCGGCGATTTTTAAATTTAACATTAAATCTGCCCTGTATGATAATTCTCCCGTGAGAAAATTTTGTGTCACACATGCGCGTGCATCGTAAAACTTCACTCCCATAAATTTTTCATAACGCGCTTAAAGAAGTATAACTTCAAAAACAGGAGAAAACAGTAAAACAGATTTTGCCGCTTTGTGTTTCAGTACCTATTCGTCAATTTTGGCTCCGGATCAACTTAGTCAAAGTAAATGTTGCATATAAGTTAAATATATTCTGGATCAAAGTAATCACATTCAGTATCATTTTTTTGACCGTTAATGGATCCACAAACGTTGGTCAAAACGTCGACGAGTATGTTGAAAACCTGTGAGTGCAGATCCACCGACGTCACACGCGCATCAAACACGGATCAAAGTATATCAGTTTGCGAGACGAGGAGCGGAGTATACAGGCAAAATAGGTGGATCAACATTTGTTCTAACTTCACACTGGAGCAACATTTACCGTAAATCCGTCATTATATATATATATATATATATATATATATATATATATATATATATATATGTATTTAATAAGAAAAATTACTAGCAGAAATACTCATAGATACATTGAAATTTAGATACATATTTAAAAATAACATCATTTAATTATATTAATTGAAACTTTTTCTCGGGTTTGTTTTTCAAATATTTACATAATTACGCTCTCATAGATCATGATTAAATTGTGCTACAGCTTTATCTTATTTTTCTTTTTTACGAGCACGGCAATGTTACCCCACTGCACCTGTACGTGCTGTAGGTTACAGACAGAGTGTCGCCTGAAGAGAGATGGATGTCCCTCGCTAGTTGTACCGGCCTGTTTGAAACCACATTTACACAGGCTGATCCCGGGACGCGACACGCTTTCGTGGGTCGCATGGCGGGTTTTACGCCTTGTGGTAGTCGCTATCAAGGTGTTACAAATATCCTACCATCAAAATCTACCTAATATAAACACTAGTCGTAATCTAAAATATTTGTAATTTAAGTATGTACCCTACATGGATTCCAATAAAATTTAACGAGATTTCTCCTTTCGAAATGTAATATAAGTCATAAACAAAAACAGTAATGATGAAATTTTGGTGAGTCCTTTGTTCAAATTCCTATTTACGAACACCAGAAGATGTACCCAGTGGAACTAATTCGTCGCCTTTTACGAAATACAGAGCACCTACGCGGAAATCTACAAAAACGCCTGATCCACAAAAGGTCCTATTTTAATGTCTGGTCGTCGCAACACGCTCGCAAATAGAATTTGTGCAGGACGCATATTCTCGAAGAGAGAACAACGTAAAGTGCATACCGCGCATGCGCGATTTCGTAATAGAACTCGGACCTCTTAGTGACGTCATAGACTTTAGTCAGTGATCTTAGTGAAAAAATCGTGTTATCGTTAGGGTCATTGAACGCTTATAACTCACCCGGTATGAACTGTGTAGTGTTTCATTCGGTGTCATAGTGTAGGTTAGAACTTTGCCTACCCCGCTGCGGTAGCGGGATGAACATGTGTATAAAGTTTAAATAGTTATTTTTAGAAATGTTGCTTGTGTGCATCGTTTGTGCTAAACTTAGAGTAAGTAAATCACGATAACTTTCTTTGTAATGCACATAAGGTTGTTTTATGATGTTTAGTATATAGAGCCACTTAGTGTCTATGTACCAAGACACTTATAGTTTAGGCATATAGATTTAACTTAGGCGCGAATTGAAAATAAGTGTAATCTTGAAAGTGAAAAAGAGGTCCTAGAAAGAGGGAAGGCCCTCTTAGTGCTCCGTACGGTATAGCCGCGGAGTACTTAAGCTAATTTGTTTTTTTGTATTTTTGAGTTAAAACGTGTTAGGAGTTTTTTGTTTAATAGAAATAGTTCGGGACATCAAGAAAACAGCAAGTAGTCGGCAAGAAAGAAGAAGTCTGCAAGTTTGAAGAGGAAACAGGCGCTTATGCAGAGTGGACCATCCTTCCTCATCAGCTGTGGCACGGTGCTACGAGGACGACTTCCAGCTACGTCGCATAGCTACGGCGTAGCAACGAGAGACTACGCGCCGAATATTAACGCCGGGAGAATTTGGCTACCGTTGTGGCTGAACTTTGTAACTTTCGATTCAGTGTGTGAAATAAACGCTATTTCCCGATTTTTCGCCTTTGTTACTTTGTCACTGGTATCGCCATATTCCCACTCACGCAATCCAGCACACACACAACACATTGCGGGGTGTTGGCCCAGTCCGAGCCCCGCACAGAATTTACCATAGTTTTGAGAACCACTTATGGCGTCAATCTCGCCTAAACGAATCCAGTAGCATTGAATTAAATATAATATTAGAAAACTCATAACAACGTTATACCGCATCGGGAATCTAATTCATGACTTCCTGTGTCACGAACTATTTATTCATCATTATTTAGACTTGTTCATTAGTACAAAAACAACGTCTAAAATATAAATAATATCTGCATAATTTTATTACACATAAACCGGAATATTCATTGGAGCGTTAGTATTCCTTGTGTCCTCTTCATAACAAAGTAGACAAGAGTGCGCTCAAATATTTTTGTGAAAATTTCATGAATATTTTAGCCATAAATGTGAGTACAGGAATCTATTCCATGATGCGGACCCCCTCGCTAACTGACTAGCTGCTGACTTCATGCGCAACAATAATTATAATTCATTAGCACCAAAAATATTTTAAATACCTAGTTAACCTTTTTTATTCTTTAAAAAAATAATGTTTTAGTGTACCAGCTAGTCCATGCGCGTAGAATTTCATTATTTGCTCTCTTCCAATTTTTTTTTCTTTGTAAGTAGTCGTTATAAAGATAACTATTGATATTTCGCTATTTTAATACGAAAATCTATGTCGTAATGTGGCCCGCCATTTTACGTGACGCCACATGTAAATTAACGAACTCTACTGTTGTATTTTATGTCTAGGAAGCCTGCCTATACAATGCATGTATAAAAAAAAGATTCTAAATTCCATATCCAAATTTAGGCCGGAATACATAATGATAATAGAATCCGTACCTATACATGAAGCTAGTTATCTCAACTGTTTGGCGCTGAGGCTTCTAGAGATCGTAAAAATACAAGTTATACCATTATATTTTTACGACACCGACAAATGTCAAGTTTTCAAAGACACCGCGCGGCGCGTGGTCCCGGCTCCCGCCTTGTACTTGTTCCGACGCTGTTGTTTGTTATCACAGGCACTCGATTTTCATGAAACACAAATAAAATATAAAAATAACTTACGAATTTGGAATATTATAACTATTATATCATAAACATCAACAAAATACTATCATTTAATGAAATTGATATATCCGTAGTCAATGTCTTCTTTTATTTAATTATAAGTACATTCTACGATAAAAAAATATGTATATTGACAAGTAGTTTCATTTGGATGAATAATATAAAAAATACGCAATGTGTTTGTTATCTTTTCCTTTGAGCTAAACATAAATAGTAGGCAATAATATATATTTGAGTGTTGTATTTTGTGCATAGTTTGGTTGCAAAGGCAAGGATCGATTAGTAGGTAAGCAGTGCGCACGGGGCCGGGGCACGCTCGCGTGCACGAGCGCCATAGCCCATGGCGCACCGGGCGCGGCGCCGGGCGGCGAGCGGCGGCGGGCGGCGCGACAGGCGCGGGCGGATACCTTCCGGCGAAACGCGAGGAATGTTGCCGATAGATTAACTTCTGATCTCTTTTCCGATATTATAGCGGAGCGCTTATGTAAGGAATTCTAAGCGCTTCAATCTGATTTAAGGCCAACTAAGGCTTTTGGACCAATCCTCTTCGGTATCTCCGGACTTACATATTTATTTAACGTCTTATTAGTTTATGCCAACTGCAGTTTTACCATTAATTTTTACTCCATTACGCTGAAGACGAAGGATGTATCTATTGACTTTGACTTTACAATATGTGTGAGTCTATTATGATGTTATTTGTTGTCCCTATCAGAACCTCTCAGCATATCAAGTATCATCCATTTATCAGATTATGCTAAAAGAATGAATACTTCTTACAAACAACGTATTATTTTCACAAAATTTTATTATTTATAGAATCAGAAAGAACTACGTTAGTAGGATGTTGATTTCTGAATGACGATTCCTGCTAAATCATACAACATAACGAATATTCTCATGTATATAAAATAATTATTCGTCTTTGAATGAATATTGCTCTTATACTCATTTTACTTCCTACTAGACACAGGCTTCGCCCTTAAGGATTTAGTAATTTTGCCTCTGTCAAACGATCTTTGGTAGATTGCGTTATCTCTGACGATTAAGGGGGGCTCTGCAAGAAAGCTCTCGCAGAACTGATATTGTAACGACTCATTCAGTAATAACATTACAGCTACTTCAACATAGATACGCGTTCATATTACCTATATACATAGTATATTATGAATGTAAACTTTATACCAATTTATTGATGTAATGGAATTATAATCATATTAAAGAGTAACAAATAGTCAAATCGTAAAATTAATAAGCTAGTAATGTAAATATTCTAATGTTATAAATAAAATGCGATTTGTTTTCGTTGAGTAACGGTCGACGGATCTAGAGACGTAGAGGTGTGCGAGGACGTGCTGGTTCAAGTAGGGGAAGAGCGGGTCTTCTGCGGCGTGTTTGTGTACAAGTGAATTCCATTAGATCCACCGTGTGTACCGCCGCCGCAGCCTCCGCGCGTGCTCCATTCATATCCCATTAGCTGATCGATTCACAAGTGCAATGAATACTCATTTACTTACCGCTCATGTAATCTAGGCGCTACAAATATTGTGTACCATACATATTTATGTACGAAAATACGTACGGGACTAACGCTAATGCACACATAAAATATTTTCTCGTTTCGTAATGTGAAAATACGTCCTGAAGGGGTCGCGCAAAGTGTTAGTGTTTATGTAATTATAATAACTCGACACGAAAACTCATTTAAAGTCACAGAAATGCTTTTCACCATTTAAAAATGTATTCAACTGTGTTGCTATAGCATGGAACAATAATTAAATTTTCCCTCAGCACTGAGTGTGGAGTATGTCGTTTCATCAACCTCCGCACTAACTCTCCAAAACGGCACACCACCTGAAATATTTAATTCAAACCAGGCATTGTGCCTTAATCCGCCTCAAATGAAAATTCATTACACTTTTTACATATTACGGATTTTGTCTTTCGAACTTTTTTGAGGGAACAAAGTACGCCAATGTTTCAAATAATTTGTGATAAGAAATGCGTGTAAAGCGATAATTTTGCTAAGATTTTTTGCTCTAATAGGCATATCTATCTTAGCCCGATAAAATTAAACATTTGAGTTTGCATTAATTCCTAACAAGCTGGATTTTTGTACAGACCTTAAATACGACATAACAAATGCTACGTCCAAAGTCCCCATCGAGCCCGCTTGTGCGTTGTTTTTTATTCGAGGTTAAAGGTGCCTAATTTTCTTTTTTTGCGTATATCTCTAAAATGGTGAGAGCTATCGGAAAATGAACTAGAGAACGTTTGTAGATCGTTAAATTCTCTACAAAAAAGTATTAGTACTTTTTTCTCACAAAGCACCGTTCTCAAGTTATCGCGATTTCAGACCGTAGGAAAGTCGTATTTTCCTTTTTATTCACATATTCCTACACCACCTCTTGGGTAGTGTACTCGGCGGCTTTTTAATAGGCGCTATATAATAGCCATGGGCATATATAAGAGGGGTTTATGTTTATAAATGTAATACACAATATCATAGTAAATAATGAATTATTGTATACAGGATACATGAATGAAAAGGGTGAAATTCGAAGAGTTTTTGTTTGTGCCACAGAACCCTAAAAGCCGTCATGCTTGAAGAATGACTACATGTGTAATTGCTGTTGATGAATTCAAACCGTAATAATTCTGTTTGAGCTATTAGTTACTCACTTTCTCACGTACTCCATGATTGTTATATTTCTCAATCACGCGACCTGGCCATTTATTGAACTAGAGCTTCGGCAGACCACAGACTTTCAATCAGTCGAAATTCGAGAGTTTAATTGGAGTTGGGTTACTAATAGTCAAACTCTTTTTTAGGTTCACCTCCGTCTAACCCTCTTTTTAGGTGTATATATTTTTTTTCTATCGTTTTTACTACAACACTGCGGACTAGACAATGGGTGACATACGTATGGAACAATGGTGCAATACATTCAAAAACTGAGCCAATAGTTGCCTTTTGTCAAATCAGGTTTGAAGAAAAACTTTAAGCTCAACAATATTGTTTATTCATTGTTCCTAAATTGTCAAAAAATACGAACTTCATAAATTACTGGTGGTAGGTTTCTAGTATGCAAGGGGTCGTCTGGGTTGGTACCAATGCAATGTCTATTTCTACCACCAAGCAGCAGTGTGCATGCACTGTTGTTTTCTGGTTTGAAGGACATTGTAGCCAGCGTAATTACCCAATAATTACTGGACATTATGAAACTTGACATCTAAAATCTCAGGGTGACGAGTGCAGTGGAGCGACGGCACTCCATGGCAGCACTTTGTAATTAAAAGTTCTGTATAGTATTGCTACTGTTTATGGGCGGTCGTATCGCTTACCATCAGGCGAACGACATGCTCATCTCGCCATTCAGAAGCAAAACAATTGGTTCTTACTAATTAAAAACCCTGACTATTCTGACAACTGTTAAATCGGCAACGAGCCCAATAATTTTGCAGAGTACCACGAAAACATGAAATTAATAAATAAATAGCATTCGATCAGAGCGTGATGAAAGTATGTAAGTGTTGTTTTTTCTGTGTACCGTCTTTTAAGCGCCTAATCTTCAATAATAAATACCTATAAACACCTAACCTTCCACTTTCAATAATTGTATAACTCTATTTCATGTCAAGTGAATACGTATACATTATTTTCCCGCCCTGGTTGAAAGTAGGTACATAGTAAACGAAGTTAAGAAAGGTCTAAACCCAAATATATCTAATCTTTTAACTGCTGAATAAAGAAAACTACGATTAACGTTCTCGAAACTATGGTGCTTTGAGATGTTTATCCCCAGTAAAGAAAAGTTCAATAAAAGAGAGTAAGGAGGCAAAAATAACAATGCAGCAAAATATGAGGTTAGGAGTAAACAGAAAACTAACGAAATAAGATCTTTTCGCAATAGCAAATAATATTATACTCACATAGTAAGAGGTGTCCTTTGTTTTGCCCATAAATACTAGTAGTAACAATATTGTGAACTCTAACTTGTAAATAAGAATGATTTTTATTCAATGATCAATGATTTGGAATATTGTTAACTCGTCAAACCTGTATATTAATGTATGGGGAATCCCTATATACTCGGCCAGTCAAAATTGATAAAAGTAATATTGTTTGAATAGCATACTGAAACATTATTACAGGTAACGAATTTAATGAAGTATATTGCCTTTATAAAATCACGAACGATTGTTACTATATTAGCTATACATGTTAATAAATCTAATTGGACTATACAAACAAAGATACAAAATTGCTTTTACAATAACATACAATCACTCGAGTTAAATTTCCCTTTAGAAGTTCCATCAGGAAAATTTCACCTGCGCCTGTGCGATCATCGCACCAATTTGAATACCCATTGAATATGGTAATGCCCTTAAACAACAAACACATATGTACATATATGGAGTGAAAAATCATGTTTTGTTCTTTTGATATTAGGCGTGGGCTCGGCGCTGGTATCAAGTTGCGAATGGCAATGATTGGCCCGGTTTCTTCGCCACCGCCTTATTTCCATCTTATTACCGGCGGTGAGGCGATATTAAATCGGGCGCTACGTTGCTACATCGCGCCGCTACGCCGCCCGCGTCTCCGCCCTGTCTCTGCATCCATGAATTAGGTTAATGGCCTGCCAGGTGATTTCCCTTCTAAGTTGTGTTTTGGGCACAACACCGCCCACGCTACCTCTACACGGCCATGCCACTAAAACGATCTCAAACGTTCAACTTTTAGCATTATAGTTTGCCTAGCAGTGGCGAAGCGTCCATACAACCCGATTCCTACCAGCTTCCTTTTTAGGTTTTTGGGTGCTACTTATCAATGTACTTGATACGTAAATTACAAATGTAATTTATACTGCGTTATGGTCAATAATATTTATTGCAACTTAAACTTATTAATTAGGTACTTTAATGATAACTTAATAATGACTTTTATCGGCCATCTAGCTTTTGTTTCTTAAGATAATTGATATCGATCGGTTATGATACTAAACAGTGTTAGATGGCGCACCTTGTATTTTTTTCTCCCAAAACGTCCGTTACCGATATCAAATTGTGGCGTCTCAGTCGCAAGGTAATCCGCTAGCCGCCGGGTTCGTGTCTAGTATGTTTTTACCCGACTACGGCGAAGCCAGGAAGGGTAATGAGTTTAGCACCCTATGTATGTATGTATGTTTGTATGTATCCATTTTATGTTCCACTCTAGCGTCGCTCCTATTGAACCGATTTTAACAAGTGAGGTGTCTATCGATTCGTATTTAATGTGCGATGGTTATAGGCTATAGAATTGTTCAATATTTTTGTTTGTTTTCCAATTATACGTAAAAGAAGAATAGAGTTTGCATTTAAGCTAAATATTGAAAGTGTGATTGAATGAAATCATATACGTTGTATAGAACAATTAAAGTAGTATATATTCTTATCTACAGATTTTTCCTTAGCCAAACATTTCTTATTTATTTAATTTTATAAAAAAAATCATAATAACATAATGGTTTGCTAAATCTGAAATATACATAGCAATAACCAAACAAAAAATATTAACACTACAGTAAAATCTATCTTACTCCATTGTAATAAATTCTTTATAGGTAAAACAAAGTATTGACAGAATGGACAATAACTCTACCTTTTTCTAAACACATTAATTTCATCTGTCACGGCTGTCAAAGTTACAGTTCATTATTTCAATATTTACATTTACATATTTAATTATAATGATTGCTTATTTTTTCAAGCTAGGACTAGCATACGCACACATGGCACTACATAGCCATGGTTAATAGAATGGAGTATTACGAGATAATCAAGCTGAACAGACCTAAGCCCACCTTAGGGAGAAAGGAATTTTATTTCAGACAATTCCTCAATTTAGTAATTCAAGTGCCAAAGCATTTTTATATAGAACAATACTTAACATAAAAAATGTTTTACTGTTCACGAAATACTAAAAGGTATGAAATAAAAAGTAAGTTAAAAAAACTAAAACCCGACCACGGGAAGATAACCGAAAAATATTAAACAAGGAAATATTCCTATTTGAAATCATAGTCATAACAAGTATCGTGACGTCTAGGATATAACTAAACCGTAGTTGCATGCCGTTATAATAGGAAAGAAATATTAATAAATAATTAGAAAATTCTGTAGGCTTTGTCCAATAAATTATGCACTTAACTGCAGTTGGCAAATACAGCGGCATGCGACTACGATTCAGTTATATCCTAGACATCACCATACTTGTTATGACTATGATTTCAAATAGGAATATTTCTTGTTTCATATTTTTCGGTTATCTTCTCGTGGTCCGGTTTTAGTTTTTTAACTTACTTTTGTTCGACATAGGTGGCAGCACTTTCTAAGACTTTTATGACTTGCTATCTCTCAGTGTTTATCGGAATCTTGCGGAAAATATGGGCAAAGGAACCCGAGCCAGTTCGGCTTAAGTTCACCGACTATGACGTATTGTTGTCACTTTTTACGCCAATAAACGTCTCAATTCATTATGGTAGCAATTTGCAGTGTCTCTGAATTGTCATAATATTATTTTTTACTAGCTTTTGCCCACGGCTTCGCCCGCGTTAATAAGTTTTTCCGGGCTAAAAGTACATAAAAACCTTCCCGTTGAATCACTCTATCCAATACATTTATTTGGATAAAGATTAATATAATGACTTTGATACAACTCTTAACAAATAATGCATTAATTTCGACCAAATTTGATTACCATAAAAACGGTTCTAGTGAGTTAATCTTAAAAGATAGACATATACTGTCCAGGACATTTTTTTTAGATCATTTCAAGAGGAATAATTATTTCATACATATATTTTTGGTATCTTGAACCGTTTTCGCAGCGCACGCAATGGAAGCCCTCAAGGATGAATAATTTTCCCCGTTTTTTTTCACATTTTCCATTATTTCTTCGCACCTAATAGTTGCATCGTGATGTTATATAGCCTAAAGCCTTCCTCGATAAATGGTCTATTTAACACAAAAAGAATTTTTCAATTCGAACCAGTAGTTCCTGAGATTAGCGCGTTCAAACAAACAAACAGCTCTCTAATCAGCTTTATAATATTAGTATAGATTTATTGACAATGTTGTGACATTTATTTCGCCCGCGTTTTATAATTACAAAGTAATTTGGTCTGTTTGACGAATACCTACTTAAAATATTTGTTGGTGGAAATTACATTTACAAAATTATATTTAGAGCATACATAGGAATGAAGGTAGGTATCGTAATTATAATTTTGATCATGTTAATATTGTTCATGTACTCATCAATTAAGTAGGTAGGTATATTAACGATTGTTAAAATTAAGACTGCTGGTTTCCGTTAAATTGACCTATATCGTGAACATCGTGCGATATGTTAACTGGGCCAATTTTTCCTCAGGTTACCTTTTCAAAAATTTCACCCTTCGCCACTGTTGCCTAGTTACCCCTTAACTAATCCAAATAAGCCTTCATAATATAGTTGAGTGATATAATCCAATGTCTCATTTATTATGCGATAACCAGCTCATTTCGTGATACCTATATTGGATAATTTATTAACAGCAACAACTAGGGTATAATGTGTTTTTTATTTTGTGTGCACAAAAGAGTCTGGTGTCGGTGTTGCTCTGTCAAAGGAGTGTCATTACTTAGAGGATCCTTGAAATTATTTCTAATGTGTGTTGCTGTCTGATGCAGACTTCACTTATTGTGCTCTAAATAAAAACTTTTAGTACAACTTGGTTTCAAATAAAGTGGTGATGACTATTTGAAACAAATAAGCAGCAATTTAGCAACAGTATTATGACTTCCACCTAGGTATGTCTAACATTACAATAGGTTAGGTATTGATTTTAAAATATAATATGAAACGCACATACGATTCAAATTTTGAAAAGATCCAAATCCTAACAAATATCAAACGCCATATCAATATTAAAGAACAAACATTGGAACGTGAACGAACATAGAACAATGCCATATTCACGGACACATTTCACTATTTCCCGTTTTATAGATACCCACTTTATATTGTAATGCAAAGGGGTTGCTGGATGTTTTTGATTTATAGCACAAAGTCACACCGCAGAGTACCGCAGAGCGCCGCCTGCAGCCTCCAGCCTCCAGCGTTTTTGCGACACAACCTCCCTCTATAACAACACTTACGCCGCCAACAAAACACTAATCTTGTTCTATAATCGCTTTGTCATGGCTTTCTTGTTTAATTTCTGTAATTAATAAGACTTAACACCTTATGTCTCAGGATGACGACCGCTGTGGAATGCCACACAGTAGGTACTATCAAGGTACTGTTTATGGGTGATCGTATTGTTTACCATCATGCGAACGGCATACTCGTCTCGTCATTCAATGCAATAAGAAAAATAAATAAAAAATACTTAAGTGCATACTTTAACGTTCGATAACGTCACTGCAATGTTTCACGATACTAATTTAGAAAAAAAGGTTAAGTAAAAGAATCTCTCTTTCTCTGTTCTGTGAAAAGAAGGAATAGCAAAAAGTTAGGTAGGAAAATTCGCTATTCAATACAAAACTTGTTTTTTATGCATTTGAAAATAAGTTGTACCGACCAACAACAGCCTCTGTTTTTATTATTTTTAACAATCTTTTGATTGAAACCTTTTACCTATTTGGTTATGTCCGGGTATTAATTCGTATGTTACTGGAAATTTATTCGGATATGGCCAAGACTATAGCGTCATAACTGACTAAATAGTACACGTATAGATTAGTACGCTTGCCGCACACGTTCGGTTTCCTAATTAGTTTCCTGATCAGGAATTCAGATTCGGAAACCTGAATGCGCCGCTTACATAGAAAATGTTCTACAACGCGCACACGTTCCTGAATCTGAATTCCTGATCAGGAAACCTGATTAGGATACCGAACGTGTTGGTACAAAAAACCGGACGTTTGCGTTAGTCACTCGGAATTCCGAATCTGAATTCCTGATCAGGAAACCTAATAAGCAAACCGAACGTGTGCGGCAAGCGGTAATAAAGTAGTAATTGTCTAACAATTTTTAAATGTCCGTCACATAAATGGGGATTTTCTAAGTAGTTGTTTGTCCGCCCAGATAACATAAGTCTAAAATAGTAGTACCTACTTTATTATCAAAAACAACAACATGTCTTACCGCAGCTAAAATGTATGAAATATAACCGAGCAAACTATCTTTTAAATATTAACTCCAACAACTGTGCAGGAAATCCCCCTAAAAACAACTTTGCACAGTAAGACCTCGTCTCACAATATTATGTTTTTTCATTTGTAGCAACAGCTGCGGGTCTACGCCAGTTAGCATTGGACATCTTAATTATTCTTTACTGATTTCATGCATTATTTTTAGGCTTCTCTCATTACATAAATCCTTTCATATTTTTACCACTGCACAGACTTTTAAAACCTTTATCCATTTTTACTTTGAATATTAACGATTAACTAACTTTGAATATTAACGACTCTCTCGGTAGCGTAGTTGTATTACGGTATAACTACAGTACTGAGGTCTTAGGTTCCATTCCCGGGTCGGCTAAGTGATGTTAGGTTTTTTAAATTCAGTATCAGCACGAGTCTGAAATTTGTGCCCGATATAGCTATAGCTGAAAAAATTACTGATCGATAGAGACGTAACATGGTGCATAATTCGCTATTGTGGCTCGTTTTGAGCAATCGTGTTGCGAAGTCAACCAATGTACTTCCATTGAGATATACCGGCATACATTTTAACGATCGTGTGAAAAAAAGACCGAATACATGCCGTGTTAGGCGCTGGTTATATTATATACCATAGGGATAATATTAATTGGATTAGGAATAGTATGTTTCTTCTATATCTTTAGAATTTTTAGTTAAACACGAATCGTGAGAGTTATTTTTTCAAGTATATACATGCAACATTAATTATTATCGTAGCGGTCCTCTATAGTATACTATTAACAAATATAGGCCTCCTCTACTGCTAGAGAGAGTATTCCAAGCAAGAATTTAACTAAATTGTAAAATGTATACGTAAACGGTAAACGGTTAGTATGAAGAGCTAAATAAAGTCCGTAATGGGTTGCGATTTACCTATTTTTAACTCGACGATAGCTCGGAGCTGCTAGGTAAAGTGTATAATTACGAAAGAAATTCTACTCAGTTTAAAAATTGCAGTGAAATATATGAAGGCTAAATAAATTAAAGTGTTAGTAGTTTAAACCTTTTATTGACGAAATTGAATAAAGATACACAAGTGAAACACAATACACTAAAACGCATAATACAGAGTCATTTAAAATTAAATATGTAATGAAAAAATATATACTGGTTTTATCAATTAACAACAAATTGCTACATTGGTCTAAAAACTACGTTCTCATTCCAATATGCGTTTCGGAAACACTAAGCAATCGAAAAGTGAATTATTTAACAGAATGTCCTGAATTGGATTAATCTGCAATTCAATCAGCCCTGTATTATAAACAGCCCACAGCTAAGCAGGGTCCTCGTCTACCACTGAGAGGGGTTAGGCCTTAGTCCACCACGCTGGCTTAATGCGGGTTGCATATCCTCGAGATTCTTATGGAAAATTCTCGGGTGTGTAGGTTTCCTTACGATATTTTCCGTCACCGTTAAAGCGAACAATATTTGATAAGGGCATTTCTTCCAAGTGTTGCTCATTCAAAAATTCCTATGTCCTACAGGTTTAAATGGACTAAATTTGTGTTTCTAAAGGTTTAGTGTAAGAAATTGTTATCCCTGCTGAAATAAATGAAGTTAGGCACAGTAAATAATCATTATTAATGCATTTTTTTAGTTTAAATTTACTTAAATGATATAATCAAATAACTAATTGTGCTGTTTTTTCAGTGTCCCCCTTCACAACAGCTAAATTAAATGTGCAATTACAGATTTTTTTTCCACTATGGCTCACACTATTTATATCTTTAAATGTTGTAAATTTTGTTAAAATTGTAATTTCTGTCTCTTTTTTAATTTAACTTACAATATATTGAATATAAAAGCAAAATTATCCGAGGACACATATTGCACTCAAAGGAAAATTCATATTGAGTTACGGTCATATCTCTAAAATCGCTTGTATTTTATACCAAACAGCAATAAATTATTTTACCTAGCAACATTA
This sequence comes from Lapara coniferarum, assembly GCA_949316025.1. Lineage (NCBI taxonomy): Eukaryota > Metazoa > Arthropoda > Insecta > Lepidoptera > Sphingidae > Lapara > Lapara coniferarum. The sequence goes on from OX438926.1 coordinate 8,848,520, forward strand.
CAAAGTTCATGTATCGGCCATGTGTAATCTTTCGTAACTCAGTTCTCCAAGAATTGCAGTTTAAAAAGGACGTGTTTGGAGGTTCGGTGCATTTATCCATTGAGTGACTGAGTTTTCTAAGGTAAGTGACATTCTAATGCAAAGTGCTAGTGACTAATTCGTTAAAATACAATGTCTTTTTCCTAAACTAATTAAACTCAGGCAATAAAACACGCGCTAAAACTAATAAAATTTAAAAGTTTTTGATAACAAGAAAACCGTTACGCTCCTATGAGAAATTTCGTAACGCATTGGAATGAATAGTCACTCATAGTAACGCTAAGGCCGCGTTATAGGTACAGGTTTTGAGCGAATATACTTTTGTTTCTAAAAGTGTTGTGGCTAGAAAGAGTCAGGTCTTTGTCCACCAGGGGGCGAAAATTATAATTGACCAAACACGCAGTGTCTCAGGATTTGCTATCCAAGATTTTGCTTGTCCGCATATATGTATATTATATATTGGTATATATTTATGTTGGTACTCGTGTTTGTCATAATTTTGAACCGATTTTAGCGAAACTCAGTAAATGGATTTTATTATTCAATAGATTTTTGTCGTTGGTGATTTTTGATAGAGAAGGTGGTAGATATTGATAAAAAGGAGATGTTATTATTGCGTATTTCTCAATTTCTTTTTTATTATCTTACTTAATCGTTATTTACCTTAGTAATTGTGCATACAATAATTTTGTTTTAGGAGTGAAGCATATCATGGCTTTAACAGCTGCTGAAAGAATGAAAAAATATAGGGAGCGATTAAAACAAAATCCAGAAAAATACAATGAGGTAAAAAAGAAACACGCGGAATACGTTAAATCGAAAAACAAGAAGGTTCAAGAACTATCTGAAACAGAGAAAGAAAAACAAAGAAAACATTGGCGTGATCAAAAAAGGAAACAGAAACAAAGAAAAAAACAAGAACTCCAAGAAGAAAAAAAGACCACAGCTAAAAAGAATGTTAAAACAGAGAAGAAAAAAGAACAAATAATTAAACAACTTACAAGAAGCTACAAAGCTCAGGTTGATAAAAATGAAAAATTAGCAAGAATAATATTTAAATACAGGAAAAGACTATACCGCCAAAAAAAAGAAACTGAGGTGAAAGTAAAAAAACTTGAAGATCAAATAGAAAGATTAAAAGCACGAGAAGAAGTACTGGAAGCGACTTTGAAAAAATCCTATCAGGCGTGTACTACAATTAAAGAAAAGCAAAAAATGAAGCAAATGGTTTTAAGTGAAGATGTACAGAAAAACAATAAAAAAGCCTTCGTGGCCAAGTTATTTGGATTAAAAGGACCGGCAAGAATAAAAAATAAAAAATGTGGCAATAACAAAGTTAAAGACGAAATTGAAACATTTTATATTAGAGACGACATCAGTCGGATGACAGCTGGTAAGAGACAATGCCGTACTTCTAATAAAAGAAAAGAGCAGATCAGGTATTTAACTGACACAGTGACCAATTTACACAAAATTTATCGGGAAGAGGGTGGAAAGTATAGCTTGGCCACTTTTTTAAATATAAACCGTTTTTCGTATTATGCCCTACTATCCAAAATAGGGAAACTTGCTTGTGCATTAAGCACAACAACATGGAAATGCTATTTATCGCATTGAAGAAGTGCAAAGTCTTGAAAAATTACAACACTATCCTAGATGGAGTAAAAGCTCAATGTTGTGATACAAATTCAAAAGAATGTATGTACGCCGAATGTAAAGATTGCCGTGAAAAAGAAATTATATATGAGTCTCTGGAAGAAAATTTAACAGCGATAGTTGAATGGAGTCAATGGGAGATGATCGATCACAAATATACAAAGACGGAAAACAAAATATCAAAAGAAATAACTACAAAGAAAACAGTTAAAGTGAAAAAAGTTGGAACCATAAAAGATCTCAAAAGTACATTCGAAAAATACTTAAAAACGTTTAAAATACACCATTTTAATTGGATTTACCAGCAAAAGCAGTCACACACACACACACGCACAACTGTATCATTTACATTTATTTTTTATTTCATTTGTATGTAATAACTTTATAGCCTAAAATCGATATTTGAAATTGTTCAAGTAGGTGAACACATCCTTATCTATATGTTACGTTCCATTGAGTGACAGTCCTACCTCATGAGATTGATATTTTTTAAGTTTTTTGCATTTTTTAAACGCTTGTGTACCATATTTTGATGTTACTTAGTTCTATAAACGATTTTGTATAATAGTGCAAGATTACATATTACAACATAATCGTAATTTCAGTTTGATATTAATGTACAAGTTCCTACTTACCAGAAATGTAACTCAAAGGATTTACCAAACTGAATATTATTTGGTCATCTAGTATTTTGTTTAGAGTTTTGTATTATTTTTATAAAGACTGTCTAATTTTTCAATAATAAACTAAAAAATATTATATTTTGCATTTTATTTATTGTACTCGTACCTAAAACATTTCGTAACTCAATGGATCACATTCTTCTATCCTAACACAGTTACAGCTAAATATTTAGTCAACCAATTTAAAATATGCAGCTTTAATGTTTTTTTTAGATAGTTTACAAGCCTAGACCCTAAACTATGTTACAATATATTAGAAAATACAAAGTTATTTTTTGGTCAACTTTATTCAAAAAGTGACAACGCTAGGAAGAAATGCTCATAATCAATACACACGTAATTTCAAAAGTCAGTCTGTGCCTTGGGTTTTGAAGTTAAAAGCTACTCCTACATTATAAAACTATTAATATAAAACAGCATTATATAACATAACTTTGTTTTCAAAGATGTATTTGTGGCATTATTGCATACTTTGATAGGAAGTTAGATATTTGTGCGAACACTGCCGCTCTTAAATCAAAAATATTAACATAATATTTCTAAATACTGAAAATCACCATCATCATCAGCCACATGACGTCCACTGCTGAACATAGACCTCCCCCAAAGATTTTCAGAAGGTCCTGTCCAAAGCGGCCTGCATCCAGCGCGTTCCTGCGGCCTTTACCAAGTCATCGGTCCACCTTGCAGGTGGACGTCCGACGCTGCGCTTGCCAGTACGTGGACTCCACTCGAGAACTTTTTTGCCCTAACTGCCGCCCAGAGCCGTCTTAGGCGGCCCATAGTTAGAGCCCACGTCTCAGTGCCGTATGTCATCACTAGTAAGACACATTGATTGAAGACTTTTGTCTTCAGGCACTGAGATAAATGAATTACTGAATACTGAAAATAAATTGTCTAAATTCTTTAAGCGTGCTGCGTGTCGTGTGGCATATTGTGGCGGTATTAAAACAGATGTGGATTCTGAAACATAATATTATACCATTTTATGAACCACGTATTTTCCTATAAAATGCGGCCATTACAGGATGCTTTCAAATTATTTGCTGTCCAGACACTGTCATTTTACCATACTATTATAAAGGTAAAAATTTTAGATATTTGTCAAGACATCAAACATAGACAGCTGGATAAACTTGGCTGAGATTTGATCTAAAAATAGAGCAAATCCTGGATTAATATACGTACCAATTCGTAAAAATGTATATCAGTACTAATTATAATTAATAATGTTATATTTCATTTAATAATTAATAGGATTCCGGTTCCGGCACTGTTCCAAGAAACCTACACCGTTTGTGCTCCTACAATAATAAATCGAAAAAGTGTATATTCCACCACTTACGTCAGCAAGACAGCAATAGACGACCAAAGTAATCAAACAGAGTTCTGATCAAGAAATTCTCATCAAGAAAACTGAAAAAAAGAGAAGATAATTCAACAAACAAAAACCTTTTAGAGGTTAGGAAGGAATTGTGAAGTTAGCTGCACGCACGCAGTGAGTACCAATATAACAACATTAAACAATACAACCTCTATAGTCTATGGTCGGTAATATCACTTTGACTTGAAACTGCATCTGTCAACTGTCATACATAACGTCAAGACAGTGTTGCCAGCTCAAAATAACACATAAAAGGGTTACCGATAAATAATTTTTATTACCAACAATGGAAAATCAAATGGATTTACTTCTCGGCAAAATAAAAGAACAGATGTCAATACAAACAAAAGAAATTACAGAATCAGTTACTAGAAGTGTATTAGAAAGTATGGATAAGAAGCTAGCATCAGTTATCGAAGAAAATAAGAACTTAAAAACAAAAGTTGAAGCTTTACAACACAAAATTGAGTCACTGGAAGATAACAAAAAAAGACATAATTTAATATTGTTCGGAGTAAAAGAAACACAGCAAGAGGGTTCCTTGATTGAATACACAAAAACAATAATTGAAAAAGAAACTAAGACGACTATACAACCCTACGAAATAAATACAGTACAAAGATTAGGGCCCAAAGGAAAAGAAACACGACCTTTGCTAGTAGGCTTCACTTCAATATGGAAAAGAAACTTAATCCTCAGGAATAAAAAAGAAAATCCAACCAGATCAAGCATCACCATTAAGGAAGATTTTTCTAAAGACGTGCTACTTAAAAGGAAAGAACTTATGCCTCAATTACTACAAGAAAGGGAAAAGGGAAAAATTGCCTACTTAAAGAAAGATAAACTGATAGTAAAAGATCCAAAAGAAGCCAACCAAGTCAAAAGGAAAAGAGACCCAAAGGAGTCCCCTAACGACAAAAGTAGCGCAACCAGACCAGCCTCCAAGAAAACATACACAAATAACATTTTCGACTATGTAACCCGAGGACGATCTCCATCTTTATCATCTTATTCGGATCCAAAAAACTAAATAGCACCGACGACCGGATCAAAAACATTTCAACAAACAAACTGAAAACCATAAAAAGAATCTGCACCCCAATCCGGCCGGTCACCGTGGGGGAAGAAGACCGCTACCCTTCAACCAAAAACGACAATGAAACGACAAATCGAAACACACTTAAAATTTGCACCTATAATGTACGATCCCTATCATCGTTTGAAAGATATCTTGAATTAACTTACGCTCTCAAAAATATCAACTGCGACATAATAGGCCTGTCAGAAGTTAGACGAGTGGGCTGCAACATTGAAGAATATCAGGACTATGTCTTGTGTTATATAGGACAAACAAAAGGTCTACACGGAGTAGGATTCCTCATCAAAAAAGAGCATAAAAACAAAATAACTAAATTCACGGGAATCTCAGAAAGAGTAGCTCTCTTGCAACTGAAATTTGAAAATTTTCCGATCTCTCTGATACAGGTTTATGCACCAACAGAAAGATCAAACGAGGACGAAATTCGTCAATTCTATGAAGACCTAAGCCAAGCCCACTCTCTAATAGATGACACAGTTCTCGTAGTTGGAGATTTCAACGCAAAAATAGGTCAGAAAACTGATAATAACCAAACTATAGGGCGATTCTGCTTCGGTGAAAGAAATGAAAGAGGTGAAAGGCTAATAGAGTATGCCTCTGAATACAAATTAGCAATAATGAACACCTTTTTCAGAAAGAAAAATAATAGAAAATGGACCTGGATATCTCCGGATAAAAAAACTACTAATGAAATAGATTTCATAATTACAAATGTTCCAAGAATTGTAACGAATGTTGAGGTTATTAACAATTTAAACTTTTCGTCTGATCACAGGCTTGTAAGAGCTACTGTTACCCTAAAAACACCGAAATTATCCAGGAAAAACTTCAGAAGTGTGACAGCGAGACCCAAAACAAACGAGGAAGTTGACCAATATTTGAAAAATCTTACAGAAATTATGGAAACTTCAGACAAATTAAGCCAAATCACTGACGTACAAACTTATTATAATCAACTTGAAAAGATCATACTTGACAGCCTAAAAACACAACAAAAAGCAGAAGTAAAAACACATAAAGTATTCAGCAAGGAGACGGAACTATTAATCAGAAAACGCACAGAATTATTAAGAACAAAAAACAAAACTAATGAAACGAAAGCTAAACTTAGCAGATTGTTCAAAACAACAAACAAATCAATAAGAAATGATTACAGCAACTACAGGTACAACATCATAACGAAGAATTTAGAAAAATCCAGAAGTACAAAAAGAGCATACAAGGAACTAACCACACATAAAAAATGGATACATAGCCTTAGCGAGGTGCCAGAGGGGAATAAGACAAGAAAAAACGTGATAGAACTTGCAACAAACTTCTACAGAAATCTGTACAAGAAAAAAGACAACGATATCACTGAAAACCAAACAAATAACCAAATAAAAATTAACACTGTCCAACCAATTGATGAAAGAGAGGTGTACACGCACATAAGACAATTAAAAAGCGAAAAAAGCCCTGGCCCAGATGGAATCAGCAATGAAGTTATAAAAATGGGAGCACCAGTTTTACTATACCATCTAACTCAATTATTTAATCTGATTCTGAAGACAGAGAAAGTTCCCAAAAAATGGTGTTCATCAGACATTATTCTACTTTTTAAAAAGGGTAATCCGCAAGACATAGGAAACTACAGGCCAATAAGTCTTTTAATAAGTACTTACAAACTCTTTGCTTCAATATTACTCAAAAGGATAACCCAAGAAATTGACAACGCACAACCTATAGAGCAAGCGGGTTTCCGCTCAGGTTTCAGTACTATCGATCACTTACAGACAATCGAACAAATAATAGAAAAATACAGAGAATTCAACAGACCCCTCTACGTAGCGTTCATCGATTATAGTAAAGCCTTCGACAGCATTAGTCACATCTCCATCTGGAAGGCACTAAACTCGCTAAAAATCGACCAGAAATACATCAACATAATAAAAAATGTATATGAGAACAGCACAAGCAAAGTAAAACTTGAGACCAGTGGAGAACCCTTCAAAATAGAACGAGGTGTAAAACAGGGTGACCCGCTGTCACCGAAACTTTTTATAGCGGTTCTACAAGACATTTTCAGTAAAATAAATTGGACACAAAAAGGCATACTGGTAAATGGAAAGCACCTTAACCATTTAAGATTTGCAGACGACATTGTGTTACTGGCTGAAACATCTAAAGACTTAGAGGAAATGGTAACGACTCTCGATCAGGAAAGTAAAAAAGTCGGACTTGATATGAACTTAAATAAGACAAAAATAATGACTAACTATTATAAAAGACCAATACAAGTGAACGGACACATAATAGAGTATGTTGAAAAATATATTTATTTGGGAAAACAAGTCTCATTCAATTCAAACAGTAACCTAGAAGAAGTAATGAGAAGAATAACGTTAACATGGAAAAAGTTTTGGTCGCTAAAAGAAATATTAAAAGGCAACTATAGTCTATCCATCAAAAAAACTGTGATGGACACCTGTATTATGCCATGCCTCATATACGGCTGTCAAACATGGATATTTACAAAAAATATCAAAAAGAAAATTGAGAATACGCAAAAAGCTATGGAAAGAAGCATACTACGAATCAGAAAAATACATAAAGTCCGCAGCAACGAGATAAGGCAGACAACAAAGATAACGGATGCACTGAAACATGCACTAACATTAAAGTGGCAATGGGCAGGTCACATCGCACGCTGCACAGATAGAAGATGGACAATAGAGACGACCAAATGGAAAGGGCCATCAGGCAAAAGAAAAACTGGCAGACCAATGCAGCGATGGGCAGACGACATCGTGCAGACGATGGGGAGAGATTGGATAGCCCAGAGCAACAATAGAGAAAGGTGGAAAAGGTTGGGGGAGGCCTATACCCAAAATGGGGTCCATATCCTTTAAGGAATAAATTTAAATTAAGTGCTTTTAATTTTTCACGTCAACTAATACTAAATATTAATTAATTAAATAAAAAAAAAAAAAAAATTACTAACAACATTTGAAATGTAGAATTCTAAGGATATGGAATAAAGTTGGCTTTATTATTATTATTATTTTTGATATATTTTTTTTCTCTCTTATTTTATAGAGGTGTCATAGCACGGGCCTAAGCCAAGTGCAAAATGAGTTTAATTAATTGGTAAAGAAAGAAATTTCCTCACAATCCGGCATGTATTTAATATGGCTGCTTTTTGCAGTAGTATATAAATCGATTTTGGGAGGTCAAGAGTCGAAAGGCTTGTGTGCAGTGATTTTGGTATGACGCCTGTTGATGACAATATGATAGGTATAGTTTTTACTGTGGAGGCGTTCCATTGGGTTCTTAATTCTATAGATAGGTCAGTGTACTTAGCAATCTTTTCGGTGTGAGTGGATTGTATGTTGTGTGTGTTGCAGATAGCTATATCTATAAGGTATACAGTTTTGCTATGTTTATGAAATATAGTGATGTCAGGGCGGTTGTAGTGAATGGTTTTGTCGGTGATTATGGTTCTATCCCAGTATAGTCTGTATTCGTTATTTTCTAGTACATTGTTTGGTGAGTACTTATAATATGGTACTTTTTTTTCTATGAACTTGTATTTATGTGCAAGATGTTGATGGATAATGGCAGCTATTTGGTCGTGGCGGTGTTTGTAATCTGTTTGGGCTATGGATTTGCAGGCACCAGTAATGTGTTGTATAGTTTCAGGATTACTATTGCATCGACGGCAGCTATCTGTAGGTAGGTTTGGTAGACGGATAATGTGTTTTTGGTAGTTTCTTGTTTCTATGGTCTGGTCTTGAATAGCTAGCATAAAGCCTTCGGTTTCAGGGAACAGCTCGCCTCGTTGCAACCACGCGTTCGACGCTATTCTGTCGACATGCGGCTGCTGGAGGTCATGCCAGTGTCTCCCGTGAAGGCTTTTCTGTTTCCACTCACCTATTTTCTCTTTAGGGTCTTTAGTCTTTTCATTTCTTTGCGGGTTGGGATCATGTAAATTTAAGGGCGTAATACGTTTATCTGTTAGTGCGATCAACTTGTGTAAAGTTGATTGCGCTGCAAGGGAGTGAAAGTATTTTCTGAGCGTAGTAATTTGCCTATTATGGAGATTGGTTATGTCAGTTATTCCTCTGCCCCCTTCGTTTCTAGCCAGTGTCAGTCTTTGAACACAAGATCTAGGATGGTGTTTTCTGTGGGCTGTCATTTTCGTGTTTATTATAGTTTGAAGTTTGTGTAGCTCTGTTTGTGTCCAGCGTATAGTGCCAAATGAGTAGGTTAGAATTGGGACGGCGAAGGTGTTTACAGCTTTGACTAAGTTGCGTGAATTAAGTTTGGAACGGAAGATGCTATTGAGTCTATGTTTATATTTTCTGGTTATCTCTGCTTTAGTTTTCTTATGATCTATTTGGAGTGCTTGTTCAATGCCTAAATATTTGTACAGTTCGTCCTCCCTTAGTGCTTCTATACGGCTTCCCGATGATAAAGAAAAAATGTTTTGTCGCACCGTACCTTTCTCTATTGAGAATGTTTTGCATTTGTTTATGCCAAACTCCATACCTATATCTTCTGAAAATTTCTGTGTTTTGTCTGCGAGTAAGTGGAGGTGATCTTTTGAATGACTGTACAGTTTGATGTCATCCATATACATTAAGTGTGTTAATGTCGTTTGGTCGGAATTAGTTTTAATTGGCAGTCCACTAGCTTGGGAATCGTTTAGTATCTTCGAGAGCGGGTTAAGAGCTAAACAGAACCAAAGAGGGCTGAGGGCATCTCCTTGGAATATACCTCGACGGATATTAATAGTTTCTGATTCAGAGCTGTTGTTGTCTATTAATTTTAATTTGGTTTTCCAGTTAGGCATAATATTTTGTAAAAAACGAACTATCGTAGGGTTAATTTTGTAGTTTTTTAAGACATATAACAACCAAGAATGAGGGACTGAGTCGAAGGCTTTCTTATAATCTACATACATTGTGTATATATCACTTTTGTTATTGAAAGCGTGTCTCGTTGCAACTGCGTCGATTATAAGTTGTTCTTTGCAGCCCTGGGAGTTTTTGCGGCAGCCTTTCTGCTCTTCCGATAGTATATTGTGCTTTGTGATATGTTCGTGTATTAGTTCTGCTATGCATGAGGTTAGAATTTTATATAAGGTCTGTAAGCAAGTGATTGGTCTATATTTGGCTGGATTTTGTGTATCATTATCTTTCGGTATCATGTAAGTTACTCCTTCAGTTATAAACTTAGGCATTGAGGTAGGGGTTTTTATAAAATCGTTAATATGGTTGTAAATAATGGGTTGTACATTGGTAAATTTCTTGTACCAGTAGTTATGAATGTTATCAGATCCCGGGGCCTTCCAGTTGTGAGCTTTGTTTAGGACTTTTACGAATGTGCAGAGTGGTATACACTGAAAGTTCATTTCTGAGATGTAATCAGTGTTTAGCGCCTCGTCATTAATCCAAGGCGCTGAATGGTTGTGCTGTATTGGATTTGACCAGATAGCAGACCAAAATTGTTGTAGGTCTTTGGGATGGGCAAATGTTTGATTATTCATGTGGTTCTGTGTATTTTGTGTGTCTGTGTTTAATTTCCTGTAAAATTGTTTCTCATTGTTTGTAAATTGATTATTTTGAGTTTTCCTTAATGTACACGAAACGTATCTATTGAGTCTATTGCTTGCTGCGTTTAATTTTTGCTTCAGGGTGTCTAAGAATTGTTGACTTGTTAAATTAGGTTCCTCGTGTCGGGAGTGTATTTTATATTTATTTTGAATAAATTCAATATGGTTTATTATTCTTGGACTTCTATTTCCGTTTATGTACTGTGTCATTCTTCCTATATATTTTCTAAGGGTTCCTATTTTGTTTTCAAGTCTTCTTTGCCAGTGTGGTTTATGGTTTTGGGTATGACGTATAATATTATTAGTTTCATAGATTTTAGCACCATTACATATCGCCGATGTGTAAGCTGCAGTGTAGATGATTGTTTGGACGGTAGCAAAGTCTTGGTCAGGCTGTAGGTGTTTTGGTAGAATTTTTTGGTCAATAAATTGGACTATTTGGGAGAGTTTTCGAGATGTCTTTTGTTTCGGGATGTATGGTCTTTTGGTTGGGTTGCTTAATTTGAACTTTTCCAAAGCCCTTTGGAATTTTTCTTCTATTTGTGTTTCATCGTAATTGTGTGAATGATTAACAGTGTGATTATATATAGTTTGGGTGGTTGTATTGTCGGTAGTTTCAGAATTATTTGCGTTATAAGGTGGTGTCGCCATTCGTGGTGGGTGTATGTGTTCAGCGGGTGGTAAAGAGGATACGTACTGATTAAAATTATTAATATTTGAAGAGCTAGGGAGTTGTATATTAGATCTACGTATTTGGCTTTCTACCTCGTCCCTCATTTCCTGGAGTCTGCGGTCGTCAATAAATTTATTTTTTATGATTGACCTTCTTTGATCAGCAACTCTTTGCTCAGAAAGGTGATTTAAATTTGGGCATTTATCAATAAACATCGCATGCAGTTTTGGTCTATAGGCGGTCATATTTTTCTCGTTTTCAGTAGCTTCATAATAACATTTAATTAATGTTTCGTTTAAATAATTGGTCCAAGTCATTCTCGATAGAGGTTTTTGTGTATTTAATGTCTGTGAGCTTGATGTTTGCGTATGTGTTGCGGTCGAGGGTAACTGCTGGAGGTAAGTTCTTACTTCTCTTTCTATGTCTGCTTGGGTATCTGTTGGAATTAATGTATTTCTGACTATAGCCCTACACTGGTTTCCTAATATTTGTTTTGTTACTTGTATATGGGGAAATTTATCTACAAATGTTTTGTAAAGTTCTTGCAGGTATCCTCTTTTTTGTGTTCCTAGTTTAGTTATTATAAGGTAGTTGCGCCAGAGGTACATATTCATGTCTAATGTCCACTTTGTTCTCGCGCGTTTATTACCAGTGGTGGGCACAGGTATTTCGGCGTTAGCCTCCTGCACAACATCCACTGGCGTGTATAACGACATACTTGACGAGGATGCAGATTTCTCAAACCATTGTGGTGATGAGTTTGGTGTCTGAAATAAGCTTTCTGTCGAAGACACAGACGGTGTCCTAGAAGTTAAATGTTGTGCGGCTGTAGTACAGTTAGTAGAGGTCGTCTTGGTTGACCATTTTTCGGCTGTAGTAATTTTTTCGGCGGGAGCCCGCCTGTTCAACTCCGCGCCGCCGATGGTTCGCATGCTGTGGCACCCAGCACCGGCTCCAGGTGCGCCCCGGCGATCGCCCCCGGGAAGCGACTCTAAACGTTTACGCATTGCTCGTGTCTCCATGGTAAATGGGTTGCCAGAGCCATGTTAGCCGTATCAGTAAATATTAATCACGTGTCCGCCCCCCACGAGAGTTAGGTGTTCGACTTCGGACGTATGGTTGGGCTTTAGGGGGCTTATTATTATTATATATATTTCATTTAAACAAATTTTTAAGACAAAAATATTTACTTTAACGACAGGCTCGTGGACAATATTTACTTGTGCAAATAGATATTGTTACAAGTTGATATTAACTGTTGGGCAGATAAAAAAAATATATATGTATTTTTTTTTATTGCAATTGAATGACGAGACGAGCATGCCGTTCGCCTGATGATAAGCAATACGACCGCCCATAAAAAGTACTAACACCATTCAGCACCTTGAGTTACAAAGTAGTGTGTGGCATTCCACTGCGCTCGTCATCCTAAGACAGAAAATGTTAAGTCTCATTATGTCCAGTAGTTACACTGGCTACGATGTCCTTCAAACCGAAACCCGCAGTGCATGTACGCTGCTGCTTCGCGGTAGAAATAGACATTACGGTGGTACCCACTACCCACCCAGACGGACTCTTACATGTGAGAGACCTACCACCAGTAACTCTAGTACTTATCTGACTAAATGTGCATAAATATCCACTGCCAAATATACCGATTCGTCGAGCATGATCTGCTCGAGTAAAAACTTTTTTGTAGGTATAATATTACGAAATCTCAACAATTATAATGTCTTTAAATTGGAAAGGAATTATAAGCTACTTATAGAGTTTAGATATACAAAAATTACTGAAATCCGTCTTAAAGCAAGGACACGTGAAGTCATTTAGACGGATGGAGCTATAACCAATAGGTTATGTCAGATAAATGATTGAATTGAAATGCGGCTATGGGTTATCACTTTTCATATTTTTTATCAGATACGATGGTATAAGGTATCTTTTTTCTACGTTGGGTAATATCGACCGCGAGCCAGGACCCGTCTTTTTGTCATTACTAATTCTCCTGAAAATGAAAGGGGTTCGGAAAATTAGTAATGACAAAAAGATTAATTCCTATGAAGACTTCTAATATGCAATTCACTATACGGAACAACTAGTCTTGACATTTTGAAATTTCTTGCTAGTTATTGAAAAAAAATTATCTAAGTATAGTAACATCAACTACTCTTTTATTAAATATAAATTTTAGACATTAACAACGTAATTGTATGCATTATATGTGTGTCTTTTGAACATCGCGTCATCCGGGTCAAATTAATGTCAATATTCGTTAGAGTTATATGCCCAATATTACTAAAACCTTAAAATAAATTACTAATAAATTAAATATAGAATTAAATTCAACTTGCTGACACAGTTTGTAAAGTACACTATTATACACGCATGTAGTCATTAAATTAAAGAAGAAGAAGTAATAGGCTGGTATCCCTATATAACAAACTTTGACACATCAAATTTCAAAGTTGGCCCATTACTTTTTTTTTGATTCAATAATTGTACGTAGATTTTTTTTTCATAATAATAATAGTAGCCGTTGTTACATAAGCTGTCGGACATAAGTGCAATAAGCTTTTTGTATGGGTATGTCTGAAATCTGGCCGACCCATCACACAATAACTATTATTTTCTTTCCGGAAATAGTCCTTATATCTAGAACATATAACAAGATATCAATATTTTTCAATAAAAAACATAACCTACGGGAACTGCCTACGCTTATGTTGTCAAAATGATAAAGCAGATACAATTTCAATTTGTATTTCCCGAAAAAGAGAATTGTTATAAAAAAATATAAAGCGAATTCAGGATGTATCATGCGGACTGTAGACATTTGCGGGCCGTTAGCGGTTCCTCGAATAATTTTATTATAATATCAAAGTGCGCTGCACGTTATGATCCGTCCCTCGCGTGCGAACTCTGAAAACCTTCGCTACCGTTACTACCGCCAATCGATACTGCGAAAGCACCGGCACAAACGACTTTATCCACAACCTCCTGAAAGCCTCTTTTCCCCAGAGGTACGGATTGATAAAAAATAACCATCAACCCGTCGGCACTAAATTCGTCTCCGTCTTACAAAATGTTCAGTGTATGCTTCAACTTTGTCTGGTACAGTCTTGCTACAACTGTAATAAGTATATATTTATAATGAAGCTCATTTAATGATAATTATTATTGGTCTATTTGTATTTTATAATACAATGTAATATAACGATAATTTATGATTAATAAAAATTACAGCGATTTTGGTTATGTAAACAAAATGTGACTGAATCATTGATGTTTTTAATAGATCAATGGACTGAATGTATTTAGTGTGAAACATTATTTTTAAAATTGGCTGTTCTTTTAATTAATTTCAAAGCTTTTAACAAAAGGAACTATTTCTAGTTATAATCCTACTAATATTATAAAGGCGAAAGTTTGTAAGAATGTATGGATGTTTGGATGTATGGATGTTTGTTACTCTTTCTCGCAAAAACTGCTGAACGGATTTCAATGAAATTTGGCACACGGGTAGATCATATCCTGGATTAACACTAGGCTACTTTTTATCCCGGGAAAATATAAAGCGGGACTTTTATCCCGGAAAAACTTTTTAAAGCGGGCGGAGCCGCGGGCAAAAGCTAGTAATTATTAAATTATTGAATATCACTTGAGTTACACATATTATTATCATCCCTTTCCATTCCAAGTTAGTATGTTTAAGATATTCAAAAGTGAATATAATTATTATCGAATATTAGGATATATACTCATAATATGATAAACTATGATACAATATTCGTGCTCCTGTTTGTTTCTTATTTTATATTAATGCATAGCATCTATTTAGTATTGCGATGGGTGAGGCGCATCATAAACTGTAATTAATTAATTACACACGCGGGTGAAAACATTTTGTAATATTTGTATTGTAAATGCTTTGTACTGTAAGTGCGTTTAATGTTACCATTATTATATTGTTTTTGGATCATATTAGCTTTACGCTTCGTTTTTTGAACGTACTTTAAAATAATATCTATTTTAAATTATGCTAACTACACACAATTTGTAGTTTTTATTACTTATGTTGTTTATTACACCTCGCAAATATTTGAAACCAGCATGATTGTTTATTATCAAACGTAATATTTTCAACCTACGGCATCACAATATTTATAATGTACACAGGGAATTTAAAATTATGATTACAATAATTACAAGTTCTTGAAATAATTACAGAGAATACCAGTTAAAGTATTATTATTGTTTTATAAAATTGGTCACAATCGAAGTATTTTAACAGTTTGAACGCGTGATAGTTGTTGAAAACGTTGTTATTTGTTTCTGAGTCCCGACACGAAATCGTATTTATCTTCTCGTCGCACATAAGGAAAGCGAAGCAGATGTCAACTACAGCTGGTTGAAGGGGACCAAATGATATTTAAATGACAATTTGACCCGGAGTCAACCAGCTAAAGCGAACAACGCTAACACTTTCTCGTCCGTTATGTTTCAATAGTCTTCAGCGAGCTTCAATCGCCTAGAATCCCGTTTTAAGCTTAATTTGCTTTGTTTCTCTGGGTTCTTCGTCTTGTTTCCTTCATTGCTGCTTTAAACACGAGTAACAAATATCAAAACGAGAATAAAATATAAGTTGCTGTTTTGTTACTAATAGTATGTCAGCATTCTTAGATGATAACATATTTAGAACGGTATAAAATTTAGCGTGTATACAGCGTGGAACAGATGAGTCCAGAAATAGTTGGTAGTGCGAGGTGCGAGGGCGTGTGCGGCGCGACGCGGCGGCACGGCGGCGGCGGCGGCGGAGCCCGCAGCGCCGCCTCCACATATAGGGCTGGCGTTGGCGCTCTGCAATCAGACGCAGTGTAAGCTTACCCGCTGAGAGCCGCTCGAGGAGCACGCGGTGCCGGCCGCCCGCGCCGCGCCGACCGCTAGCCGCCGACCGCCGCCACCGTGCGCCGACATTGACGCGCCGCGTGTAACCGTACACGCGGCCTCGCTATTTTAGTCCCGTCCGGTGCACTAATTCGGGCAGGGTTAACATTGTGGCCTCCTTGATCGTCGGCGATAGTTGTACACTTCCGCCTTCTTTTTTCTTATTATCACTTTAAAAAATTACCGATGTTGCGCGATTATGTCTAAATAAACACACACATTTATTTCTGAAAGTATTTTTCATGGGCATAAATTATTGAAACGATGCAGCCATGCTGATGTTTCTGTCCGAAGACCCCGACGTCATCGACCTGACGTAAGTACCGGACGAGGGGTTCGTTGACACCTAGCAGATTTGACCTTGCAACGAGTCATGTTTGACCCAAAAATAATTCTATGACCGTACTTCGCCAAAGAAAAAACCGAACTATCTCCCGCCGACTACTTTTCATTTACAAAAGAGGTGAGCGACCCCGGGCAGCCAGGTGAGAAACGGCGCGGCACCTCAGATCGTCGCTCTACGTCCGCGAATGCATTCCGACCGACGACGACGCAACATCGCGAACCTACTAACCCCGCGACGCGAGGGGCCCTCCGCCCCGCAACCCTCCGAATCCCTACCGCCCCCTTCCGGTCCATCCGAAAGCTTCGAAAATACTCAACGTTTGTACGCGCGCATAGATCAAAATGGAGGATGAGATGAAAGTTAAAATTTCGACGTTGGTTAAAAATCATAAGGTGCACATAGAATCGCGTCATAGGTGCGTAATTAACGATCGAACGTAGAGCGTAAGAAGGAGAGGCGCGCGTGGCGAGCGCGCGGGGCGGGCGGGCGGTAGCACGGGCGGCTAGGGCGGGCGGGTCTCGCGTCTCGACTGAGAGGCGCGCAGCATCGCGCCGTCGCGCTGCTCCGCCCCGCGCCGCGGGTCACCCCCGCGCCGCCCGCAGGCGCCGCCGCCGCCGCCACCGCCTTCGCCGCCGCGCGAGCCGCACTGTCTACGGCGTCTGCAGCCTCGCCGCGCATGCTATGCGCTGCTCGCTCCAAACATCTTTCATTAACTTCTCATTACAATACTTTACATTAAATAATTCACCAAATTCTACAATTAGCTATACTTTATCAATGATACTTGAAATTGCCTTGTAACATAGGACGGTATTAATAAATGAATCTCAAGTTTGAGATACATCTCAAGTAGACATAATGTATGAAGAGTTCAACACATTATGTCTACCTACTTGAGATGTAACTCAAACTTGAGATTCATTTATTAATACCGGCCATAGTTTAATAAAAATCAATTGCTGATGTTTTTCTAGTGTCAGAAGTATTATTTTTTAACCCCCGACCAAAAAGTGGGGAGATATAAGTTTAGGGTGTGTATCTGTATGTCTGTCTGTGGCATCGTAGCTCTCAAACGAATGCACCGATTTGGACGCGGTTTTTTTCATTTGAAAGCTGATGTGACTGTGATGGTGCTTAGCTATAATTTGTGGAGATCTGTTCAGGCGTTTGAAGATTATCAGCTCATTTCCAACTTAGAAAGTCCAAATGATTTTAAATATGGTGTATTGTGACTTTAGAAACATTTTTAAACATGAGCTGATGATGCGGCATCAAGTAGTCTGCAGAATACCCAACTCCTTAGCAACTTATAGCAGATATAGTGTGTTTGGGCTCATAAGGATGGGCTCAACGAGTTGGTGAGAGATAGTTGATTATCAAGGCCCCATAATGGAGAATAAAGTAATTTAAAAAGTTTGAAATAAAAAAAATAATTTAAAATTTAAATAACCCCCGACACAAAAAAACTCTAAAAAGTAATAAATATTGCTAGGTACTTAAACGACAAAGACACAATTATTATTTTACTTTTTAGAGATTTGTGTCGGGGGTTATTTAAATTTTAATTTGATTTTTATTAATAGCGATATTAGTAATTTCATAATATTTGACCCCGATCGGCAATTTATCAATTAATTATCTCTTATAATCAGTTATCCCGGCAAGGCGTCTGCCGGTGTCACTTCTCATTCAGTAAACAGCTTGGAGTAGGGATGAGACCGAAATGCCTCCGGTCTCTGCTCGGGCCGGGAAACATGTAGTCAACACTATAACAAATAGTAGACGAATTTGTTTTGATGTACAGTTCAATGCTGCTTCAGCAAGCATACATTCCCATTCGTTGTCCCTCCAGCTCCTGACCCTCCACTCTCCAGCAAGCGTACATTCCCATTCGTTGTCCCTCCAGCTCCTGACCCTCCACTCTCCACCAAGCCGAGTGCAAGACAATATTAAAAATTAAATTAAATAAAAAAATACTCTCTAGAAATAATTCATATGGCAAATCAACGTTTGCCGGGTCAGCTAGTATCAAAATAAATTCAACTTTAGGCAGAAGTATTCTATAAGTATAGCTATTGCCATATCATTATTCAATTAGTATTTATCGGATACTTAGCAGTAATAATTGAATAGTACAAGCATGTCTAAATGGTTGTAATGCACACACATGTCGTCCAGTGACTTGTAGCTTGTGCCGTAGGATTAACCCCTAGAATGCCGGGCTCAGTTTGCGTAAAAAACGCTTGCGTGCCGCCCATACATTTGAAAAAATCGGATTTTAGGTGTAAAGGATGTTCCAATTTATACACCATAAAATTCTTTTAGTACGAATTTTGAAATTATTTATTGACTTATTTATTATGGATCAATGGTCACTAAAATATTTAGAAACATTGTGAGATTTGGCATAGACGGCCGCCATTTTGAATTTCTTCGTTTTAAGGCCAATTGACTTCAAAATCGATATCTGGGCAGGCCTGTAGGTACAAAATACGGATCCAATGTTAGAGTTGAAAAAAGTGGCCGCCATTTTGAATTTCTTTGTTTTAAGGTCAATCGGCCTCAAAATCGATATCTGGGCAGGCCTTTAGGTACAGAAGACGGATCCAATGTTAGAATTGAAAAAAGTGGTCGCCATTTTGAATTTCTTTGTTTTAAGGCCAATCGACCTCAAAATCGATATCCGGGCAGGCCTTTAGGTACAGAATACGTATCCAATGTTAGAATTGAAAAAAGTGGCCGCCATTTTGAATTTCTTTGTTTTAAGGCCAATCGACCTCAAAATCGATATCTGGGCAAGCCTTTAGGTACAGAAGATGGATCCAATGTTAGAATTGAAAAAAGTGGCCGCCATTTTGAATTTCTTTGTTTTAAGGCCAATCGACCTCAAAATCGATATCTGGGCAAGCCTTTAGGTACAGAAGACGGATCCAGTGTTAGAATTGAAAAAAGTGGCCACCATTTTGAATTTCTTTGTTTTAAGGCCAATCGACCTCAAAATCGATATCTGGGCAAGCCTTTAGGTACAGAAGATGGATTCAATGTTAGAATTGAAAAAATTGGCCGCCATTTTGAATTTCTTTGTTTTAAGGCCAATCGACCTCAAAATCGATATCTGGGCAAGCCTTTAGGTACAGAAGATGGATCCAATGTTAGAATTGAAAAAAGTGGCCGCCATTTTGAATTTCTTTGTTTTAAGGCCAATCGACCTCAAAATCGATATCTGGGCAAGCCTTTAGGTACAGAAGACGGATCCAGTGTTAGAATTGAAAAAAGTGGCCACCATTTTGAATTTCTTTGTTTTAAGGCCAATCGACCTCAAAATCGATATCTGGGCAAGCCTTTAGGTACAGAAGATGGATTCAATGTTAGAATTGAAAAAATTGGCCGCCATTTTGAATTTCTTTGTTTTAAGGCCAATCGACCTCAAAATCGATATCTGGGCAGGCCTTTAGGTACAGAAGACGTATCCAATGTTAGAATTGAAAAAAGTGGCCGCCATTTTGAATGTCTTTGTTTTAAGGCCAATCGACCTCAAAATCGATATCTGGGCAAGCCTTTAGGTACAGAAGATGGATCCAATGTTAGATTTGAAAAAAGTGGCCGCCATTTTGAATTTCTTTGTTTTAAGGCCAATCGGCCTCAAAATCGATATCTGGGCAGACCTTTAGGTACAAAAGACGGATCCAATGTTAGAATTGGAAAAAGTGGCCGCCATTTTGAATTTCTTTGTTTTAAGGCCAATCGACCTCAAAATCGATATCTGGGCAAGCCTTTAGGTACAGAAGACGGATCCAACGTTAGAATGGAAAAAGTGGCCGCCATTTTGAATTTCTTTGTTTTAAGGCTAATCGGCCTCAAAATCGATATTTGGGCAGGCCTGCAGGTACAAAAGACGGATCCAAT
Source organism: Lapara coniferarum (assembly GCA_949316025.1). Taxonomy (NCBI): domain Eukaryota; kingdom Metazoa; phylum Arthropoda; class Insecta; order Lepidoptera; family Sphingidae; genus Lapara; species Lapara coniferarum. The sequence continues at coordinate 8,868,846 of OX438926.1, forward strand.
GTTAGAATTGAAAAAGTGGCCGCCATTTTGAATTTCTTTGTTTTAAGACCAATCGACCTCAAAATCGATACTTGGGCATGCCATCGTTTTGTTTTAACACTAGTGGGATTTAAGATAGATATTTGGGCTTGTCATTAGCCAAACAGAATAAATCGAGGTTGTAATTTTACTAATTTAACAATTTAAATACGCAATCACATCAAAATTAGATACTTTTAAAAATGAATAAGGTAATCAACCTGAGTAGCCTTTTAAGTCTGGTGATGGGGGGTAAATAAATAAAAAGATACAGTAATTTAATGGCCACCCAACAGGGCATAACAATGTGGGGGAAGAAAAATATAATATGATAATTTTTACTACGCGGCTAATTATTCTTAAAGCAATGGTTGAATTGTTAACGACTCCCTGATTTTTAACCGATTTTGATGCTTTCACAAAAGAATTTACTTTATTTGCTGTTTGCTGCCACGGGACACTTTTTTCTTCTTCAATTCTTTATTTTGCGACATAACAAAGCTGCGTTATTGAAGAGAATTGAATAAGCATTGATGGTGGCCATAATATTTAAAAAATCTATAATTAAAACGTACTATAGTTTGTGGCCATGTTCAGCGGGTTTTGATTTTAAAACCAATAGCCCTTAAAACAAGAACATTTAACATGGAATACAGTTCTTAAAATTCCAACCTCGAGTTATTCTATTTGGCTAAAGACAAGTCCAAATATCTATCTTTCCTCTCGCGGAAGGAGAGTGCCGAGAGGGATCGCCAGCGCAGTGGTGATCCCTCCCGCCGCCAGACGAGACGTAGGAGGCGTCGGGTGGACGACTGACCGACATCTCCCGCCCTGTGGATTGGGGGCGTTGGAGAATTCCACCACGGTATCCCCTGCCTGTCGTAAAAGGCGACTAATAGGGGCCTCCGGGGGTCACGGGTGGGAGGGAGGGGCCGTCCACCTATTAGTCTAGCCAACTTCTGTGACCCCCGTGATGGACGGCAGCGTGCCTCACGCTGCCTCGGACGCCAAGGGCGTCCTTCGGTGTACGGGGGCTTCTGAGCCCCCGCAACAACAGGAGACGGACCGCAACAGCGGTACGCGCAGGGGCGGTTGCGGACGACAACTTAGACGTGAGTCGGAGGAAGCCCGCAGCCGTCCCTAATGGGCCGAAGATGGCCACCGCGGAAAAAAAAATCTATCTTAAATACAATCAGTCTTAAAACAAAGAAGTTCAAAATGGCGACCACTTTTCTTAAGTCTAACATTAAATAATTATGACTTTTACTAGCAATGCCATGCCCAGTATCGATTTTGAGGTCAATAGGCCTTAAAACAAAGAAATTCAAAATGGCGACCACTTTTTCAATTCCAACATTGGATCCGTCTTTTGTACCTAAAAGTCTGCCCAGATATCGATTTTGAAGTCCATTGGCCTTAAAACAAAGAAATTCGAAATGGCGGCCACTTTTTTCAATTCTAACACTGGATCCGTCTTTTGTACATACAGCCTTGCCCAGATATCGATTTTGAGGTCGATTGGCCTTAAAACAAAGAAATTCAAAATGGCGGCCACTTTTTTCAATTCTAACATTGGATCCGTCTTCTGTACCTAAAGGCCTGCCCAGATATCGATTTTAAGGTCGATTGGCCTTAAAACAAAGAAATTCAAAATGGCGGCCACTTTTTTCAATTCTAACATTGGAGCCGTCTTTTGTACTTAAAGCCATGTCCAGGTATCGATTTTGAGGTCAATCGGCCTCAAAACAAAGAAGTTCAAAATGGCGGCCACTTTTCTCAATTCTCATATATGATTAAGATTTGCATACAATGGAAACAAAAAATAAGCTAAAAAGAAACCACCTGTAGATGTTCAGTTTTCATACATTTTGCAGAAATCGGCCCGAGCGTGGATCCACGCTCCCGGCAGAGTTTGAACACTTTTTTTGAGCGTGGATCCACGCTCCCGGCACGCGAGGGCTTAATGAATTTGATTGCATATTCGACTAGGACATTGCATTAACATCTCGACCGTAATTGATGTAATGCGACGCTTTAGTCGCTACACACAAACGCACTCTATACATATAACATATCAGTTTAGTATTTCATCGATAAGACTACTCTAATCTTATCTTACTTCTTTCTAATATTATAAATGCGAAAGTTTGTGAAAATGTTTAGATATTTGTATGTTTGTTAGAAGTAAACACAGAAAAAACTAAACTAATTTTAATGAAATTACACACACGGACACGGGTCCTGAATTAACACGTAGGCTTCTTTTTATCCCGGTAATTTGCTCTCATTGGAAATATTTTTAATACAATTATTTGAGACTGCCGCGGTGGCGTAGTTGTATTATGGTACGACTGCAATGCTGAGGTCTCGGGTTCGATTCCCGGGTCGGGCAAAGTGATTTGAGTTTATCTATTAATTATCAGCTCGGAGTCTGGAATTTGTGCCAGATATTACGATAGCCTTTCACATAATGGGACGGAATAATGGCGAAAAGTGGGTGCACTAGTTGCACCTCTGCCTACCCCTTCAGGGATTATAGGCGTTAGTGTATATGCATATGCATTATTGAAGTAGATGGCGCTGGTGTCGTACTGTGTTTTAGAGACTTATAGCGGGAAAAGCTTTTCGCGACGGCGAAGCTGCAAGCAGCACCTAGTACAGCATAAATGAGCCGGCTTCACCGGGCTAGTACCACTATTCTAAAGAAAATTTGCTTAAAGTGACTTCTGTCTTTTAAGACTAGCCACGCCCTTCCAGTTCTTGTATTCTGGGTGTTTAAGGGCAGTAGAGACGTAATAATAATACCAGCCCTGTATTATATACTGCCCACTGCTATGCACGGGCCTCCTCTACTACTGAGAGGGTTTTAGGCCTTTGTCTACCACGCTGGCCTAGTGCGGATTGGCATTCTCATGGAGAATTCTCAGGTATATAGGTTTCCTGAGGATGTTTTCCTTCACCGTTAAAGCGAACAATAATTTATAAACAAAACACACATAACTTCGAAAAGTCAGAGGTGTGTGCCTTGGGTTTTGAACCTCCGGACATTGTCTCGGCAGACCGTTCCATTCCCAACTAGCCTATCGTCCACACAGTAGAGATAACTTAATGCCATTTGACCGACTTGCTCCGTTTCCGGCCTTTACGATAAAAATAAATGCAATGATATGGGTATACCTACATAATTATTAATTGTTGTAAATTGTTCAATTTTTATAATAAAATAGCTTTGCCCACGACTTCTTCCGCGTAGAAGTCGAAATGGTTCTAATAGGATTTTTAATTGCTTTTTTAAGTTATTAATTTTGTTATAATAAATAAATTATTATGTTCAAATGTTTGAACACTTATAAAGTATAACATCTTTATTAAATTTAAAGGTTTAAAGGTTAAATAAACATGAAAATATAATTTTGTTATATTTTGTGAATACGAAGCTCGGCCTTTGATCTGCTGAAAGTTACACGGGGTGTCATCTTTTTACTACGAAATCTAAATACTAAACACCTCGCAGTATTTTTATTATGTAAACAATAGGTTTTGTTTTTCCTTCGGGAGCCAGAGCCACCAGGCTACTCTGTGTGCTTACGCTGGAGAATGCCACATAAAACTGGCCGTGAGAGAAGCAGCTTTCCCTGGAATCTATTCCCGCTGCCTTAAGAGTTTGACCTTGAGCTTTATTCATAGTTTCTACGAAGCAGACTTTGATGGGAAACAGCACTGTCTTGAATTCGAAGGGGTAATTTGATAGTGTTAGGGGATTCCTAGGAATAAATACAAACTCTCCTCGAGAACAACCGGTCAGTATAGTTGCTCGATTACATTGCGATGCCATGTTTCCCTTGTAATCTGGTGCCATTGCATAATTTTAATGGAACATAATTGACGCGCCAACTCCCAATTTGAATATGTGAGTTGGGAGACCGGGAGGCTTCAGTGTTTTCAGGAACTCGACCGGATAATGAATGGCATCACCGGTGTTTATCACTGAGTCGACGGATTTATTTTGATATTCGACCCCATCGAATGCTCTCAAAAATATTTCATTTATGACTGAGGCTTGTTCGGTTTTTGGTGCTAGGATGGGATGCTCGCATAACCAATCTGCAGGTTTATTTGAATATGTTTGAAAGCAAAAGCACTAATGGTCCGTGGGCCAGTGACAGATTTCGATGACCAAGTTTCTCTCAAACGATAATTGGTGAGACGCATCAGAGACGTGTATCATAAAGCCTCGTGAACGTCAGCTTCGGCTCCGTGGGTGCCATGAGCGGTGGTAGCCTCCCAAAGATGTAGAAAAAAATATATTATTCAGCCATTTCCTCCCAACTAAGAATCATTTTAAATTGTAGCTAACCCGATACCTTGAAGAAAAATAATAATCAGCTGACTGTAACTTGGGGCATTATGCGTCAGCTGGTCAATCAAACATGTAAAAAAAATATATCATTTCAGTGATTTCCTCTCAACTACAAATTTACCTGATGATAGCTTATACGCAACTATTAATAAATATATATGTCAGCTGGCTGTATGCCGGGGCAAAAACCGTCAGCTGATGCCTTGAAAGTTATAACGCAGGTGTTAGGCGAGAGCTTCTATTACATAATTACATGCATCAGCTGACAATGTTTCCCTCGAATTAATGACAGTAGATTCTCTTTATTAATTACAGCATTGTATTATCAATCTATACATGTAAAATGCTTTGTCCTGAATGACTGACTGACAGTTAAACGCACAGCCCAAACCTCTGACCGTAGAGATCTGAAACTTGCAGGGTGTGTTCCTTGTATGACGCGATGTAGGCATGCAACACTTTTCTAACCCTTAGATTAGAAACGTGTTGCAAAGGTGGTACCTGCAGTAGGTTGTGTTAATCTGAAAAGTCTTCTGCTGACCACTTTATCTTACTCCGGAGAGTACAATAAACTATAAATTCATAATCACTGTTCTTAATATTTCTTCAGTTATTTAATTATATACGTATTAGTCGTAAAGTATTTATACATTTCATCGGAAAACTCATATCTGAGCGTAAAGTCAAACATTTAAGATACATTATATCTTCCCAGATGAAAATTTATAAGCTGACTAGCTTTTGCCCGCAGCCGCGGTCGTACGAAAGAGTTTTTTTTTATAAAGGTCCCACTTATACATTTTCACGGGATAAGAAGTAGCCTAAAACTTTCCAGTTTCCCAGATGCTCGAATTATCTCCATACCAAATTTAATCAAAATCCGTTTGATAGTCTTTGAGTTTATCGCGTACAATCTTTTTACCCCATTAGGGGTTGAATTTCGCAAAATCCCGTCTTAGCGAGCTCCAACGTCCTAAAAGGAACCTCCACAAAATTTGAGACTCCTAGCACGTGTAGCTTCTCAGATTTCGTGATGAGTGAGTTAATGACCTTTCGTTTTTATACATATTATATATTACGGGATGAATTTCAATAAAACATGAAACACGTCTTCTATCAGTTCTGTTAAAAATAAGTTTAAGCAATATTTGAAGTAGGTTGGACCAAGGAATCACGTTGGCCCATACAAACTTTGCCCCCCTTTTTCACCCTCTTAGGGGTAGACTTTCGGAAAATTCAATCTCATTAGATGCCTATGGCATACAAAGAACACACCCTGCAAGTTTCAGGTCTCTACGGTCAGAGGTTTAGGCTGTGCGTCAGTCAGTCATTCAGGACAAAGCATTTTACATGTATAGATTGATAATACAACGCTGTAATTAATAAAGAGAATCTACTATCATTAATTCGAGGGAAACATTGTCAGCTGATGCATGTAATTATGTAATAGAAGCTCTCGCCTAACACCTGCGTTATAACTTTCAAGGCATCAGCTGACGGTTTTTGCCCCGGCATACAGCCAGCTGACATATATATTTATTCATAGTTGCGTATAAGCTATCATCAGGTAAATTTGTAGTTGAGATGAAATCACTGAAATGATATATTTTTTTTACATGTTTGATTGACCAGCTGACGCATAATGCCCCAAGTTACAGTCAGCTGATTATTTTTTTTTTTTCAAGGTATCGGGTTAGCTACAATTTAAAATGATTCTTAGTTGGGAGGAAATGACTGAATAATATATTTTTTTCTACATCTTTGGGAGGCTACCACCGCTCATGGCACCCACGGAGCCGAAGCTGACGTTCACGAGGCTTTATGATACACGTCTCTGATGCATCTCACCAATTATCGTTCGGGAGAAAATGACTGACGAAATTTTGCTACTGGCCCACGGTCTATAAGGAGTATTGATATCAACTTCGAAGCAAATCAATGTCAAAATAACTTTCTACCCTTTTGTGACCCCGTTAGGGAATTAATTTCAGTAAAATACGAGACACGTCTTCCATCAATTCTGTTAAAAAGGTTTATGCAAAATTTTAAGTAGATTAAACCAAAGAATCACGTTGTCCCATACAAACTTTGTCCCCTTTTTCACCCTCTTAGCGGTAGAATTTCGGAAAATCCTTTCTTGTCGGCTGCCTACGTCATACAAAGAACACACTCTTCAAGTATCAGGTCTGTACGATCAGCGGTTTAGGCTGTGCGTTGATCCGTCAGTCAGTCTTCAGGACAAAGCATTTCATATGTATAAATGACAAAAAATATTAGAACCGAAACTGCTACTCTATATGCTTCACTTTATATATGAATAAGTTTAAATTATGTATAAAAATGTATATAAATGTTTAATTATTTCTATTAAACAATATATTATAAGTAAATCAACGGGGAAAAATAGTACAATTATTGTAAGCTATGTCATGATTAATGTCAAAGAGAACTGATTTAGGTACTTCTAGATAGAGCCATATGGGCAATAACCTAATACAACTACATTCATCTTACTTCTTATTCTTGCTTCATATCTTGGTCCTACTTACTTAATAGATAATATAAATGCGAAGTTGAAGCCACTAAACATATTTGGGTTTTGGATATTTAGCATACGAATACACTTTGTTCTAGATGAACATATAGCCTACTTTATATACCTGCGGAAAACTAAGAATGGTTTTTATTCATAGATGTCGGTGGTGGCGCATAGGTGGTGCTATAGATAGACCTTGGGAGCAGGAAAAACTTTTCACGCGGGTGAAGCCGCAAGTAACACCTAGTCGTCAATAAATCAACTGAATTAAAAACTTGTTCATATGTCTTCGCTTCAACCTCAAGATATGTGATTTTTTTATTATGGTAGAGCTACGCTGTTCTGAGATATATTTGTCTATAGTATGAATGGTTCGGTGTCTCACAGAAAACTGACTTGGAATTGATAGCTTTCAGTTACGTTTCGTATGTTGAGTGAGATTGCAAGTCATAATGCCTTCCCCTTTCTAATCCCACTTCGTTTCTTTAAGATCTTTAGCGCATCCACATGTTTACTGGGCGTAGAGGTGTTTACAAATGGGCGATAGTTTAGTTAAGATCAGATGAACTTCAACTCGATCGGTTGTCGGACAATGTTATATAATAGAGAAAGATAAAAAAAACATAATATTACATTATTTTACGATAATCCTATTTCGAGGTAATAAATCTGCACCTATTTTTTTCTATATATCTAAATGCAAAAGATTATATTGATTAGTATTATATAGCATTACTACGATTCTCTCTAGGTAAAACAAATTATGCACTTCTACATTTAGGTAATAAAATAGCATCCACTAACAGTTCTAAAGTTCTAACCAATAGTTATAACATATTTATATCATTACTACTTTCCTCAAATTGAAACTAATAAACAGGAACAAAAACATAAATACCAAAAAATGAACCAAATTTTAAAATTCAAATAGTAGGTACCAATTGGAAACTGTTCAAAATCTAACGCAAAATGAAATTTAAAATTTGGTCTATGACTTGAGGAAAGAAATCCGTTACAAAGTGATACGAAGCAGTGATTTTCATACGAGGTTTTATTTAGAATTTTCGATTTCCCGCTGGTCTTCTAGACTTTCCTGATTATTTTTGCAAATAAATCTACGTTAAACTGTCTCGAACAAGACAATCAAAAATTATTCAAATCGGTCTTGCCGTTTTTGAGTTTAAGCGAGATTAACGAACAGCAATTATTTTTTTTATATTTAGATAGATATTGTCCTATTAAGTTTCCTCGTTCGTATTACATATTGTGAAGCATTCCTACTAGGGAATCCACGTTAAAAAAGCGCCAAGTGCACTACCTCAGAGGTGGTGTGGAAACATGTGAATAAAATAGAAAAAATTGAAAATACGACTTTCCTATGGTCTGAAATCGCGATAACTCAAAAACAGTGCTTTGTAAGAAAAAAGTGTTAATACCTTTTTGTAGACAATTTTACGATCTATAAACATTCTCTGAATAATTTTCCGATAGCTCTCGCCATTTCAGAGATATACGCAAAAAACTAAAAGATAGGGCCTTTAACCTCGGATAAAAAACAACGCACAAGCGGGATCGATGGGGACTTTTGACATAGCATTTGTAATGACGTATTTAAGGTCTGTACAAAAGCTCAGCACGTTTTTTTGCATAGACTGCCTGGAGTAAATTTGGCTTAGTTAATTCGCCTGCATACCCATGTTCTACAAGTACGAGCAGTTCGCACATCATATTTGGAGATTATGTGGAATTTCCCAGCTCTCCAGCGTTTACGCAAAACATTATTGGAATCAAGTATAGCAGTTCGTATAATAGGCTCCATTCCGTATAATTTTATCCATGTTACTTTACATCTAATCTCTGTCAGTAATAGTAAGGGCCCTTATAATATCTAAAGTAAATTATGTCTTTAGCACACACACTCTCACACCTTTGATCAAATTTCAAGGGGTAGGTAGAGGCGCAACTAGTGCACCTACTTTATGCCGTGCGTATTCCATCCCATGATGTGATAGGAGGCCAGCCTATCGCCATATCGGGCACGAATTCTAGACTCCATGCTGATAACTGAATAGAAAAATGCAATATAACTTTTTCCAACCGAGGATCGAACCTGAGACCTCAGCATTGCAATCGTAGCGTAATATACAGTTACTCTACCGAGGCGGTGAGAATGTCTTTAGTTTATTGTTTTAATATAAAAGAATGACAAAAATATTTTTTCCAAATCGTACGCATTTGATTAATACCATCTTGCCGATGAAGATCATTTAATTACAATATCATACATAGCAAGAGTTCGGCGTTATTAAAATGCCATCCGTCGTCGATGATGAGTGATATGACATACATTCATATTTTATAGTATTTTCCGCTTCTTATAGACGAATGTACAGACGAGTCATCAAGCTGAAAAACACGAATAGTACACATATAAGTATTTGTATGTAACTGGGGATTTTAATTACCTTTATCATTAATTTTATTTACACAAAACTTAGGTAACTTATATTATGAGCTTGTTTACACAAGTAAACAAATATTCTACAACATGCCGGCCGACTCAATCGAATTACTTATATCAATTCTCCCAAAAGCAACGATAAATAACAGCTACTGTTGCGTTTCGTACGCTAGGGACCCGTTTTTTTAACTGTAGTTTCCTTTTTGTCAGGGTCTTATTAAACTGAACGCGCTTGCAGCACCTGGAGCATTCGAAGCCCTGCTAGAGCGTCCAGCTTATTTAGACCTTGACAAAAGGATACCTACAGTTGAAAAAACCCGGTCTTAGTGAGATTGCTAAAGGCTCAAATTTCCCAAATCAGCAAATTCAAATTGCTTTAGGCTTTACTTAAAGGTTTACAACGCATTTAGGATTTTTTATATTATGAGGGTTTATGATCGGTGGTGATCATTACTGCCTGATGACCTTTACAGCCTAAGTGACGCAAAGGGCGATGACGGCCATGAATCGAAAGGTCACGAGTCACGACTCGCGATCTCGATCCACGACTTGAAACAAATATTTGTATGCACCGCAAACATTTCCCTTAGTTGATAATGAACCACGTCACAATACTTGCTCAGTATGGTGAGACGTATAGTTAGTTAGCTGGGATTACTTATATAGGTATCTGGAAAAACGTATTATAAATCGTTATTTAACATCGCGCTTGTTAAGTTTTCTATGCATTCAAATGTTCGAATAAGTAGGATGATGTCCGAGGTACAACTTAACCGTAGTCGCATGCCGCTGTATTAACAAAAAATATTATCAACCTGTGTCAATAATGTATTATTAACCGACTTCAAAAAAAGAGTAAGTTATCAATTCGACGGTATGTTTTTTTGTGTATGTTATGCGATTACTCCGCCAATTGTGGACCGATTTTCAAAATTATTTTTTTGTTCAAAAGAAACTTCTGAAGTGGTACAATAGTCACCAAGTCAGGATTTGATGATTGGATCCTGGGAAAATCGAGGCAACCCTCAAATTTGATGGGGCCACACATCGTTTTTTTTTTTCGCAAATCTTATGAAGTAGTTTATTTTTTAGTGTTTTCGCCTGTTACATCACGCCTTTTACGTTTTCAGGGATAGGCAGAAGCGTAACACGCCAGCGCGCGATAGTGTACCGCGTGCGCAATACAAATACGCCATCGAGGCGGTACATTTCATAAATTTCCCATGTCAGCTTTGAATGTTTTTGGTATTTTGGATTTTTTTTATATTTTCATTCACCCTCAGCGTAATACGAGATAACATAATTGTGTATACCTACGCATGTAATATTTGAACATTTTCATCTTCACCAACACGAAGATAAATCAGAAACAAACATGTTTTGTTCTGAATTTGTGAAGTATTTTAGGAATTAATGCCAAGAATGAACGGCGCATTGTTAGCAGCTGTTTCATCTAATCGTTTACCCTATTACCTTTTCTGAATGCTTTTGATAGATAGGCTTCGATATCTAACAATACTCAGTCACAGTTACCGTGATTATTTCAATACGAACGCAATTAGAGAGGAGTGGCAAGCCTCCTCCTGTTTGTTTTAATTACGTCGAAATACCCGGCGCTGTGTCCGCGGACGCGCCTCGCTCGCCCTCTCTCCGCTCCTCTCCGCCCCCACCCCTGCCCCATCTACATTTTACTGCAAATTGCAAAACCCTATTAATGAAAAAAAAAAACAAATGTATTCTTCGATTCCGAATTAACAAGTAGATCTGATTGGCTTTTACTTTCAATAAAATAATTATTTACATTATCCTATTCCATCGCTCTCTCAATATGACATGGCTTATTTTCAATTTTTAAAGTCACTATGCAGCCTGAACCGTGTTCCCACTTCTCGTTTTGTTCGCAAACTGCTTACATTGTAATTTATCTCTTTTAGCAATATTATTCTTGCTAAGCTAATTTAAATGAAAGCAAAATAAAGAAATGCAAAGTCACAGTCTGCGGAGCGTTCTTGTTCTTATTTGGTGTAGGACAGAAGACGACAACAATTGCAATGCGAATTATCGCGCACTGATAACAGCAGTGTTCGTCGACCTGTGTTGTTTCTTGGGCCATCCAAACTCTGAATTACACGAGAAAACCTTTCTCTCATGACGGATGCGGGAATATAACGGAAAACTTTAGTTATCGAGCATTATAATACATTCGTCTAGCTTATACACACTTAGGCTCATTGACTGCACAACAGAAACATTAAACAAGAATTGTGTGATGTAGTCTTGAATAAGGATTCTTTGTTATGTCCAGGATATAAGTAACTACAAAAAGGACATGTCCAAAAACGGGTTTAAAATTCTAACCAATATGCTTTATATATTTGGATAGTACTCCCAAAACCTAGGGCTTTTCAATAAATCGTATAATTTTAGGTTCCTCCGATGTTGAGATTTCTGTAATTTTATTTTGCTTAAAAACTACACTTAATTTGAACGTTTTATAAAGTAAGTTATAAATGTAGGGGTCCAAAAATATTTTTTTAATGGATCCAAGATCCATATCTTTCACCCTTTTATATCCGTAAAGTTTGAGTGTGGTTGAATTTTGAGGCCCAGCGACATACGAAAAGCGGATCTCTCCTTTATTTAAAATTTTAAAAATCTATAAGTGTCATAAAAATCCATATATATGGTATGCACTGATGTATAAATGATTTTATGTTTAAAACTTCTGTGTTTTAGCCGCCAAGCTTTGAGTCGTGAAATGACTCGATATTAAATATTAGTTGTCAACATTGATGTTGGTTTTTAATACATCAATGGTTGTCAAGTGTCATTTGTAAAATATCAATAATTATAATTATTGTCTACATTTTACAAATGTTGAATAATAATTAGTTTTGACATTTTACAAATGACACTAGACTAGACTTGTAAATAACTGTTTCAAAAATCGCCAACCAAGCCGAAATAATTTATTGCAAACAATATGTTAACTAGGTACGTAGTGACATGAAGATAATGGCGACAGCGTTTCACGCTTTTGTAGAACAGATAAAAAAAACTTGAATAAAAAAAGTAACTCTTATTTCTATGAATTAAAGTTAAAATATTTTGATTGGTTAGTTTGATAAGTACTTTATCGTACTTTATATATAAACTCATTTGCAAAAAAAACGGGCACATAAGCAATGAACTATTTCAAATGTTACTATTGGTTTGTTTGATAATTATAGGTAGTTTTACTTTCACAATTTTGTAAATTAATAAGCAAATAATCGTTTTCGTCAGTATTATCATAAAATTTTGATAAAATTTATGGGTTTTAATGCTAAAGTTCACTAGTAGTGTATGCTTGCTAGTAGTGCATATGCTCGTGAAGTAAAAGTTAACAAAGATTTTTGTTTGTTTTTTCTTTAATAAAGTAAAAGCAGATAAATGTTTAGTATCGAGTGTGACCCCCTCTAGCTGAAATCACAGCTTGAATTCGTCTGGGTATGCTAGCGAGGATATCCCGGATACTTGCTTGCGGAATACGTTCCCACTCCGCGGTAATCACATTCTTCAGCTCTCTGATGGTTTGCGGAGCCGGTTGTACTGATCTCACGCGTCGTTTCAGAACGTCCCAGACATGCTCTATAGGATTGAGGTCGGGACTTCGAGCTGGCCAATCCAAACGACGAATGCCGACCTCTTGCACATACGCTTCCACATCGCCAGACCGGTGGGCGCGAGCGTTGTCGTCCATAAAAATTGAGTCTTCGCCTAAAGCGGCCAATGCGGGCTGTGCATGAGGAATAAGAACTTCCGTTCTGTATCGATGTCCAGTCAGTGAGCCGTTTTCAATGAAGACTAACTCTGTACGATCCATTGAATTTATTCCTGCCCAAAACATAACAGAGCCCCCACCATAAGGTGTGATTTCTTCAAAACAAGCCTCTGCAAAGCGTTCTCCTCGTCTTCATAGCACTCGCCGTCGTCGATCTTCACCGAACAGAGATATCCTGGCTTCATCGGAGAACAATACCCTATTCCAGTCTTCTTAAGTCCATGACTCACAATTTCGAGCAAACCTAAGCCTGGCAACTCTGTGCTCACGGAGTAACTTAGGGCCGCGGGCCGGGCGATGACTGCGTATATTGGCCGCGAACAGCCTCCTCCTGACCGTCCATAGACTAATATGCACATTTCCTACTTCTTCGAGGTTGTTCTTAAGGTCCACATACGAAGACTTGCGATTTTTCAATGCGCGACTCACAAGAAAACGATCATCCCGTGGTTGGGTACATAGTTTTCTTCCAGAACCAGGCATTCTCTCGACGGAACCGGTGTCTTGATACCGCTGCCAGGTCCTTTGAACCGTCGAGCGACTCACACTTAGCCTCTGAGCCACGAAGCATTGGCTGCAGCCCTCTTCGAGCTGCGCAATAATTTTGGTAGCTTTTACCACTTTCTCTAACATTATTGAGACAGCTAAACAGCAATAAATGAAGCTTTGACAATTAAGAATATGAAATAAATTCATAAAAATTGAGTAAAAGTTATGAAAACCGATATTATCTTTTGGAACTTCGCACCAAAAATGTAGGATAAAAAGTGGTTTTCTGTAAAAACGAGCATCAAACGAAAATTTTAATTTAGAACGTACTGTTTTAAACACCACGGCATTTTTAAAACCGGCCAGTAACATGTACAAATGATTGAAATCATTTTGGTACCGTATTTTTTTAAAAAAGAATTAAAATCCAAACCGCCCGTTTTTTTTGCAAATGAGTGTATAAATAAGTATGTTAGTTTTTTTCGCAGACATAGTAAAATGTCCTCTACATACTTCTTTTAAACGGATATAATATTGTTTTAAAAAATAAATCTAAAGATTTTTTTTTTCAATGGACTAAAACTAACAGGCGGATTCTGAAAATTCAGCTAATAGGCAGTTACATTATCATAGCACCGGATATTTAGGGGGATGGAGCGGTGAGCGGACACTAGTTATTTTACAAAATAGTTTTACATTACATTGTGTTACCAACCTATATAGTACATACATACATACATACATACCTCAGAGTAAGTATACTTACTATACTTACTCTGAGATACATACATACACATTCACGCCTTTTATCCCCGAAGGCGTAGACAGAAGCGTAAGTGCACCCAATTTTCGCCGTGCGTATTCCGTTCTATAGGATGATAGGAGGCGAGCCTATCGCCATATCGGGCACAAATTCCAGACTCCGAGCTGGCGCTGAATAGAAAAAACCCAATACCGCTTTGCCCGACCCGGAGTCGAACCCGAGTTCTCAGCACCGCAGACGCACCGTAACACAACTACGCCACCGATGCAGTTAGCCATTTATATACTGTGAGAATACTAGATAATGTGACAATGTGGTGTAATTTGTACGCAGAGATAACTGTTGCACCTATAATAACCGAAACGTTAATAGATCGCGGCAACGATAGATGATCTTAATTGAATTTCATCTGTGTTGGGCCGTGCGAGCTAAATGACGGGGAAAAAGTAATATGTACGGAGAGTTAACTCACCTCTGAAACGAAATATTAATTCGAGATTTTATATCTCCCATATTGGAATGAAATAAATGTTATATATTTTCTTAATGGAGTTAATTTTTTCCAATTTACATTCGCAACAATTATACTGCATCTTTGAGCACCTTATTTATATATATATATAAATGAATCCCCATTTTCCTTGGTCACGGCATCACGCGTGAACGGCTAGACCGATTTCGTTTTTATTTTGTTTGTCAGGAGAAGGGTCTTATTAAAGAAAAAATTGAGAAAAGTGCGCAGAAAATTAGAAATTTTAAGAATACTCAACTATTATTAATCGTGTTAGTCAGTGAACTCCTAAACGGCTGTACCGATTTTAATGAAATTTTTTGTGTGTCTTCAGATGCATTCGAGAATGGTTTAGATTAACAATTGGATCCGGTAGGTGGCGCTGTACTCGGATTCTAGGATTTTATTACCTTTTTAGGGCAGGACAACGTCTATCGGGGCCGGTAATCTTTAGAATTCAAATAAAAAAATATTGTATTTTTTAAGGAAGCATATTACAATGTTATATTCCTCATATGGCGATCAATGTAATTTTGGAGATCATAAATACCTACACATAGGACATTATACAGACTACTAATTATTCATTGAACGATAACAGTTTTATCAAACTATGAACTACTTGCTTTAAGTTATAACAGTTACAGATGATATTAGCAGTCCTTTTTATAAAAACTTTAAATTCTTCCATGGCTTACACGTTCTAAAAAGACGTTGTATCTTAATAAGAAAATGTATTTCGAGATATATTAGTTATTTTTCCTCATATCGATTAGTCTCAAAGGGGTGCGCGCTTAGCTAGCAGCTAAATCCGTTAGTTGAATCAACGCGAGCCGCACCGGCCGCGCCCGGCGCCGCCGCCACCGCCGCGCCGCCCGCCTCCCGCCGCCGTCTCATTGCCACTCACCGAGAAAACACATTTCCTGCTTCATTGTTTCCTAATTTTTCTAAGTTCTTTCTAGTCCGCGCACTTCCTTTGTTTCCTCTTTTTGTGTAACAAAGGAAGGCATTCTGGTTAAGTCGTTGTTTTTATTATCCATTTTTAAAATTGTCTCTTCGTTGGAAGAAATAAATAGTATACAACCATTACGACAGAGTTTCCTTTTCTTGCACTCTTGTTGTTGTTATGTTATGAATGAGACGAGTTAAAGACAATTTCATAATGTGTTTATTAAATATGATGAGCAATACAAAGCCAATTTAAATGAATATTAATTAAGCCGAGCGTGTGGAAATAAATCTCATTACGACTTTTCGTCTCGTTCACATACACATAATATTAGGTAGTAGCTACAGTTTTTTCTCATATTTACGACCTAAAACACCTTAAAAATGTGAATAAAACATTCAGCTTCTTGAATAATGTTGGTGTTTGATGTACAAAGCACATATAGAAATAGTGGGCTTAGATTAGGAAATGGTAGCTGGGTGAGGGGCGTTTAACGGGCTAATTATCAAACGGCTAATGAAGTTTGTATTCAACGGGCGGGCAGAGGGCGGCGCGGGGCTCGGAAACGCTACGTGCTGAGACTGCCAAACCGACCCACCTGATAACTCCCCGCCTTCCACAGAAAAATTGCAGAGAAAAAGTTTCATCGCAGGGGAACGTGAATGAAATGAAGAATTGTGTCGGCCGCTTTCGGGATTATTCCCAACATAAAACTCCTTGAGAACCTTTTCGTTCTATTTCAATTCATCAAGATGCCTATTTTATGCGTATAAGCATTTTTTGTGTACGTGTTATATCAGTTTTATTGTAATCAGCGCGTATCATTTTAAAATGTTGTCACATAAACTCCGGCGTCACAAAAGGGAATTTTGTTTCATTAGATGTTTATTCATAATTCAAGCAGGTAAAATTACGGTACAATTTTTTTTTCCAAATTATCACACACACCCTCGCCTTTTATCCCTGAAGGGGTAGGCAGGAGTGCATCTAGTGCACCCACTTTTCGCCATGTGCATTCCATCCCATGATGTGATAGGGGGCGAGCCTATCGACATATCGGGCACAAATTCCACACTCCGGGCTGATACTGAATGTAAAAACCCAATGTTAATTTGCCCGACCCGGGAATCGAACCCAAGACCTCAGCATTGTAGTCATACCGTAATACAACTACGCCACCGCAGCAGTCAAATTATCACACCATTACGGTTATTGACTATAATAACTACTAGTACTAACCAATAGATACCTTTTAGAATTTTGCTTGGTTTAGAGTTTCCTGAAAACAATATTGATTGATATGGATTATTATGTTATAACGCAATTTTGCGTAACAATACCAAATAAGATTTATATATCTTCATTATATACCTCGTAGCCATTTTATATGCAAAGCCAAATATCGGCTAAAATTATTCATCTAACAGTAGAGCAATGTTGAAAGCGTTGTATCGTTACTTTGGTCCCTGTAGTGCTATTTTAGTGTCTTCAGCTCATTTTAAACGATATTTAGCTCTGCGGGTCTTCTGTAGAAAGACTCTAAGGTACTAACTATAGCCATTATGTACCTTTGTAATGAGTAGGTCGCGTTATTCGTTCACTGTGTGTGGGATTTTTAAATTATTTAGGTTTGCGACTAAAAAGGCTTAGCAGACAAAGAAATGTTAGTTTTATAAATTTAATAGGTCTCACCATAAATTATGTAATTTGTTCTTTTCTTGGCAAGTGGTCGCTACACTGTTTTCTTTCGTTTGTCAAATTATGCACACATGTAATTTGGTGAACTCGTGGCGTTATAGAAATAAACAAGGTAACAAAAAATCATACTTATTTTATCATTAAAAGCCCTAAAGCTAATAAGAAATATAGAGACACAGCAAAACTCTTAATATGAAGACATATTTCAACCCTGAGAAGGGGCACGTTCATAATGAGCTTTAGTATATTTTATTTCCGATATAAGATATTCGCATTTACTATACCGGTGAACCAAGAAACGGCTTATAAATTATATTAATGAAAACAATGTTTCATATTATCTTCGTTGATTATATTATATCAATAATTTACAGAATAGTCTCTTTTATCTTTTATGTATTAAAATAAAAAACACCTTTAATTAAATTATTGATTTCATTGTTGCTCTCCGAAAATAACTGGAAATCGCATTATTTCCTGCAATTAAAACGCAAGAACGTCATCATTTTAAAATATTGTATTTCATTTTTCTTTAACATTGTGGTAAGAGAAAAATCGTTTAGTTTTCTAAAGCAATCCATGACTAAGTTACAATCATTATACATTCTTCGTAAAAGCCAGGTCAAGAAGCCGGTTAGGAAATATTTTTTACGCCAGAATTATATGGAAAGCATGACACAAAAAATGCTTAAAAACCACTTTCATAATCATATACTAATGTTAACATAAGAAAAAAAAATTAAGTGTTAATTATTGGTTAGGCAAATGAGTGCAGATGCCGAGAAGGCGAGCAGGTTGCGTTAGTGACGGCGCCACTGCGGACATCCGTCCCGCACGGCACACATGTCTCTAATTACCTCTAATAAAAGTTTTGCACCGAGAAAACTGTACCTCGTGCACAGACCCACGCTGAATACAAATTATTGCAATGGCCGCTTTGTATCGCTAAATACCAACATAACTTTCACATTTGGTAAATGAAATGCACCACGCGGTGGTTTATAATTATATGCTGATTGATTTGTTTACCGGTTTAACGACCTTAATGACACATACACTTCAACTACCTTAATGTTGTTACTCTATTACGTATTATGTACATTATATTGAAGTCAAATTAATTATAATTGTGGATACTAATCCCAAGTGAATTGAACATCTACGGAATCAAAGATAGCTCATAACATATTCGTTTAGGTATTAGAATGAAAGACAATACGAGCTTGAATATAATAATTGTTTATGTAGTTTGGAGAAATGTCCAAACTTTTTTCACATTCATTGTCTATTAAATTTGTACAATTGATAGAAAATATAAAATTTGCAGCATCGCCGTAATGCGCATAAATAAAGACAACCAGTCTGAATGCAAAACAAGCCGTAACTTATTTCGTATGATCAATCAGCGAAGAAAAGTTGTAACAATTCTGGTTGGAAAATCTTTCGCTGGCGCTCGGGGGAAATGTGACAACGTATTCATTGTACTTACTACGTGCATTGTATTAACAATCTATAGATTCCGCGCGCGTTGCATGAAACAATTTTTCATCGCAGATATTTTCATAAATGAAAAAAATATCGAGCTTATTGCCGGTAAAATGGAATTTATGGCTATATGATTCTTTTGAACCTGTTCCGCATTTAGAGGGCCTTTTGATTTACATAAAACGATTTACTAAAAATGCTATCAGCAAATCATTTTATATACTGAAATGTGATTATTCTTCGAGACAAGATGAATATTTGCTGACTTATGCTGTTTTCTTTTGCCTGCGTCCGTGGCGTAGTTGTATTACGGCGTGACTGCAATGCTGAGGTCTTGGGTTCGCTTCCCGGGTCGGGAAAAGTGATATTGGGATTTTTAAATTCAGTATCAGCCCGGAATTTGGAATTTGTGCCCGATATGGCAATAGGCTCGCCCCCTATCACATCGTGTGATGGAATACGCACGGCGAAAAGTGGCTGCACTAGTTGCTCCTCTGCCTACTCCTTTGGGGATAAAAGGCGTGTGTGTGTGTTTTCTTTTACGAGTCTTAACATGTAAGTACTTAGTCCTATGTATTTGTTGTACTGTTGTGGGGCTCCTTTTTCCGCACTTAGCCCGTATAAAGTCGGGCCGTTGTGCGTGATGTGCCAGCTAGAAGTCTAGCCAGCTCAACTCCTTCCAGAAGCGCAGGATCTTCCTGGTTCCTTCACAAGCTCTCGGAGTGACCCCGGTGTACCGAGTATTTCAGCCCGTTGTGCAGCTACTCCTTCGCATTCCAGGACAACGTGGGTGGCTGTTTCGTCAGCCGACAGGCATCCCCTGCAGAGGGGGCTGTCGGTGATACCTAAAACATATAAATGTTTGTTTAATGAGCAGTGTCCGGTGATCGTACCCACCATTGTGCGTAGAGAGGCCCTGTCTAGAGACAAAAGGCGTCTCGTCAGACGTCGATCCGGGTGTGGCACTGTTTCCCGGATGTATTTGTTGTAAAGTTAAACTTTTTCTATATTTTTAAACATTGTTTAAAACAAACTGCCTCGGTGGCGTAGTTGTATTATGGTACGACTGCAATGCTGAGGTCTCGGGTGCGATCCCCGGGTCGGGCAAAATGATATTGAGTTTTTCTATTCAGTATCAGCTCGGAGTCTGGAATTTGTGCCCGATATGGCGATAGGCTCGCCCCCTATCACATCATGGGACGGAATAATGACGAAAAGTGGGTGCACTAGTTGCGCCTCTACTTACCCCTTCGGGGATAGAGGGCGTGAGTCTATTTGTATGTATGTATGTTTAATTACAGTAACTATATTTTGTTAACAAGATACTGTATATCTAAGGTATTAAATACGGATATCTTTCTCTGTACTGTGTTTTAAAGAACCTTATAATTAATATGTTTTCAAATAATGCTTAATTCGTTAGGAACGTATAAAGAATGAGTTAATATAATATGAGAAATTAATTTTACATTTGAATTGTAACAATATTAACTAAACACCGAATACAAATCTAATGGCCACCCTTATTGAACGATAATCAGTATTAATAAAGCATTAGAGGTAAGCTCCAGTTGTTTGTGATTTTAGGCCGTGTCGCCATCTAGTGTCTGATGTAGGAAGTATTTATAATTTCTTCATGGACTTAGTTACACGACACGACAGCGTGTCGTTAGTGTCGCATATATAGATAATGTGATACACGATGACGCACCCATCTAATTTTCCTAATCGCTTACAGTCCAAGTAAGCAAACTCCCGCTTATATTTTAGTTATGTAAATACACACTGAATTACCTATGAGTGCACACGCATACTACGTTGTATAATCAAAGTACTTTCAAACCGCGAAATGCCCGCTGAAAAATTTAAAGCGCGCGTCATCGTGGATGAAATTATGTATAGTGTAAAGTTTATGCGAAAAGAAATATAACGACAGCCCACAAGGTTTTCGACCGCGCAGCCTCAGAAATGTTCTTGGCATGGCGCGCTAGTAGCACAGGAATAGATAACCGTAAAGACAGAAAGCTTATAGAGAGCGCTCAAAATTTATGCCTATTTTGGTAGAGTCTACACGACGCAGGCGTGAAGTCAGAGCCGTAGTGCGTGCGTGCGAGAGGGATAGAAAGGTGTTTCTATTTCACCGAAAGATTTTCAGAGTATTTGTTGTTACGTAGAAAAAAATGTAATAAATATAGTTACTGCACAAAATACCTCATCGTACCAATATTCTAAAATGTTATGGAAAGGCTTCTAAGTATGTTTGCATCTTTGGATGTTTGTTGGAAGCACCGCTAAGTGTATTTCCATAAAATTTGGCTTCTTTTTATATCCGAAATGTGCACGGTCATACTTTTCTTCTGGGAACGGACTTAATTACTAGTGGTTAAAAATTTCATGAGTTATATAATATACCCATTTTGAATAACACCTATTTTAACTAAGTACTTATAGAACCGTGCCTCTGCGTTTAGGGGGTGACGACTTGTCTAAAGAACGTTCAATTACTTGGTGAGACCGCGCGTTTCGAACATAATACAGCAATTATAGTACCTCGGTCTTGAATAGGTTTCGTCTAACAAACATTAAATAAAATGTAACTAATAACTATAAACATTGAATTTCTTTTTCACAGATAAAGAGATTTGTCTAGTGATGGACAAGACTAGACAAATTTATTGAATACAAAAAATACAGTTACAAAATATAGCCGAACACAACAATTTGTAATTTAAAGTTGTGAGTGGTGCTATGGTTCTTTACGTGCAATCTTGGCGGTTATAATCAGGCGAGCGACGTTCTTGTTTCTTCGTCCAGTTACATAAAAAAATAGAAATAAATAGTAATACATTGATAGAATCCTACTTCCTACTAATATTATAAAGGCGAAAGTTTGTAAGAATGTATGGATGTTTGGATGTTTGGATGTATAGATGTAAGGATGTTTGTTCCTCTTTCACGCAAAAACTACTGAACGGATTTCGATGAAATTTGGCACACGGGTAGATCATGTCTTGGATTAACACATAGGCTGCTTTTTATCCCGGGAAAATATAAACCGGGACTTTTATCCCGGAAAAACTTTTTAATGCGGGCAAAAGCTAGTAAACCATAATTTCATTATAACGCGACGTACGTTTGTTGATCCTCACTATCACTGAAGGGCTGTCTTAAAAAAGCCAGATTATCTTGATTGTCTTGAACAATGCCCATCAAGTCCCCTCTTGCATTGGTTTTATCGTATAACAAGTTACAATTTATGTAATTCGTTTGATTTAGGTGATCGCGTCGATTTGTTTTTATGCCTTATGGATAAGCCATAATGGATTAATCTAATCAATCTTTCTGGCGGAATCGCGCGTTCTGAACTTTTACATAATTTTATTCTACTGCATTTGGTGTATAATAATAAGTATACCCACATATTATTATACACTGATCTCCTTTTTTAAGTACGCATAGATAGTTATTTAAGGTACGAGACAGATAAGATTCCTATATTGGGTGAATTTGGGTTTGGGGAATCGTAGCCCGATATGATATAGTCGGGCTCTATCATGTCATGGTCCGGAAGTATGCTGGGCACAGCTGAGCGTCCTCTGTTACATGTACCCCCGCCAACGTCTTAAAGAGCTTAGGCGCAAGATTATGAGGTTATGGTATATATTCAGTAAATCACTTATTTAATCACACTGGTGGTAGGTCTCTTATATGTAAGAATCCGTCTGGGTGAGTACCACCGCAATGTCCATTTCTACCGCCAAGTAGCAGTGTACATGCACTGTTGTGTTTCGGTTTGAAGGACATTGTAGCCAGTGTAACTACTGGACATAATGAGACTTAACATCTTGTGTCTCAGGATGACGAGCACATTGGAATGCGACACAGTACTTTCTATCTTAAGGTGCTGGATGGTGTTGCTACTGTTTATGGGTGGTCTTATCGCTTACCATCAGGCAAACGGCATGCTCGTCTCGTCATTCAAAACTATAAAAAAATTACATCTTTTATTGAAATGAAATGAAATAAATTTATTCGAACCCATAAAATGTTATACATTATTTAGATTCAGTCAATATTAACTCGACCACCAGTTCGGAAAGCAGTTCTCACTAGAGAAGAACGGGCAAGAAACTCTAGTGTTGCTCTTTTCAAAATCAGTTCAAGGTATAAAATACAATTAATAATAAAAAAATAAAAAAATAACATGATATAGATATATTTGTTATTTTTGTTTAGAGGAGTTCATTTATATACTCGCAAAAAAGGTAATAAATTTTAAAATCTTATACGAGTGCATAACCCTCTCAGGAATCATGTAATAATTTGGTCTGAAATTCATCAAGATATTGGTTATATAATAACAAATAATTTGACTTTACTACAGCGTAGATTATAATCTACACAATATTTTTTTACTTACCTAATTTACTCGTGTAAATAGCCTACGGGAATTTCTGCCACGGTTTTATTATTTTTCAATACGAACCAAGATTTACTTGGTGAAGTAATAAGCAGTACTTCTAATGGTTTAGTTTTTCGTGGTTGCTTTGTTTGTATGGGCTTAACATTTTTAAGTTACAAGTTGCAAGGTAATTTAGAAAATGTGAGTGTATAATTAACGAATCTATCTGAAACGAAACGTTAACTAAGGCGAAGTGCCAGGAGCCTTTCAGTGGCCTCTGGAGCAGTGCCAACGATTCGTCTGCTGGTTATTTTCGCACGTCATCCACGAATAACAAGACATCCACCGGCAATAAATATGTACATATGTATGATGTGTGCACCAATGTATCGAGGGATATCAACACATCGCGCGTTATAAATATTGAGATCGCTACCCGCCGCGCCGCGCCGCGTCGCTCCTGTCACACTGTTGCAATACGTGTTTTTTTACAAGAAACATATCAACATCACCATTCATCCATTCAAAACCATAAAAACTATCCACTAAACCGAATTTCACCCAAGCAACTCTATTAAAACGGTCTTTGTCTAGTATTCATTATGCCCCTGTCTAGTTTTATATTCTTTTGTCAGCGGCAGTCGTTGCATGGATGCATGAATAAATTGTTTTTGAGAGCCGAAAGTTCGGAGCAAACTGGTAGGTCAAGATCCCTTTCTCATAGAATACCCTTTGTCCGCTAGTAAAAGGCGTGTTCTATTAAAGGGCGCGGATCGGGTACAATCTGGAATTGTGGCGATGTATAATTATTATTTAATGTATTATGCGAGAATGCAGTGGCACTTTCGGCGGCTTGCTCCGCTCAGCACCAGCGTAATATCACCGGCTTTCGGTTTAATGTTGCTGTTATTTCGATGCCTTAAGAGTTTTAACGCAGCCGATAGCCGCACCTTTCGTTTATAGATGATGTGCGTCTGTGTGTTCCTGATCATAATGCGTGCGCGCTGTCATTGCCCTAAAGCCGACACTGCCCCTCGCCTCTTGAAACAATGAACGGAACCTTGCTAATGTTCGGCCTCCTGCATTCTAAAGTTACACATATATTTTTTAATTACGAAATAATGCTAATCATAAATTAAACTCCTTTTAAATTGTTGTATTTAACGTTTATTATTTTGGTTCACCTGTGAAGGAAAAGTTAGGTATAATCGGAATGAACAAAAAATACATATTAAATATGTGTTCAATGGTAATATTAAACATAATATAAATGAAAACATTCTATTATGTCTAATATTACCATGTGTACAAATATCACATAACACTATATCATCAAGACTTAGCCAAAATCATAATACCTACATAAAAGGAAAACTTTTTAACGTATTTTGGAATTACTTTAACTTATGTCTTAAATTAGAATTATTCTGTAATTTGAGATAATAAAGTATTTATTGCTAGACTAGCCCAAATCTTTAATAACTATTAAGGCGTACTACAAACGAAGATAATTAGCCTACGACCTTCGTGCCTATAAGACAAAAATGTTTAAAATAATATGAATATATTATTTGATAATATATTTTTTTCATTGCTCATACGTTTTCTGTGAAGTGTAGCACCACGTGGAGCAACAAAAAACGACGATTAAGTACACAATATGCGTACGATAACAGTGTCAGAATATACGTACAAAATAAGTATAAAGAATAATAAAAACATGATGTATGATTTATAACTCCATTTATGTATGTGTTACACGTCATAGTAATAGGCACGGCGGCGTCAGTAATAATTGCCGTGCGGTACAAAAAAAGAAAATGTTTTTTTTTTTTATTTATGGGTGACACAGGAGCCGTATAAATAAAGAATACGGAAAACATTGTGCTGAGTCGATAATAATATTATTAGGCGCATTGTCTTCGGTCACGGCATGGGCACGAGCACCGTCGCCGTCCATTGAGCCGCGACGGATCCGCATAATGAGATGCAGTGTTCCACCAGATGTGGCGCAGGCGCGGCCCCAATACACTAACGCTTTTTTTTTTGTTTTTATCCCTTTTTTTCTACTATTGTAGAGGAACGCATTGGCAATCTTCGCAAGAATAACATATTCTTACAATGAAAATTTCAAAAATTACTACTCATTTATATCATAAAATATGAATTAACGTAGGTACCTCTTATTTAAAATGAAATTGCCTTATATTATTATTATCGTCACATCACAGTATCTATATAATTCATTTAATAAACAATAACGCATAAAATAATGTTTTAAAGTCTTCTATTAACATTTTCAATTAAAACAAAATATAATTAAAATCATTTATCATTAATATTTCACATATTTAATTACAAATTAAATAAATTTACATAGTCTACAAAGTTACCAGTAAAGCTATAGTTTTTGCATTCGTAATTATTAATGTTCAAAGATACAGTAACAAAACCTGTGTGAAAAGTTGACAGTACGGCATGAGCAAAACATCATCGAAACAAATTTCCATAGAATAAGAAGAACAAAACAAGAATATATTCTTCACTAGACAAATGAAAATAAGCTAGCTATTATTAGTTTGCAGTTTGGCACGATCTTTAAACGTATGTTAGAACACCATATTTTCTGGAACGCGTCACGTACGCGTCCCGCCAGACGTTTTATCACATTATATATATGCAACGATCCTTTATTATTTGACGTGATTTATAATCAATTTTCTGAATGAAATTCGATCTTTTTGCTGGCAAGGAATTTCCTTTCTCTTGTGCTACACATAAAGTTAAAAGATGTAGGCCCAGGCCGCCGCACCGTCCGCTTTACGTTTATTTATATTGCCTTAGTCAGAACTGTTACCTACACAACGCCAGATGTTACTTTACGACAACTCGGCACCGAATAAACAATTCATATTTTTACGTACTACTTCTCTTTTATTGGACTCCAGAAAATAGAAATAAGCTAAGCTTATTTTGAATTCAAAAAAATATATAAAATTTTAAATTGTATGTCACTTTGTCTAAGCTAATTATTAGTATTTATAAGAAATTGCGAGGTATTAAGCAGATTTTTTGATGTATGAAAAAGATCCACAGATGAATAAAACAAAATACTACAATCCAAAGAAATTTTAAGATACGGCTATATTCATATTTTCAAATATATACGTATCTTAAATTGTTTGTTTCTCTCGATGCAAACTAAATCCACAGGGCATTAAATTACACAAATTAAACAAATAAATCAAACACCATGATACGATAACACAAGTAACTGTTCCTCAAATATTTCCGTCATGTGTAGGGATTGATGATTCAGCTTCCAGACTCGGAGACACGCCCGCGCAGCTCCATACTTCTTTACATTCCATATGATTATAAGCACTATGGGAAGTAAGGAAGCACGGAACTCGCGCAAGGCCTTTTCTTCACTTTCCAACTTCTGTACTCCTTTTTACTTGATGGCCGCGGAAGAAGATGTTTGCCAAACACCCAATACATAAGTTATCGCTTAGCACAGGGAGCCATTTGTTGGCTGGTGATGACCGAAAAGCCCCACAACCGCCGAGGGCGGTGGGGGTGACGAGCGACGCAGCTTGGTGGGAGCTCGCCGAGCACTGGCGGCGCACTACGTGCGCACGCGCAGACCAGCTCTAAAAATGGACTCAACCGGCGGAGTTCGCTTACGACTCGCGAGTACCATCCATTCCAAATTTGTATTTTCCCGAAATAGACCCGACGGCGGGCGTCAAACGGATCGGTTACCCGAGCGTGCACCGACCTGCAGCGTGCGACGAGCGGCCGTGGTGCACGTCGCCGCCGGTGCGGAGCCTAGCCGGCGCACGCGGCGCAGTGGGTCTCGCCGGAGGCTCTTATGTAAGGAACACCGTGAACCGCGCCGCGTGACGATCGTATCGAAAATAAACGTACACGCAAAGCAGCATGCCGGCGGGCGCCACATGTGCGCGCTCCCGTCAGCGTTCCGATGATCCTGCGCTGGAGGGGATGCTATTATTAGTAGTTCACCATCCACCACTGTCACCTCCCGCGGGGTAGTCGATCTATACATAGTTATGATCACGGGATCTGGAGATCCTCAGCGTTCACTGACCTTCCCTGAAACAATATTAAAATAGGCCTTATATAAATTTTCACTACACCGTTACCGTTATTTAAAATATTCGTAAAATGTAATGCTAACTATACTGCTTATGTTAGGTTATATTTTAATGTACAATGTAATGATATATTATTCAGTGAGATAGGCATAAAACAAATCGTTTATAAACAAACTTATGGAGCGAAAAAATTATATAGTTCCCAAAGTTAAAATATTTTTAAGCAAAATATGGTAAAGACACATTTCGATTTATATCGCCATTAGTCGTAGAGGTTACCTGCATCGAGTAGATCTGTTAAGACTAGAGCTACGTATTGAGCCAAAGAGTTCCGTTTACCGTAAAGCTTCTCTTTACGTTCACTTGGTCAATAAAAGTATTTTGGCAAACTTTCGTAGACAAACAAGTGGGACAAGAGCCAACTCATCTTTTGTCTCTTGAAAGCAACTTGGTTTTGTTAGGATTTGATACCACAATGTTTCAAGGAAATAAATAAAAAATATGCTACAGTGTAATCTACATGGGATCACATTTTATAACATTTTTATACTTTGATTTTAAATAATCAGGATGTTACGCACTATATATAGAGTTATATTTTTTTATTTTTTCACTGGCTTGTGTTGAGGCAATGAAAGTCTCGGTTCTAAATTTATTCTCATAACTTTAACAATAGATCAATCTAAATCTAATAATAATAACTAGCTGTTGCCCGCGGCTCCGCCCGCGTTAAAGAGCTTTTCCGCAATAAAAGTCCCGCTTTATATTTTCCCGGGATAAAACGTAGCCTACGTTACTTCTAATTACATCAGCTACCTGCCAATAAAAGTCCCGTCAAAATCGGTCCAGCCATTTCAGAGACAAAAAGGTTTTCCGGAATAAAAGTCCTGCTTTATATTTTCCCGGGATAAAACGTAGCCTAAGTTACTCCTTATTACATCAGCTACCTGCCAATATAAGTCCCGTCAAAATCGGTCCAGCCATTTCAGAGATTAGCCGGAACAAACAGACAGAAGACACTCCAATTTTAGTCCGCCCTATTAAAAAAGTAGCCTATAGCACTCAGGGATAACGAGGCTTTCTATTTATAAAACAAAAAGTTCATAATCAGATAAATGTTTACATAGATTAACGTGTTACAACAACAAACAAACTCTTGAGCTTTATATGTATACAAAAAACTTGTTACTTTGCCCATAGAAATCACGAACATTTCATAGTTTTCACATATTCATTTTAACATCTTATGGTTATAATTTTAGATTTTTATAATATTTTGCACATGATATTATATTTAAAGATTATCCCCGAAACAACAACTGAACCATTTTTAAGGAAATGCAAATAATATGGAGCGCAAACAAAAATATTAATTACATTTTAAATTCACACTATATACTTCAAGATGTTGTAAATCTTCATGATTATGTTTGGAACAAAAGTTCCATGACACTAAACTTATTTTATCTACACCAAACAATTCACGACATAGGCATTTTATAAAGTCTGGCAAAGAGAGACTGACACAGAGGTGATTCTATTAATGTTTATTACAATACTTAACAATCACAATATTGTTAGATGTAACGTATACGCACGTCAGATTGGGATATCAAAATATTCCCGTAGTCATTTCACCTAACAGCCTGCCTGAACTGTATTAGTGGCGTAGTTGTATTACGGTACGACTGCAAAGCTGAGGTCTTGGGTTCGATTCCCGGGTCGGGTAAAGTGATATTGGGTTTTCCTATTCAGTATCAGCCCGGAGTCTGGAATTTGTGCCCGCTATGGCGATAGACTCGCCCCCTATCACATCATGCGACGGAATATGCACGGCGAAAAGTGGGTGCACTAGTTGCGCATCTGCCTACTCCTTCGGGGATAAAGGGCGTGAGTGTGGGTGTGTGTGTGTCATTTCACCTACTTTGTAATTTTCCCATGCCAAAAATTTTCCGACGCAAACACATTCACGAATATTTATAACATAATATAGAGATGTAAAAGATAACATAAGGTAATGTAATTTGTGCGCACATGTAGTTAGAAGGCTAGACAGTGGGCTGAAGTAAAGAATGGTGGCGATGCTGTCCGCGCAGAGCAGCCGACCGTTCAAAGAGCGGACTCTGTTGAATATTAATGCGACATTGTTATTGGCTACTAGTGCCCGCTGCTGCCCCAATCGCACATTTCCATAACTTACTATTCTGGATCCGCGGGGAATCAACTCGCCGTAGGAATATGATCGCTTGGGCCACTTATATTTACCCTGTAAATTATGTTTCGTCGCGACAATACGTTACATTATTCATTACGGAATCTGTAAGTGGACGCAAGTTTGTCAGTTTTCTTGAATACTCTGAAAGCGATGAATTTGTACTATAACAATGCGATGATTCATGTCGTGATTGTATCTGAACGCGCTGAGACAACGCTCGGCTATGTTTCCTGGCATTAAATTAAATCTGGCATTGATTGTAAACAATCAATATAGCATTGTAGACCGTACAATACGAGGTCTCGTGGTAGCGTAAATATTACATACCAATTAAAACATGTGTCTTCTACGAAATAATCTTTTGCATCTTTTTAAATGAAATAGTCCATCTATTCACCGTCACTATGTATAACGTGGAAAATGTATTGAGTCGTTTCGACTGTAATTAAAAAACGCTTATAACTTTAAACTGAAACGTACGTTACCTAATAATGAAAGCAATGCAATATAAATAACTCGGAGATAATAAAAAAATATTCAGTCCAAAATGTTGGCTTATTGTTGCTTTATACAGTGAATACTATAAAGTACGATATAAACAAAAAGAAATTGGAATGTATTTGCTTTTACTAATACATACATTATTTAGTAATTAATTGTGTCCGTTTAATAAGATTTCATATGCTAAAAATAAGACCTTTTATATTAATGAAATAATACGGTGGTCACATTTAACTGATCCACCCTGTTCATCACTAATACTTATTATTTGCCAAAGCTCTATAAATAGTATAGTGCAGATCAAATGTGATTGCACAGACATCAAAATGTACCGGTGAGAGTTTTTTTTTTTGCGTGGACCTGCCCGCCCTTATTTTAAGAGCATCCATGTCTGAAAAGTTAATTCATTTCATAAACGTAGGACAATGTATTGCCATGGTGAGTCGGTGTCGCATAGATTTAATGTCTTGGCTCTTCGACGCTCTTCTAGTAGATACGGGGGGGACTAAACCCGTTAATTTTAAACCTGCAACAGTGCAAGCACACTGCTGCTAAATAACAGAACTAAATAAAACAGTAGTATTTATATATGTAGATACGAGGTACAAAACTTCATACCTATTTTTCATCATCTATGGTGATCAACCTATTATATACCTTGTTAGTTATACCTAATTATAGATATATCGAGTTGGCTCCCTCATTAGGTACCTACTTACTGTGTTCCTTATTATGTATTTACTGATAACAAACATTTTTTTTTTTTTTTCAAAAATAGTTTGCCTCGTCCGTTTTTTTTAATTAGTAATACTTAAATAATCACACTTGATACCCACGTAATAAATATTGACCAAGTAACATACCAATACTAAAATACTAAAATTTTCCTGTCTTTTTCGACAAAGTAGCATTTACAAAGAATGACATTATAATTTGTAATTTGAATGTTTTAATACAAGCTGAGGCTTATATTATATGTCACAATCCCTTAAATAATTATAATTGTTTTAAAGTACAAAAATAGTGATTATAATATTTTTTACGGGAACAAGACTACAGGACTATTGTAATGTTGGGGCTATACCCTGGACTCCTGGGCCGGGATTACCCTGGACACCGCTCGAACATTTTCTTTCTTCTTATTTTCTACCTTCTTAATTATTTTCTTATATTTTCTATTCATTTCCTTCTTATTTTATGTATATTATGTCTTCGCATATTTCTTCCTTATTTTATTTTCTTACAATACCTTCATTTTTCATTCTTCCTATTTTCTTTCTTAATTAATTAATATGATTTTTCTATCTTCATTTTCTTCATATTATTTTCTTGCTTGATTTTTTCATTATAAAACTTAATGATTTTTTTTCTGAATTTTGATTTTCATTGTTTCTATGCGCGCCGCGCGCTAGCGCAGGGCTGCGCCGACGCGACTGGCAGGGTCGCCATGTAATGTTGAGGATTGAATGTAGACGTGTTGTTTGTTTAAGGTTCTTTATTATACTGCTTTAGAACTGACTTTACATCTTATATCTACTTATATACTAACACACACTACACTACACTATTATTAAAAGTTTAATATTTGGTATTTTTTCATACTTTTACTAACATCTAACAGTACTTAACTAGGACAATGTGAGTACTTGTTTGGTAATAACTAATAGTTAAAAATGAATATAGTTTTTATGGATCCGTAGTAAAACCGAACCGTCGGTGAACAGATATATCACAGTAATTTTATATACTACTAGCATTTGGTCGCGACTCCGTCCGCATAAAAGTCCTTTTCTCGAATAAAAGTTCTAACAACCAATTTCTCGAAATGGAACTTTGGAATGAAGGACTGGTCCAGCTATGTGCCAAATTAAAATAACGATTTATGCATTAACTTCAAACAAATGACTTCAAAATACTTTATGTCCATAAAATATAGGACTAGCATTACTTATACGCTGAAATGTTAGTACTAGTAGGTATAAATAATACAAAGCTTATGCGAATAACTCCAAAACTGATATCGAATCTTGAACATTAGGTTTATCTTAAAAAAAAACACTGAATCAGCATTGTCCCCGACGATTTAATAATTTTCCCATTTTATTGCCTCCTATACTAAGTTGCATTCCTTTTAAACCAAATTACAATAAATCATAAAATTTGGTCTATTCCTAAGCGACGATGTCACAGAGAGAAAAAGGATTCAAACATAAAATGACATCTCTCGATTCGCGTCAGTGCAGCGGTTAAAATAAGAAATGGGATTCAATGTGTATGCATATACCTTTCAATCCATATTTACAATAATTTGTGGTCTGACATGACTTCTTGGCATGAGAATAACAAGTTTATAGCGGGTTCGTTACCTGTTTTATATGACGTGTATTAAACACAACAAATTATTTATTTATTTATAATTCGATTTGTTAAAAAACAAAACACATAGTGTGTCCTTGGAGCCTCAGTGACATTCAGTCAATTAGAATTAGAGCTACTCTTTATAGAAACATTTAGAACATTTAAATAGCCATTTAAAAACATGTACTTTACTCTTTTATTTAAACCTGACTAAGTAGTCATACCTAGTCAGGTTTAAATAAAAGAGTAAAGCATAACCTAAAACCTTATTTAGGTTACCTAGTACAAGTGTACTAGGTAACCTAAATAAGGTTTTAAAGGTATGAAGAAGTAGGAAGATATTATTTTGGTTTAAAACTAAAACTTCTTGACTTGACTTAGGTATGTATAAGTATGTACAAAATTAAAAACTACATCCTTAGTAGAGCTACTGTTCTAACGCAATGACTGAGCCAACTTTTGCAAAGCTGTTAGTGACCACGCAAATGCCCACAAGATTAAAGTTATACAATCAATTTAAAAAATACTTAGTACCTAGATATGTCTGAAGAGTATTTAAGTTATTAACAACTTTTGAAATACGGTTACAAGTTTCGATTACAAACTTGGCCCTAGTTTCGATGGCTTAGAATCGTAAAATAAATCTTCTGTGGAACGTTTAACATTACTTTTTATTCCATCTACGTCTTAAATTGCGAAAACGATTAGCGAATCATGTGTCCAAAAGCTCACGTATGTTTAAAAGCAGACGTTGCTCTTAAATATTGAAGTTATAAACGATAGTTTACCATACCGAGCACCGGCGTGTGTAGAGCTATAGCAGGGTGTGCGCATGTCTTGGACGTGAACTATTCACTTAATCCATCTTGTACATCACCAAAATAGTTGATTAAGTCATAAACAGACAAATGCATCGTGATAGATGTTTTACACTGGTAATTGCACGCTCAAGGCAGGAAGCGCGAAGCGCGCGGCGTACCGATACAAACTGTTGCCGAACGTAGGACGAGCGCGGTGCCGGCTGCGTTAGCGCCGACGTCGTCGCCGCCGCCACCGCCACCGCCGCCGCCGCCGCGCCCGTCGCCGATGACGTTTGACCTTATTTAATTAGTTCGCTCGTTTTTACTCTTTGTATGTAACGCAGCGTATTAAAATGTGTAACCGTCTAATTTATTGTTGCCATCCTCTCAATGAGCATCGTTTATGTACACGCACGCATGTTAGAACATCACGAAATGAATCACTCATGTTAAATCATTGCATCAGAGAAGCATTTTCGTATCATTTTATATGATGCCTATGCAGTGCAGGTTGTAAATGATACAACTACGATCTCCGGTTCTATTTCTGTTTATAGTTCACCCAACTCGATAGCATCACTACATTTCGCCATGTTCAGATACTGTTAGGTGTATTGCGACTGCATAGACCGTATAATCTATTGTATACAGCACTTTAAGCAATAGGCACAATAAATTGTACACTTTAACTTTGCAGAGATATTATGTATTCACGTGTTAGATTACGTCATCAAATGGTTAGAATTGTAAAACACCCATAAAACAGACTAAAGGATCTGAGGAATTAAAGTGATTTCGTAAATCATCGTAACTTTAGATTAACGATTAAAATTGATTATAACTTAAAGTTTAAATGATATTTTTTATAGAAATTTGTAATGCTTTCTTTTCTATGCAAAAAAATTTGTAAGGCAACACGTTATCTGACGATCTCAGCGGGAGATTAAAAAACCATATATTTTTACTGAGATGTACTATGCCTACTTGAGGGGTCCCGCCTTCACGGGGGTTATGAGAAATACGCCATTGAAAGGACTCTTTTTATAATTGTTACTGTGCCAGCAGATGACTATTCATCTGAGAACAATCCTACTAATATTATAAACGCGAAAGTTTGTAAGTATGTATGGATGTCAGGATGTATGGATGTTTATTACTCTTTCACGCAAAAATTACTGAACGGATTTTGGTGAAATTCGGCACACGGGTAGATCATGTCCTGGATTAAAATAGAGAGCCCGAATTTTATCCTGGAAAAACTTTTTTAACGTGGGCGGAGCTGCGGGCAAAATCTAGTATATATATATATATATATTATTCTCACGTTTGCTTTATTATTCGTTAAAATATTGAATAAAACTTTAGTCTCGATATTATTTCTATATATATACACCAGAAAAAAAGCCTTATTCGTAAATCCGTGTACAAAAACAATTTATAGTTTATAATTTGTTGCAGCGCAATGAAGATAATGCTGGGTAAGCTGCCGCGGCCGTGGATAGTGGACGACGCGAAGGACGACGGGTACACTGCACTGCACCTGGCAGCACTCAACAACCACGCCGAGGTAGCCGAGCTGCTGGTGCGCGGCGGCGCCCGCCCCGACCTGCAGAACGCCAACATGCAGACGGCGCTGCACCTGGCCGTCGAGCGGCAGCACACGCAGATCGTGCGCCTGCTTGTCGCTCATGGCGCTAATCTCAATATATGCGATAAGGTATACAATTATGTACATTCTAAAGATATTACATAGATCCCTATCTAGAAACCTTTTAATCGGTCTAATTATTCTACATGTGATGCAATACTCATATATTTTTGTCACTGCAAGAAATCACCAGGTAGAGCAAAGAGTCGTTACATGAAATGTCTTATAAGTTTATAATTCCTTTTAAATTATCTAAGTGTTTCAATTGGCAATTGAAATGATAATAAATGCTTTTTCTGAATCTTATTTTAACTGTAATGTGTGATATTCATCAGTGGCACTCATAAGTAAGATTCCATGTACATGGTAGAGTTGTTATTGTGTATTCCAGGATGGCGACACGCCGCTGCACGAGGCCCTGCGACACCACACGCTGCAGCAGCTGCGGCGCCTGCAGGACGCGCGCGACGCGTCGCTGCTCACTGGGCTTGCGCAGGCGCACGACAAGAAGTCCTCCGCCTCCATCGCGTGCTTCCTCGCCGCGCACGGCGCTGATTTGACCATTAAGAATAAGAAAGGTACGATATATGCAAATATTGTTCTAGCTCTATAAATATATTGTGTTCTTCGTGGTACTTCGTCAATAATGCATCTAATATTTTAAGTAAGTCTTACTTTTATTTTTACGACTTCAATCGCCAAAAGTCTTTTAAATTCTAAGCTTAACGAATGACTGCTTCTTACATCCTAATTTCAGGTCAAACGCCGCTCGACCTGTGCCCGGATCCGAATCTTTGCAAGACGTTGACATCATGCCGGAAAGAAGGCGTCACAGCAAGCAGTGAAAGCGCTACCGAGGCTGAGGCAATTGCGGCCGGCCCTTCTGCTTCAAACGCCGCCGCGCCGCCTGAGGCGTTGGCCACAGACACGCAAACGCAAGTTGACCCCACCGCTGACGAATGCCTCGTTTGTTCCGATGCCAAACGTGACACATTGTTCCGGCCCTGCGGTCACATCTGCTGTTGCAATGTGTGCGCAGCCAGGGTGAGGCTTTTGCTTACTCCAATTTCAACAACGTTTTCTAGGCGTCTCATATCGCTTAGATGTAGACGCTCTATAATCGATATTTGTATGACTGTCTCGGTGGCGTAGTTGTATTATGGTACGACTACAATGCTGAGGTTTCGGGTTCGATCCCCGGGTTGGGCAAAGTGATATTGAGTTTTGTATTCAATATCAGCTCGGTGTCTGGAATTTGTGCCCGATATGGCGATAGGCTCGCCCCCTATCACATCATGGGACGGAATAACGGCGAAAAGTGGGTGCACTAGTTGCGCCTCTGCCTACCCCTTCGGGGATAACAGGCGTGAGTGTATATGTAATATGTATTGCAGGTGAAGAAGTGCCTGGTGTGCCGCGCGTGCGTGACGTCCCGACAGCGCGTGGGCGAGTGCGTGGTGTGCTCGGAGGCGCCGGCCACGGTGGTGTTCCGTCCGTGCGGCGACGTGTGCGCGTGCGCCGCGTGCGCTCCACTCATGCGCAAGTGTGTGGAGTGTCGCACGCCGCTGCAGCCGCCACCTCCGCCACCGCCGCAACAACACGCGCACACGTCGCACAACACACTCTCGACACATAAAATTGACTGTAAGTACTGTACTCACTATTTATTTTCTACTACATCATATTCATTTGGAATTAGTATGAAAACATAGTTTCGACGGTACAGAATCTGCCAGCCCGCACTAGGCCCGCCTGTGTAAACTAAATCTAAACCCTCTCAGTAGTGGAGGCATATTCACAGCGGAACAGTATATAATACAGTGCTGGTATTGTGAAGCATACCTACTTAGAAAAATTAATGTACGTTAGAAATTAGAAATTCATTTTGATACAAAGCAATTACTTAAGAAACAGTACTGTCAGGGACCTTTTTTTAGATAACAAGGCCATTACTAAATTAAACAAAAAATTATAAAGTAAAGAAAAAAAATAAACGGTTCTTTTGTATACAAGGCAAGGTATAACCGACCATTATTTAACAAACCAAATTTATATTATGTCCTCTGACGCGTGCCCCAGGATTATGCTAACCTGTATTTAGGCTGAGGCAGATTTTCACTATGTTTGCGATGATCAAAATGATATTCATTGGGATACCAAATATCGTAGACATCTTCCTACCATCTTGAAGTTTGAACTGTTGACATCTACCATTTCTTTTACAAGTTCATAAAGCAAGCGCATGTGTCAGTAAGACACCGACTTAGTTCGAGCCAGACTCAATGTACTATAAAACATCATGTAAAAATATGGTAAATTTCAAAATTTTAAGATGATGCATATAAAATTCACTCGCTGTCTTAGTAACTATGCTGATAAATCGAAAGAACGAATCCCAGATATAGATGTTTGCTTCGTCCCACTAACAGAGGTAATTCAGTGCCAAAGTGTTGGGACCTCACCATGAGTTCCAGTTATGGAGGTTTCTCACTTATCCAAGTTTCACTGTATATCGTTAGTGAATAATGCGTATGCGACGCGTTCCTCCCATTATCTATATATATAAAAATGAATCCCTATTTTCCTTGGTCACGGCATCACGCGTGAACGGCTGGACTGATTTCGTTATTTCATTTTTGATGTGTTTGGTATTTATTGTCAAGAGAAAGTTCTTATGAAAGAAAAAAATAAGAAAATTGCGCGGAAAATTAGAAAACTTAATACTTAACCACCATATTAAACGTGCATGTCACTGAACTCCTAAACGGGTGGACCGATTTTAATGTAATTTTTTGTGTCTTCAAGTGGATTCCAGAATGGTTTAGATTACAATTCTATCCGGTAGGTAGCGCTGTACTCGGGTTCTAGGATTTTATTTCCTTTTTAGGGCAGGACGACGTCTGTCGGGGCCGCTAGTTTTTAATCAAATTAATCCATAGTTTTTTTTAACATCTCTATCCTGCCAGCCCGAGCTTGGCTTCTTGATTTATTTTTCATTGCTTTTGCAATAATTATTATTAGTAATTGAATGTATCTTGACTTATAATAAGTGCAACTATTTTCGCCTACGTGATGAATAAAGTATTTTATTTATTTTATAATGAAACAAAACATGGCGATAGGCTCGCCCCCTATCACATCATGGGACGGAATAACGGCGAAAAGTGGGTGCACTAGTTGCGCCTCTGCCTATCCCTTCGGGGATAACAGGCGTGAGTGTATATGCATGTATATGTATGTATGAAACAAAACGAAGCCTATATTATATCGTACAGTGGAGAAGGAGAGCGGCAGCAACCTGGCGCAGGTGCAGGTGAACAAGGGGCAGCCCGGCCCGGCGCAGAGCGCGCCGCACTACATGAACAACGGCTCGCGGTTCGCCGCCGCGCCCCCCACCACCCCTACCGCCACCCCCGCCCCCGCCGCAACCGTCAGCCCCACCACCCCCGCGCCCCCCTCCACCGCGCCGCCCGTCGCAGACGTGCAGAAGCTGCAGCAGCAATTACAGGACATCAAAGAACAGGTAATAGCACTCTACATTTCATAGTTACCTTCAATTTTGTGCTACATGGTTTCGAAAGCACGTAACGTGATAATTTTCTTTTGAGCTCCGCATTTTTTTTTATCGTATTGAATGACGAGACGAGCATGTTATTCACCTGATGGTAAGCGATACGAGCACCCATAAACAATAGCAACTCCATCCAGCACCTCGACCACCCACATACCATCCAGCACCTTGAGTTACAGATTACTGTGTGGCATTCCACTGCGCTCGTCATCCTGAGACATAGGATGTTAAGTCTTATTATTTCCAATAGTTACACTGGCTACAATGTTCTTCAAACCGAGACAACAGTGCTTGCACACTGCTTCTTGGCGGTAGAAATAGACATTGCGGTGGTACCCACCCAGACGGACTCTTACATATGAAAGACCTACCACCAGTTTGGCATTTAATTCTTACTTGATAGTTTTTTTACCACACTAATATTTTAATATTTTCCTGCCTCGACTAGCCTTACTGTATAACATGGTATAAATATGTTCATAACGATTTATTTGGCAACAGACCATGTGCCCGATATGCCTGGACCGGCTGAAGAACATGATCTTCCTGTGCGGGCACGGCATGTGCCAGATGTGCGGCGACCGCATCACGGTGTGTCCCATCTGTCGCAAGCAGGTCGAGAAGCGCATCCTCCTCTACTAACCAATATACACTACAGTAGGATAAATCGACGGCTCCGTAGAACAAAGTCGTATATGTAAACTGTTAGCTTTTCAGTAGAGGCTTTGAAAGTCGTTAGTTTGTATTCATGTGCGAATTAGTGCTATTTTCACACATTAAGTTCAAAGTTGTTACTGACCCCTATAGAATATAATGTTTTGTTCACTGTAACTTGTGATTTTCACAATTAACTTAGTCTTTCAAAGCGCTCTACTGAAAAGCTTCATTTTGCATATACGACTTTGTTCTACGAAGCCGTCGAAATATCATGTTGCATTAACTATCGCCCTACCAATATTCCTGCTGTAACTTTTAATAGTTAATATTATTATCATAATAAATATGAGGATCTTTACCGAGAAGAGAAAAATAGAGGGTGATCAAATTAATTGACTGCAGTATACGACCACGCTATACATGTACGTACGCGCAGGTGAAGCGCAGCGCAATTTAATTCAATGGAGTTTTATTATAGCGAGGATGTAGTTTACAGTCGTACGCAAAGTATAGGCGCAAATGTTGAGCGAAATGACACTTATGTGCAACACCTTAGCTAGGACCTCGTAGCGACAGCTTTAACTCTAGGGGATATAAAGCACATGATTTTTTTTTAAGAATTTTCTCATCGACCTTTTAGGGTGAGGCCAGACGAGCGTAATTTTTTGAGTTGTGAGTCGCGTAATTTCTGCTACATTCGGTTTCATACAAAAATCCTGTTTCGTTCACACTGCGACGCAAAATGAGTTGTCTGAAATGTGTGAAATGAAATTACGCGACCGAAATTACGCGACTCACAACTCAAAAAGTTACGCTCGTCTGACCTCACCCTTAAAGGCACAAAATCAGAGTCTCATCTCGCCATGGGCGGTAATGTGCGATGGCCCCCGCAACGTTTCGTAGGTACAGTCAGCCACATAAGTAGCTGAACAAATTCTAAATTTCAAATCACCTCAACGCGTTAAGTTTAATTTACAACATTTTTTTTCTTTGTGGGAAGTTAATTTAATCGCCTTTATTATATTTTTGTGAAGAGAAAACAATAATTGGTAAGAACACGAAAGTGTAGACGTGATTTGAAGTTTTGAATTTGTTCAGTTACTTATGTGGCTGACTATACTTACTTTGCTAGGCTCAGCTGTACTAGAACTTACACCCTAGCATACAGAATATAGGCTTATTATGTTAGCATATTTACTCGGGTTATAATCGATGATATTACCCTCGCAGATAGTTGTAATGCATGTTAGGCTAATGAATAATGTTAAGACTTTTTATATTAATAATATTGTATGTTTTCAATAAAGTACTGTTAAACCTAATTTGTCTAATTCCAAATATTCTATTTGAATGTAATATAGGCTAAAAACTGTTAAATGAATTTGTATTTGCTCGACTTACCTAAATAATGGTATGGATAAACAAGCCAAATTTTGTGTAGTTTTCATAAAAATAATATCTGTCCCAACATCGTTTGATCGTAATACGAATTAAATGTTAATTACTCATCGTGTAAACGTATGATTAGTTATTGTGTCCAGCCACAAGTAACAATTAC
Organism: Lapara coniferarum; assembly: GCA_949316025.1. Taxonomy (NCBI): domain Eukaryota; kingdom Metazoa; phylum Arthropoda; class Insecta; order Lepidoptera; family Sphingidae; genus Lapara; species Lapara coniferarum. Next base: position 8,909,767 of record OX438926.1, read on the forward strand.
TTATACCTAAATACTATACTGGCTACGCTGAAACCGCCACTACTTGTTTGTAAATAAGATGGCATACTTAGGAAGCAATTTATTTCCAGTCATGCATTTATTTATTTCTATTTTCTACTGTGTGGAATGTTTTCACACATAATATTGTTTATTCACATGATTTGTAGCAATTATTACTTTGTTTTTGTATATCATATATTATGAAATGAATCCGAAGTGTGAGAAAAGTAAAAAATATATATTTATTATTTTTCAATAGACAATATAGTCCGCAAATCACCATCGATATAGTTTATACATGCAGAATGCTCCGCATTATTTAGCTATGTAGAGAAACTCGTAACCTATAACTTAGTCCTTACTATAAATCAAAAACGTATACCTAAAGAGCAATCATACAAAATTAGTAGTACTTATTTAAAAGATTTGGCTAAAATGTTTCGTTGGCAACACCGTAAAATCCAGTTTGAAAACAGGCTGTTCTTGATCTAGGAGAAATTAAGATGTCATTTTGTGTGATTATTTTTATGGATTCTTGATAATTTTGATCTTCGAAACTTAATTATGTATTAAATAAAAAAATAAAGGATTTACATCGAAACTATAATATTTTATTTGTTAACTCTACAAGTAGACTGATGGAGTTTGAATATTTACAGCCTTTTTCAATAAGCGATCGCAATATTATCCTCGATCTGATCCTGAGAAAAACCAATCATAGTAAATAATTTATAAGGATATATAAAAATCTTTATAAAGATCATTTATTGAAAATGGCCGTTAGCGAATTATTTTAAAATAATCTAAGTAAATTATAATTACCAAACATGCACCAGAAATGTAAACAAATCCACCCGCTCTTCACATATTTCATCCTATGTTTTTTTTCTTTCATTAACCAAGACATCCGTGACTATTTATGATATTGTAGTACAATATCTAATTACGGTTGAAAAAAATTACACAACAGAATGATACCAAACATAAAAGACATTATTGATAAGTGGGAAGACATTTGTTTATATACCTACATATCTGGTGCACGGGAGTACATCATAGAGTCCGTATCTTGAAATACATGACAAAATAAAAATTAATTATAAATAACATGAATAAAATCAAGTTTAACAATGCTTTTAAAATAAATAATGAAATATAACGTTTAACACGTCAAGCCCCCCTTATATATCGCACCTTTAGAACGAAAACGACACAATTCAAAAGATAGAAAATTGAGTTGTCATTTTTAAATGACTAAAAACTAGTCCCTTATTTATAAAAATATAATATAAAGGGGACCGATATAACTTAGATAATATTATAAACTTCTTGGATATAACAGCTATGTCCTTTTTCTGCTTGAATGTGGCTGTGTTTGAACTATTGTTGTATTGAGTATTTCGTTATAAGTAATTTTATAACAATAGCTCAGTTTTCTATCTTTTTGAATTGTGTCGTGATCATCCTAAAGGTGCGATATATGGACGCCGGCGTCCGTCGCGGCGTTGACGAGTCAATAGCCAGCAACGAGTGAATCGTCTATGGTATGTTTGAGCGTGTGGGCTGGCGCAGGGGCGGCGAGCGCGGCCGCCTCGCCCGGCGCCGACACTCGACTGCCGAGGATATCACGCATCAAGTCATTCATTCTAAAAGACAGGTGAAAGTCACTCGCCAACTCACTCTCGTCGCATCTCTGGCAATCCTTGTAATACAATGCTGTTGAGTTGTTCAAGTCTGGAGACGTGGCGCAATACAGCGGCGTGCTGGCCGCTTGACTCTGCAATGAAATCAATGTACGTATTAGCGTATCATATAATCTAGCTGGCACATCACGCACAACGGCCCGACTTTTTACGGGCTAAGTGCGGAAAAAGGAGCCCCACAACATGAACATGAACATCATATAATATTGACAGTTTTATCCCAACAAAAACATGATGTGAAATAAAAAGCCAAAGTTTCTAACAAAATAATTTGCGAAGTTCCAAGATCTTTTAGTAACTAAAATCGTAGATCTTGCCACGCACAAAGCTTTCTATCTGATTTAGAAAAAATATTCTTCATTTATATTATCTGGGGGCACAGTAGCGCCCCGCCAAGACGAGCCGAGCAAAGTGCAAGGGCACTCCATACCTTTTATCGAAGCGCGTCGTCGTTTTTTGAATCCTCATAACTTGGGTTTGGATTTTTTATTGATTAAAGACACACACAGAATACAATCAAAACCTTTGAAAATAAATAGTAATTACTATAGCTAGGGTTAGTACTTAATCTAGATTGCACTCCAAAATATGTTTTGAAATCATGACTATTACAAACGATGTGTTAATATTTTATTGTATAGAAAAGATTAAACGAAACCGCCTACTTAAGTCCTTTTTATTTTTTATACAGTATTGATATTCTATAACTATTTTATTATTTTTAAAACAGTATTGGCTATTATATTAACTTATTATAAACTTTGCTGAGTTGCTATTCATAATATCAATTTGTTTATGTTTCTTAACGAAATCGTCTTACGAGCGACACATTCTAGTTATAGGGTTGTAATAGGAGGTATTTCGAAACGCAAAGATGTTCGGATTATGCATCTTGAATCTGGTGCTAAACATAATAAGTGAGAGTAGTTCAGGAGAGACAATATTTTTGAGTTAATGATTTTATGAAGACGGATTAACTCTGCATAACTGCGCCTGGTATCTAAGCTCATAACTTTAAATTTTGACAACCTTTCGCTGTACGTTGGTAAACTGCGGTTGAACCAACTTCGGTAACCTTAAGGCATTTATTTTGTACATCTTAAATACAATTATTATGAACCGCGTAAAAATGATTCCAAATTAATGCTCCGTATTTTAAAACTGATCTAACAAACCTATATAATAGCAAAAGCAAGCTCTATAACGTAGTGATTATATACTCTTTGGCAAGCTCATAAAGTAGTCACAGACGACCTGATTTGGTGCGGCCGCACCACGAACCTGGTGCGCCACCGGATAATAATTGACGGCGGTTCGTGCGCCACACGATCGCACATGGTCCGGTGGCGCACCAGGTTCGTGGTGCGGTCGCACCAAATCAGGTCGTCTGTGACTAGTTTTAGTGTTCTTAAAAGATACAATGGTTTGGAAGACAAAACCAAGCAGTTTATTGGCCTTAGAAATAATGTAGTCATAATGTTCACGTAAAGATAACTGATCATTAAAGATTATCCCAAGATCTTTAACCGATTTTTTACGCTCAAGAGTATACCAGAGTTACTACAAGAAGTAAGAAATTGGTTATGACGGAAAAGCAATGAACAGTGAATACATTTTTCACCTTACGCCCATGTGACGGTAGCGAAACGGCTAAGCCACATATTGTGACAAGGTGTAGAGTTTGTGAAGTTGGGGTTTGTAGATTTAGAAGCTTGGCTCTACATGAAATCTGATAACTTTTTGACAGTGTGGGCCATATTATGATCTCGTCTTGGCAACATTTTACATGAAAATGTTTTTGGTGGGATTTAATATTACGACTTGGCAAGTTTTATTATTGTTGTTGTTGTTATTAAGTGGACAGTAGCCTAGTTGGCGACGGAACGGTCTGCCGAGACAATGTCCGGAGGTTCAATACCCAAGGCACACACCTCTGACTTTTCGAAGTTACGTAGGTATGTATTGTTTATTAACTACCAATACATCGTTCGCTTTAACGGTGAAGGAAAACATCGTGAGGAAACCTCCATACCTGAGAATTCTCCATAAAAAATTCGAGAGTATGTGAAGTCCCGTGCTGAACAGTGGGCAGTATATAATACAGGGCTGATTGCATTACAAGTTTTATTTATTGGAATTCGGAACTTGGTTATTAAATAGGGTCTTAGTAGTCATGCAAAATTTTAACATTAATTATGGGGGCTCGAAGGTGGTTGCGTTTGTTTGTGTAATATATTAAACACATTCGGTCCATGTGTTGGTCGTTTGCTTCACGAACTTTGGCGAACACATTGCATTGTGTCTATATATGGGTATTAGGCGGACTATTGTATTGAACACATTACATAATTTACTCACAATTGTCTTCGAAAATGGTTTCATAATCGTATAGAGCGCCTCGAAAGGCCACCAATTTCGACACAAGCGAGTTTTCACAAAAGACCCGGGGTGTGCACAGAACACAGACTTTCCGTCGTCGTGCCAGCGGTAGCCCAAGTAATGCATTGTCAATATGCCACACAACTTTGATACGTTGTACGCTTTAATAGAAGTATACTGGTTTTTAGGCAACGAAACCAATTGTTCAGTTGGCATTAATTTATCACTGAAGCTCCATTTAATATTTCTGAAAGTTTAAATTGAATTTGTTGAATTTTATTATTATAATATACAGTTTATTATGTATAAAACTAATATTATTAGACCTGTGCGATTCCGAGGACACGAACACGATGCGTGCATTTGGAGCGAGAATCTTCTCTATATTTGTAAGCAAATAATACTGACTCAAGTAATTAACTTGGAATGTTGTTTCCAGATTGTCTTCCGTCAGAGTCCAGGGTAGACCAAATGTCCCAGCGTTTAATAGCACAATGTCTATTTTTCTAAAATTATTAAGAACAGAATAATTAATGAACATGTCTTGTTTTGTTATTAATTTGTTAAACCCAGTACTCCACATATTTTGAAATGTTTATTCCATCCTACATACTCACGCCTATATCTCTGAAGAGGCAGACGGAAGCGCAAGTAGTGCTCACTTTTCGCCATACTTATTGGTTCCTAGCTTTGCCCGCGTTAAAAAGTTTTTCCGGTATAAAAGTCCCGGTTTATATTTTCTCGGGTTAAAAAGTAGCCTACGTGTTAATCCAGGACATGATCTAGCTGTGTGCCAATTTCATCGAAATTCGATCAGTAGTTTTTGCGTGAAAGAGGCACAACCATCCAGACATCCATACATTCATATAAACTTTCGCGTTTATAATATAAGTAGCATTAGTAGGATAGTAGGATTCCATCCCACGATGTAGATGCGAGCGAGATAACCCCAATATCACTTTGCCTGACCCAGTAATAAAGTCCGAGACCTCACCAGTTACACCGAGGCTTCTTCTAGTAAGTATTTTAAAAACAATAGGTAATTTTAAGTTAAACATATTACTTACTTAACATCTTTTAGAATATCATCTGAACATCTTTTAACAGATCTCAATGACGCAAGGTTAATTTCATAAAATCGAAGGCGGTGATTATTTCCACAGATGCTCTTGGCGACGACACTCGCCGCATATGTGTTGCGGCAGGCCATGAGTACCGTGCAATCATATGACGTGAGACATCGCGTCATCTCCAACCCAATACCACAGTTTGCACCGGTTATTAGACATGTCATATCCTTTACATCAGCTTTTTTTAACACCTTAAAAGAAAAGTTGTTTGTTTCAGGCAGATTCTACGTCTTGTTTACTATATGTTTTCTTTCCTCAACATGATAATATTATACATATTAAGAGAGCTGCGTTGTCATTTAAATACAGTGTAATTATTGTTGTTCTCAGTATGGCGGCTGTTGTAGCCTTTACCTAGGTACCGAAAGAATACGAGTAGTAGACTGACTACCTTACTTGATGTAAGAAAACGTTATTCTGAAGAGTGAAAAGTATGTAAGTACTTATAAAGCAAGATACAAAGCCAAGAAAATCCTTTATTTATAACAAATTAAAAACTAGTGTGTTATAATAACTGGCCAGTGAACATATTAGCGCTGTAGTTTTGGACTGCTTTACGCCCAATAATAATTACTATGTAATGGCTGCTTAACAGAGAGTTCCAGAATCATCTGCGTCCGTGTGTATCCGCGCGTGTACGTATACCTATTGTATAATTTTGTCCGAAAGTAGACAAGTAGTTACTTTTGCAATGAAAAACAACAACAAACAGTGTGCTTAGAATATCGTAAAAAACACGACACAACTCCGTTTCGTTCAATTGGGATTGGTTGAGAGACTAACACGTGACTAACATATTGGTCTCTCGATCAATCGCAAAAATCGAAATTAAACGACATCGTCTTACGGGTTGCGTTTTTTGGAGACATTCTTAGCACTGGCCTTTTTAAGTCCCGAATCTCGAAGCCCTGAGTACAGCATAATATTGTTAAGACGTATGTACCTCGTCTGCTGTTGGCCCATATATCGCAGTGTTAATATATTGTCCAACATTATTAAAATAATTCAACATGCTCTTTACTCCCCTTATAGTACCGATAAATCTTCTGTCGGTGACTCTCACTGGTAACGGCGTGCTGTAAAATTCGATATGCAAGTGGCAGTTATAGCCGTTTTCAATAAACGACCCCAATCTTAATCTTCTATCCAATCCCAAGAATAAACCAATCAAAATAAGTAATTTTTAAGTATGTAAAAAAATAATTTGTTGTGATTTTCTGTTTTCGCGATGGATCGAAAAAAGAGATTGAGGTCGTTTATTGAAAACGGTGGTTAGTCGTGAGTTCCAACTGTGTTTATAAATAAATAGGTGTTGAATAGTAGTATCATCCTATATCAATATGGGGTCAGCGCAACATACTTTTGTAAGCACCACAGGCTCCCGGATATCAATACTCTCCGAAGAATATAATCCATGGCAAATCAAGTACCTAATAGAGCCTCATGCCTTGGAATCAAAACTACGACCGTCCAATCTCTAGGAAAAGAAGCTATAAAATTAACACCAATAATCAAATTATAAATTATTATTCACTAGCTTTTGCCCACGGCCCGCCCGCATCGCCCGCGTTAATAAGTTTTTCCGGGCTAAAAGTACATACATAAAAACCTTCCCGTTGAATCACTCTATCCAACACATTTATTTGGATAAAGATTAATATTATGACGTTGATACAACTCTTAACAAATAATGCATTAATTTCGACCAAATTTGATTAACATAAAAACGGTTCTAGAGAGTTAATCTTAAAAGATAGGCATATACTGTCGCGGACTTTTTTTTAGATCATTCCAAGAGGAATAATTCTTTCATACATAGATTTTTGTTATCTTGAACCGTTTTCGCAGCGCACGCAATGGAAGCCCTCAAGGAAGAATAATTTTCCCCGTTTTTTTCACATTTTCCATTATTCCTTCGCTCCTAATTGTTGCATCGTGATGTTATATAGCCTAAAGTCTTCCTCGATGAATGGCCTATGCAACATAAAAAGAATTTTTCAATTCGAACCAGTAGTTCCTGAGATTAGCGCGTTCAAACAAACAAACAAACAAACTCTTCAGCTTTATAATATTAATATAGTATAGATATGTAAGTAGGTACTTACCATCATTAACAGTGTAGCTAATTAGCCGAAATGAAACTATTGAAACTCAGACAGACACAACCCAGGTATGTTGCGTAAGTATATTTGCATCGGCATTCGCAATCGCGGACATAACCGCATTAATTTTGAAAATCTGCATCCGCAACATCCTAACGCTTGCCGCACACGTTCGGTTTCCTAATTAGGTTTCCTGATCAGGAATTCAGATTCAGGAGCGTGTGCGCGTTGTTAAACATTTTCTATGTACCTAAGCGGAGCATTCAGGTTTCCGAATCTGAATTCCTGATCAGGAAACCTAATTAGGAAACCGAACGTGTGCGGCAAGCGTTACTCATAACACTACTAAGATTAAGGTTTATAAAACAGAATAAGAAATTTACCAGCATCGATACATTATAAGGACGTGCATGCTCCAACTGTAACAATAATGCTGTACGTGATATTTTAAATCATATAATACTACGGAGATATAATTCACTCTATTATAAATTCTGATTGATTCACTTTAAGCAAAAAGCATTATAATACTACGGAAAATTATAACCTTTGATTATAATACATCAAAGAGCATAATATTTCCGTAGTATTATAATGCTCTTTGGCATAATAATATGTAATCAAAGAGCATTATAATACTACGGAAAACATATAATGCTCTTTGCCGAAAAATGTAATACATATTATGGAAACATTCAAAAAAGTACGAATGAACTTTAAAAATTAATGAAATGTCACACCTTGTAGATGGCATAAGAATATTACCTAATAGCTTCCCGCCCTGGCTTCGCGCAGGTAGCGAAACCTATTACTTTACATTTATTTTTCTGTCGTACAAGATATTTATCTATACTAATATTATAAAGCTGAAGAGTTTGTTTGTTTGTTTGAACGCGCTAATCTCAGGAACTACTGGTTCGAATTGAAAAATTATTTTTGTGTTGAATAGACCATTTATCCAGATCGCTATACACTGCGGTGATACGACCGATCATCACCTACGGAGCTGTTGTCTGGTGGCCTAGAACCAAACTAACCACAGCAAAAACCAAACTGCAGCACTTCCAGAGACTAGCTTGTACAGCTATAACAGGCTGCATGAAAACCACACCCACAGCAGCTTTAGAGGTCCTGCTGGGGCTACTGCCCTTGGATCTATTTATCCAACAAGAGGCTGCCTCAGCAGGAATAAGACTGAAGACACTCAAGCTCTGGGGTACAGCTAATGGTGCCCACGCCGTAATCCTGGAAGAAGCCATCAACTATCAACCATTGATGGCTGCTCCCACCGACAGGGTATCCAAACAACACATCTTCAGCAAAAGCTACACTGTCCAACTGACCGAAGAACAACATGACTGGTCTGATAAATACGAACTGCGCATATACACCGATGGCTCAAAGACAAGGACAGGATCGGGAGCAGGAGTGTTTTCACCAGAATTGAACATCAAGATATCAATGGCCTTAGGCGAATACAGTTCCATCTATCAATGCGAATGTGTCGCCATCATACAGGCTGCCAAAGCAGTGGAAAAGCGGCGCCTTACAGGCTATAAAATACGTATTGTATCCGATAGCGCTGCGGTATTACGAGCCCTAGACAGCAAGATTATCCAATCAGGGCTCATACTAGAGTGCCACCAGGCACTGGAGGGTATAGGAAAAACAAACTCAGTTACCCTACAGTGGATAAAGGGGCACAGTGGCTCTCTAGGCAACGACGCAGCTGATGAGCTGGCCAAAAGAGGGTCAGATCAGGTATTAATGGGTCCTAACCCAATAATGCCGCTGCCCTTCAACCAGCTGAGAACATGGCTGCGACACAGAACGCTAAAACAACACGCGGATCAATGGGCAAATATCAGTACATGTAGACAATCCCGGGAAGCCGTGCCACACCCGGATCGACGTCTCACTAATCGTCTCCTATCTCTGGATAGGGCATCCCTACGCATAGTTGTAGGCACCATTACTGGACATTGCCCACTAAACAAACATTTATATGTTTTAGGTATGACTGACAGCCCCCTATGTAGGGGATGTGATGAAACAGCTGCCCACGTCATCCTGAAATGCGAAGGTGTAGCTGCACAACGGGCAGAAATCCTCGACTCACCGGGGTCACTCCGAGAAGCCTGTGGAGATACCAGGAAGATCCTGCGCTTCTGGTCGGAGTTAGGCTGGCTTGTCCTATAGCTGGCACGCATATCACGCACAATGGCCCGATACTTTACGGGCTAAGTGCGGGAAAAGGAGCCCATAACCATAACCATAGACCATTTATCGAGGAAGGCTTTAGGCTATATAACATCACGAAGCAACTATTAGGAGCGAAGAAATAATGGAAAATGTAAAAAAAACGGGGAAAATTATTCATCCTTGAGAGCTTCCATTGCGTGCGCTGCGAAAACGGTTCAAGATACCTAAAATATATGTATGAAAGAATTATTCCTCTTGAAATGATCTAACAAAATGTTCACGACAGTATATGTCTATCTTTTAAGATTAACTCACTAGAACCGTTTTTATGGTAATCAAATTTGGTCGAAATTAATGCATTATTTGTTAAGAGTTGTATCAACGTCATAGTCATAGAGTGATTCAACGGGAAGGTTTTTATGTATTTAAGCCCGGAAAAGCTTATTAACGCGGGCGAAGCCGTGGGCAAAATATAATATAATAGGCTCCGAAACTACTGGACCGATTTGAAAAATTCTTTCACTAATATAAAGCTACATTATCAGCGAGTAACAAAGGCTACTTTTTATCCTGGGGGAATATAAAGCGGTATTTTTATCCCGGAAAAACTCAAACACGCGGGCGAAGCCGCGAGCAGAAGTCTAGTCTATCTATACTAATATTATAAAGCTGATGAGTTTGTTTGTTTGAACGCGCTAATCTCAGGAACTACTGGTTCGATTTGAAAAATTCTTTTTGTGTTGAATAGACCATTTATCGAGGAATGCTTTAGGCTATATAGGTAACATTACGATGCAACTATAACGAGCGAAGAAATAATGGAAAAAGTAAAAAAAAAGGGGAAAATTATTTATCCTTGAGGGCTTCCATTGCGTGCGCTGCGAAAACGGTTCAATATAACAAAAATATATGTATGAAAGAATTATTCCTCTTGAAATGATCTAAAAAAATGTCCGCAGCAGTATATGTCTATCTTTTAAGATTAACTCACTAGAACCGTTTTTATGGTAATCAAATTTGGTCGAAATTAATGCATTACTTCTTAAGAGTTGTATCAACGTCATAGTCATAGAGTGATTCAACGGGAAGGTTTTTATGTACTTTTAGCCCGGAAAAACTTATTAACGCGGGCGAAACCGTGGGCAAAAGCTAGTGAATTATACGCATAAACCTTCCTCTTGAAGCACACCGTCCATTGATAAAAAAAGAAAGAAAATCCGTTCGGTAGTGTTTGAGTATATCGCGTTCAAGAGACAAACAGATGCGATAAAGGACTTTGTTTTATAATAAATAGTGATGTAAGGACATATCTTCAAAAATAAAAAGACAAAAACCGCGAGAGATAAAATCTGGGATAAAGTTCCCAATTTATATTTTTCCGAGATAAACAGTAGTCTATGTCCTTCCCTGGGTCTCAAACTATCTCCATACTTATTTGTTTGCGGTTCCACCCGCAAGAAAATATTTTCCACGATAAAAGTCCCGGTTAACATTTTCCCTGGATAAGAAGTAGCCTAGATCTTTCCCAAGGCCTTAAACTCTCTCCCTACCAAATTGCATCGCAATCGGTTCAGTGGTATGTCTGTGACGGCTCCACTCGCGAGAAAATAAAATTCGGCATGAAATTCCCGGTTAATATTTTTCTGGGATCGAAGTAGCATATTATGCCCTCTTCTGGATCTCGAACTATCTCTATACTTGTTTTCTTGCGGTTCCACTCGTAGAAAACTATTGTCCGGGATAAAAATCCCGATTTATATTTTGTCGGGATATGAAGTAGCCTAGGACCTTCCCAGGATCTTAAACTATATCCTTACTTTTCATTGAAATCCCTTCATTGGTTTGGTTGTTACGGTTCCAACCACGAGTAAAAAAAATCCGGGATAAAATTCCCGGTGTATTTTTTCTGAGATAAAAGTAACGTACGATTTTTCGGGATTAAAGTCCCGGTTTATATTTTCTCGGGATAAGAAGTAGCAAAGATCCTTCCCAGGGTCTTAAACTATCTCCTTAGCAAATTGCATCGCAATCGGTTCAGTGGTTTGGCTGTGACGGTGGAGCCGTCGAGCTCGCGAGAAAATAAAGTCCGAGATGGAATTTCCGGTTTATGTTTTCCGGAATTTAGAGATCACTGGGCCTTAAAATGAAGAAATTAAAAATGGCGCCCACTTTTTTCAATTCTGACATTGGATTAGTCTTTGGTATCCAAAGTTATACCCACATATCAATTTAGATCAATTGGCCTTAAAATTAAGAAATTCAAAATTAACGCCACGTTTTTCAATTCTAGCATTGGATCAGTCTTTGGTATCCAAAGTTATACCCAGATATCAAATTTGAGGTTGATTGAACTTAAAACCATGGACTTCTTAAAACAAAGATATTCAAAATGGCGGCCACTTTTTTCAATTCAGACGTTGAATTATGCTTTGGTAACCAAAGTTACACCCACATGTCCATTTTGAGGTCGATTAGCCTTAAAACAAAGAAATTGAAAACGGCGGCTACTTTTTTTCAATTCTGATATTGAATCAGTCTTTGGTAACCAAAGTTATACCAAGTATCGAGTTGACCTTTGGTCGTTGACCTTAGCCGGTTCCTTATGGAGCAAATATAAGAAAATCAAAACATTGTCCAGGGCTCAGAATAACTAAAGCAATTATTATTCTGAGGTCCAGGGGCTCTAGACAAAATCCCTTCTCTGTTAGCGTTTACGGTTACGGAAAGGTCAAAATGTATAGAAATTGCATATTATGCTCCAGAGAAGTCACATGACTTGCATAACATGTGATTTCCATACATTTTGACCTTTCCATAAGCGTTAACGCTAACAGAAAAGGGATTTTGTCTAAACCCCCAGGGATGCCAGACATACCAATTTCCTGGTATCCGTAACTGGTTACTAAAGCCATGGCTTTAGTTATTATTCTGAGTCCGCACCAGTTTTCAGGGTCTTGTATCATGTTCCAACTGAAAGTTGTGTTGGTACCATTTTTCCACCTCAATCCCTGAATTGGTTTTTTTTTCTTGTATGTAAGAATCTCAGAGTAAGTATAACTACTATAGAGGGCGTGTGTGCAAGTGGGAAAATAGGCACGGGTGGGAACATCGTCCTGCGCCGGCGGCAAGCGCTTGTAGTCACTCGAGTAGGAACGGTGTGAGCACACGCGAGTGAGATCTATGCGAATATTTGATTATTAATACTGCAAAATGGTTAAATGTTATGTGTAATGTTCTAAAAACGACACTCGGAAACACACTAAACAGAATTCTAATATCACGTTTCACAGGCAAGCCATATTTCAGTATATTTTTAGGCAAAATTAAAATCACGCGTCGCGGTATGAAAGACGCACGGGAGGCGAACGCTTGTACCCCCCGCACTGCCCCGCGTCCCGCTTTTTCGATAGTGATGTTACGCGTCGATACCAGAATCGATGTAATATTTTCATATGCATACGTATTTATTACTATCGAAGGCGATGCTTAATATAATGTAGCTTAGGTAACTGTTTTTGTCTGTGTGTGATTTTTAAGCCAATTGCGTTTTTGTTTATGAAATGAAAGAAATAATTACTGTTCCTAAAAATTTACCGATTACGATGATATTTTTAAGCTATTGCATAGCTTCTATCGCGGGCCTTGACAGTATAAGTTAGCAATGATTAATCATTTTTTTTTAACATTCGTAATAAATATTTCAAAAACTAGACGTGACTATTTTAGGCTTGGGGAGACTAGCTAAGAAATCCATGGTGCTATGCTCGGTTTATATTCATTGGTACAATTATAATGGATATCCATTAATATTCTTGGTTCTTATTGCTTGTAAAAACTGCTCTTGAGGTACCGTGTTTATAAATCATTCCACATGGCACTACACCAATTCGCAGCATAGCTTTTATCTATATTAACGCAATACGCTTAAAATTTACAATACAATACAAGGCCATATTTTGTAGAACCACAATATTTTAACATCAATATGTACCGCGCCGCCGGACCTGTACTTATCGATAACTGTTGCGTAGGTGCTGCTCGCGTGCCCATCCCTAGCAGTCCCCAACATTTCTATATAAGTAGCTATAGTTCACCTGCCTACGCTGGGTAGTGGGCGCACGGTGCGATTTAGCGCTCTATAGGTACTTATACCTCTGTGACGAAAACCGTCAAACATCTGGCAACACTGTCTTGCACTGTCAGTTTCTATGGTCGATATTTTTTGTTCTAGCCAAGAAGTTTATAATATATCTACTGGAGGCCTCGGTACACACATTTTTGTGAAGACAAAAAAATTACCTTTTGAGCTGTCTTCTATCTCACTCACTCTTTAACCTATGTTGCCAAAGCTTACGGATTATTTCCCCACCCATAAAAAAATATCAATACCGTTATTGTCGTCTCAATCATATATATATAAATATTTCCAACATATCTTATATAATGATATAAGTACTATTTTCATTTCAGAATTATTCTTGTTGAATAAGATATCCTTAAGGTTTTTTATCCTTATTAACATTTTAGTTAAACAAAATTTCCTCATTTAATTGGTAATTGCGAATACATATTTCGGCAACACTGTTATAAAACGTTAAGTTCGATGACAATATAGTTGTCAAATAAATGTTCACTTCGAAATTTTCTCTGTAATTATCTACAATAATAAGTGTGTTTTAGTGATATTTTAATGTGAATTGTGTAGTTCACGGTTGCAGAAATATTTGATATCCATAATTTAGTGTGAAATTCTACAGGTAAGTTTATTGTAATCAATATTGTGTAAATATTATAATTTTATCAATATTTATACGAATCGTAATAAAATACGTGAATATTTTATAAATGAACTGTAGAAAAACCTCGCTTAATGTGATTTGCTTTATATATGACTACTTTTTTCATATTAACGTAATGTTAAATGTGATTTTTTGTATTGTAAATAGTATATGTAAACAAGAGGCTAGGGTGACCATGGTGTAAGCTTTGGTGGACCGGTTTCACGATGGTGCTAGATTATTTGTAATACTAGCCGCCTTACTAATGAATATTATAAAGCTTATTAATCTTTAAATAATCATCGTAAATAAAAACTGAGGATCAACAGTTACAATCGAGTTCTCAGTGTATCCAGCATTGATTTATTGAAACTTTTATTTAAAATAAAATCGAGTTTGTATTACTCTTTACAGATTTCTTAAAGATCTGGATAAGCAAAAACGTGGTTAAATATAAATACCATTAAAAGGTCAATTTGATGTCTGCAAGAATTACTAGTCTACATTTAAAGACAGAAGATTATGATTCTGAATGTGATAATGTGTCTTCTACTTCTCGGAATATGGCAGAAGATGTCAAAAATAATTATTTATTACCAGAAACTCATGCTGTAAGTATATTATTTTTTATCATTTCACTGGTATAATTATGATCCACTTAGACTTTATTATTTACTAGCTTTTGCCCGCGGCTCCGCCCGCGTGAAAGTTTTTCCGGGATAAAAGTCACTGTTTATATTTTACTGGGATGAAAATTGGCCTATGTGCTAATCCAGGACATGATCTACCCGTGTGCCATATTTCATCGAAATCCGTTTAGTAGTTTTTGCATGAAAGAAACATCCATACATCCAGACATTCTTACAAACTTTCGCCTTTATAATATTAGTAAGATTAGTAGGATAGGGCATTAAGCTTGCGACCCACCAAATTTTATAACGGCGGTACATTGGGTGATATCTGAGTGTACTAAATGGCACCTCTGCCTCTGTCTAAAATATATAGGTACTTAAATATATTATTATTGATTGATATTTACTTTTTACATTATATGTCAGCGAAATGAATATGAACCACCATTGAAACGTCAAGACTTGAAAGATTTCAATATATCAGTAAATGTGAAGACATCCCGTGAAATAAATTAGAAGAAATAAAAGAAAGTATTGCAGCAGAAGATGAAGAGATAAAAGAAGAAAATTAATGACAAGTTATTTCTTACTAAAGTTGTTCATGATTATACTTTACAGTCTGAAATTGAAAATATTTTGCAGTGAAATTTTGCTAACATTTGAGATTTTTTTTAAAAGTATATTCCAAATAGCAAGCAAAGAAAAATTACATATAGTGATGACATAAAGACTTTTGTTTTAACATTACACCTTTAGTCGCCGAAAACAATTTTGTTTTTATAAATTCAAAGATTTATTTGCCGAAAGAGAGCACATTATGGTGATCTTTAGCAATCTTTAATAGTTTTGTTGGCTTCTTCACAGAAGTTTTAGAATATTAAAAATAAATTTAAGGAAGAAACCTCACCCGCAGAATGTAGCGTTAATTTTTGATTCCATGGCTCTCAAACAAGAATTTATTTAGTATTGTAATTTGTAAAACATCCACGTGTTTATTACTTTTGCTATAAATATCTACACAACTTTGTTTACAATCAACTTACCTATGGAATTTCACACTAGATGTTGGATTGCAAATAATTCTGCAACCATGAATTACACAACTCATAGTAGAATATCTCTAAAACACAATATGTATTATAGTGGATAATTACAGAAAAAAAGTTCGCAGAATACTTGCAAAAATTGTAAAATCACACAAAATAGATATTCGTAATATTTCAAAATTACTTACTGAAAATTAGGTTATTAACTTCCTAAATGTGTATTATTTTTTATGTATGATTGTTTACTTTTATGAGTATGTTTTTTATTTTTTTTTATTATATTTAAATTTAACAATAACTGTAGTTCGATCCCCGGGTCGGGCAAAGTAATATTGAGTTTTTCTATTCAGTATCAGCTCGGAGTCTGGAATTTGTGTCCAATACGGCGATAGGCTCGCCCCCTATCATATCATGGGATGGAATAACGGCGAAAAGTGGGTGCACTAGTTGTGCCTCTGCCTACCCCTTCGGGGATAACAGGCGTGAGTGTGTGTGTGTGTGTGTGTGTGTGTAGTTTTCATTTTTAAATATCCCAATGTTTTTCTGTCTAACCTTACAGTCTCCATATTTGGTTATAAAGGCCAGCAAACAACGTGAACATATCCAGTCGCAGGGGAAAGTAAAACATATATAATGTGAGGTTGTGTGCCGAGCAAAAAAAAAGCACGCGGGGCCGCGTGCGAAGCAAAAATTTTTTTTTTTAACAGCTTTGTAAGTAAGGTGCCAAAAAACGGTCCCCCAAGGAGCTGCAAGATGCCCCTGTAACAGCGAGGCCCCAGGCGGTTGCCTGGTTCGCCCCCCTCCTCCAAGGCCGCCACTGAATTCACCACCGCGTGGTGAGGTATTTTTTTATGTAAGTGGAACTAGTAGTTCCGAACTACTTACCAAAACAGTATGTAAATATGCCAATTTTGTTTGGAATAAACTTTCTAACTCAAATTATATTTTTAAATATCAACTATTACTAGCCGCTGTAGTTGGTTTTCATAGTTAATTTAAACCGCATTACTTTATAGAAATAAAAATAAATATTATGGTGCGATATCATATTATTACACACTCACACACTCACGCCTCTTATCCCCCGGGTAGACAGAGGTGCAATTAGTGCAACCACTTTCTGCCGTTATTCCGTTCCATGGTGTGATAGGGGGCGAGCCTATTGCCTTATCGTGTACAAATTCCAGACTCCGAGCTGATACTGAATGGAAAATAATCACTTTGCCCGACCCGACCATCCCGGGGATCGAACCCGAGACCTCAGCATTGCAGTCGTACCATAATACAACTACGCCACCGAGGCAGCCATATTATATCATATCATATTATTATGGACAGTTAATTATGTTACGTCCTGGTTTAGAAAATAAACCTTTGTCACTCTAAAGAGAGAGACAGCAGTTAACTGTGACGTCACATTTTATTCTTCAGTTTGTTAAACGGAATGAATAATCCATATGGGTATAAAATTCTTGGTTCTAGCATTACCGGGCGCGACCACAACATAAAGCGCGCATTAGACGCTCACACAAACGGCATTCAATTCCATTACTCATGACTGACGGATGAAGTATTAAACAAAGTGACATTACTCTATCACTCAAAATTCTCTTCAGTCATACGCAAGATTTTGCGGAGAACACACGTTTTCGCTCGTTTTGGTATGAATACTTGTAAAATAAAAGAGGATTGATAAACGTGTAACAAGAAGGCGTTGGGTAAAATTTTGACTGAAAAAGATAGTTTTATAGCCATACTTTTGTTTTACCCACCTTTTATTAGCGGCCATGCCCGTTTGATTTTTTTATCCGGAATAAAAGTTATATATATTTTCCAGGGATAAAGCCTATTTGTTATTCTATACTATAATCTATCTTTGTGCCAAATTTCATTCGATCTGGATGTTTAGCCGTTCTGGTGTGATTGAGAAAAAAAGCATCAAAGTTTTCGCAATTATTATATCAGTACCTATAGATAAATTTAGTTTGAAATATGAGATACAAAAGTATGACAACAATTTTTTTTATTATCTCATTGGATAAATTTATCTAATAAGATAATAAAGAAAAAGTACCCTATAGTACTGAGGAGTAATGTATCTTCTTATTAGTGAAAGAATTTACAAAATGAAATAAATCTTTCCTCTTTATAACATTTGTATAGACTAACTATTAAAGATTCGTGGTATACCACAACTCAGGGATTGTTTCAAGCTTAAAATAATTTTTTTCTGCGAATGTCGGAGAAGGTAATTGGCCGCGCGGGTGGCCAGCGCCTCTCCGACTCAACACAATATGTCCCACTCCACCGCTGTCCGCGCGCTGACTGACGTTTGCGGGACGAAATGCCATTAGACGATCGCGCAAAAGTCATGACTGATGGTTGCGCGACGCGCATATAAAAAAATTCAGATATTCGTCACTCAACCGTCAATCACCACATTAGACGATAGGTTATTCGTCACTCACGGACGTGACTGTGGTAAAACGGACAGCAAAACCTACTGTCTACTGCGCGCTTAATACATAAACATATTGGAATTATTTTCAGATGACACCTGGGTACTACTATTACCATCAAAGAGCATTATAATACTACGGAAAATTACCATTTCAATATCATATTTAGTAAAAGTACCTAAATGATTATAAAATAAGGCATAAACATGGACAAATCAAGCAAACGACGTTATTCTTCAAGTTCCGATAGCGCAGAAGAAAGTCGGAAAAATGATATAAAAGAAAGAGATGAATTTGCTAAGAGATTAAAGAAAAGAGATGAAGAAAAAGTAAAGAAAGTTACAGAGGCCACTAGTAAAAGATCATATGAAGAAGCTGCAAAGCGGCTTAAATTAGAAGCTGAGGATAGAGACAAAATATTACCCAAACTTCGAGTTCAATCCCGACGGAAATATTTGGAAAAACGAAAGGACGACAAAGTTGTAGAATTAGAAGCCGATATAGCTGATGATGAATATTTATTTGATGACAGCATGTGAGTATTTATTGATAGGTATTGTAGCATCTAGTAGCAAAGCTATGTAACCAAAGGCCCTGGTGCAAAAAAGAAGTCCTGATTTTACTGTTTGGTAGATGATGCTTTTTTAGTTTCCAAAGGGTAGTGATATAAAAAATAAAAGGAGGTCTTGCAGTAAATATAAACTTGCATCATTTGAGGTTTGGGTTTCAGTCAGGGTCTGGGTGCTTTGCATCGCCTACCCCTATGGTAGATGTGCCCTTGCTGGCATATAGATTTTAGGACCAAAAGCTTGTTAAAAACATGTTGCTTGTTAAGTCATGATTAGCATATCGACGCTGGAAAGCAAACACGTAGTAACTGACATACATCATATGTGTCAGTTACTACGTGTTTGCTTTCCAGCGTCGATATGATGCTAAAGATACTACTGCAAAATTTTTGGTTTTTGCTTGTGGCTTGACTCCATAAAAGAGTAAGAAAGAGTGCTTTTTAAGAGATTATCAAAATGATAATCCTTACTAATATTATAAAAAGCGTGGGGTGTATGGTGTCAATAGTTATAAATATTTTATTGACAGATAATATGAGTAGAATGATTATCATTCTGATGATATCTTAAAAAGCATCCCACGCTTTTATTAACAATAAAATACATGTTTTTCTTATTTACACTATTCTCAATTCAAGTTTATTAAAAAATATTTTCTATTATTTCGTTGAATTTTCTATAAAGCGTTTCTTGTTTTTTTTAAACTATGACTATGACTGCCTCGGTGGCGTAGTTGTATTACAGTACGACTGCAAAGCTGAGGTCTCGGGTTCGATCCCCAGGTCGGGCAAAGTGATATCGAGTTTTTCTATTCATTATCAGCTCGGAGTCTGGAATTGGTGCCCGATATGGCGATAGGCTCACCCCCTATCACATCATGGGACGGAATAATGGCGAAAAGTGGGTGCACTAGTTGCGCCTCTGCCTACCCCTTCGGGGATAACAGGCGTGAGTGTATATGTATGTATGTATGTTTAAACTATTATAGGCTCGCCCCCTATCACATCATGGGACGGAATAACGGCGAAAAATGACGTTCACGAAGTTTTATGATACTATTATCTGATGCATCACACCAAATATGGTTTGACAAGAAATAACTGACGAAATTTTTACCTGGCTCAGGGGCTATTATGACACTAAACTTATGATTGATACTATACATTTTTTCACGCAGTATTTTCCAATGCTAGTTACATGGTATCACACTATCCTCGATATTATCCCATTAAAGTCTGGAGACTCAGAATATATTTGCATATATGTAAATTAAATATCAGCTGTCTTTTTGTTTGTGCTAGTTTAATTATGCCCTCTTTCATATGACAAATCAATACCAAGAATGTGTATATTTATTTATTTGTATACCGGGTGGAAGGGAAACACTCTCGGAAACGAATACAGGTGATAGTATGGGTGATTCCTGATGTGATGGCACTAAAAAAATCGCGATCGCATTGTTACAATTTTAGTAGGATTTTCTCAAATTTCTGTACAGCTTTACGTATGGAGAGATAAATCTGAAAAACAGTAAAATAATAAGAAATAAGAAATTTATTTAGGTACAAAGAAATTATTTGACAAACAGTACTGTCAGAGGCCTTTTTTTAGGTAACATTATATCTGTGCTAAAAGGCCCCTCTCTTCCATTACTAAATTAAACAAAATTATAAAGAGAAGGAAAAAAAAATTACTTAAAATAAACTTACTTAAGTGTATTTGTGTAAGTGTAAATGTGTATTGAGTATGTGTGCGTGGATGTGTTTGAGTCTGAGTGACTGTGTGAATTTGCTTTTGTTTTGTCATTAAACTAAGTCATACGATTTAGAATTAACTCAGTTTCATCATATGTGAGTGACATGAGCCAGTCAGTTAAGGATTTCTTACATTCTCTATTAGATTTTTGGTAAATCTCCAATAATTTGTTAATTTTGTTATATAGATAGCTGCTCAGTCCTAAGTACTGATGCTGTGCAAAAGATGTTTTGGATTTATTCGTAACAGCTACTTCATACTTTCTTCTTTTTATAAGATTTGGGGGTTCAAAAACTATATTTCGGTGCATTTTTAGAGTACAATTTAATATGAAGAGCTTTCTGACGCTTAATAAACCACATGAACTGTATAAGCATTCAGTAGGTAAGCGGTAAGATTTAAAAAACATTATTTTTAATAGCGAATGTTGAACCCTTTCTAGGACTAAAAATTTAGATTTGGAAGCACCTCCCCAAATGCATATACCATAGGTCATTACAGATTGAGCCAGAGAGATATATATTTGCTTAAGAAGGTCCCCAGAGGCCACATGTCTCAATTGTTTAAATATCCAAAACAGTTTTCTGATACGGGTACATACTAAATCAATATGGTCATGCCAAGACAAACGCTGATCCAAAACAATGCCTAAGTACTTTGCTTTATTTACTTTTTCGATAGTTGGACAATTGCAGAAGCCGGAAAAACCACACTCATGAATTTTTATTTTGAAAGATCTATCAGGTTGAGTCCTGGTAGTCAAAGAGAAGCACATAAAATTAGTTTTCTGAGTATTTAAAGTCAACAAATTGTTATTTAGCCAATGTACAACTCTAGACATGCCCATCTCAGTATTCCTGCAGATTTGTTCCCAATTATTTCCTGTAAAAATTATTGCAGTATCATCTGCATACGAGAACACTTTGGCCCCACCTAAATCAAGTTCACACAATTCATTTATATAAACCAGGAACAAGGTAGGCCCCAACACACTGCCTTGCGGAACACCAAAAGCTACAGATGAGTCATTACTAATATATTGATCTATTTTAACTCTTTGAATACGGTTTGCCAAATAATTACTAAACAGTTTTAAGGGTAAACCTCTAATACCAATTCGTTCAAGTTTATCTAAAAGAATGGGGACAGAAACAGCATCGAAAGCCTTTTTTAAATCAAGGAATACTGCGAGACATTTATTTCCACAATCAAGGTGATGAGTAATAAGAGAAGTTAAAGCATCAACAGCATCTTCCGTTGATTTACCCTGCCTAAAACCATACTGTGATTTTGATAAAAGCTCAAACTTGTTTAAATAATTTACCAATCTTTTATTTAATAATTTTTCTAGGATTTTGGATATTGATGGTAATATAGAAATTGGTCTATAGTTATTAATGCTGTCCCTGGTCCCATTCTTGTATATCGGTATGACATTCGAAATTTTTAAAGCCACAGGAAAAATACCCTGATGGAAACACAAATTTGCTAAATGAACAATAATCGGAATAATCTCAATTTTTGCAATCTTGAGGAAGCTTGTAGGTATATTATCATAGCCAGATGAACTACTAGACTTGAGTGTCATGAGAATATCATGAACTTCTTCCTCGTCAGTGTCGAAGAGTACAAATGATGTCAATTGCAATTTTAAGTTACTGCAAGAGCCAAAAGAATTGTTATTTTTGAGTAAAATAGTTTCGGCAATTTGCTGTCCAACGCCTATAAAATATTCATTAATATTATTAACAGCTTCAAGTAGGGATTTATTAATATCTAAAAGAATGCTACAATCTGTTTTAGTTTGCTTAAATTGCGTTATGTTATTTACTGCACGCCAAAGATTTTTACAATGTTTGACTGAATTTGATAAAAGGTCTTTTTCATATGCTCGTTTTAGCTTTTTAATCAACTGAGTACAATAGTTGCGATACCTCCTATAACTCAACCTAAGAATCATATTAAATGGATCATTTTTCATTTGTTTTTGTAATTTATTCCTATGTCTAACATAGGGATAAATGAGTAAAAAAGGTCAATATTTCAAAAAAATCGTAATGAAACACATACATCAGCTGACGGGTTAACGACCGCGCGGCCGGTGCCGGCGCGAGCGCGACGGCCGCCGCCTTGTCGGCGTTTGCTTTCTAGTTTGTACCCTACCCATTCTTTTTGTACGCTTTACATTGCGCGCGCATGAATTACGGAAATACTAAAATCGTATTATCGCTTAGCTTTGCAAATGAATATAGTTTTTCGTTAATGTTATGGTTCTTCTCTCTTACCGTTCCGGTATAGAGAGCGTTTCCCTTCCACCCGGTATGTATGTTGCAACAAATTTTCGTTTATAAATATCAGTGATTACAAAATAATCAACGTAGAGACTTCCTGTTAAAATATGTACAGTTAGCCACATACATAGCTGAACAAATTCAAAAGTTCAAATCACTAAATATACACTTTTGTGTGCTTACCATTTTTTTATGTCTTCACAAAAATATTGAATAAACTTGACTTTACCTAAAGAAAAAAATTGTTTCAATTGACTCGTCAAGCCCCGCTACGGACGCCGGCATCCTAGTATATAGGGTTTCCCCATAATCATGTATGAGTGGGGTTTGACAGTTTAAAGTTAATGAATATAGGCATTTTGGATTTTTGAGTTTGTTCACCTACTCATATGCCTCACTGTACAGATATCAACAGTTTAAAGCTAAGCATAAAGTTTATGACCAATATTATTTATGGTGAATGTTTGGTGAATTATCTCTGGTGAATTTTATTTCAAAAAACGTAAAAGTAAAGCAGCAAAATTTAATTAGGATATATAATTACATAAAAATGTACATACATATAATATTATGATTTGATTTGTGTGCAATATTTTTATTTCAGCTTAACAAAAAGAGAAAAGCAAGAGAGAGACCATAAAAAGGTTATATTAAAATTAGCAAAAGAACATGAGAAGGCGAGAGAATTGGAAAATGTTCAAAGGTACCATATGCCACAAGACTTGGGAAAAGGAGAAAAAGGTAAGTTTTTTATTGTCTTGCTTTTACTACTGTTATAATCATTTTCTTTATCACAGTAAGTAGTACAGATTTATCTGAGGTAAGTGTAAAATAATTTTCCATCTATTATAGGTGAATACATTGAAGTTGATGAAAATGAAAAGTTGCCTCACTCAGAACAACAAAAATGGGAACAAGAACAAATCAAATCAGCATTCTTCAAGTTTGGCGCAAAAGATGCAAAAGCCAAAGATGAATATGAGCTGTTACTTGATGAACAAATTGATTTTATACAAGCTCTTAAAATGGAGGGTGATGATGATAAGACAGAAAAAGAGGAAAAAACCGAATATCAGAAAATGCGTATGACTATTGAAGAAACAAAAAAGTCACTCCCCATATACAGTTTTAAAGACACATTGATAGAGGCAATAAAAAAATATCAAATATTGATAGTAGAGGGTGAGACAGGTTCGGGAAAAACTACACAAATACCACAATATCTCCTTGAAGCAGGCTTTACCAAAGATAGTAAAAAAATTGGCTGCACTCAACCAAGAAGAGTAGCTGCAATGTCTGTAGCAGCTAGAGTTGCCCAAGAAATGAATGTGAAATTGGGTAATGAAGTTGGGTACAGTATAAGATTTGAAGATTGCACTTCAGACAGAACTGTAATAAAGTATATGACTGATGGCACACTTCATAGAGAATTTCTATCAGAACCAGATTTAGCATCATACAGTGTAATGATTATTGATGAAGCTCATGAAAGAACCCTCCATACTGATATTTTATTTGGCCTTGTCAAAGACATAACTAGGTTTAGACCAGATTTAAAATTACTTATTTCTAGTGCAACATTAGATGCAGAAAAATTCTCAAATTTCTTTGATGATGCACCCATTTTTAGAATACCGGGCAGAAGATTTCCTGTGGATATCTATTATACAAAAGCTCCTGAAGCTGACTATGTTGATGCGAGTGTTGTTTCCGTCTTACAAATCCATGCCACACAGCCTCTGGGTGACATATTAGTATTTCTCACAGGGCAAGAAGAAATTGAAACTTGTGTAGAAATGTTACAAGAGAGGACAAAAAGAATCGGAAAAAAGTTAAAAGAGCTTTTAATTTTACCTGTGTATGCTAATTTACCCAGTGATATGCAAGCCAAAATATTTGAACCAACACCTGAAGGTGCCCGTAAAGTTGTACTAGCCACAAACATTGCAGAAACATCGCTAACAATTGACAATATAATTTATGTTATTGATCCAGGATTTGCTAAGCAAAATAACTTTAATTCAAAAACTGGCATGGAGAGTTTAATGGTTGTCCCAATATCAAAAGCATCTGCTAATCAAAGAGCAGGAAGAGCGGGACGGGTTGCCCCAGGAAAATGTTTCCGATTATACACAGCTTGGGCATATAAATATGAGTTGGAAGATAATACTATTCCAGAAATTCAAAGAATTAATTTAGGAAATGCTGTTCTTACATTAAAAGCTTTGGGAATTAATGACCTGATTCACTTTGATTTCTTGGATCCTCCTCCACATGAGACACTTGTATTGGCGTTAGAACAATTATATGCTCTTGGAGCCCTCAATCATCATGGAGAATTGACTAAAGCGGGCAGAAGGATGGCAGAATTTCCAACGGATCCAATGCTTGCCAAAATGTTGCTGGCTAGTGAAAAGTGAGTATATTTGTAGGTTTAATACAATGGAAAAAAAGTTGTAACTGCCATCACCTAATCCAAAAAAATCTTCTCTTCATTCTTCTTCAGCTTCAAAATCCACACACCGGCGCCGTAATTATAGTACTATCGTTAGCGTCGATATATCCACAATCTTGTTCCGACATGATTTCGTCCAGTTGATCCATGTGTAATGGACATTATCTCATTTTAGTCATGATGGCAGTGGATAAACTGCCGTAAATGTGTGCCTGAACAGTTTTTATAACTTCAAATAGAAGTCAAACAGTCATGAATGTAAAGTTTTCATTTGGTTCAGTAAGTGTAGCTACTCTTACATAAAATCGCCGCCACGCGGTATTGTGCTAAGTTGTTGGCCGGCTATTACTTTACCTATTAGGTGTTGCTCGCAGCTTCGCACGCGTGATAGCCTTTCCTGCTGCTAAAATCCCTAAATCACTGTAGCGATCCATAGCACTATCTGTACGATGTCAGCGCCAATTATTTAAAAAACAAACTTATAAATATTTCCCACAGCAGCAAATTACCAGGATAAAAGTGACCTATGTAATAATAAATAAAAAAAAAATATTTATTTGCGCAACATGAAAATAACAAAAATATTCTAAACAATGAGTGACATAAAATTGTTGGTGCTTACACAGAAAGTTTTAAACAGTATTTAACAGGGGGCCCCAAACTAGGCAAAGCCTGTATCTTGGAGACCAGAGTGGTTATATTTGTAATCTAGCTTAATATTACGGATTTAATTTAGTTTGGTTTTTTGTGTATCTATTAATAAATATAACACTTTTATCAATTTAATTAACAAATCTAATACTTATATTCCAACTTATACTAACTTATATTATGTAGTCATAGTAGTTCTTTTTACTTCAGTAGTTCTAATCATATTTATTTTTATATAAAGTACAAATATAGTTATATATTGTGTCTTAATGAGCATTCACTAAAGACCTGTATTGTGAAGTTAATTTTAACAATGTTATATGAAATCTTACTTAATTATTAATTACTAGTATTAAATTAATATGTTTTCGGTATCTATATAATCTAATGACTGGAGCCATTTTGACACCTTTGATTTGGCTTCAGGAACCGAGAGGCCTTTCAGGTCGCAGTGTTTTAGTACCGAGTTGTAAGTGTGTGCTCTGAGGAATTCTCCAAATCTACGACCAAAACGGGTTCTTGTTCTAGGAAGTGGTAATCTGAAAACTCTCTTTTTCAATAGTGTTTTGTAATCATAATAGGACGAAAGGCGTTTTTGTGTGTTAATACATATTCTGAGAATAAACAGTTGACGTACGGTTAGGACTCCAGCTTCTTGATATAGATTTCTTGTAGGGTGTCTGTATGGTTTTCTAAGCATGATTTTAAGTACAGACCTTTGGGCCCTTTCGGCGGTTATAAGAGTTGTTTTTGGAGCGCTACCCCATACGGAGATACAATAGGTTATAATGGATTGGCATATTGCCATGTAAATAGTTTTTAATATATAGTGACTGGCGGAATTATTAAGTTTTTTTAATATTGCAGATGTTTTCCTAATTCTTTTGGACATGTATTCAATGTGATCTTTAAAATTTAAGTTTTGATCTATAATCATCCCTAAGTATTTTATTGTGTGTGATTGTTGTATAGTGTCGCAATTGCAGTCTTGGTTAAGTCTTTTACAGTTATGAATTTGGAGATTGGCTGGCAGTGGTGGCTGAGAAGCAGCAGTTTTGTGGAAGCAGAGGTATTTTGTTTTTTCTTTATTAAGGATCAAAAGATTATGTTGCATCCACTTACTGATGGTTTCCATACCTTGCTCCGCAGCAAGGAAAGTGGAAGGCCAGTCTTTTTCAGTGAACAAAATGGCCGTATCGTCAGCATAACAAATTATCTCAGCATTAGGCATTTTGGTGCTGTGGATATCATTCATATAGATAATGAATAAGGTTGGACCCAGTGTACTTCCTTGGGGAACGCCATTTTGTATTGGAAGTATTTCACTTTGGTGAGCCCCAACCCTTACCAGTTGATTACGTTCCGAGAGATAGCTCTTAAACCAATCCAATGTCAGACCCCTAACTCCGAATTTCTCCAGTTTATTAAGGAGTAATTTTGTAGAAATTGTGTCAAAAGCTTTTGCTAGATCCACGAAAACGCCTAGACAACATTCACCCTTATCGAGGCTTGCACTGACAAGGTCTGTTAATAAAGTTACGGCATTTTCAGTTGATTTACCCCTACGGAAACCATACTGTTGTGAAGATAAAAGACTAATGGACTCAATATATTGAACAAGACGTTTATTAACAATATTTTCAAGAATTTTAGATGGGATGCTAAGTAGGGATATTGGCCGATAGTTGTTGGGTATGTCCTTGGCACCGCACTTGTGAATTGGAGTGACCGAGGCCACCTTCCACATAGATGGAAACTTGCCGGAGCTTATGCTTGAGTTAAAAATATGAACTAGAGGCTCGGAAATATGTTTGGAGCATAGCTTTAGGAGGCGGGCGTCAATACCATCTAAACCCGGGGCACTATTCAATCTTAGATTATTAATAATGTCCCTTACCTCTTCAATATCGGTAGGTGAAAGAAAGAAGGAGTTAGTTGGGGAGTTTGGAACATTAGATATTGCAACAAGGCTCTCCTCCGTTTCCCCGACCTGGGTTAGGATATTGGAAGCCAGGTTCTGCCCTACTGTTGAGAAATATCTGTTTGTAATATTGAGTGAATCTGTAGGATTATTACATTTTGTGAGTAACTCAGTTGCAGGTTCATTTGAAGTGTTTAAGTTGCATATATTTTTTATAGATTGCCAAAGGTGTTTCGTGTTCGTGGAATTTGTCTGCAGCAGGGTTGTTTCATAATTTCGGTTTACACTTCTTACTAAATTTCTATAAAAGTTTTGGTACCGTGTGTATGTCACTTTAAGAGTATCGTTGTTGGGGTCTTGTTTAGTTTTTAAATGAAGGTTGTCGCGAAACCGTGAGCATCTGAGTAGGCCTGGAGTCATCCATGGCTCGATGTTAAATTTAGTACGACTTATCCGTTGTAACTTAGAGTTATGTTCAATGGTATCTTTTATTACTGAGACGTAATTTTCAGTCATAGTGTCCACATCAGTTTCCATGGAAAGTGCATCCCAATTGAATTGGCCTAGGTCGCGAGCAACCCCTTCATAATCAATGACCATTCTTTGCCTAGAAGGCTTAGAACGAATTTTAAGTGTTTCTATGCCAATAATTGTCATTTTGTGGTCCGTAATATCGAAATCGCACACTAAACCTGTTACAGAGAATTTACACTTTAAAAAGATGTGGTCGAGGCATGCATTTAGACGAGTTGGTTTATTAATGGCAGGTTGTAAGCCGTGCTCGGCATTTAAACATAGGTAGTTTGTGGACTCTGGTGAAAGTGTGTCAATATTTATATCTCCTGCCAGGATAATTGTCTGTCTATCTTTGTATGTTGTAAGGTGTTGATCAAGTGAATTTAGGAAAGGTGTTGTGTTTCTAAAAGAGGGTGATCTGTAGATACAAAATAAAGTCATCTTCTTGTCTATGTCTATAATTAGACCGCATGCCTCAGTTAAAGATGGTTCTCGTATCGAAGCTTGTATTGTGTTTTTGACATAGACAACTACGCCACCATTTTGATTGATGTTATTTGTAGTATGGAAATGTACGTATCCTGGAAGCTCATTAATTATCGTGCTCTCGCTTAATCTACATTCTGTTAAAACTAGGATGTCAAATGTTATCTTAGTTCTTAGTAAGTATATTTGTAAAGTATCGAAATTTTTATTTATGCTCCTTATATTAAGTGATAACAATTTAAAATTAAAATTATTACATAAAAAGAAATCCCGACACTCCTCGGGTGAAATGAATTCGTAACAAGTGATATCTTTCATTTTATCAATATTTTTCATGAGCTCGAAATCACCCATATTTTGTAATACGTGTTTTAATAACTTTATTGAGTATGTAGAATTTAAGAATAATAGAGACTGTTTCGAGAAGCGAGTAAGGCTTAGATAATAATGACTGTGTGATACGTGTGATGATATCTATTTTATGTGTAAAGGGTGCCTGGAACAGACAACTAGTTGCTAAAAATGCGACCTGAATGTGTATGAGCATACTGATATACTTTCTAAAATATGTTATAGTAAAATATCTTAATAGTGAATGTGAGTCTGTATAGAGCACCGGTGTAACAACATTGTATAGATAATTATAAAATATATAAATTAATTTTACCAAGTTATACTTAACTAAATATAAATAAATCTTTAGGAACTGACATGAGATCAATGAAAATAATATAAAATTTACGAATTGAAAAGGAGTTAGGGCATTAGATACTATCCTTCGAAATGGTGTCACTCGCCGAGGGTCTTCCACTTGAGCACAGCTTCTCGAGTACCGCAGCGGATGTAACGTGAAGCACGGAGCTGGTTTCGCTTCGCCGCATAAAAATATTGCCGTTAGAGGTCCACACGTACTTAAAGTGAAGATCGGTCCCGGTTTTTCGTGCTTTGCTGTAGAGAACCCAGTTTTCCTTGGTGAGATGTTCGTTAACGTATACTCTCTGTGGGTTTCCTGGGACTTGAAACATATCTGATGTGAGTCCGCGCCGCACTCGGGCAGCCCGCAGAAGTTTGTCTCGGGGTTCACGCCGCGTAAAAGTTACTACGACGGGTCTGGAACGCGTGGCTTTTCCGGCATCTGTACTTCGTCTCCCGACACGCCTTACATCATCCACGTCCCTAGGATCCAGTTCGAGACCCAATTTAGTGGATATTGCGTTTAGGACTTGCGGAAGATTCTCTCCGTTGCATTCGGTCAGCCCGGTTAATTCAATATCATTGCGCAGATTCCGTTGTTCCTTAGCTTGAAGGTCTTGACGCAGTTGAGCGACTTCAGCACGCAGGATGATGACTTCTGCTTTGTATGCGTCAAGTTCTTTCAGTCTACTGTTTACCTCCCCTAGGTCTTGCCTGAAGGTCATTATGTCTTCAGCTGTGAAGTTTAGAGACTGGGTGAAGTCACGCATCTCTTTCTTCATTGACAGAAATACTTCCTGAAGCGAACGCAAGGTAGAGGTGAAAGTCGCCGTAAGTTCCGGTGAAACTTCCATTTTTGCTAAGTTTTCAGCAGACGTAATAAAATCCTCTTCAGGTGACTTTTTTGAGGAATCATCTAGCTTCGGCCTTTTGGGAGAATTATCTCCCCTGGAGTCCTTACTCTTCACTTTACAACCGGGACACACAAAATTATTTTGTTTCATACGCAGTTGCTTGTGTTCATCTCTGCTCAATGTAAGACAGAAGGTGTGGAAGTGGTGCGTACACTTCGAGCAGCGAATTGATTGCGGGGTTCCATCCTGACCCGCCTTAGAGGTACATACTTTGTTACAGGAGCCGCACAACATTATAAATTCTGCTGATAAAACTTATTGTAAATATTTTATCTACACTGCAACTAGATGGCGCTAGTAGTAGTCAGAGATAAAAGTTTGAAATTGAAAAATCTGTCGATTCCCTTGAAATGATCACTAAATCACCTTTGTTACTGTTTTCTTGTGACAAATAATCTGTACTCTGGCGATTCTTCGTTCCTTTTGAGCCCGAAGCATAAAGAAAGCAAATTCTTGAAATCCGTTGGCGTTTGAATATCGGGGCACAAAAAGTTGTATAACTCTTAATATCCCACGATTTCGTGTTGAATAACACTTGTACAGGTATATCACTACACTGTTCACATATACAGCTACATATAACAGTTCAAAACACGAGTATTTACTTGAAATATAATTAATTCTGAGCAGACTACACTGAGCAGTGTTTACTAGAACAGCGCCACCTGGCGAAAAAACATATAGGACTATCTGTGCCAAATTTCATCCAAATTCTTTAGTGTTTCTTGTGTTTCTAATAATGATCCAAACATTCGCATTTATAATATTCATAAATGTGGTGGATTAAGGCCTAACCCCTCTCGGTAGTAGAGGAGGCCCATGCTCAGTAGTGGGCAGTATATAATACAGGGCTGATTGCATTGTAACATGAAATAATAACAGCAATGGAACAGCTTACACAAAGCTATGCGATTGTTTTATTCTAAATATATGTAAACCTATACCTCATAAAGCATTATTTTCGAATCAGTTTTATTAATGAATGTTTTATTTCAGATATAAATGTTCAGAAGAAATAGTGACAATATCAGCAATGTTGTCCGTCAACAGCTCAGTTTTCTATAGACCTAAAGATAAAATAATCCATGCAGACACAGCAAGAAAAAATTTCTTCCATCACAAAGGAGACCATTTAACATTAATGAATGTTTATAATCAATGGGTAGCATCAGATTATTCAGTACAATGGTGTTATGAAAATTTTGTGCAATATAGATCAATGAAGAGAGCTCGAGATGTACGGGAGCAATTGGTTGGTTTAATGGAAAGAGTAGAAATAGAAATGATGTCAAGTGTGGCTGACGACACTAACATTCGTAAAGCGATCACTGCTGGTTACTTTTATCACATTGCAAAATTTTCTAAAGGTGGTCATTATAAAACTGTAAAACATAATCAGGTGAGAATTTTTGTATATTTTTTTTAAACTAGATTCTATACAAAATACCTGATACAGATGATTCATAATGCAAAATGACTGCTTCGGTGGTTTCGCTGATTGCGGTAGGAGCAATGCTACTTAAACCGCAATCTATACTAATATTATAAAGCTGAAGAGTTTGTTTGTTTGTTTGTTTGTTTGAACGCGCTAATCTCAGGAACTACTGGTGCGAATTGAAAAATTCTTTTTGTGTTGAATAGACCATTTATCGAGGAAGGCTATAGGCTATATAACATCACGATGCAACTATTAGGAGCGAAGAAATAATGGAAAATGTGAAAAATGCGGGGAAAATTATTCATCCTTGAGGCCTTCCATTGCGTGCGCTGCGAAAACGGTTCAAGATACCAAAAATATATGTATGAAAGAATTATTCCTCTTGAAATGATCTAAAAAAAAGTCCGCGACAGTATCTTTCTATCTTTTAAAATAAACTCTCTAGAACCGTTTTTATGGTAATCAAATTTGGTCGAAATTAATGCATTATTTGTTAAGAGTTGTATCAACGTCATAATATTAATCTTTATACAAATAAATGTGTTGGGTAGAGTGATTCAACGGGAAGGTTTTTATGTATGTACTTTTAGCCCGGAAAAACTTATTAACGCGGGCGAAGCCGTGGGCAAAAGCTAGTACAATATAAAGGGCTCAGTATTCTGCGGGATACTCAACTCTTTAGTATCTTATAGTAGATATCGCGTGTGTGGAGGATGGTCTCAATGAGTAGGTGTTGGATAGTTAAATATCTAAGCCCCATGATGAAGAATATAGTAATTTAAAATTTTTGAAATATAAATTGAACTAAAATGATTTAAGTAACCCCAACCCAAAAATCGTCTAAAAAGGGTGTCCCCTTGGGTTACGTAACCCATATCCAAATTTTCCAACTCTCAGCTCCTCATCGCTTCTCTTACCCAGCTTTGCATTGAAGTCCCCCATAACAACATTAAAGCACTTACACTTTTATTTTTTTACTTTTTAGAGGTTTTTTGGTCAAAGGCTGGCTGATTTCCTGGAGAAAGAGGGACTCTTCGCGATGAACTCTTTCTTTCAGAAGCCGCCTCACAGGAAATGGACCTGGTTAAGCCCAGACGGTTCAACAAGGAACGAGATAGATTTCATCTTGACGACGAAAAGACGGATATTCGATAATGTCTCTGTGATCAATAGGGTGAAAACCGGAAGCCATCACCAGAGGTTAGAGGCATATTGAATATCAACGTCAACTAAGAAAGGTTTCTACTCGGTCCACTCTCCGCCCTACTCGTGCTTGTATCCAAAACCCAGAAAGCTTTGAGCTCGAGTTGGCAAACAGCTTCAATTGCCTCGGTGATTGCGCTACAGTGGACGAGATTAATGGCGGACTGGTAAAAGCTGTTCATACGGTGGGTACTAAATTCTTTAGACCGCACCGAAGAGATAGACCCCAAAAACTCTCGACTCATACACTCGATCTCATAGCCAAACGTCGATCTATGGCGTTGCAGTCTTCTGATGATGCTGAAGTATATCGGCAGCTCAATAGATAAATATGGAAATCCTTGCGACACGACGTCCGCACTTACAACACTGTATTGGTTAAAGATACGATTGTGCGGAACAAAGGCTCCAAAGTGTTCGCAAATGACCTGTCTATTGGGCAGAAACAGATGACTAGGCTGAAGACAGAAGGTGGTAACGTAGCGTCGTCGAAGGCTGAGATATTGAGGGAGATCGAGAGGTTCTACGGACAGCTTTATACTCCAGTTGTCAAACCCGCCACCAGCTTGGCTAAAGACCCGAGAGCCAAGCTGGTCCGGCACTACAGCGAAGACATCCCGGACATCAGTCTATGCATGATTAGGATGGCTCTGGGACAGCTCAGAAATAACAAGGCGCCGGGCGCGGACAGAATTACTGCATAGCTTGTGAAGATGGGCGGTGTGCTGTTACTTACAGTCCTTCAGAAGCTATTCAACTTCGTTCTGCTCCAGGGTATAACGCCCGAGGCATGGAACAGGAGTGTGGTGGTACTGTTCTTCAAAAAAGGTATAACGCCTTATTGAAGAATTACAGGCCCATCTCACTCTTGAGCCATGTCTACAAGCTGTTCTCAAGAGTAATCACGAATCGTCTCGAGCGCAGGCTAGATGACTTCCAGCCTCCCGAACAAGCCGGATTCCGGAAAGATTATAGTAACATAGACCATATCCATACGCTGCGGCAAGTTGCACAAAAAACTGAGGAGTATAACTTGCAACTTTGCTTAGCGTTCGTGGACCGAACGTATGAGAAAGCCTTCGATTCGATCGAGACCTGGGCTGTGCTGCAGTCTCTACAGCGGTGCCACGTTGATCATCGGTACATCGAAGTGTTGACGTGCTTGTATAACAACGCCACCATGTCGGTCCGAGTACAAGAACAGAGTTCGAAGGCTATTCCACTACACAGAGGCGTGAGACAGGGAGATGTTATCTCTCCGAAACTGTTCACTGCCGCGTTGGAAGATGCCTACAAGCTCTTGGATTGGAAAGGACTCGGCAACAACATCAATGGCGAATACATCACTCACCTTCGTTTTGCCGATGACATCGTTGTATTGGCAGAATCACTGGAGGGTCTGAGCACAATGCTCAGTGACCTTAACCGAGTTTCTCAACTGGTGGGTCTCAGGATGAACACGAACAAGACCAAGATCATGTCGAATGTTCACGTTGTGCCTACCCCGATTACCGTTGGGAGCTCAATTCTCGAAGTTGTAGAAAAGTACGCCTATTTAGGCCAAGTAGTCCAACTAGGCAGATCCAACTTTGAGAAAGAGGTCAATCGGCGAATCCAGCTCGGATGGGCAGCGTTCGGGAAACTAAGCAAGGTCTTCTCGTCCAAAATACCTCAGTGCCTGAAGACAAAAGTCTTCTATTAATGTGTGTTACCAGTGATGACATACGACACTGAGACATGGCCTCTGACTATGGGCCGCCTAAGACGGCTCACGGTCACTCAGCGAGCTATAGAAAGGGCTATGCTAGATATTTCTCTACGCGATCGAATCAGAAATGAGGAGATCCGTAGAAGAACAAAAGTCACTGACATAGCCCAACGGATAAGCAAGCTGAAGTGGCAATGGGCAGGGCACATAGTTCGAAGAACTGACGGCAGATGGGACAAAAAATTTCTCGAGTGGAGACCACATACTGGCAAGCGCAGCGTCGGCCGTCCACCTGCAAGGTGGACCGATGACTTGGTAAAGGCCACAGAAACGCGCTGAATGCGGGCCGGTTTTGACAGGTCCTTCTGGAAATCTTTGGGGGAGGCCTATGTTCAGCAGTGGACGTCATGTGGCTGATGATGAAGTGCTTAGTAATATTTTGACCCAAGCGTCGTAAAGCAGGACAAATGTCTAAACAAACCAAAAAAACTGTATGGAAAAGAAAACAAAAATAAAGTCATCATATTTTAACATCTGCCAGGCTCAGTGTGATGCAATAGCTCATTTGTTTATTTTCAAATTACAGACAGTTATGATCCATCCCAACAGTGCACTATTTGAAGAATTACCTCGCTGGGTCATATACCATGAACTTGTTTTCACATCTAAAGAGTTCATGAGGCAAGTAACAGAAATTGAGAGCAAGTGGCTTTTGGAAGTAGCGCCGCATTATTATAAATCTAAAGAATTAGAAGATTCAACAAATAAAAAGATGCCAAAAACTGTTGGAAAATCTTCAGGCACCCAATAAAAACATTGCATTCTGTTCTCATTTTTTATTATCCACATACAATTTAGTAACATGTGTTGCCAGTATTTATAAAATATACAACTTAAAAAAATTAAATATTATAATACTAAAGGACTAAAGGAATATAAAAAAAAAACCTCGAGAGAGAAAAGTTTGATTCAGTGTCACTATACACTTGCTACACAGTAATCATTAACCATACAGCATATTCACACCTAATATATGACATTACTCTTCAAATTAACTCTTGTCAATTACCTGATGCTCCTCATGAGCCAAGGAATTGCATTATGGTTGACCCTGCCAACATCATTATAATATTGTTGTACATAGTTATAGAAACACTATTTTTATTATGTGCATTACTCCTCATATAATGTGAGAACTGATGGCCTGTTATGCAGCTCCTAGGTGCTGTATGGTTCTTGATAGCTTAAAATATCATACTTGACAATTTTTTCCTTTTTATTATACTAGAAAATTAGCAGTTTAAAAGTCAGAAACTCTACCTTTTCTTTCCCAGTCCCCATATCTAGTAGGCTCAGGGCCTCTGGGACCACCAACCTCACCGGTATCTGGGTTAGTATTGTTTGGAAATGCTGGCAATGGATCTTCCTTTTGAGCTGGATGCATTAATGGTTGTTCGCCGAGATCATCAATTGGTGTAGTTTCTCTTAATTTTTTCCTGAATTCCGCCAACCTAGCAGATTTAGGTTTATTTGGGTTCTCGTCAACTTTTTCACCCGCATCTGTGCTAGATTTCTGGGCGTAATTAAAAGAATTAAAAACAAACGGCAAATCTGCAAAACACAAAGCAGAAAATGAGCGCATTTTAATCAAATATACAAAGATAAAAACAAATTTATTATGATTATTTCAACTAATTAAAAGTTACTTGTATACAATGTTTTACTATGTAATACTTACTTTTTCGAGTCACTAAAATGTGATTTCTAAAGCTTGAGATGTTCATTTTTAGATGTTATTTGTCTGTTTAATTAATACACAATTCTAATTTGTTTTGATTGGCTCACAGACTCAATCAAAGAGCCGAAGAGCATTATAATACCACAGACAAATAAACTAGATTAAATACTACGACCTCGGACCTACCTACGTACGGAACAATGAAGAAAGAAAGTAAGAGGAAGTAACGTACATTGCATATATAATTTTCTCTTATACAAATATAATGCGAACATAAACTTTAAGTTCAAAAATATATCTATCTCAATTTTATACGTGTTAAATCTACGTAAGTAAAAAAAGATCAATAAAGGTTCATAGACTACAATTTTCGGTTGTCAATGATTGCAATGTCAATTATCCCCGTCTTGTAGCTCTATTTTTGACATGACGCCATTTTAAGTTAAAATTCCATGCATATTTGATAGTAGTTGACCTGTCAATCTTGTATCATACGTAGTTTGTTTTCAGTTTTACTGGGAACTATGGCTGTGCTGAAGTGTTTTGATAGAAATTCTAAGGATAGTTGAGAAAATTCTATTATGCCGAGTTGTTGTATTATAGGGTGCAATTCAAGTTATTGCAAAATTGACGAAATATTGTCTTTTTCAGGTTAGTTTTTAACCGACTTCAAAAAAAGGAGGAGGTTCTCAATTCGCCTGTATGTTTTTTTTTTGTGTGTATATGTTACGCGATTACTGCGCCAATTGTGGACTGATTTTAAAAAAATTTTTTTTGTTCTAAAGGAGATACTTCTGAAATGGTCCCATAGTCACCAAGTCAGGATCTGATGATTGGATCCTGGAGAAATCGAGGGCAACCCTCAAATTTTATAGGCCCACACATCGTTTTTTTCGCAAATCTTGTGAAGTAATTTATTGTTTAGTGTTTTCGCGTAAATAACATCACGCCTTTTACGTTTTCAGGGGTAGGCAGAGGCGTAACACGCGCGATAGTCGTTTCGCGTGCGCAATACAACTACGCCATTGAGACGGTATATTTCTTACTAACACTAAAAAGCAACACATAAAAACTTTTTAACAAAAAATTAAACCGCCTTAAAAAATGACTAAAAAAACTAAAAACCAAAAAATAATTTAATAGTGAATAAATATACGATAGCATTACTTATATACTGGTAACCAATTTAGAGTCAGTGCCTATTCAAACTTAAACATTGTATTCGTATATTTATTAATGTATCTATCTAGCTTAGCTAGTAATTTTAATTAGGCACCGACTCTAAATTGGTTACCAGTATATAAGTAATGCTATCGTATATTTATTCACTATTAAATTATTTTTGGTTTTAGTTTTTTAGTCGTTTCTGAAGGCGGTTTAATTTTTTGTTAAAAAGCTTTTATAATTTTTCATGAAATCAAAGTTACATTTAGTGAACATTACGTTTATTTGAATGTTAAATCACTTTTTTCGTCGTTACACGCTATGTAAAATGACTGATACCAAGTAGAATAAAATAAATAAGTATTTGTAATGTTTACATAAAAACATAGTGTTGTTCCAACCTGCAGTCACGTTTGGAAGTTATCGATAGAAAATATTGATTTTGTTTATTGAAATAAAACTATTTTGCGTATGTTTTCGCTATAATTTTGAAGGTTTTGCTGCACTTCATTGTCATGAAACAGATTCAAAAATCCGGAAATGTCGGACAAAAATTACAATAAATTATCGCGAAATTTTCAACAATGTAGTTATATTTCAATATCAAACGTTTGTGTAAATTTAGGAAATCATATCAATTATGACCAATACTTTTGATAATTAAATCAGTCTATAACATCCGGGAAACGTAATTCTCGAATCAACCAATCACACGCCGTTGCGGCGAGCCCCGAGCTCGCCAGCGCCACGCGGGCGCTAGTCGCGAGCGGCGAGTTCCCCCGCCGCCGACGCCATTCGCGCGCCATTACACGCCCGGCCCGTTACCAATAACACCACTGACACTCATTTTAATGTTAAACATCCATATTGTGTCTTTATGTATGTAATAGCTTTTGTGTGTGCAAAGTATACAGTTTTACATATTCAAAAAGTGTTTCATTTCTGGTAACAGTGCTTGTGAAACTGGCTGCCCAACTGTGGGCCGAGAACATTCGTGTAATATCAAATCTAAGAAGTCGTAATATTAAAAATGCCGCGAACGCGACGCCAATCGGACTTCGCGGATGCCGAGGGAGCGGCCCCCGCCGCGAGTCCATCGCCGCAACGAGGTTTTTCCCGCGACGACGTCGCGGCCATGATGGCGTCACTTCAACGCGCACAAGCCGAAACGCTTGAGCGCTTGTTCGACCACATGAAGAGCACTCAGCAGCGAGAGCCAACAAGTTCGGTACTTACGTCGACCCCAACTGTCATCATACCGGCACCGGGGAACTTCTCTGCGTGTACCGTTCGATTTGGCGGCGCCCCCAGCGAGTCAGTCGACACTTTTCTCGACGCGGTCGAAGCCTTCAAAGAATGTGCCGATATAAGTGAAGTGAATGCCGTCAGAGGTTTGTCCATGTTGCTGACTAACGACGCTGCTACCTGGTGGCAGGGTGTGAAGGCGTCACTCACTACGTGGCTTGCCGCCGTACAAGGCCTACGCAGCGCCTTCGGAGACACGCGGCCGCCTCATCGTATTTATCGCGAATTATTTAGCCGGCCTCAAGAAAATGAGAAAACCGAAATTTTTATATCGAAAGCTCGATCTTTGCTGGCACGACTTCCACAAGATGATATTTCTGAAAAAGTGGAGCTTGATATGCTTTATGGGTTGCTTCATATAAGAATACGGAAACGC
Source organism: Lapara coniferarum (assembly GCA_949316025.1). NCBI lineage: Eukaryota > Metazoa > Arthropoda > Insecta > Lepidoptera > Sphingidae > Lapara > Lapara coniferarum. The sequence goes on from OX438926.1 coordinate 8,949,381, forward strand.
ATTCGGCGAGACGAATTCAGCTCTTTTAATGCTCTTCTAAAAAGAGCAAGGGAGGTAGAGGAAGCTGCCGCCGAAATTCCTCAACATGAACGCCCTCGGCCTAGCCCACGCTCTCATAAAAATGCAGACGCAGCATCAGCATACGGGACTGCTGGTCCCGCGCCGTCGCCGACAGTCGCTAAGCCTTTGGCGCGCTTGCCGCCGGCGCAGCGCTACGCCGCGACGCCCGTGTCGCCTGCGGAGCCGCCCGCGCCGCCGCCGCCTGCGCCTTCGCCCTCCGCCGCGACCCCTTATATGCCTGCTCGTCGTGCAACTCGAGTATCCTCGGAGCCCATGACGCGCTCGAACTTATTTTGCGTCTACTGCAAGAGCAGGGACCACAAACGTGATCAATGTTCAAAGCTTGCCGCGAAGCTCAGTAACAATAATAACATTAATGCGAGTGTTGTGCCTACTTGTTATGAGTGTGGTGAAAAAGGTGTTACTCGGTCGCAATGTTCTAAATGTAATTCTCAATACTGTATGTTTGATTGCAGCGGCGTTGCATTGGTTGGTACGAGTTCTATGAATCCTTACACACTTCGCAAATCGAATCCATTATCGGGTAATGCAAATCCTCAGGTGAGTCAAAAGTCTCAATTTGCTATTACAAATGGATGTATAGTTTCCCCTTCCAATGATTATTATAAAGAAAACATAAATATTATTTCTAAACAATCTGTTATGAGTGATACATATTTACCTACTCATTTTAAAGCTATTATTCCGGAATTGTTTTATGTAGAAAATAATAATAAACAAAGCTTTATGCCCGGTGATTTTAAATGTGTAATGCCTAAAGAGTATTTCAATACGCCATGTGCATATAATGCGTCTACGCCTAAGTCTAAGTCTAGGATGCCTAAATTACCTAAGTTGCAATGTTTACAAAAATCGCTTCCGTGTGTTATTCCACGCGATTGTAATAACGAGTTGCCCTGTGATGTGCCCAATCGATGTGTTTTAACCAAAGGTTTATCATCGTTTTATGTGTCTGATAATAATGCTAGGGTGACCATGATTTCGGACGAACATGTAAGTAATGTGAAAGATGGTTTAATTCGCCAAGAAATTATTTCAGGACATGGCACCGATGTACTATGTGGAACTAGGGTGACCACATCTCGAGACGTTTATGGTTCTGTAAGTTCTGATTTCCAGGATCCTGGGTCACCAGAAGTCGAAGTCCAGAGACCGTGTATGGTGCCCATGAATTTGGCGGGAAGTGAAAACTGCACAGTCGCTTCACCTGCTGATACTGGAGAGCTTCCAATTATCACGTCTGCGCTGTTTGGAGTTGGTGAGCTTCCTACAACCATTTCTCCTTCTCTTCGAGTTGGTGACCTTCCTACCACCATTTCAGGTATGTGCACGCCTTTTGCCTTTAATATTAATGTGACACCCGAGATAGATAGTACAGGTGTTCCAATTGCAAATGAACATGCGCTACCTTCTATATCGCCCTCGAGTTTGAATAGGGTGACCATGTCACATCCACGGGTACTCTCTTTGTCTGCTGTTGGATCTTTTAAAAATGATTGTCCTCAGAACAGTAAAAATCATGGCCATCGAAGGCCGATACTAGGTATAGAAATTTTGGATACTAGAGGGATGGCTTTATTAGATACAGGTGCAAAAGGCTGTGTCGCCGGTTCGTCGCTTTATTGTTTACTTAAACAAAAGAACCATCCTTGTAAGAAAGTTTCTCGACGGATTAGGTTAGCTGATGGTTCCGCGCAAACGCGCCAAGTACTTGTGACGAACCTCGAAGTTAAAATTAAATATAATAGGTCAGTTTTAGCGGAATTTATAATATTCCCTGATTCTTTATGCAGTGAAACGCTCCTTGGCATAGATTTTATTAATGCCGCTGGTCTCGTGATAGACTTTGCTACATCAACGTGGAAATTTTCGGATGATGAACGTTCTTTCCCATTAGAGTACGAAGCTTTTAAGTCATGCACGACGGTTTCCACTGCCGATATTCTACGCCCAGATGAAGGTGTTATGCTTAATCCGGAACAACGATTACAGCTTGCCGATTTGGTGTTGCAGAACCAAGATATCTTTCAAGCAGGGGGAGCCCCTACACCGTATGCCGAGCATCACATTGACACTGGCTGTCATCCGCCGATTTCGGTTCCGCCGTATCGACTCACCCCCGCTAAGAAAGAGTTAATGAAGACTGAGCTGGATAAGATGCTTAATGATGGCATCATTGAAGAGTGTGAGTCTGCTTGGACTTCGCCTGCTGTGCTAGTTCCGAAGAAGGATGGAAGGGTAAGGTTTTGCGTTGACTATCGACGCCTTAACGCAATCACCAAGACAGACTGTTATCCAATCCCTCTAATCGATGAACTTCTTCAGATGACCAAACGCGATTGCTTTATGTCTACCATTGACCTTAAATCTGGTTATTGGCAAGTGAATGTTGCCTCCGGAGATCAAGACAAGACCGCATTTGTCACACCGTTTGGGACATACCGATTTAAGCGTATGCCGTTCGAGTTGAAAAATGCTCCATCAACATTCCAGAGGTTGAGCGATCGTTTCCGTTCTGGTGCATCTTTACAAAATGTGACTCTGCTAGCATACATAGATGATTTGATGATCATTACCCAAGGTAACTTTGAAGAACATCTTCATGACCTTCAAAAGGTATTCGACAGACTACGTCATTTCGGTCTTCGCGCAAACCGAGCAAAATGTTTCTTCGCTCGTCAAGAGGTGACTTACCTTGGCCATATTATTACGCCTCAAGGTATTCGTCCCGACCTTTCGAAGATTGACGCGATCCAGTAGAGGACACCTCCAAGAAACATTAAGCAATTAAAATCATTCTTACAAACCTGTTCATGGTTTAGAAAATTTATTCAAGACTTTGCCAAGGTGGCTGAGCCACTAACCAAACTTACCCGCAAGAATGAGCCATGGAGATGGGATGAAGCTCAACAGCTCGCCTTTGATACTCTGAAATGTAAGTTATGCAAAGCACCCATATTAATTCAAGCTGATTATTCCCAATCATTTTTGTTGCGAACCGATGCCAGCAACTATGCAATTGGGGCAGCTTTACTCCAAGGAGATGGTAATGATGAGAGACCTATAGAATATGCTAGTCGTCTTCTAACGTCGGCTGAAAAGAATTATAGTACCACTGAGCGTGAAGCTCTTGCTGTTGTGTGGGCAGTGGATAAGTTTAGAGGTTACATTGATGGACATACTTGTGTAGTAAAAAGTGATCATCAGCCTCTGCGATGGCTCCTCACACTTAAAACACCTAGTGGCCGCCTAATTAGATGGGCACTCAAACTTCAGTCTTATGACCTTCGCATTGAGTATGCTCCAGGCAAAGTCAATGTCTTAGCTGATACTTTAAGCAGACCTGATTGTGATGATGTCTCTTCCAGTGTTTGTTCCATCATATTAGACCTTCCTCATGTTTCAGCTGCTGATTTACGAACTGCACAACTAGCAGACCCAGAAGTTTTGAAGATCATCCGTGATTTAGAAGCTGATGATGAACTCGCTTCTAGTCGTTGGTTGGAACGCGGATACATGATGTCACAGGGCATTTTGTATCGTTATGACCCTGATGGTGATTCTGAAGAGGTTCAACTGGTTGTGCCAGTATCCAAGAGAGAAGAAATCCTCAAGGAATTCCATGAATCTCCCACTGCTGGTCATCAAGGAGTCACAAGGACCCTTCATCGCTTACGTGAGCGTTATTTTTTTCCAGGTATGCGCCGGTTTGTTGCTGACTATTTGAAAAATTGTATAGACTGTCAACGTTATAAAGCGACAAACCAGAAACCTCCAGGGCTCTTGCAGACTCCAGTGCTACAGCAGCGATCGGAAGTTCTTGCAGTGGATCTTTTTGGTCCCTTACCATCAGGAGATTTAGGAGAACGCTGGATTCTCCTAGTAGAGGATGTTGCGACTAGGTGGGTCGAGTTGTTCGCTCTTAAAGATGCCACGGCCGAAAATTGTTCACAGGTCCTCATTGAAGAATATTTCCTTCGTTACGGATTACCGCGAAGGATCATATCTGACAATGGGCCACAATTTATCTCTGCTGTAATGCAGCAGTGTATGTTCGTGCTGGGTATCAAGCAAGAGTTGATACCTGTGTACCACCCGGAAGCAAATCCTGCCGAAAGGAAGAACAGGGATTTAAAGGTTCAACTAGCCATGTTAGTCAAAACGGAACATCATAATTGGCCGAAACACTTAGCTCAGGTCCGTTTTGCACTGAATAGTGCTGTCTGTTGTACCACTGGCAAGACTCCTGCCTATTTAACTTTTGCCAGGGAGATGCGTACACCGTTTGATGTATGCCATGATCTCCGAACTATTATGGATAAAGAAAATTTTGTTCTACAGGCGACTCCGTACTTACGTTCTTTCATTGGCAGTTTGTGTGAAATTCGAGAGCGAGTCGAGCGCCAACAAGATCAGCGAAAGGTGATTGTGGACGCTGTTCGTCGTCCCGCGCCGAAGTATAGTGTAGGTGATATGGTTTTGGTGAGAACTCATCGTTTGGGCATGAAAGGCAAAGGCACTTCTTCTAAGTTTCTCCCTAAAAGAGATGGACCTTATGTTGTCTCGAAATTAGTTAGTTCGACAACTTTTGTCCTAGCGGATCTCAATAATGCCGTGATAGGAAAGTATCACAGTTCCGATATGGTCCCATTTGAAGGGGCACCACCTGAAAATAGTACGCTTACGCCAGTAGTACCCATAAGACGTCGAGGTAGACCAGTAGGCTTTTCAGGTGTAGGGAATCTAGGTTCCAGGTCGGAAGCGGGACGCTCTTCCGTCCTGGAGGGGGAGACTATAACATCCGGGAAACGTAATTCTCGAATCAACCAATCACACGCCGTTGCGGCGAGCCCCGAGCTCGCCAGCCCCACGCGGGCGCTAGTCGCGAGCGGCGAGTTCCCCCGCCACCGACGCCATTCGCGCGCCATTACACGCCCGGCCCGTTACCAATAACACCACTGACACTCATTTTAATGTTAAACATCCATATTGTGTCTTTATGTATGTAATAGCTTTTGTGTGTGCAAAGTATACAGTTTTACATATTCAAAAAGTGTTTCATTTCTGGTAACAGTGCTTGTGAAAAGTCATAATTACGTTAATGTAAGCACTGCAGTAAAAAAATAAAACACACTGAACAAGTGTTAAGAAGATTTTTTTTGACAAAACTTAATATTGTTACGTCACGAATAAATCAATTTGATTAATAAAAATTGTTTAGTTTTTTAAATAAAATAAATAAATAAAATACTTTATTCATCACGTAGGCGAACATGGTTGCACTTATGATAAGTCATACGTTAAATTGATTGAAATAATTATTATTGATACAAAAGGTCACTTATATAACTACCGACAATTTTATTGAGATTAAAAACAATGATGAAAATTAAAAATTAAAAAGCCAGCTCGGGCTGGCAGGAAAGGGGATATAAAAAATAAAAGATCATTATTATTACAAAAATTATGGGAGGAACGCGTCGCGATCCTCACCGGTGAGGACACTTTTTTATCCTTAACATTTATATTAAATATCAATTTAGCGCCACTCTGTGCTCGCTATAAAATTACAACATATAGGTACACATGTATCAAAATAAACTAAAATTGGCAGGTAATACGCTAGTATTTCCTAAACGTGTGAAATTGATGAATTTTAATGCAAAAGAAATATACATGGTAAATTAGTCTTTGTACTCCAAGGTCAATAATGTAGCTGGGTAAGGTAATTCTTGTGCGTTTGGTGCTCATACCAAATGCACATCCCTGCACACCTTACCTTTATCTTCTTTTTCTACCAATTTTTATTCTTAGTCCGCTACTGTTGCTAGCCCGGAGGGTCATCCAAATAATAGGATATCCCGATGAAAATCGCTACCTAGCCGTTCTTAACAAAAAATCATCTAATTTAAAGTAGAATATAAAATGTACACCTTAGATAGTCCCTTACCCCTTCATATTAGATTAAAAATCTTTCACTCGCATGGAAAATACATTCAGCGGCAGATGTGTTTACTATTAACAAACATCAAAGCATCTTTACAAACTCGCTATTATAATGATTTCACAGTAAAATTAAATAAATAATACAAATCGATCGATATACGTACTATTGTGATAAATAACAGTAGCTACAACACTAAAATGTGGACGGACTCGGCGCCATTTTAGAATAATTTTTGGTTTCAGGTCACGTGGTTTTACCTGATATCCTCCAACATCTAAGGTACGGAAACACAGATTACTATATTTTTTTTTTATATAGATGGTTCACGTTCATAGCTCAGTGGGGCTAGGACGTGAAAAAAAAACACGATGCGTTTTATTGTGATTGGTTGAAAGACTGACACGTCAGTCTCACAACCAATCACAATAAAAAGAAGCGGAGACGCATCGTCTTTTTTTTTTCACGTCCTATCCCCACTGAGGTGTTATGCCTCCGACCATTGAATAAAGATGCTTATAGTCCTTAATCTGAGCCTCCGACAGCGTTTCTGAACACAATCAAGTGTGAATCGTATCTGAATTCAGAATACGATTCCAGATGTATGAGCCCCGTCTAAGGATGTCTTTAAGTTTTTGTCATGAGTTTTGGCGGGAACTTGGAAGTCTCATGAGGCGCTCTTGTTTTAATTCATTATTTTGGTTATACTTAGTGTTATATTGCATAATTATGGTGGTGTATTATCCAATATAGTTCTTTTAAAAAGCTCAAATGAAGTGAATTGAAATAACTGTGTTAATCAAGTGTTTTTTCGTTGCCGTCAAAACTCCTCGATAAAATCTTAGTAAGGTAGCCACTGCCTTACTACGACATAGTGTAGGTATAGTTAAATCTGATCACCCTGCTTCCATGAGACATATAATTTTAAAACAAATTGTAACATAGGGCTATAACACTAGGATAAAAGCCTATACTGTCAATGACATGCAAACACATACTCAATATTATTCCTTATTCAAATATAGGGAAATTATTTCCCACCCGACAATGATCTAAATTTTTTATAATTTATCGATAACCGTTACTTGAAATTATTTCAAGCCATCAAAAAATAGACATATTTCTTTTAATTTCTGGCAGCACTTTCTTCCTAAATGTCACATGTCTTAACGTCAAAATCAGTGCAAACTGGAGTTTTGGCGGGAAAGTGGAAGTGTCATGAGGTGCTCTTGTTTTAATTCATTATTTTGGTGATACTTAGTGTTATATTGCATAATTATGGTGGTATATTATCCAATATAGTTCTATTAAAGTGCTCAAATGAAGTGAATTGAAATAACTGTGCCAATCAAGTGTTTTTCGTTGCCGCCAAAACTCCTTGATAGAGTCTTGGTAAGGTAGCCACTGCTTTACTACGACAACCACAGATATCACTTAAGACGAGGCTGTATGGGCTTGAACCCTTTGCCTTCCCTGTAAGGGAGAATTATAAAAAAAAAACAGTGCAAACTGACAAATCGTTTTTTCCGGCAATTTAGCGCTAAATTTGAGTTGTTGTGAAGTGTTTTTCATCTGACGAGCAGAAAAATTCCTGTAAGTACGTTACTGTCCTTATTTCTGTAAGTAGATAATGATGGTATAAACAGTGTATAAAAAGAAAACCTTGTGCTAGTTTTGCACGTCTAAACTAGGAGGGAAATATCTTCCCTATATCAATTTCGGTGAATTCATTGTTTTATCTATATATACATATATATAATTTTAATTTTGTCTTTTTGCTCACATATATTTTTTTTTAATATAAAAATAAAGAATTAAAGAACGTAAGAGTTTCAAAATGTCGCTATGCAATAAATATCCTTTTAATTTCTTTATTCTGTTTTTTATTAATTATTCATGTACTCGCAAACACCAAGTCAAGTCGAAGGCAACTAGTCATGCAGCACAACTAGGCATTGCAGTAAAGGATGTAGGGAAATAATATCCCACCAAAAAAAAACATATGTTTTTTTTTTTTCATTTTATTTTACATACAAAATTACTTCTAAATGTAAGCTGAATCCATTTTAACATCTTTGATAAGTGTTACACAGTGCAGCATTTGTTTAAGGGTTATTGTCTCACGGAAGAATGGTGATTGTCATTATAAGACCCAAAATTATGTGATAGCTAGGTACATAATACATTGGGTATATTGATAAAAATAACTGCCTGAAGTTGTATACATAGCTACTGGTTTATTAAAAAAAAATAATTAAATCATTACACTTACATACAACAATTAGTGATAATTATATAATTTAATTAATATCGGCCAACATTGAGTATATTACATTAACAATTTGTTTACTTCTTCAGGTGTTCTCCTTACTATTGCTTGAGGGTCAGAATATCCATTAGCAGGGTTGTGGACATCATGGTACAGTTGTGCATAAATAGCTAATATAACATCAAAAGCACGCTTTCGAACATATGACTTGTGGGAATGACTTAAAAGCAGATTCAACTGTGGCAAAACATAAACTTCAGGAGAAACTAAAAACATATCAAATTTCTTCAAAAATGTTTTCAGTGTTGAAGTGTCCATTCCAGGTATGGCAGATAACGGACCACTTGTCTTTTCCTGTAAAATTGTGTAAATAGGACCTAAATTCAAATTAGCGACAAGGTAACTGGCTTGCTCGGATGTCAGTGTATCAATCTGGGCCTCTGATTGTGCCTGTAATCTTTCATTGTAATCATCCATAACAGTATATAGAGAAAGTGTGCACTGTATGTGGTAAATACAATTCAACATGTACACTGACATATCCGTAGAACTTAAGTGACAAGCAGTCTCATTAATTGCTTGCAAAAGTGGATCTAAAATGTGTGTGGTTATTAACTTTTTGTCAGTTGTGTTAATATTATTTGAAATATTCATGATTGCCAACAAATCTCTAAGAAAACTAACCAGATCTGTCACAACAACAGATGGGTTTAAATCAACTGGTGGTGCCTTTACTCCATGGCTTAGTTCTTTTTGTATCTTGCTTTCTAAAGTCACAAGAAATACTTCTTCACTTTTCTTAAGTAATTCCTCTAATGTGTTGATCAAATGACCTTTATTGATTGTACTTTGAATTATATCCCTATAATATTTAATCAAATTTGTTATGGACCACAAGATCAGTGGGTCCTTATCTGGTTGCAATATAAGTTCAATTCTCACTTTGAGTAATGGACATATTGCTTCTATTATACTAGTCAATGCTTCAATAATCTGATCATTTTTACTGTCCATGTTACAGTATTTGAACAATAAACAAAGATTCTCTTTTTCAATGGGAATAGCTTGATATACCCATGTCAGAATGTCTCCAATGTAGCGTTTAGCATCATTTGCATAGAACTCTATTGGTTTTGAGCCGGTTGCCATGCCTTTTGTCAAGGCATCAATGAACAACTGTACTATGGTTGCTTTTCGTGCTGAACAGTATTCATCTATTATATTTGAAAAAAGGACTTGTCTGTTCTGGAATTTGGCTAAAGCTGTTGGCACTAACGCATTGTTAGGCGAATCTGTGCTGAGACAAGCTCCTATAGTCCAATGATATAATTTTTCTATTGCAACCTCTTGCTGTAGTCCCACTGTTTCCATGATATCAAAAGCTGATGTCTCATACCAACATTTTACAAGAATTTTGCAATTATCATATAATTTTTCAACCTGTGATAATGTTGTGAAAAAATCTAAAGTCAATGGTGTTTTAATAGACACATTACTAAGGTATTCAATTTTATCTGGGCTAAGTTGAAATGTATTGACATATGCATTAACCCAACCAAGTTTCTTTTCTGTTTTTTTCCTTTCATCTTTTAGTTTCGTAGTCTGAGTTATAATATGATGAGTTTTAGTTTTAGTTACGCGAAGTCTGTTTGACATGTCTTCAACTGCAGAACCCAAACAGTGCAATGAATGCAATAGTGTCTGTAATTTGTCCTTTACCTTATTATATTCACATAATACAGTCTTATTTACAAGCATATCTCGTTTTTCGATTTCATTTACTAAAACGCGTCTGGTGTAGGCTGAATTTGACGAGCATAATCCAGATACTGTGTGTAATACGTCGCTGTTGTCAGTTATTATATGATTGTCGAATATTTTATTGATTCTCTGTCTGATAGGATTATATAGATCCATTTTTGGCTTCCAAAAATGCAAATCAAGACACGCCACCAATAATCTTCTATCACAATTCACAAATCACAAATCACAATCTTCAGCAGTGTTGCCAGATGTTTGACGGTCGAAGTGGCCGAAAATTCATTGTTTAGTAGCCTAAAGTCGCCTCATCGTATATGGAGAGGTGAAGGAGCAAAAAAAAGGTCCCTAATTTGTAATGAAAACTGGTCCAACGCCATTCCGTTCTGAGCAGCCGATCTGAGCGGACCTTTTGTTTGTCGCAGTACCTGGTGCGACATTCCACTGATCCGTCCGGGTACCTGCTCGGTGCGGTCCGCAGCGACCTCGCTGCAGTCAAGGCCAAACAGGTAGCAAAAGGGCAACCTTTTGCTGCTTGTGAGCCTATTTCAGGCCAAGCCGCGTCCTTTTCAGGACAGGGTTTCGCCCAATTTACGTTTCTTTCGACATTTGCCCCTTCAGGGAATTGGCTCGGTGGTAAACCTAACGGTGCTAACAAGCCCAGTCGCGGTGCCCCGGCCACGCGCTGCGCCCCCTCAGGGCAAGGCGAAGCCGGACGGGTGCGGATCAGGAGGCTGTGGAGGCACACCACAGTCGCCCCCGTACGTCACCCTCCCAACCCTACCCTTTCCTTAATTCCATCCCGTGTATCGGTTGAGCGTGCGGCCTCCGGCCAATACCGCTTACGGTACACGGACTGTTAGGAACCCTTTTTGCACAATAAGACTGGCAAAAGGGATACAAGCTTAGGGCACACATTATTTTAAGTACACCCCCCCTCGCCTATACCCGGCGGGGAGGGACACGCACTCACTCACCCCCGGGCGCTCCTACCCGGGGACTTAGTTCAACGCGTCCCATACCGCGTCGCGATCCGCGCTCGCTTTGTGTGAACCCGCCTGGTTTCTTGTGTGTTCTTTACAGGCGGTGCACACCCGGGGTTAGTGAACACACACGCGGCCCCTAAATAATATTGCCGTAGGCTCGGACTCAGCCGCCAATATGGCTGATTCTGGGCCTATGGATTTGGCTCCCGAGCGGCCTGTCGTCGCCGCTCAAAACCACGCAACGCCCATAGATGTCAGCACCCCCCTCGCCGCGCCCATTATTTCCAGGGAGGAAATAATGAGCATGGTGAGGGAGATGTTCCGGTCGGACAACGCGGTCCGACAGGAAATCCTTAACATGGCTAGGGAAGCCAGGGGGCAGTCTGAGTTCTCAGACACCTCGGAGTCGTCAGAGGCTACGACCCTCACGGAGGCCACCGAAACCTCGGGCGGCTTCGCGGAGTCTGAAGAGGACATGGACGTGTCCCCCAGCCCACCCACCGACACTAATAACTCCAAAAAACGGCCAATCTCTGCTTCTTCCTCCGCCTATGAATCCGGGGAGGAGTCGTCTTCGTCGGAACGCGACGAGGACGGCTTCACCACGGTGAAGAACAGCCGGAGGAAGAAGCAGAGAAGCGTCGCTGCTCCCGCACCAGCCTCCCCGTCCGCGCCTTCTGCGCCTTCCGCGCCTTCAGCGCCAACCGCGTCCGCGTCTACGTCGACGCCGCCACCGCCGCCGACTCAACCAAAGGGGCCTAAAAAATCCCCGAGGTTGAACCTCCAAATCCCCTCAAATATGTCCATTCGGGACATATTTGAAGAACTGCGCAAACAGCGCATCAACATAGCTTCAAACTCGTGGAATAAAACCCACAAACTTCTGGCATTGCAGCCCTCTACAATCGCGGACCATAGAGCCCTCACAAAATTTCTAGATGCCAAGAAATGGCACTATTTCACCTATTCATTGCCTGACGAGCGGCGCTTCCGCTACGTCATCCGCGGAATCCCCACTCAAATGTCCCCTCTTGAGGTCAAAGAAGGCCTCGAAGAGAAAAGCATTGTCGCCCTCGAAGTGCACAGGATGCACAGACAGTCCCGCGCCTCCCGGCCGGGTATTCAGTATGAGATGGTTCTTGCCATTCTCCAGTCCCCGACAGACGTTAAACGTCTTTTCGAAATTAAAGATATCTCGGGGCTAGGCGGCTTCACCGTCGAAGCCCCTCATAAATCCACCCAAATAGGGCAGTGTCACAACTGCCAGAAATACCTACGGCCACAACTCTCGTGGCTGTCGCCTCCTCGCCAGGTGCGTCAAGTGCCTCGGCGAACACGGCACATCCGAGTGCCCCCGTCCCAAGGACCGCTCTCAGTGCACGGAGCCGCCTTCGTGCACCAACTGCCGACAAGCCGGCCATCCAGCGAACTATCGGGGATGCCCTCGCGCCCCCAAACGAGTTACCAAAGCTCCTAAAGCTGCGGCTTCCTCGGCCCCTCAGGCCACCACATTCAAACTGGCACCTGCGCCAGTGCGCAACCCGTGGTTTCCTCCCACGGCGCGCGCTGATCCCCCGTCACAGGCCCCCAGCGGAGTCACTCCCGCTGCCCCGGCCACTACTCGACCCTCTCCTCCCCCAGCTGTGGCTCCTTCTTCAAAGGCAGCCCAGCCCAAACCCAAACCCAAGCCCACCACCCCCCCACCCCTTCTCAGTCGGTGACGGTGGCGGCGAAGGCAAGCGACGCCTCTTCCTCAGTCGCCTCATTGTTAGGTTCCCCGGAGATTATGATTCTCCACGGGAAACTTTATGAGCGTTCCCGTCTGCTCACCCGTACGGGAGTAGAAGACCCCCTTCTCATAGCTGAGATCGCTCTGATCCAGCAACAGATTTTCGAAGCCACAGTTAATGCTGTGCGCCTCCCCTCACTAACATCATAAATGGCTACCAACGCCACACAACTCCCCCAGCGGACAAAACCCCGCTCCCTCAGAGTGGGGTTTTTCAACTGTAACGGCATTCGGGACCAAAAAGCCGAAATTTCTTCCTTTGTCCGCGACAGCAAAATAGACGTTTTCCTCATCCAGGAAACGTTCCTTAAGCCCTCTCACCGCGATCCCAACATCCCAAACTTCAAATTGGTGCGAAATGATCGTACCAGTGGCCGTTTAGGAGGCACTCTCATTTATTACAAAAGGTCCCTTCATTGTATACCTTTAGAGTCACCGATAAGCTTGAGCAACATTGAGGCTTCGGTCTGCAGGCTAGCTATGACCGGACACCCGCCGATCACCATCATATCGGCCTATCTCTCGCCCACTAAGGAGCTTCACTCCGATGAACTTGAGACACTATTTGCTCTAGGGGATTCCGTCATTTTGGCGGGAGACCTCAATGCCTAGAACACTCTCTGGAACTGCAACTCGACCAACGAGCGAGGTGCAGTCCTAGAGAGTTGTCTTGACACAATCAATTTAAGCCTATTGGTTCCTTCAGAACCAACCCATTACAGTTACAACGACGGCCACCGACCGGACATACTCGACGTGGCACTTGTACGGAACGTAAGCCTTAGCGTGCGTTCCATGCAAGTGTTACAAGAGTTAGACTCTGACCACAGACCTGTGATCCTCGATCTAGTCCCCGAAAATAGTCCAACAGACACAGGTCCTAATATTCCGATGAAGGTGAAAACGAATTGGCGTCTTTTAGGCACCAAGCTCGCAGACACCTCATCCACTGATCTTTCCGCGATCCCGACCAATATCGTGACTCCTGAGGAAACGACCAGTGCGATACGCGTCTTCACCGACGACCTTCAGAACGTCTTGAGCGAAAGCTCCGAGAGGGTGCCAGAAACTGTTCACAGTCACTGGCTACTTCCCGAAGACGTTCGGTGGTGGGTGAGGTTGCGTAACGCTACGCTCAAAGCCTGCGCGACGAGACCCATCCCGGAGTGACGACATCTTGCGCGCTACCTCCAACGTGAGGTTAAGCGTCGCGTAAAAGAGGTCGTCGATTCGAGGTGGGACACTCGCCTTGCCGACATCGATCCGACACACCAGGCCTTTTGGCAACTGGTTCGTTCCTTCAGGAGAAATGATGTGGCCTCCATGCCTCCGCTCAATCGTCCGAATCAACGCCCGGCATTTGATGACGACGAGAAAGCGGAACTACTGGCCGGCAGCCTGGAGTCTCAATGCTCGCTCACTTCTGTACCCGTAGATGACGACATTCTTGTTGCGGTTGACACGTTCGTCGAAGATAGGAACGCGGTCCGGCCACCGCCAGTCTCTATATCGCGACCGTTATATGACAACGTCGACCCGGACGTCGACCCGCCGCCCGATCCCCTTGCGCCGGTGACGATCGAAGAAGTCACCACTCTGATCAAGGCACTCAAACGTAGGAAAGCCCCCGGGGGCGATCTAATCCCCACTCATATGATTAAAATGCTCCCGGAGCATCTAGTAAAAATTTTAACCTCTATCTATGACGCCGCGTTTCGTAACTGCCTCTTCCCAGAGGTCTGGAAAGAGGCAGTTGTGATAGGTATCCACAAACCGGGGAAACCCGCTTTCGAACCCTCCTATTATAGGCCCATCAGTCTGCTCAGTACTCTGGGCAAAATCTACGAGCGGATCGTCCTCGACCGCCTTAAAATAGTAGCTCTTAATCAAAATTTGATCCCTCCGGAACAGTTTGGCTTTCGCGCTAGACACAGTTGCGTCAACCAGGTGCTCCGCATCACGGAGTACGTTCACGAACAATTCCGTAAAGGAATGCCTACCGGTGCTATTTTCTTCGATATCGAAAAAGCATTCGACAGGGTGTGGCACAACGGCTTGCTTTTCAAACTGTACACTCTCAACGGGCCCACACAACTCGTGCACATCATACGAGATTTCCTGTCGAATCGCGGTTTCAGATATCGCGTGGGGGGAACTCTCTCTTCCCGACACACCATCACGGCCGGAGTCCCGCAAGGGTCCGCCCTGTCCCCTTTTCTATTCTCGCTGTACACGAGCGACATCCCCAGACCACAAAACGCCCATCTGGCACTATTCGCGGATGATACCGCAATCTACGCTTCACGTAGAGACCCCGACGATGTGGTTCGCTTTTTGCAAACCGCCGCCGACGAACTCGGTGAGTGGTTCCGCAAATGGCGAATCACCGTCAACCCCACCAAAAGCCAGGCCATCCTTTTCACTCGGAAAAGGAAAGTCCATGTCCCTCACTTTTCAGTCCGCATGTCCGACCAGGTAATCCCCTAGAAGGGCCAAGCCAAATATTTAGGAGTAACCCTTGATCAGAGGTTGACCTTCATCCCACACGTAAACGCGGTACGCGCGCGAGCCGCATTCGCGATGAGCCAGCTCCACTGGCTCTTAAACAAAAATAGTAAAATGTCAACCCGCAACAAGATTAGGATCTTCAAAACATGCATCCGTCCGATAATGACATACGCGTCGCCCGTATTCGCTCATTTACCGCCCGGTCGCCTTCAGCGAATGCAGGTGCTTCAAAATCGATTCTTACGATATGCACTTGGTGCCCCGTGGTACGTTCGCAATCGCAACCTCCACGTGGACACCAATATGCCGACCATCAGGCACTTTATGCAGTGCGCCAGCAGACGGTATTTCGACAGGGCGGTAAACCACCCGAACACGCTTATCCATAAAGCGTCTATATATACTCCATTTGATCGCGCCAAATGGAGACGACCGCGTTCAGTCCTGTCAGATCCAGAGGACGAAATCACTCTGACTTTACGCGAAAAGACCGAGCATCTAAAGCTCTTACACTCCACAAGACCGCTGTACCGTCCTCGCCGTGGAGGACCTCGTCGCGTTCCCCATAACCCTGCCCTCTCTTAGCAGTTCCGGCCCGCGTGCCGAAGACTACGATCAACACGTTAAATAGGATTAGGTTAAAACCATCTTCCCCAAACGTTGATGTCTTATCCTCTCAGTGGCCGTCCTGAGCCGAGGTTCGTGACCCGTTAGTGGGTCGCCCTCAGCGTGGTCGCTTAATTTTATGGGTTGCGAGCGCCTTCTGCGCTCACCCACAAGACCGGTGTGCTTGTATAAGCCGACTCTCGTCAGGCTAACAAGAGTAAAGTCAGTGACAAAAAAAAAAAAATGGTCCAACGCAGCCAAAATTCGAAGTAGCCTAAAAGTCGCCCACTCGTGTGCGGACGCGAAGTGCTAAAAAAAAGAAATGTTGTGTTATGTGAACTGTTAAATGATTGTGTGAGAGTGATCCGAGTACATGTTTTGTATGCTAAAAGCTAAAAATATCCTCAAATTCGACAAAAACAATGTATAAAACACGAACTTTCCGAAGTAGCCTAAATTGGCGACTAATCACCATTTCCGTAGCCTAAACGGAGACCAGTCGCCATTCACAATTTTTGGTCGCCCGACACTATTCAAGATAGCCTAAATGGCGAAAAGTCGCCTAATCTGGCAGCACTGGTCCCGCAGACGCGGCGCCACAGTCATGCGACGTAATGTTGCTAACCTTAAGGTGTTAGGCGTCCCGAAATCAATAAATGTTTACGGTATAATTATTATTTAGTGATTATAAAAAGTAAAACAAAAATGTTAACAATATTGCTGTATTCGAAGAATCTGCGTTACGGAGATTTAAAGTAGGTAGGGGATTTCAGAGAGATAGACTTTACTCTGTGATCACAATTCACTTCACAGGCTTCACAGCAGTGCTGCCAACTCATATTTTGAAAAAGGCCAACTAGACCATATAAGAAAATGACCTATATTTAGTAAAGGTTACGTATGAAAGTAGATTTACGTTCTTTTCCTATATGAACTAAAGAGGTGTAATATTAGATGCAACAAGTGCTTTAATTAACACTCAATTTATTTACATTATTTGTTTACATTGTTATTTTTAAATGAATTTGAATTTAGGCATTTTTTAAAATGGTTAGTTGCATCCTGCGAGGGCTCGCGGTTTTACAATTTTCGTAACTCACTGGAAAGTCTGTTTATCATATTTTGCACTACTATAATATGGCAATGTTGATAAATTATTATGTGAAAATTGGGTCAGCATAGGAAACATTGCAGACAAGCCGCCTTTTCTTATTTTTGAAATGTGAGCCCTGCAAGTTTCACAACATAAAAAAAGAACTAAACGCGACGCGACCAAGAAGTTTAGATGCGACGTTTAATTTTACAGTTACAACCAAATAGTTTTCTTTCAGTAGTTTGTATTGTGCTCTTTGTAGTGGCATTATTATTCTATGTTTGTAGTGTTCAGTGTGGTGTTGTTTCGATTTAAAATTATGACGTCAGACGTGACGTATATTGTGGTGAAGTGAGCGTATGTGGCTACATTCCACTAAGCTAGGGCTGCCATCCGTCCGGATTTCCCCGGATTTGTCCTAGTTTGAAGGGCGTCCGGGGGCCGTCCGGCAGGGGTTTTAAAAATTGTCCGGGCAAAACCCGGACACTTTTGTTGTCCGGGGAAATCCATTTTTTATAGATAAACGACAAATTGAAATAAATCTTAGTTAAAAATTCATGCATTTCCTCGCATGGAACGACAAAATATTTTTTCAGAGGTGTCTGGGGAAAGACCCATATTTCGACCAAATGTCCGGGAATTTTGCCGTGTTTATTCGGCGTCGGCAATTTAGATGAATGCACTAAGCACTCACGACGATCACGTTCACGACCACGAGTTTTCCCGTTCCACTTAGTCCTGAGCGTTGTTATCGTAAACCCAAGTGGAATGGATTGTGGAGCGTTTTGGGCGTTGAGGAAATAAAACAAATGGCGAGCTAGAAAAATGAAGCAAGAGCTTTAATAGATTAGGCTACCGTTATTAAGTTTTAATGAGTTTTAAGTGTAAACTTTAATAATTATAAGTGAAGTTAGTTTATCTCGAAAAATAAATATATAATTAAATTTTTATATGTAATTTCAATGAAGTATTCAATTATTTTACGTTCAAATAGATTCAAAATGTCTTTAGCGGCAACACTAGGTTATTTGGTGATGCGTGCATGCAATAATACTGTCGAAAGTACTTATTCATCCAGTTCAGATGAAGAATGGAATACAATTTTAGAAAATTATAATCGTGAAAATAGAAAACTTCGACCTTTTAGTTTTGACAACTTTGCTATTTTTCTCAACGCTCACTTTGACCCACCTCCAGAGATGGGTCGTTGTGGGCTTCTCGTGAGCGTGAGTTATGACGTCATTAATGACTTTTTGCCGCGACCACAACGATCGTAGTCGCCATGTGGAACGGCCAAAAGAGTATTTTGGACGTTGTGAACGCTTAGTGGAACGCACCCTTAGTATGTTACAGATTGTTTATACTTTTTTTTCACTGATGAATAGGAAATATGTCCATGCAGGTATTTAATGCAGCAGTGGCTTCCAAAACGCCAAAACTTCTCGATAAAGTCTTGATAAGGTAGCCACTGCTTTACTACGACATTTATAATAGTCATAGGCTCAAATGTCCTCATAACATTACTTTTGCAAAGTTCTTTCCATGCCCCACATAACATTACTTTTGCAAAGTTCTTTCCATGCCCTTTCCGTAGTATTATAATGCTCTTTGCCATGCCCTGCGTATCCAATACAATAATGCGTTCCGGGTAATGTTGGGGCTAGTGGCTACCGCGTTTCTGCCTGTGGTTTCTGCAGTTTCTGCAGTGCGTCGAGAATGTTAGCAGAGGCGGGTGGGCCTGATGTTTACGGCGTACTCAGTGTTGCTAACAAGGTTTTTAAAAATCCGTCAAGTTAGTCGTATTTTTTCGCCAAAAATCCGTTAGATCAACAACTGACACGGTTGTAGGTATAATTTTAGCATAGGGGGGGGGGGGGTTGGTGCAAGCGTGTGTTCTTGCCGCCCTATGAAGACCTCCTTTCACATTTCACCCCCCTCACATAAAAATGAAATTTTGGTCCCGTCAGCCGTTAGATGGATTTTTGACCGTTTCACATGTATCCAAATTCGTTATAAATAAAGGGGAAATCCGTTAAGTTGGCAACACTGGTCGTACTGCGACTACGAATAGCATCCCTAATGCGGCGGGTGCGCGATAGCCCCAACAGACTTCTGTCCACGATAGGGCATAGATTCGACAGAGATTGCTTTCCGTAGTATTATAATATCTTCCTCCGTGATTATAATGCTCTTTGTGCTGTGGCACTGAATGACAGTGGTCTCGGACGATAAAATCTGAAATCGGTAGGGTTGCCAAGAAAAATCGGTATATTTGGACCAAAAATCGATATATGCAAATAAAACAAGCAATATTCAATGAAAACCCCCTTAATTTTAAAGTTTAGGGACTATTATTGTACCAAAAGAAGGTAATAACCCCCCCCGTCATGAAATTAAAAATGTTTGCCGCCCCTATAAAATACTGCCCCCCGCCGCCCCAAACAGCAACATATTTAACCAAGGAATCGTAAAATATGAAAGAAAAAGGGGATTTTAGCATCAAATCGCTGAAAATCGCTAGAAAAATCGGGAGAATCTTTTAGCTTTCAAAATATCGTTGAAAACTCATGTCATTTCGGTAGGACAGGCCCAAAATCGGTAGAAATACCGAAAAATCGGTAGGTTCGAGACCACTGCTGGATGACCACTCACCGTGCGTCATTCAGATACCGGAAATAGTGTCAAATTGTGTCCCTTGTTTAAAATATTACCTACTAGTTTTATTATGTCATTTTTAATTATATTGTTTTTTTTTTTTTTTTTTTTTATTGCCAGTATAGGCAGACGAGCTAGCGGCCCACCTGGTGGTAAGCGGCCACCGCTGCTCATGGACTTGGCAATGCCGGGAACACAGACAAGCCGCTGCCTACCGTAGGGACAATACTCTTTTTAAACCTCGTTTGAAGAAGGACAGGTCATAGCGCTCAGGGAACACCGACACAGGTAGTTCATTCCAGAGCTTACACGTACGTGGTAAAAAAGAACGCTGGAACCGTACCGTTCGGGAACGGTACGATTCCAGGTGGTAGGAATGAACTCTACTGCGGTGACGAGTGGTGCAATGGTAAAAAGGTGACGATGGAACCATCTTAGACAATTCCTCGGAGCACTCCCCATGGAACAAACGATAAAACACACAGAGAGACCCAAAGTCTCTCCGCAGTCCTAACGGTTCCAGTTTGTCCGTGAGATTGGAATCATCGACGATTCGAACAGCTCGGCGCTGTAAGGAGTCAAGTGGGTCGAGCTGGTATTTTGGGGCACCTGCCCAGAGATGAGAGCAGTACTCCACGTGGGGCCGGATTTGCGCTTTGTAGAGCGCTAACCTATGACCCGACGTGAAGTACCGCTTGGCTCTGTTCAGGATGCCCAACTTTTTACTAGCCAGTTTGGCTTTATCTTCCAAATGACTCCTAAACTGAACTTTGCTCGAGATTTCGACGCCGAGGATCCCAATACACTCGGACACTTGGAGAGTGACTCCTTCGAATTGTGGCGCCGTGACAAAAGGGTCCTTCTTCGCAGTGAACGCGCAAACTTGTGTCTTCAAGGGGTTAAATTGAACTAAGTTCATTTCACCCCATTTGGAGGCCCGCCCCAGAGAGCTCTCGATTTCAGACACAAGTTGAGACCGTCTTTCCTCAACGGAACTTCGAGGGAGATTCTGTTGGCCGATGTATCGCGCATCACTTGTACTATCGTCTGCATAACAATGCATGCTGTCGATAGACAACATATCATTGATATGCAAGATGAAGAGTGTCGGCGATAACACCGAGCCTTGTGGAACACCAGCATTGATGGTCTTGGTCTCGGAGCAACAGCCGTCCACTACGACTTGTATGCTCCGACCATCCAAAAAGCTGGCGATCCACTTGCAGAGTCCCTCGGGGATTCCGTAGGCTGGTAGCTTCGCTAGAAGAGCGCCATGCCACACTCGATCGAACGCCTTCGCAATGTCAAGGCCGATCGCAATAGCCTCACCCCCACCATCCAAAGCCTCCGCCCAGCGGTGCGTGAGGTACACGAGAAGATCACCAGCCGACCGACCGTGACGGAAACCGTACTGACGGTCACTTATCAGTTGGTGGTCCTCAAGATACCTCAGGAGCTGAGTGTTTATAACTCGCTCCAAGACTTTGGACAGTAAGGATGTGACAGCAATCGGTCTATAGCTCGAAGGGTCCGAACGGTCACCCTTTTTGGGGATTGGGTGTACGCGGGCAACCTTCCACGAAGCTGGAACCCGGTTGGTCTTGTAGGAAAGACGGTAAAGGCGCGTGAGCACGGGGGTCAACTCAGGGGCGCACGTCTTAAGAACCACTGCGGGGATACAGTCTGGCCCACTCGACTTATGGATGTCGAGAAGCCTAAGTTCCCGTCTGACAGCACGCTGACTGATTTGAACAGGAGACTCTCGCACCGCGGGATATTCGGTGGAGTGGCTCCTCCATCATCCAAATTCGAGTTCGAGGCAAAGATTTGAGCCAAGACATCGGCCTTCTCCTTTGCACTATGGGCCAAGCTGTTATCGTGTTTACGCAGTGGTGGGAGACTGGACTGGCAGAAATTGCCCTCCACAGCCTTGGCGAGTGACCAAAAAGCACGGCTCCCAGAGGGATAGCTTTGGAGTCTCTCGCCAATTCTGCGGATGTGCTCCGCCTTGGCCCTAGCTAAAGCTCTCTTGTTGGATCTAGAGGCGGCGTTAAACTTCCGTTTCTCCTCCTTTTTGTGCGGATCCCGACGCCTCCTGGCGTCTTGCCACGCCGCGTATGCGGACTGCTTAAGGCGTGCAGCAACAGCATAGGCACGATTGTACCACGGCCAGCTGCGATGCCCTGTGGGTATTTTTGAGCTGGGTATGAATATCTCCATACCCAGGCGGATTGTATCCGCGACACAGTCCGCACAGGCGTCAGGATCATCTGAGGAGAAACAGAGCCGCCCCCATGGGTAGGACGCGAAGAATTCGCGAATTCCGTCCCAATCTGCAGACGAATACCGCCACATTGTGCGAGTTCCAGTTTTTGGAGGACGACTGGAACCCAACACAGGGGCCCATGAACGGACCAGGCAGTGGTCTGATGATCCCAGAGGGGCCTCGACCACTATCCTGTATCCGTCCGGGTGTGTCGTAAGCAGAAGATCCAACATTAAGGTATTGCATAGCTTCTATTGCGGGCCTTGAGCGTGGAGACCGAAACCAGAAATTCCGTAACGAAAAATAACCTGACACCCCTCTCTCCGACCGGCACAGCGGTGATATTTTATTTTCAACTCTATCACAACCATGTAGAGTGTAAAATTCCATAAGTAAATTTAATATCTTGTAAGAATACAATATGTAAGAGGATATGAGCTGAATGTTAAACGATAAAAGGTCGAAATTACCGTGTATTTAAAAATTGTTCCAGTCAGTGAAAGGTATTGGTATGTCAAACGAGATTCTAAGTTTGAATTTTTAAAATGGTTATATCTGTTCAAAGAGGTTATAAATATTAGAATTGCCTGCTTAAAGTTTCGGCGTTCGGGCACGAGTGAAGTTTGTACAGTAAAAAAAAAATATAATTACATAAGTTGATAAAAAATGCTATGCAATAGCTTTACCGCGGCAGTCTCCGAGTGCCACACGTCTTTTTTTATGTATGGATTCACATATGAAATAAAGTTTATTATTATTATTACTATGTTGTATCTTTCCTGCGGGAAATCACGGCACGAAGACCGGTCCTTTTGGAAGGCTTGCGTGGGGATATGGATCCAACACGTAGAGGCCCCTTTAAGATACATTACTCTAGTTGGGATGGTACTCTCTCTGTCTGTACTTAAGGAGGAAATACAGTCGAAGATAGCGACCGTAAGGCGTAAAGACTATTGCAGAGAAGATGGGAGTTATACTGGGTCTATGGATGGGATCTAGCTGGACTGGTTGCTGGGCTATTTATTGAGACAACGGGATGCCTACCAAGTAAAATGTCTCAATCATTTGTATTCAAGGACACGACATCGGTGTGGGTGGCTAAAGGGTGTCGAGAGGTGTGCACTGATTTCACCATCGCGGTTCGCTGACGCGTCCCAGAGTGGGTTTCCTCGCTATTACGCAGCTTCAGCACTTCCACCCTGGAGCTAAGGTTCTTGACTCTTGCGATTTCCACCCCTAGCCAGCCAGTTAAGGCAAGCCAAGGGTCAGGAGGTCTCATTTAGCCCCCACGGAATCGGAGTATGCGGTATTGCCACTCACCGTCAGCTCGCCACAAAGCCGCCCCTGCGGGCTTACTGTTATTATTATTACTTCTATGATTATAGTCCTTATTCTGAGGACATAGAAAAAAAGACAACTAAAAATATCACAAGACCAGGCTGTATGGGCTTGAGTCCTTTGCCTTCCCGATAAGGGAAATTTATAAAAAAAAGTGTCTATGTTCGCATCATATGATCAATGCAACTTTGATTGATTTGATTCTATCTCTTTGGGCTTGACTGCGCCTCTGGTCGTGAAAATTTAGAGAAAACGTAATTCTTTACAGTTTTCTCTGAAAAGATTAGAAGCGGGCAAAATGAAGGGCTGCATATTTAACATCGACGCTGGGTATCTTGAGGGTCTGTGCCGTGGTTTCAAATGTGGAATCTTGAAACAGTCTGATTATTTGAACTTGGTGCAATGTGAAACATTGGAAGGTAAGTCCATAGTAATGTTTAATATGTATGAACCTCTTCGTATTATGGATATTACACTTCATAGGGTCGAAACTACTTTGTGTAATTGTTGAAATAAATGACTCAACTTTGGTAATGAATGGGCGTCCTCGTAAGATGTGTGGTGGCCTGTATATATCTTTTCATGAAGACTCAGTATCGCACTAAGATTGATTTCGTAGGGTGACAGAAATTAAATTATGAAATAAAATAAAAATGTATAAAAGAGGGTATTTTCTTCACTTACAGATCTAAAATTGCATCTCCAAGGAACTGACTATGGCACCTTCTTGGCTAATGAGCCGAGCCCACTTTCGGTCTCCACAATTGATGATAAACTTCGTGAGAAGCTTGTCATTGAATTTCAGCATTTGAGAAATCACTCTGTGGAGCCTTTGTCTACATTCTTGGATTTTATCACCTACAGCTACATGATAGACAACATCATATTGCTAATTACTGGTACTCTCCATCAGAGACCAATTTCTGAGCTCATTCCAAAGTGCCACCCACTGGGCTCGTTTGAACAAATGGAAGCCATTCATGTTGCTGCTACACCTGCTGAGCTTTACAATGCTGTGCTAGTGGATACACCTCTGGCACCTTTCTTTGTTGACTGCATCAGTGAACAGGATTTGGATGAAATGAATATTGAAATCATCCGTAACACTCTGTACAAGGCATACTTGGAAGCATTTTATGACTTTTGCAAGCAAATTGGTGGTACTACAGCTGATGTGATGTGTGAAATCTTAGCAGTAAGTATTTCAATAAATATCAAAAGTTTTAATGGGTTCTTGAGTCTTGAATCTAATTGAAGTAAATTGTCTACAGTTTGAAGCTGATCGCCGTGCCATCATTATTACTATCAATTCCTTTGGAACGGAACTGTCCAAGGATGACCGTGCCAAGTTGTATCCTCGCTGCGGCAAGTTAAACCCTGATGGTTTGGCTGCTCTGGCTCGTGCTGATGACTATGAACAAGTTAAGGCTGTTGCAGAGTATTATGCCGAGTATTCTGCACTATTTGAGGGGGCTGGAAACAATGTTGGTGACAAGACATTGGAAGATAAGTTCTTTGAACATGAGGTGAGCAATACAAAAATTAGTATCATAAAATAGTACAGAAGATTCTATCAATATGTATTAAATAATACATGTCCAATTTATGCAAAAATTTGGTGACATGGTTGCACTGCTGCCCTTTCTGGATAAATGCATTATGTGTGTAAATGTAGGTGAATGCATGTAGACCATTATTTTTAATTTTTTGTTATGTCTAGTTTTAAGTATTTGTACATGCCTGTCTAGATATTAAATCCCTTCAGATTTTATGTCATTTCCACGATGATGTGCGTGCATTAGCTTATATAACTGATCTGACTTTATACACATCATAAAATATTGAAAAAAAAATAAAAAAAAGAAACAATTAATGACAAAAAAGTAAGCTTGGAGTTTCTTTCAGCCTTTCTTCTTCGGGTCATCATCGCTTAGGTAGCTAGTGAAAGGCTGGTAGGTTAGCTAGGCTAGGGCCTGTAGTGTCCTCACTGGCGAGGATCACGACACGTTCCTCCCATTATTTTTAAATAAAAATGATCTCTTTTTTATACTGCCTTACCTGCCCGAGTTGGCTTTTTACTTTTTATTTTTCATCATTGATTTTACTCCTAATAAAAATGTCTGTAGTTATATAAGTGACCTTAGATTTTGTATTAAAAATAATTATTATAATCAATTTAATGTATCTTGACTTATAAGTGCAACTATGTTCGCCTATGTGATGAATAAAGTATTTTGTGTGTGTGTGTGTGTGTGTGATTTTGAATTTATATCATATTATCATTTATATATCAAATTTAATGAAATATTTTATATTACAGGTGAATCTGAATGTCCATGCCTTTCTGCAGCAGTTCCATTTTGGAGTGTTCTATTCATACCTGAAGTTGAAGGAACAGGAGTGCCGAAACATTGTGTGGATTAGTGAATGTGTGGCCCAGAAGCATCGTGCCAAAATTGACAACTACATTCCAATCTTCTAAATATTTTCATCTTGCACATGATTTAGCTTGCTTTGTACATAATCACAAATGAATGCTCCATAGATAACACTTTCTAAACATGATGACTCAAAATTTGTATGAAAATATTTACTTCAACTGTACAGTATTATGACACTTTCTAAAGTAATGATAATCCAACCATTTCCACAAAACTATATTTCACTTTTGAGCATTTTGATTGTAGGAATCTTGATGTTCTAGTTTAAAAAACAATAATGTGTGTATAAAATCTTCAATGGGCCCAAACACTTGCTAACTTATTTATAAATGGTTGATAAAAATATTGAGAAAATTGAAACGCTTCAAAATAATTGTGATGTTTATAGAGTTTGCTACAATCTTATAAAGACCTAATAATGTGGTAGTTGATTACTTTTTTTTAAATACAATTATGAATAATGTATGCTAACCAAAATCCAATGGAAAATAATTTTCAAAATTGGCACAATATTAAGTAAGTTAGAAAGCTTTGAAATTTTTTGGAAGGGGTGCTGTCAAAATAACAATACTAGGTTGTGACGTCTCCAAGCAGTGGTCTCTAACCTACCGATTATTCAGTATTTCTGCCGATATTAGGTCTGTCATACCGAAATGACATCATCTTTCAACAATTTTTAGAAACCCAGAAGATTCTCCCGATCTTTTTTTGACGATTTTCAGCTATTTGAAGTTAAAATCCCCTTTTTCTTTAATATTTTACGATTCCTTTATTAAATGTTGCTGTTTGGGCAGCGGTGGGAAGCATTTCTTTAAAGGGGTGGCAAAATGGTCTAAAAATTTTACTTTGATGACGGGGGGGAGGGGGGTGCGTATACGCGTGACTCTTGTTTGTTGAAATTACCTTCCGTTTGGGGGAATAAGAGTCCTTAGAATTTAAAATGAAGGAGTTTTGGTTGAATATTGCTTATTTTTTTCATATACCGATTTTTGCTCCAAATATACCGATTTTACTCGGCAACTCTACCGATTTCACATTTTGTCGTCCGAGACCACTGTATTATTTTCTGTTACATATAAAATAATGTACAAAATCAAACATAGGAAACTACCCTATTATATTTCTGAATAACATTCCTGTACCTGTAGCATCTGTTGCATCATTATACTCTGGTAGAAATCTTGATGTATATAGCATAGTAAATTATTATGAAACTGTAACTGTTAAAACTATGGTTTATCTTGTTCCGTCATTTGTATGTATTAGTAGATACATTGAATTTCTTATTATCTTGGTATGAATTATTGTTATACTAGGGATAAGGAACTAAAGTGGTCTATGATACACACCTGTCTTATTGTCTGAGAGAAAGTATAAAAGAGCGGATAATTTAATGTTGCAGAAATGATTATTGAAGCATAGCATAAACCACTTTAGGTTAGATATACTTTTCATTTTTAAAGTCAAATATAATATTATTGAATGTATAATGTTAAAACTATTCAAGACTACTTTAGCTCCAGAATAATAATATGTATATTAATCTGTTTAAAAATATATAAAATTATAATTACCACATAGGGTTTTCTTCAAAATATTTTATTCCTCACATAATTGGTTTTATCATTCACCCAAGAAAATGATTCAGTTTATTTTCTACCTGGCTATGATTTTGTCACAACTTATTGTTGTTTGATTTATGTAAATCTCATGTAGAAAACCTAAATACAAAGCTATATTAATGTAGTGCAAAAGAATGAAGTGTAATCTCTTTCCATCTGGCCCCTCCATACTCCAATGTAGATGACACAACTCAATTTCTTATGCATTTTGCATAAAACATTTGGACAAGGGTTTGTGCCTGAGGTCATTTGTGCCTCAGGGATACATTATGGGTAAATTCACTTATAACAGCATATACAAAGTGCTGGCCAACATGGGGATCAAATCCAGGGTCTGATGATTCACAGGTCTCAAATAGTAATATCTGGTATAAAGTCACTAATGTAGCATAGCATACCAGCCCTGTATTATATACTGCCCACTGCTGAGCACAAGCCTCTTCTACAACTGAGAGGGTTAAGGCCTTAGTTCACCACACTGACCTAGTGCGGGTTGGCAGACTTCACATACCTTCGAAATTGAGAAAACTTCTCAGGTATGCAGGTTTCCTCACAATGTTTTCCTTTACCGTTGAAGTGAGTGATAATTCATAAAGAATGCACACATAATTTTTTTGAAAAGTTAGGTGTGTGCCCTTGGATTTTGAACCTGCAGCAGGCCGTTCCACTGCGAACTGCTACTGCCGCTGAGTTAAGTCACTAATAATGTGTCAGATTTATTTGTTTGATAGTATTATATGTGAGATAGTTATCAGAAACTGGTGAAACTGGCCCTTATACATTTATGTGACAAACAGTCTTTATCAACAAGCAGTGAAATCGGACACCTAAATATTGTAAAACAGAATTAGCATCATAATAAAATAGTCTTTCTTCTCTACACTTCAACAAATGCATGTTTGACATTGGCAACATCCGTAGAAAAATTAGGAATTCATCAGATTAAATGTAATGTATTTTGACAGACCTTTTATTATTTTTTTATTTTATTTTTTTGTTCTTGTATTATATCAGTGATGGGACCTTCATAAACCAGATTTGTTTTTGATTTCTTTTCCAATAACAGACTGGAATGTTCAACCCAAAATTTTTCTTTTAGCATATCATCATGTACATCAATAATCACACTTAGATTTTCTTGGTCATTAGAAATGGTTTTTCTAATTAATAGAGTTCCTCGTTTGAATATTTCAGGTTCATTGTTATAATTCATATTAAACTCTTGAAATAATATTTCATTTTTGTCTGCTGATACTGTGCCACACAAACGTTTCTCAGCCTAAAACCAAAGAAATTATTAACTTAAAAATGTTGTGTAATTCAGTTTTAAAATGATTTATTCTGTTGACATGATTAACAAACCTGTTGAGGAGTAAGGTTTCCTTTTAATACAAGAGTCCAAAATGTTGTGTTGTATAAATTATTTATATGAACATCTGCCTGTCTCCACTTCATGTAATCTATTAAATTTTCTTCTGAAGGATATGTGACAATCCGCCCATCAAATGCTGGAGGATATTTCAATTGTTCTCTTTCGAAAAACTTTGACCAGTAGTACACATATGAAGAGGAAAATTTACTGTTGATAGTAGTAAGGAGTTTTGCTGCTCGTCTCTTGTACAATGTAGTGTGTTTTCTAAATATGAAAGAATATTCGTCGCTCTGCCCAAATGCCATCAACACATCGTTAAATTCTCGTAATACAGTAAATGCTGCGAAGTTCATTAACCTCAGTGCTCGAATATCATTCGGCTTTGCAAAGTTGTGATCATCTGAAAATTTATGAAAGCACTTTCCATCTAATCGAACAACCATCCACGTGTTTGGTAGAATAGTATCCTCCAATTCAAATTTCTTTACATATTCAAATGTACTTTTAGCCATTATATACGTTTTTTGATGTATGTTAAGTGATCGACGTAATAACTTTGCTACTAGAGCCTGATTTGTGAATGGCAACATGTTTTTTAATTTTTACTTTGATGATTTCTGACATGCCTGATGTCAGCTGCTACATAGTCATATTGAACAACGAACTTTATCTGCACTAGCATAAAGTCGAAGTTCTGACTTTTGTGATTTGTGATTTTTTTTTAATAATTTTCCCTTGTAGGGAAGGCAAAGAGTTCAAAGCCCATACAGCCTCGTCTTAAGTGATATTTTTGATTATTTTTTTTTCTTAAATTGAAGATTATGCTAAATGCTCAGCAAAATTTTGCTACAGTTTGCTAAAGTATTCTGCTATACCCAGCATAGAGTAACTTGATATCCTGTGCCGCCAGGGGTGCATGCCGTCGTTCGTTGACGAATAAAGGATGCAAGTAACAGGGATGCTAGTTAGTGTCTCTCTAATACTGGTACATATATCACTGAAAGTTAGTATTTGACCCAAAAAATGGTACACACACAATAATATACATAAATTGCAACTGTAACATAAAGAATCTGAATAAAATTTCTCCGGGGAATTTTTTTTTAGGTCCCAAAACTACAATTTGTATGCAACTTATAGTAATATATTCTTACATACAAGAAAAAACAAAAACAATTCAACTGCTACGGATACCAGGAAATTGGTACAACTGGCATTCCTGGCAAGTTACAACTAGTTTGTACATTCAGTGCTGCCAGATTAGGCGACTTATCGCCATTTAGGCTATCTTGAAGAGTGTCCGGGCGACCAAAATTGCGAATGACGACTGGTCGCCGTTTAGGCTAAGCGAATGGTGATTAGTAGCCAATTTAGGCTACTTCGGAAAAATCGTGTTTTATGCATTGTTTTTGTCGAATTTGAGGATATTTAAGATCCCCCGTACACACAATTATTGAAAACTGGGGACCTTTTTTATTTTTGCTCTCCGAGTTCCCACACATGTGAGCGACTTTAGGCTACTTCGAATTTTCTCGACTTTAAGCGACTTCAACCGTCAAACATCTGGAAACACTGTGTACATTCGCGCCGCTTACTTTTCCGGTGAACATTTTTAAGCATATGTTAAGCAAAACGATTATTAAAAATCGATTATTTTTCACATCCCTACTGTTATAATTAAAAATAAAGAAGTTTTCATAAACAAACCTAACCTAAGTTAATGTGAATATAAAATAATAATAAAAAAGAACAAAAAAAAACTTTTCAAATACGATGGCATCTCGACAAATAACAGATAAATCGCTGTTTATGTTAAGATCCTTGCCCAGGATTTCTCTTGCCAACATCCGTGATAATCCTGGTTCCAAAAAAACAGCAAGTATTTCAAAGTTTTCTTTAATATTATAACTTGTAAATTTATTTAATCATCTCATTTTACCTTATAGCAAAAACGAGGTCGTGGTCAGCATGGTGGAGACAAACATGGTTCTGGCAACAAAGGTTCCGGGCAAAGGCAGAATTACATGAGACTAGGTTATGAAACTGGAAACAATCCATTCTATTTGCGTGTTCCACAAGAACATTATTATAGGGGGCACCAGTAAGTAGAGAGGAAATCTTGAATTATTATTTTAAATATTTATTATGAACTTACTCCCTGTGGGCCCTGGGGCTCACATAACATTTGCACTTTGGCTGCCACGCGCGTGTAAATAGCACACAACTGGGGTGCTGTGTAAAGTAGCCAAATTAATCCCAGTGTGGGAAAACACACACCTGCATTGGTGCATAGTTCACTGTTTTGGTGCCTCAGTTAAGTTTCAATTGACTCGTCAAACCCCGGTATGGACACTGGCGTCTGAGTATATAGGGTTTCCTCATACATCTATATATATAAGCAGGGTTTGATGGGTTAAAGTGTTAATTGTTTGTAATAGATGTTTTTTTTTATCATAATTATTAATATCAGAAAATATATTTGTTTAGTTTATGTTGTTTATTAACTTCAGTAACAGAAGTAGTACCGATGCAAAAAATAACACACAAGTCTTTATTTCATTTGAATTGATAAATGAACAAATTGAATAGATTGGTATTTAATGTAATTTCATGAAGTTTCAAAGTGGACGATAGCCTAGTTGGGAATGGAACTGTCATCCACGACAATGTTTGGAGGTTCGAAACCCAAGGCACACACCTCTGACTTTTCGAAGTTACGTCTGTGTTGTTTATCAATAATCGTTCACTTTAACGGTGAAGGAAAACATCGTGAGGAAACCTGCATACCTAAGAAGTTCCTTTATAAGAATTTCGAAGGTATGTCAAGTCTACCAACCCGCACTAGGCCAGCGTGGTGGACTAAGGCCTAAATCCCCTCAGTAGAGGAGGCCCGTGCTCAACAGTGGGCAGTATAATAATACAGGGCTGGAATTATTATTATTATATTATATGATGTAGAAAAGTAGATATAGTAATTATAAAATAAAAAAATAATGTATATGGTTTGCAATGGCTTTTGAAGGTTATTTTATATTTTGTTGAAAATATTGTATGTACTCTGTTGTTGTAATTTGTCTGTATTTATAATTTATTCCTTATTTTAGGCATTAAAGAGAAGTTACACTTTTTATTTTTAACCAATTTAATTACATTAATGAACATAAGCTGATCTAATTTCACCACATTTTCTATTTTCAGCCTGAAAAGAGAATATCCACCTTTATCTTTGCATTCATTGCAAAAATTAATTGATACTGATAGGTTGGATGTAACAAAACCTATAGATATTGCTAGTGTTGTTAAATCAGGGAGTTATATATTCCAACCTGACCAAAAGCAATTTGGAATTAATTTAACAGATGAAGGAGCAGATATTTTTGCAGCAAAGATAAACATTGAAGTGCAATGGGCCAGTGAATTAGTTATAGCTGCTATTGAGCGAAATGGTGGAGTTATCACAACAGCATACTATGATCCACACAGCCTGTTCCTGTTAAAAAACCCAAAGAAATTCTTTGAATCAGGACAAGCTATTCCAAGAAGGATGATACCTCCACCTGATGCCATTGAATACTACACCAGTGCTGAAACTCGAGGATATTTAGCTGATCCAGTAAAAGTATCACAGGAGAGGTTAAAATTGGCACAAAAGTATGGATATCAATTGCCTGAGATAGAGAAGGACACAATTTATGATATGCTATGTGCAAAAAAAGATCCCAGGCAAATATTTTTTGGTCTTGAACCAGGGTGGGTAGTCAACTTGAAGGACCAATGTATTTTGAAACCTAAAGATGAAGAATTACTTAGATTCTACTCAATGTAAATACTTAAAGGACAATATATTTGAGTATATGCAGAAATAATTTATTTTCTGAATTTTAAAATAACTTGTAGATAGATTGTAAGTACAATGTCTCAAAAACCATTCAGTAGTTTTAAATACATTAGGTGCAATCAGCTATGTTTGTATAAGGAGTAAGATCGTATTATAAAGTGAAAATACCAATGATGTTTTAATAAAGATGACTCATATCCATACTCATACTTATCTGTTTACGTTTCACGAAATGTTTAGTGCATGAAACAGATCATACAGAAAGTACAAGATGGAAAGAGATAGCGTAAAATGAAATTACACCAATTGGCCGAATTTGAATGCCTCAGTTTCGACGTGTTTGTGGTATATAAATCATTGAAAAATACCGTGAACTAATTAGTTCATCATTAGGTCATAATTAGGTAATTTTTAAGTTATAGCCACATAAGCGGCGACATAGTTTGTTTTTTCTGCGCCCTTTATAGCACACTAGTAGTGCTCGCGGCTCCGCCCGCGTGAAAGTTTTTCGGGGACGAAAATATTTTCCCGGGATAAAAAGTAGCCTATAGCACTCAGGAGTTTTGTAGCTTCCTATTATTGAAACAATTTTCACAATCGATTCAGTAGTTCTTGACATTAGCGCGTTCAAACAAACAAACTCTTCAGCTTTATAATATTACTAGCGGCCCCGACAGACGTTGTCCTGCCCTAAAAAGGAAATGAAATCCTAGAACCCGAGTACAGCGCCACCTACCGGATCTAATTGTTAATCGAAACTATTCTCAAACCCACCTGAGGACACAAAAAAATCATTAAAATCGGTCCAGCCGCTTAGGAGGAATTCGGTGACATACACGTTTAAAATGGCGGTTAAGTATTCTTAAATTTTCAAATTTTCCGCGTAATTTTCTTGCAAAAAACCTCCCTGCCACCAAATGAGTCCTTATTTAACGAAATTTTAAAATCCCTAAACACCCCCACCCCCCCGTAAATAATACCTAACCATATTTTTTTCCGGAAAAAAATCCCGAATAAAATTCCCGGTGTCTGTTTTCCGGGATAATAGTAGCCTATGGGCGGTATTAATAGGTCAATCTCAAGTTTGAGTTACATCTCAAGTAGACATAATGTATTCAACTGTTCATACATTATGTCTACTTGAGATTGATTTCCTTTGGATCACAAACTATCTCCATACTTATTTTCATACGGTTCCACTGGCAAAAAACTATTTTCCGAGATTAAGGTCCCGGTTTATATTTTCCCGGGATATGAAGTAGCCTAGATTCTTCCCAGGGTTTAAAACTATCTCCCTGCCAAATTGCATCGCTATCGGTTCAGTGGTTTAGTCGTGGCGGCTCCACTCGCGAGAAATTAAAATCCGGGATATAATTCCCGGTTTATCTTTTTCCGGGATAAGAGTAATTATGTCCTCAACTGGATCTCGAAATATCTCTACACTGGTTTTCTTGCGGTTCCACTGGCAGAAAACAATTATCCGGGATAAAAGTCCCGGTTTATATTTTCCCGGGATAAAAAGTATCCTATGTCCGTCTCCTGGTTCTAAGCTACCTCTCCACCAATTTTCAGGTAAATCCGTTCAGCCATTCTTGAGTTATAAGTGGTGTAACTAACACCACTTTCTTTTATATATATAGATATTATTTTGCCCACGGCTTCGCCCGCGTTAATAAGATTTTCCGGGTTAAAAGTACATAAAACCTTACCCTTGAATCACTCTATCCAACACATTTATTTGGATAAAGATTAATTTTATGACGGTGATACAACTCTTAACAAATAATGCATTAATTTCGACCAAATTTGATTACCATAAAAACGGTTCTAGTGAATTAATCTTAAAAGATAGACATATACTGTCGCGGACATTTTTTTAGATCATTTCAAGAGGAATAATTCTTTCATACATATATTTTTGGTATCTTGAACCGTTTTCGCAGCGCACGCAATGGAAGCCCTCAAGGATGAATAATTTTAACCGTTTTTTTTCACATTTTCCATTATTTCTCCGCTCCTAATAGTTGCATCGCGATGTTGTATAGCCTAAAGCCTTCCTCGATTAATGGTCTATTCAACACAAAAAGAATTTTTCAATTCGAACCAGTAGTTCCTGAGATTAGCGCGTTCAAACAAACAAACTCTTCAGCTTTATAATATTAGTATAGATATAAGTATAGATCTAGACACAGCGTGTCAAGCTAAGTTCATGCAAAGGAACTGGCTAGCCAGCGCCGAGTATATTACACGAACCACTTGGTGCCACTTTTGATCCTTCTATACCTCAAAACTTATTTAACGTAAACACATAAAACTACGTGTGTTTAATTATATCCATAAGGACATCTAAATGCCTAAATTTCATGAAGCTAGCTTAAACGGTTATAAAGATATGAAGGTCGAAAAGTCGTAAATTTTAGGACTGACTGACTGACTTACAGTACCTAAACCTAACCTACTTCCAGATGACCTAGAAGGATGAAATTTGGAATCCAGCTCGGTAATTGTGTACAAGCGTAGGAAAAAGTCAGTTTTGTGTCAGAGGGTCATTCTGGTGTCAACCTTATCCGGTCGACTCTAGAATGGCGCGGGTACGCGACCCCGGCCCCTCGAGCCACCATAGCCGCTCTCCCTGTCCTTCCGCGGCTCTGGTGTCCTTTTTCCTTTACCCCTCTTCCTGTTACTGGTGGTAGGGTGATCCCGAACGGGTTGGTACCACCACCTAGTTTATTTCTACCGCCAAGCAGTAATGCGTTCCGGTGGAAGGGCTAGGCAGCCGCTCCTATCTACACTATCCTTCCTCGGGACGTGATGGGCCAGACGCTGCCTGGAACATGCGGAGACTACGTCCGGGCTGTGGTGCGGACATGGGAGGGCTGGGGCGGGGTACAGGGAGACCCGAT
Source organism: Lapara coniferarum (assembly GCA_949316025.1). Classification (NCBI taxonomy): domain Eukaryota; kingdom Metazoa; phylum Arthropoda; class Insecta; order Lepidoptera; family Sphingidae; genus Lapara; species Lapara coniferarum. Next base: position 8,984,850 of record OX438926.1, read on the forward strand.
GGGAACGGTTTCCGTCGGCCGCCTGCCGGTTAGTAGGGGACCTGAACCCGGGGATTCCCCTTCAAACTCCCTCCCCAGGAAGCTGTCCCGCCAACCGGCGAAAATCCCGTCGTGCAGTTGTCATGCCAGAGTGGGAGACTGGAGTGGATCCTGGCAATTGCACGCGGGGGGGCATCGGGGGCCCTTCCGTGTCTCGCACCTTGTCCTTTTACGGGCCGCACGACCGCCTGGCACTATGCTCCGAACCTCTTCTTCTAGGGCATCGTTTTGGCTCCATCACGGCCATCTCTATTCCTATTACTCAACAATTTTTTTATGAAGGTAAAAACTAAAAACAGCAGGATCACTACGGCGGCTACGATATCCACACTTAAAGTAGATTTCTGCAATGTCAGGGGTCTACATAGCAACATCAACGCCGTCCACCACCACCTTGAGACGGCGCGGCCTGCCCTGCTCTTTTTAACGGAGACTCAAATATCTACTCCTGATGATGTTTCGTACCTGAACTATCCCGGCTATGTGCTGGAGCACTGTTTCCTACGTAAAGCCGGGGTGTGCGTCTTCATCAGGGGTGATATTTGTTGTCGCCGCCTTCGGAACCTCGAGCATCTGGACCTGTCAATTTTATGGCTATGCGTAGAACAAGGCGGTCGTACTCGCATCTACGCATGCCTCTACAGGTCCCATGCCAGTGAAACGGGATCTTCTCATCTAATCGAGAACGTCCAAGAGGGGACTGACCGTGCTCTCGAACAGTACCCATCCGCGGAGGTGGTGGTCCTTGGTGACTTCAACGCTCATCATAAAGAGTGGTTGGGGTCTCGGACTACCGACCTCTGGGGTAGGTCTGTTTACGAGTTGGCCTTGGCATATGGCTTTACACAGCTGGTGACACAGCCCACCCGTGTGCCAGACATTGAAGGCCATGAGCCCTCTCTTTTGGATCTTCTGCTGACCACAAACCCCGATGGATACAGTGTCGTGGTCGATGCCCCTTTAGGATCATCTGACCACTGCCTTATCCGCACATCGGCCCCTGCATCTTATACTGGCCGCCCAGAAGCGTCTGGTTTCCGCAGGGTCTGGAGGTATGGGTCAGCAGATTGGGATGGACTCCGTGAATTCTTTGCATCCTTCCCATGGAGGCGATACTGTTTCTCCTCCGATGATCCCGACACGTGTGCGGACTGCGTCAGGGATGTGGTGATATTGGGGATGGAAATTTTCATTCCCAACACTACAATACCGATGGGGCGCCGTAGTCGGCCTTGGTACAATAGTGCCTGTGCCGCCACTGCGCGTCTCAAGCAGTCCGCATACCTATCTTGGCAAGTCGCCAGTAGGTGTCGGGCACCTAACACCAAAGAGGAGAAGCAGAAGTTCAATGTTGCCTCCAGATCCAACAAGAGGGCTATCGCTAAGGCCAAGGCAGACCACATTTGCCGGTTTGGTGAGCGTCTGAAGAGCTACCCGTCAGGTAGTCGAGCTTTTTGGTCGCTTGCCAAATCTGTACAAGGCAATTTCTGCCAGCCCAGTCTCCCGCCACTGCGTAAGTCTGACAACAGTCTGGCTCATAGTGCAAAGGAGAAAGCCGATGTCTTGGCTGAATCCTTTGCCTTAAACTCGACTTTGGACGCCGGTGGAGCCGCACCACCCGAAATTCTACGATGCGAGTGCTCCCTGCCTAAAATCTGCATCACTCAGCGTGCTGTAAGGCGGGAGCTCCGGCTCCTTGATGTCCATAAGTCGAGTGGGCCTGACGGTATTCCCGCAGTGGTTCTTAAGACGTGCGCCCCTGAGTTGACTCCCGTTCTAACGCGTCTGTACCGTCTATCTTATGACACCAGCCAGGTTCCATCATCGTGGAAGACTGCTCGTGTCCATCCGATCCCCAAAAAGGGTGACCGGTCGGACCCTGCTAATTACAGGCCGATAGCGGTCACGTCCTTGCTCTCCAAGGTCATGGAGCGAGTTGTTAATGCTCAGCTCCTGAGGTACCTTGAGGATCGCCAGCTGATTAGCGATCGTCAATACGGTTTCCGCAGTGGTCGTTCAGCTGGTGATCTTCTTGCGTACCTCACGCACCGCTGGGCGGAGGCCGTGGAGAGCAAGGGCGAAGCTATAGCTGTTGGTCTGGATATAGCAAAGGCGTTTGACAGGGTATGGCACAGAGCTCTTCTAGCGAAGTTACCATCTTATGGAATCTCCGAGGGACTCTGCAAGTGGATTGCCAGCTTCCTGGATGGTCGTAGCATTACAGTCGTCGTTGACGGCTGCAGCTCTATGACCAAATCCGTCAATGCTGGTGTTCCACAAGGCTCGGTGCTATCGCCCACGCTCTTCATTCTGCATATCAATGACTTGTTGGATTCCATCGACAACATGCATTGCTATGCAGATGATAGTACGTGCCATGCGCGATACATCGGCCAACAGAATATCCCTCGGCGCACAGTCGAAGAAAGACGGTCACAACTTGTGTCTGAAGTCGGAAGCTCTCTGGGGCGGGCTTCTGAATGGGGTGAAAGGAATTTAGTCCAATTCAACCCATCGAAGACACAAGTTTGCGCGTTCACTGCTAAGAAGGACCCATTCGTCATGGTGCCACAGTTCCAAGGAGTTTCTCTCCACATGTCGAATAGCATTGGGATCCTCGGCGTCGAAATTTCCAGTGACGTCAAGTTTGGGAGTCATTTGGAGGACAAAGCCAAATTGGCCAGCAAAAAGTTGGGAATCCTCAACAGAGCCAAGCGGTACTTCGCGTCCGGCCACAGACTGGCGCTTTATAAAGCGCAAGTCCGACCGCACGTGGAGTACTGCTCACACCTCTGGGCAGGGGCCCCCAAACACATGCTGAGCCCACTTGACTCCCTACAACGACGGGCACTTCGCATCGTCGATGATCCCAATCTCACGGACAAGGTGGAGGCGCTGGGTATGCGGAGAGACATTGGTTCTCTTTGTATATTCTACCGCCTCTTCCATGGGGAGTGCTCTGAGGAACTGTTTAATATGGCGCCTGCCTCGCCTTTTTACCATCGCACTACTCGCCATCGCAGTGGAGTTCATCCGTACTACGTC